>JASJUZ010000233.1:0-600000 GCA_037159825.1 Tupiocoris notatus | reverse complement strand
TAAGGCTTCAAAACGACAAGACAGCGGAAGCAGCAGAAGCTATGCGAAATCTAGTGCTAATGATAGCATCACTAGCAATGTGTGGTCAAACAGAATTGAAGCCAAGTCAAGCAAGCCATGGTTCGCTCTTTCAAATGCTAGGCTTCACTATGCCTCAGCCATCTGGACGCGGTAGGTTCTTTTCTTATCATTTTTTTCAATATTGTTTTTTCTAATTTCATTTTCTCCTTGAAAATCAGCGTTGTACCTCTGTATACGATCGCTGTTTGCAATTAATATATTTTTTCTTTTTTTTGCTGTTGTTTTGTTGCATTGATCATTCTTCGTTGAGATTGAGAGGGAGAAAACATGGCGGCTTGTTCTCCTGCTTTTTATTAGCTTGCTGAGCACTTTCGCCCCTTCGGGCATATCAAGGCTTCATAGCACCATTACAAGGTATCTATGGCCTACAGGGCCGTAGGCTCCAAGTGCTCGGCAGGCTAATAAAAAGCAGGAGAACAAGTCGCCATGTTTTCTCCCCTTCAATCTCAACAGCGAAGGATAAACTTGTTGAAACTTCCTTTGCATCATAAATGTGACTCCTTAATTCAGGAATTTTGAAGTTGAAAATTTGATGTTGTGATCGTCTGTTGTAAACACGTCAGGGGATTTTCAGGTGCAAGCGTTCGCAACGTGCAGGCATTCCTTGTTTTACAATCGCTCTTTCTGAAATCCATCTCTCCAAGTCTGTGCAGCACAATTTTGGACGCAATTTCTAGTGTTTATTTAGCAGACAATGCGAATTACTTCATACTAGAAAATCAGCATACACTGCCCCAGTTTGCTGAAAAGATCCACTTAAAACCCCCAGAAATACAGGCAAGCCCTTTCTCTCTCTGTGAATCAAATAAGCTGCAATAAATTTCCAGGAATTATTCTGATTGTTTGCTATAGGAAAAATTCTTCAAGTTGCTCGAGTTCATAGTGTTCCAACTGAACTTTGTCCCATGCAAGGAGCTTATATCTCTGTCAATACTGCTCAAGAGCCAACACTCTGTAACTTGTAGTATACTGTGTATGCAAACTCTGCTGAATATACTGAAGTAAGTACTGCTCCACGTTTAATGATTCCCCGAAAATTCAAACCAGATTGTTTGTAACGTATTTTGGTCTGTCAAGGCACAACACCATTTTCAAAGACGTCTATCGAGAAGTTGGGATTTTGGAAGTATTTGTCTCTTGCCTTCAACGGTATAGCGCACAGCTAACGGACAAATCAAGCGCAACAAATCAAGTACCAACCGACAAATCAAGTGCGTCTGGAACCGAGAAGCAGCCAGGTCGGCTTAAAATAAGTTTGATTGAGGCGTGTTTTAATTCACCCTCTGTTTGAGCGCTCTAATACAGCATAGCTTCTCCAGTAATAGCATAGCGTTCAATTTAATATTTCTATTCGTCCATTTTGCACGTATGATTTTTCTGATTACTGTGTTTTAACGTCACGGTTGCGATTGTAGAGGGTTCGTCTGCATCGGACCACGATAAGCTCGGTGTGTTAGTCATCGAAGCGTTGATTACACTGCTGAACGGCAACATCAGCAATGCAGGCATATTCCGTGAAAGTGGTGGGGCAAAATGTGCACTTAGCCTCGTCATCCACGCTGATTGCAGGCACCAGGCGTTGGGTATGCTGTTCATATAATCTTATTGAGCTAGTTCCAATTCCAACTTTTTTCCAAATCACCCAAACGGGCGATGAATGCTTGTAGGGTTTTATTCTCACTTTCAGGCATCTTCAGGGAGCTCATGTTGAATGGAGGAGGAGACGAAGATATGGGAACTTTACTTGCTATGATGCACAGTGCACCTGCAGATGCTCTTGTTCTTAAAGGCCACATCTTGAAGGTTTGAAAACATTATTGATCACCTCACAAGTCAGCCATTTAAAATGGCCACCATGGAGTGATATCAAGATTAAATTCTCTCAAATCTGCAATCATTCATTGACTATATTTTTCAGTGTGTGCTCCAGTGTTTGCGTGAAAGCCACCGGACGCGGAATGTGTTCCGTAAAGTAGGTGGCTTCGTGTACTTGCTTAGCGTCATTGTGTCTATGGAAGGATGCCTGAAAAACACGCCTATTCCTCCTTGGGATAAGTTTACTCCTCAACAACTTTTAACTCTTCTGCACACAGTTTTCAATACAATAACAGTAGCAATGCGCTTTGAGCCTGCTAATGCAAAATTTTTTCACCAAGAGGTAAGTCCTGATCATTGAGCAATCAATCAACTAACAATTAGTGCCTAGTTATTTTAACACTATGCTTCGGACATGTTTTCAAAATATATTGTTCGAAATGCATATCCAAGTTTGGCAACCACTGTACGATTTTATTATTTTATATTAATATTTTATTTTTATTCTTTAAAGATTTGTCTGACTAGTCTTTGTGATACCCTGCGATTGTTGGGCTGTTTTACTGATCGAACATCTCTTGAAGAAATGGACGAAAATTTTTCTGCCACTACGGACGATGCTTTGTTCCATTCTTTGTTTGCTGGGAACGTTGTAGAGCCGAAGTAAGTTACAGTTCGCAGGAGAAAAATTTTCCCAGGCGTAATGCATTTTGGTTTTCTTTTTCAGCATCGGGTCCGAGATTCAAGTATTAAACCATCTATGTAATTATTTTAAACCAGTATGTAGCATGAGCTAATTTTTTAGGAGTATTATAGAGGGGACTGTTTTATTATTATCAAAACAAATACAGAAAGTTGTTTATAACCTCATAAATGCTCGAGTAGTGCTCGAGCGCATAGGCATGTATGTATTTTTCCGCAACTCAAAAATCACTCTCAAAACTGTGATGACTCAAGTACAATTAAAGCTACTCACCCCGCTAATATCAGGTTTTGATGGTTTTTTTGGCAAGGTGCAGGCCAAATGAACTCCAACCTCTGCTTCAATCTGGCTTGCCAACAAATTCATGATTACTTTTGCCGAGAAGAATTTTTTTGGGAAAAAGAAATTTCAATAGATTGTCAACTTTTTGGAACCAAAAATATTATCATTTTCTGCAAAATTCACTGAAAAGTTACTTAACACAATCACTGCAGATCACCAATTGTAAAAATTCCAGCCAACCTACATTGTACCTGTTAAATTTGAACCTGATTATCTCCTAATATTTGTAATGTGTAAATTCAAACTGAGGATCCGTTTACACTTCAGAGACCCTCCAGTTCTCCTAAGGACCAAACAAAGTCAATAATCGGTGCTGGACCTTCATAGTAGCATATATAGCAAAAATGGAAGAAAATTATAAATTAACATATAGAATAATTAAGAATGATTATGTAAATAGAAATAAAAATAGAATACTTAGTAAATCAAAATTAACTGAATCTAATGTTCATCTTCTTTTCCAGTTTGCCAGATTCACTGATGAGACAACTTTCATTTGCCTGCCTGGTTTTGAGGCTACTCTATGATGTCGCTGTTGATGCCTATGACAAGACAAACCCGCCAAACATGCTGTTCAAGTCTCCTTCTCATAAACATATCGAGGTTATTATTCACTTTGCTAATGACTCTGCTATCTATAAGTCGATAAAGAAAATTTAGCCCAATTAAAATGTATATGCGTTGAATAATTATTCCAATGCGGGATGGAGTAAAAATCAAATCTTTCAAATTCAAATCTTGTATGATTTGGCAGTTGCTCATAGGCAGCTTCCGGTTCAATTACCGGTCATTCAACGAATAAGCCTCTCGAGGTTTATATTCTTTCTACAGATTTCACTTACAGGTGTTTATTACTATATTTTGTAATATTGTTGATTTCAAACTGACCCCCCCCCCCTCCAAATGATGTCATCCTGCCCAGGAACCTGTACAGGTATATTGATCAGAAACATGTGGAGAATTAATAGCCAAAAGAGAAATCATTGCCATTCTATTTTCTGACCACTATTTTCACTTTTCTGTTTTACTTAGGGTCAAAAATCGTTGGAATCTCCTAATTCCGCTCGACGTGTGACCAGCTTGAATCTAACCCCACCTGCTCCAGATCCAGTTGTTGTCCATTCTGGAGTCGTCATCGCCATTTTTCACCTGATACCCTCAATATACCATTCAAGTTGTACTAAAGTAAGCTATTACTCTTTAAATTGTATTCTGATATTTGAAACTTTAGAAGTCAAGGTTGCCCTGAAATTGAGGTACCTTTGAAAAGATCTAGCTCTAATTGAAAGTTAAATTTTTCTAGCAATCTGTGGAACTTCAAATATACTGTGCTGAGATTGTCAAGTCTCTCGTGCGTTCTGAGAGAAACCAACAGATCATGTGTGAGGCTGGCCTTCCAGCTGAGCTGCTAAGCATATGCCAAGTTGCTCTTCAAGATGAATCACATCCTCTACATCCACCGCTTCAGTACATGATTGAACGTTTGGCGACACAAGCGGTTGAGCCCAAGGACCTAAGGTAAACTTCAACTCAAATTCCTTTTTAATCAACTTCAAAATTAGGAGGTTACCATGGTTGGCTTGTGGGTTTTTTTGGTATGCGTTGTCACCTGGGGATCAGCCCCTCTAGAAAAATATATTAATAATTCCTCACTTAATTATCATTATAATAGGAAGTTCTTAAAATGATATGCTGGTTATTGAGTTTCTGTGAAATTGGGCCATTTTTGTAATTTTTTCCTTTACGATTTTTTTTTTGGCAAATAATTTTGAAGTCAGTTTTTAATATTACTATTTTTTAAACAGATTTTTATTATTTTTCTTATTGAAGCATTGTCATAGCCCCAGTTTGATTTTTTTTTCAATTGCAGAGAATTTTTACGTCTTGGTTCACCGCTGAACTCCAGATCACTGTGTGAAATTGCTGCTGGGAAACGTGGGGGAGGTCCAGTGCCTTTGACACGTGTTAAAACTCTTGTATCTATGACTACACCCAGATCTCAGGGGACGTCCAGCTGCCCACCGTTCACTGAATTTGATATGGCTGCTGAAGGCTTTGGTTGCCTTTATTTACCCAGTGTTGCACCACAGTCGCCCAATGGGCCATCGGTTGTTAATGTTGCAACCCTAACTGCTAGTGATACTAGCGTGGTAGGAGGTATTGGAGCTGGTACGTTATACACTAAAATTGTTACATTATTTTATGTATATATTGTACATGTACTATCCGTGCGTTGCATTTGAGAAACTGGGAGTAAGCTTGTTGGACGATAAGATTAGTTGATTGATCAATGGCCTGAGGCAAGAGGCTGCTCACTTCTTCAAAATATGAATATTAGGCTTTGAAGGTCACCAATCTTGCCGTAAAGCTTGTCGAATTCGGTTTTTTATTATAGTTAGTTCTTAAGTGTTGATAGATGCTATATTTTTACTAAGATAAATTCCGCTCTTGTTCTGATCACTTAGGTGACCGATTGTTTCCTCCGCAAACTGGCTTAAGCTATTCCACTTGGATTTGCGTCGAAAGATTCTCAGATCCAAGGTCAGATCCACATTGTGTCAGGCTGCTCACGCTCGTTCGAACTCTACAACCTGCTAAGGATCAGCATCTCGTGTGTTTGGCTGTTGTTCTGTCTGCAAGGGATAAGGCGATCATTGTAACCACACAAGAAACGCCTCTTTCACACAGTATGTCATCTCAATTTTTTCTGCTACTCTGCTGTACAGATTCCGTTGAGAATAATTTATATTAAACGTTTTCACGTTGTTTGACAGCAGGTCCTGATTGGGAACCTGAAGCTGTCTCCGATTGGACAGCTCGCGTTTGGTGTCCGGACCTCCTACAAGAAGGGCACTGGCATCATCTGGTTTTTGTTCTCAATAGAGCTGTTTTAAAAAATAGCGCTCTTTCCATTTACGTTGATGGCCAACATGTTTACACTCAAAAGGTACCCATTTTTCTCAATTCAATTCCTTATATTATTCTATGAAACTTACTTGCATTCTGATAGATGTTATTAATTATTTAGTCTTCTGATCTCATTCAGTGTTCCCTCTGTGGTCTATTTGTAGTTGCACTATATATCCCAAAACCCTGGTGGTGGAGCAGCTAATCTTACAGTGGCCTCTTCTGTGTACGGTTATATTGGAACTCCTCCAATGTGGCGTCGATATTCACGTTTATCGTGGAAGCAAGGACCTTGCCATCTGATGGAAGAAGTCTTGAGTCCTCATTGCATCCCAACCATGTTTCAACTTGGTCCTCATTATCTTGCCAGTTTTCAAGCCCCTCAAATTCATGGTAAGTAGGTGCTCATCTTCTTTCGGCCTGGTGAGCTTTTTCAAAGTGCCATCTATCCAGCCTGCGTTTCGCAGATTCTTTGAACTTTTTAACAACTAGTAAGTTTTACAGTTTTATGCTTCATGCTCTTATTCACTTGTCATAGGTAACGAGCCTTACCTTCCTATTGTTGCCGAAGAGAAAATAATCTTTGGGCTGAACGCTAAAGCTGTCTCCTACCTAACATTGGCGAAAATACGCAAACTGTATAGTAGAGCTGACAACAAGTCGATAGCCAAACAGGTATTGGTTTTTTTCATGACTCATTATAAAGTATCAATACGCATACTGTCAGTACTGAGAGGTAGAAAAACAAGGCACCTTATTTTCCATGCTTAAATCTTGTCTTGGCTAAGTACATCTTCTGGGCTATAAAGAATAATTTGGTTTCTACAGCCCACTGAAGGGGCAAAAGTACCAGGAAAGTAAGTATAATCAGTCGGCCAGTTTTTCTCCCCTTCAATGCTGGACTGTAAGGAATGCGACGACCATGAGAAGACTACGCATGCTGTAATCAGCTTCATCTAACATCACAATAATTTTTCTCTCCTACAGCTTGGCATGTCATCTCACGAAAATGCCACCCCCATTAGAGTGCTGCACAACTCAGCTGGTCATTTGAATGGAGCAGCGAGGTCGTTAGGCGGAGTTGTTGTCGGGTACCTTGGTGTACGTGTTTTTACTCCGCGTCCTGTGTCCAAGATAATTGATAGCGTTGGCGGCTGTTCAGTGCTTTTGGGTCAGTTTCCAATGTTTTCTTTTTATTCTGTTGGTTTACCTGAGGTGAGCTACTGTCACTTAGCTCATTGAAGAAGATTCCTTGCTTATTGAAGGAATGAATATTTCGATTTGATTTTGCTCCATGGCTTCTGCTTTTATCTATTTTTCAATGTGCGTGTTTTTCAATTTCTGTTCTTGATGGTTTCAGGTTTGATTTCAATGGCCCAAGATGTGGAAAGTTTGTATGCCGGCGTCAAAGCCCTTGTTTGTGTTGTCAAAAGTGATCGCGTTGCACAGGCTGAAATGGATAGACGTCGAGCCTATCAAACGCTTGCCATGTTACTTCGCCGGAAGAAGCAAATTCTCAACAGCCACATTCTGCATCTCATATTTAGCCTTGTTGGGACGGTTGACAGCACTAGTTCCCAACAGGCTGGCGCTCCCAACATCATGGCCTTCCAAGATCTTCTTTGTGACATTGAAGTATAATTTCTTTTGAATGTTCTTTTAGCGTTGAATATGTTGATAATTGTTTTCCCAATTTTTACAAACTTGCGAATATTTGTCTAGGTTTGGCATGAGGCACCAGGAGATTTGCAGCGCAGCTTGTTCGAACATCTGTATGAACTGGTTGCCGAATCCAACGAGAAGAGGTCAAATATTAGCTTAATACGCCAGATGAGACTTGTACAAAGGTTGCTTTACATTCTACCTGCTGTAGCAAGCAACCCCACCAGAGATCTTATGCTGACACTTCTAGGAGCCCTTCTCCTTGCACAACCTGATCCTCATGACCTCTTGGCGTAAGTTGTAAAGATTTCAATTAATTTTTAGCAGTCAGAGCTAGTTGAAAGACAGGTTTTTTATAAATAGGCTCAAAGGAACAGCGATTTAAGTGTTCGTGAGCATGAATCTCAGAAGTTGGGATCGGGACAGCGATCTACCCTCTTACGATTCGTGAATCACTTTAGGTTCTAGGTACACCATTTTCTTGAGATGCATTGAATATCTTTCTGGTTCCGTTATACAGATTTGGCCAGTTTGTTGTGTCCACTCTGCCCTGTTCGGGCAATGGCGGCGAGCGGCATGTAGCTCTTCTAGAACCGCCTAATCGAAGCTCAGGCAACTCTTTCGACCATGAGGACATTGTTGAGACGCTTGACAACAGTGAAACTGCCAGCACAGTCGTTCTCCGCAATAGATGCTTGCAACTGCTTCACAGTCTTCTGTTCACTCCAAGAAATACTGTAAATACTAGGTGTGTTGAACTTGCCCTTCCATTTTTCTACAATATTTTCCGCTGTTGGTCAAACGAAACTTGATTTTGATGTTATGAAAGAATAGTGATCGATGTATTTGACTTTTTTGCTTAATAGTTTCTGCGAAGAAATTGCATACGTTCTGGGACTCGATTGGCCGCTTCTGTTTTTGCAAGGGCAGCTCCACTCATCCACTGTTATTTGGGGCCTTCGCATTCTAGTCGTCCTCTGTTCTATACCAAGCCTAATGGTCAAATTTAGAGATGGAGCTTCAGTTGGTGGCTGGCTTCAAGACACTGAACTTGTCTTGCAGAATCGAATGGGAGTTGTATTAGGTACGTTTATGGACTCACCTGTATGGCAGATAAACATTTCTTCGTAGCTTGAACACTTGTTTGTTTAGAAATATGTATGAATAATATGACTGTGAAATGTTTATTATTCTTGAAGCTGGCTGCCAGTTGGGTTCAGCGATCCCAAAACGGGAATCAAGAATCGAAAATGTTGGACTGCCCGGATTCCAACAGCTGACCTGGCTTTTGCAACATCACGTTGAAGTGTCACAGATTTACTTCTTATTGATGGCGCTCATGATGGGGCAGCCTGTTAAACTTCTCCCTCCTGAGTCGAAGGTTTTTTCTTCTTGTTAACTACTCAATTTTTTATTATTATATAATTTTATTGAGTTAATGTCTGAAAGCATTTTTTTGTTGAACATTCAGTCGATAATTATAGTTCTTATAACTTCGCTCGAGTAAGAAAACTTGAAGGAGGGTTCCTATTAGTAAAATGGACAAATAAAGCAGAGGAATCCAGTTTTTCATCAATTTCAACCAGCATTAATATTTTCCAAAATAGCCAGTTTAGCTCTTCAAAACTCCAAACGATCGATCCTTTAATTGTGCTGTTTTTGCTTAATTTTTAATCATTTATGGACTTTGACTTACAACTCTCAGTTCTTACACTTACTTTTTATTTGCTGTAATTTACAAGTTCACTCGACAACTAAAGTAGCCCTTTTCATATCTTAAATTTATATTCATCGAATTTTTGCAGCTGGATTTACTGAATGCGTGGAGCTTGTTGTTTGGCGTTCCTGCAAACCAACCCATGAACTCAGTAATGGGGAAAATATCCCTGTGCGCTGAAGCTGTGACAGTCATGCTGTCAATGGTGCGCACTCTTCTCAGTTCACAGTCAAAAACGTAAGTATACTATACTCATCTAGAGTTGGCTGTTAGTAATAAGGTGATCGGGCGATAAAAATAGTCATCTAATATTAATAAGTTTAGTAATGACCAAAATGTAGAACCCAGAGCATAGTGGAAGGCAGATAAAAATGTGGAAGTGGAAGAGTTACCGATAAGACCAAACTGTCCACATACACAGCCAATAAATATTCCTATCAGTTGGATCTCAGTTAGATTGGTCTTAATTCTTTCCCCTCATCATCCAACTGTGACTAAAATACTTTCTTTACTCAACGTTTTTTGTAGGTATCAGTACTCAAGAATAATCGTGAATTACTATTTACTATTCGGTTCTAGGGCGGGGGATCAAGAATCGGACCGATATCATTATGCAGTGAACATCGTCCAATTCTTGTTCCTAGTTTACCACAGCAATCCTCATTTGATGTCCGTCTTCATGAGTCAAGAAGTGCTCACAGCCCTGGCAAACACGCTGTTCTCATCAACAAGTGAACCTCCGACCCCAGCGGACGAGGTAATCTCATACAAAAAATGCTGCACATTATTGTACAGTGGTTTATTATTTCTATGGTTCAATAATAATGAAAGAAGACCATCCATTTGTGATAGTCCCAATATTTGTGAACATTTCCACCTAAAAACAGATTTTAAACTATAAGGGAAAACTTTATACTAACTATAGTCCTTAATCATTTTTATTTTTCATAATTTTCAAATGAAAGGCTACAGCTGATAAGTGTTTGACGACCATTCCAACGAGCATAGAACGATTTTTATAGCTTCAAAAATTCTCGAGTTATGCCCTCATTCCAAATTAGCTCTGATAGCTCTGATAACTTGAGAATAATTAATGCTATTGTCCCCGCTAGTCACATTCGGTTCAGCGCGAAAATCTGTAGAAACTAATAGAAAATACACCTTTTTCTGCAGAACGTTGGAAAATACGGATTTTCTCCCCCTCAAAACTCTCAAAAATACAACTAAAATAGAGGTAGCTATTTGGTTGAAGAGTTGAGCCATGGTCAGACCGAGATTGAGTTTTGGTGAATATTTCAAGAATTTAGCTAATTATAGTTTCGTCAGAGAAGTGTTGACGGCGTGCGGACAGAATTTTTTTTAATTGGATTGTCAAATTCTACATGCCTTGAAAACATTAATTTTTGGGGGTTACAAAAAAAATTTTCTTGGGCGATTACTATGGTTTATTATTGAATAATAAAATTAAAATGATTTGCTATTTTTTATTAGCATGCTCTCTTCAATTTGACTCTACCTGCTGAACTTATTCTAGCTAAAAAATTATGATTGAATTGTTTCCCTGGCAGGTATTCCACATACAAGACGTGAAAGAAATGCATCAATCGTTGAGTCAAGAACAGGTCCCAGCGCATCCCGCTCACAAGTTTGTCATGGACTTCATTCGTTTCATTATCGTGGATTCCTTGTCTTTACCGGTCACAGCGAAAGCCACTCCACCGCTGGACATCGTCCTTGAGGTTAGTAAAGTCAAGTTTCCGACTCCCATCTCTACTTCTCAAAAGTCGATGTTATTTTATTCAACAAGATTGCACGTCTCATCGGTCGTAGAATCTCAATCACAGTTACTTCTAGATCTTATTGGCCCTAGAGCATGTCTCAATAGAAACCGGTGCCAATATATAAGTGCAGAGATGAGAGACTCCGCTTAAATGCGTATACCGAATTAATTTTGATTTTTACTGGCCTCAAATTCTAACATATTTTAACTTTTTTTCTGTGAAAATATTGTATCGTAGTAACGTTTCCTGATTTTCTAATTGGTTATACCTGCCTGCCGACTCAAACATTGAAGTACTGTGTGATCCATGCACACCACTGGTTTCCCTCATTTGCTGATTAAACTGCTATTTTTTTACGGTATGAACAAAAACAGAAAAGTAGGAAAAAATTTATTATCGTTTTTGGTTTTTGACGTAAGAAAATTGAACATTATTTATTCATTTGACAGAACTAATTTGTGATAATGTATTGGTTCTAGTTATATTTCATAAGATTTACAGTTTCCCATTCGCCGACGGGTCGTCGTTTCTGTTCAAGAACTCATCCATTTTACCGATTTCATCGCATTTCTCCTTCTTGAAAGGAAACTTTTCGTGGTCCCAGTTTTCATCAATATCGGACCATCGCTCTTCCTGGCGGCATTTTTTGTTCTTCTTTACTGGGCAAGGCAGCCTATCTGGTTCCGTTGCACAAGGTGGAATTCTGTCTTCGCATTGAATCATTTCGTCTAAGGTATCTGTGGGAGATGTCATCCAAAGCCACAGTTTGTCCTCCTCATGTACGATAGTTTTCTTGCAATATTGAGTCAATAGTGTAATTTTCCAATCGATGGGCATTCTGTTTTTCTCTGTTTCGGTCGCCGTCCGTTCAGCAGCTGTATCCAACTCATCTTTCAATGTTCCGAGTGTCGGTATAAGCCTCGAAGTCTGCAACACCATAATAATTCTTGTCAGTTTTCGTCTCCGTCTTCCATTTTTCCTGGATAGGATAATCCTCTTCTGTTTTCTTTCCACTCACAATGATAATTATTGTTATAACACCATGCACGCTAAGTCTCTATCTAGATGCTTGTAAATTCTTCTCTGGATGGCAAGCACCATCATTCTAAAGATTAACCTGATTTTATAATTGATAAACGGATTCTTCATGTTAACAGACTGATGGAAATACAATGATAGGCTTTAGAGCATTGAAGTAAAACTTGGATTTTTTCAGGGAAAAATTACTTAATATACCTCAATTTTACCATTAAATTGGTGAGCCTTTGATCTCCCAGCCTTCAAAAATCTTATCGGTCTTACTCCTCATTATTGTGCGAATTGGTTATAATTTCTAGTTCTATAAATACTTCTATTAACCTACTTAGAATGATTTTTGATCATCTCAAAATCAGTTGAAAGACGGCGTTCAAGAAGTAATTCAACATTTCAATTCTGTCTCAAGGAAGAAGTGACGAAGTGGTTTTTGTTTAATTTATTTATGAATACTAATACTGAGTGTGGCCGTAGACTAAAGTCTCGAATCATTACAGGTGATTGTTTGCATAGGGATCATCTGAGCTCAGTGATACTTCATCGAGTCTTTCTTCTTTGATGATATCATTTTTCCAGGGGAATTTCTCATAGCCCCAGTGCGTATCGATGTCCGACCATATTTCCTCTGTAAGTCTTTCCCATGATTCAGTCTTGGCTGGACATGGCAACGTTGGTGGATCACCAGGACACGGAGGATTCCTGTCTTCGCATGTTTCAAAATCGTCCTTGGGTCCAGAAGTAAATATTATGTAATCATCGTGGGTGGCAAGTGGTGGCAATCCGTACGTTATGCCATCTTCGCAACATTCTTCCACTGCCATGCAATCAGAGTCAAATTCACTGAAAAGTTGCCTCCCTTGTGGCTTACCTATTTGAGGTGCAGCTTTTTGGGCTACATCTGTAACTGACTCTTTGTCCCAGAATTCTCTAATCTTTTCAACAAGCCCTGCCATTTTGCCTGATAGTTTTTTTGCTGTCGGAGGCCGTGTCCCAGGGACACCAGTTTTCGCTTGTTTTTTGTTTGAGATCACTGGATCGGAAACGCTTTTTGTGGGTTTTGGATGTCTTGGTGGAAACGAGGCATACAGATATTGCTCTTTAACATAGACTGTTTCTTTCTCGAAACTCAAAATGTATATATCATTTTCTTCTGCACTTACAAATTTCCGTCCTCTCTTTACGTCACACTTGTTGGGGCATGGTTTTGATCCGCATGGGTTCTTTACCATGCCGCAATCGTTTTCGTCTATCACCAATTCTTCTGGCTCCTTTTCCGGCTTGCTAATAATGCAAGATTTATTCGATTCCTTCGATGAGAATTTACTTTCGTGGCTACGTTGACTACATGGATTCACCTTGATTTTCCAAGATACTGTGGAACAAGGCTCTTCCCCTCCCGGTAACGGATCGCATACACCTTTTTTGCACGGATCTTTGCACTTCTTCTCGCATTGGTTATCATCACTGGAAGCCATATAGACGAATTCATTGTTGGCCATTGAGAGAGGAATCAGACCACAACTTTTAACGCATCCATCATCTTTTTTCTGGTTGCAAGCCTCTCTCTGTTTACATGCTTCATATTCCTGTAAACATTTGTCCTCTTTCTTACAAGGGTCTTCTTTTACTTTACAGGGATCCTCTTTTTTCTTGCAAGGGTCCTCTTTCTTTTTGCAAGGATCCTCTTTTTTGCAAGGATCCTCTTTTTTGCTAGGATCCTCTTTTTTGCAAGGATCCTCTTTTTTGCTAGGATCCTCTTTTTTGCAAGGATCCTCTTTTTTGCACGGGTCCTCTTTCTTCTTGCATGGGTCTTCTTTCTTTTTGCACGGGTCCTCTTTCTTCTTGCACGGGTCCTCTTTCTTCTTGCATGGGTCTTCTTTCTTTTTGCACGGGTCCTCTTTCTTTTTGCATGGGTCTTCTTTCTTCTTGCACGGGTCCTCTTTCTTCTTGCATGGGTCTTCTTTCTTCTTGCAAGGGTCTTCCTTCTTTTTGCTAGGGTCTTCCTTTTTCTTACAGGGGTCTTCTTTCTTCTTGCAAGGGTCTTCCTTCTTTTTGCAAGGGTCCTCCTTTGCCTTACATGGGTCTTCTTTCTTTTTACAGGGGTCTTCTGCCTTCTTGCTTGGGTCTTCCTTCTTCTTGCAAGGGTCCTCCTTTTTGGAAAGTTGTTCTTCTTTCTTCTTAGACGGCTCTTCCTTCTCCTTGCGAGGTTCCTCCTTTTTAATTGCTGGTTCTTCTTTCTTCTTACAGTCTTTCTTCTCTTCTACTTTCTTGGGCGGTTCAACTTTCTTCTCCTCCTTACACACTTCTTCCTTTTTGGGCTCTTTCACTTTGTCTACTGCACAATCCCCACTTTTGTCCATTTTCTTTTTCCCGCATTTCTGTTTTGCAAGTTGTTCTGTCTTGCACGACTGTTTCTTCATCTTTCCTTTGGATTTTTGCGTTTTTCGCTTTCCGGACAAAAGATTTTTTAATATGTCAAGAAACTGTACTACTCCTGGATCTCCGTATGCTGGATTGTAGGTGCCCGGCAGTCGGTTGGTTTTTGCATTAATTGATGTTCGATATCCTGGCCGGACGATTGCAATTTGCCCCTCAAATGTTCTCAAGCGGTTTTCTTTCACAACATTTTGAACTACCGTTTGGACGTTGTGAGAGGTCATTGATGGGTTCTGGAACGAGATTCGTAACAGGATCAGTACCTATACTTAAGCTTTTTACCAGGTTAACCCACCGACCCCTCACTCACTCCGCACTAGTCTCCTGAGATTCCATTGTTTCTTATAAAAGTTATCTCGTTCTTGTGAAGGACATCAACCCCTCCTGTTCAATAGAACCTCTTTGCTACTAAAATATAAAACACGATTGAATGGTCGACTTTCGATTTATTATCTAGTGTTCTCTTCTGTATACCCAGCTATATTCTGGCTCAAGACAGCTGCAATATCTTGTTCCTGCTCTCAAACTAATGTGTATATCACGTATAGTACAGTCCGAATTATGAAAAATAGTCATAGTTCTTATTATAGTCCAAAGTTGGGAATTGGCATGGGATCCCACAATCCTGGTGCCACTGAACGAATCGTTTTATGAATGATGAAAAAGGGTTTACATTCTAAAAAGTTTACAATTAAAAAAATAATTTACTTACGTATTTTTTTAATTTTTACAAAAATAATTTACTTATGTATTTTTCAATTTTTGTGTTCCTTTTGTAATAAGAGCCCACTTCAAAAGTGACAGTTTTTCATAATTGTTTTTATATCAATAGGGAATTCGCATCACAATTTTTCTTCAAAAATACATGCCACGTGCTTAACCAAATAATTGCGCAAAAGACTGAAATAGCATCCTTAAAATCTCAAGTGAAGGTACTCAAGTGAAGTTTGAAAACTTGATCCGAAAATGAGCTACTACGATGACTACTTTAGGTCACTTTTCTAATCCTGGGATAATACAGCAATAATTTGGTAGGTGGTAGGTGTGGTGAGACTGGGCTTGTGACGTCAGCACTTTTCCTCTGTTCGGCGCTGTTTTTCGGATTGCGCTTCTCTTCTCTGGATGATTCTTCCTTCAATGATTTTTGATTTTTTCGATTTCACTCGAAAATAGTGCCTTGATGATCACATTCCGAATAAAAAATCGATGCGAATTCCCCATTAGCGAGCTTATTTATCTCAGCTTGGTATCTTATTGAATTACTATTTCGGCTACATAAATTCGTATTCTTGAAGCACTATTGCAAAATGGATTAATCAAACCCGTAGAGGTGCATTGCCTCTTCCCAAAATTGCTTCTTGCCTCAGATATACAACCTATTAATACAATTGAGCTTACGAGCAATGGCCATCCAGGCGTCCTGAGAGCTTTCGAAAATGCCTGGAACATCTTGTAGACCTTGTAGTAAGAAATATTTAGTGATTTTCTCTACCTGTGTGCGAAATTAGTATTTGATGTGGTCGTTGAGGAAATATTTCTGTTTCATTTATTTCAATGTTTATCTTCACTACCAAACATATGTGAATGTTGGTTATCAGTGATGGAGATGTTGAATTTTTGGATCGGTCGTTCTGTAGCATACTTTATTTTTTACAAATTTTGAAGCATAAACAAAGTTATTTGATCATATGTCTCGTTCAGAAAGAATTCTTAGCAAAAGTAATGCAACTCGTCACACTTCATGTATAGCAGTACCAAAAACGTCGTGATTTATGATGATTTATGATTTTATGATGATTTTTTATGATGATTTATGATGATGTGATTTATGATAATTATGATTTATGATGGTCGTGATGGTTTATGTATCTCTTCGGGTGGTTTCAGTTTCGAACTCAAAGATCATTCGGTTTCAAGCTCGAAGATCTTTATCTTCGAAAAGTGGAGAGGAGAAAGAATTTAAAAATGCGAAGAGAAGAAACCAACAGTGATCGCTCTTCTAATAGTTGAGATACTCTCAATACCTTATGCTCTTCTTATTTAAGAAATTTTCTCAATGTACGCAACGAGTCATCTTTGAAGTAAAAGACGCTGGATGTTGCCTCACAAAACGGAGCCCACCTATAAAAATTAATTAATTACCAACTTATTATCAATTTATTAGTGAAGAATTCTATTGAATTTAAATTAAATGACACGCCCTTGGTTTAATTCGTGAACTTACTTTGTTTCAGTGCTCTGGAGAGTCAGCGAACGTTTTGGACCAAACGAGAGTTCAAACTGAAGTGCTGACGTCATTAATGGACCATCTTTTGGCTGCAGATGTTCTTCTTGGTGATCAGGCGGCCTTACCTGTTGTTCAAGGTGGCTGTACCCAAAATATTGCCCCCAACGTCTCTTACTTGGCTGCTCGAACGGTTGACAAACTATGGCAAGGTGAAGATAGCTTGAATTTGCTGATTCTACCCCATAATAGATTATAATGCGCCACGGAGAGAATCCCGTTGGCAGTTTCTCTTTAGTAGTACTATTATAAATCACAAATATAATGAAACGTCCCATGTGTTAATTTACAGGCATGCTAGCCAAAGATCCTCACGAGGTGTTCGACTTCATTGTAAAACTCCTGACGCAAGCCAAGAAAAGGCAGGGGTCAGCTTGCTCAGATACTTTGTACCATTGTTTGAATCGTACAATCCTATTTCTTCTGTCACGTGGCACGGATTCCATTTCTGAACAGATGTCTGTGCTAGAAGCCCTCCATAAACTTACAAACAACAGGTCAGTGTTTTTTAATTGAAATTAATTTTTTTGCCATGGCTCGCTAATTTGATTCTCTGAAAATGATAAAGTTACTGTCTTTCAACTTGATTTGATAGGCCAATGAAGTTAACGTCGGTATAAAATGTACGTGCTTTTCTCATTCTTCCATTGCATTTGTCAGGAGTTTGATATTTGGTGCTGGTAATCACGAACTGGAATTCATTGGCTGTCTCACTTACTGCCTCCTGCAGCTGATTTCAGAAATGAAGATTGTGTAAGTACCCGATAGTATTCTGTGTGTAATGCATAACTATCATGAAAAAATCGGTTGATTTTTTCAATGTCTTTCCCTGGTCAACTCGCTTAAATTTCATGTAACATCCTCTTTCGTTGTTGTGTAACTTCTCATTTTTTTTTTCATTTATTAATTTATGTTAACCCTTAACTTGTTCATAATTAGCTCTGAACTTTACCTTTTAAAACCCCCACTTTATGTTGGATTATTATTCTCCTCACGGATTCAAAATAATTGTCTTCATTTGTTTTATAGAGGGTGCGCATCGCAAACTCATCCTGTTTTCAGGTACTTTCCACCGACTGACTGTTGTGTTTGTCATGGTGTTAGAGCCTCTTCTTCTCACCTTGCCTCTCTGCTTTGCTATTTTTTGTTGAAAGTAGAATCGTTTCAGAACAAGTACAGAGGTTGGATACCTATTTAATCTAGTATAGAAAATCGAAAACCAGGAAACAATACTTCCTTTTACAACGTTATCATGGAAGTTAAAAGGGAGTCGGGTACAAGATATTACAGTTCTTACCGAGTCAGTGTTGCCAGGTCTCAAGTGAAAATTTGGGGGAAATTGGGTGTTAAAAAAAAAAAAAAAAAAAAAGAGGAAGAAATATACAGGGCCCTGTATTGATATATTTTTAATCCTCGTATTCATTTGACTTAACATATCCCATGATTTGGTTATATCATGATCAAGAGAAATCTGGTACTTAAATTGCATAATATGAAAATTATTGCACAACTTGTCAGCATGTCTACCATAAAAATCACTGGTTTTCCACATTTTTATTTTATCTACATTTTACAAGAAAAAAAGTAAATAAAAAAAAGATCGGGGAGGATTTAGGCGAAAGAGTTATTTCGTCCTGGTTTTAGGGGAACCTGGCAACACTGTATTGAGTACAAACAGTTCTGGGTTATTGGTCACTCATTAGCAAATTTAGGTTTTACTACCCCATCCCTACCCTAATTCACTTTTATAGTGGCACTGAATTGTTAGATTGTAAGCTTCCAAACTGTTTCTTTACTAGCTGCACTCGGTACTTGCCAACGTGCCATAATCATTCTGTTTCGATCGCAATCGTCAACTAAAGGAGGCTATTTTTTTATGTACAAAAAACTAGCTAACAAACTATAGTCAATGTAATGAACATTGATGATGTAGTAACTATAGTAGGGACTGACAATCCAGATGAACTGAATGTTATAGTTGTTATCCTGCTAGTTGTCCAGTACTTTTTCTGAACAACTGGTTGGATAGCATTCCTATTCTGCTACTCAACTCACATGCAATGTCAGCGGCGTTAGCTTATGATAATTCTACTTTCTCGCGGTGAGGGTGTCGCACTGCATCCTGGAAAACTGTCTATGTAAATCTCACATGACTCCCACTCCGCTTGCTCACTGTTTTCCATGGGGACCGTGCACTGCCCAGCTGCAGAGCAGGCTTGTGAAACAGTGGAAGATAGTGGGGGCAGGATTTCATTCCTATTTCACCAAAACTTGTGCTGTTTCCTCCAATGTAATGGTGGCTTGCGGGTTCAACATTGTTGTTCATCCGTAAACATTGGAGATATAGAACAACAATCAAATCATTGGCTCTGAGCAAGGTTAACATCAAACCTGTTTTTCTCAGTGGGTGATGTTGTTCTTAAAATATTAAATATGATGAGAGCCAAGAGGCGTATTTAATTTTATTACAATCCTTTTTTTCAATTTATATTCTGATTCAACTTGGGATGGAAAACCATTGTAGTAATAATTTATTTTATTATTATTAATGATAATATTATAATTGCTGCCTACATGAAAAACTGTCGCCACCTCTTCACAACAGTTAGAGTCACTATTTAAAACCTTCAAATCTACCAGAAAATTCTGATAGCTCTAGAACGTAGAAAGGAATGTACAGTTTTTTCGCGCTGTACTTTTCCTCACACTTGAAATATTTTCACACAAAAATGACATCTTAGGTGCAGAAATCCGAGTAATCTTTTCTGTTTGTTTTGGTTTTGTAACAACCAACCACACGTCAGCTGCATTTTTGGAGAAGTAGCTAAGACCGATACTCCGAAATATAGTTGTATTCCTTATATTATTAATTCTTCTATTAAATCTATATAGTTTGACCACGACAATCGTATTTCGGCACCCAAGCTTTTCTTCTAAAAATTTCTACTTGTTTTTCAAAATGAAATGGTTATAGTTGTCGATAATGATCAACCTACACTGCTTATCCCTTCAATCGTGATGGGTTTTAACAAATTTTTGGTTGAGAGACCAGAATAACTCTTGTTTTTCCTTGTATCACCATTTATGCCAATGGTAGCCATCCCGCTCCTGGCATCAATGCGAAAGGACCCTATACAGCTCTACGGTTATTTCACTGTGCAGCCTTTTACACCTAGACACGGTGGCCACAGCACTTTGCATGCTAACTGTTCATTAGTCAACATAGTGGTGGGCATGGTTTGGATGATCAGTTCCTTATAGTTTCTACCAAAAAATATTTCTCATCAAGTCCTGACTTGAAGTAAGATATGAAACGAAGTACCTTGACTAGTTCCCAGCTTTCCATCCGCGTAACAATCATTATTTCCCGATGTACATTGTTCTGGTTTCCCTTGCTGTTGTCATGAACCTTGTTGAAAATTGCGTGTTATTTTTTGCTGTTATAAAAGTCTAACTGCTCTATTTTGCAGAATGGATTCCAACGCTAAGACTACTTGGCATGTAAATCCTAATTTGGAAGAGACTGAAGAATTGACTTCAAGACAAGGGCAAAATTTGATCGGAGTTGCTGCTCGAAGAGTTTGGGATGAACTTTATGTTTGCAAAAAGCCGGCTATTGAAGAGGTTTGTGATATTGTTATTTGAAGCTTGAGAGCGGAATGTATAATTGATATTTAAGCGACTT
This sequence comes from Tupiocoris notatus, assembly GCA_037159825.1. Classification (NCBI taxonomy): domain Eukaryota; kingdom Metazoa; phylum Arthropoda; class Insecta; order Hemiptera; family Miridae; genus Tupiocoris; species Tupiocoris notatus. The sequence goes on along the minus strand of JASJUZ010000233.1, from coordinate 579,552 downwards.
TGCAACCTTAAATTTACGATACTTGTTTTCAGGTTTTTAAAATGACGTTGGCTCCATCAAACAATAAAACTCCTGAATTGTCAGCCATCAGGGAGAGTATAATTGATGCTGCTACAAAAGTGTGGTTGACTTACGTTGACTCTGAAAGGAAAGCGACTTACAAGAATCCATGGGAAATGCACAATCAAATTCAATCGGTTAGTAATCAGTGATCACACCCGTTAGTTTCACAAGGTCAGTATTTTTTTGACTGCTGCACTTCCATTAAGCTGTGTGTAAAATTGATAGTCGGTAAGTATTTCGTTCGGAACCAACAGCCCAGACCAAATTCGTATGAGCCTATGTTCAAAAAGCATTTGAAATTCTTGGTGAAAATTGTACTAAAGACTTTAATAAAAATTTGCAGTTCTTCCACTGCTCTATCATAATTTATAATTCGTGAGGTTGTGTCCATTTTGTCGCGAGTCATTTGCATAATGGTCAAAACTCTCATTTCCTGACATCATCACACAGCAATTTTTCTCTGACTTTCAAGCTTTGAGCTTCTTCTAGCATTGATCTTAAAATGGCTTAACTTTGAAAGATATTTGACCTAGTAATTCTTCTTCAAATAGCTTTGTCTACAACTGTTCTTACAAAAACACTCTTTCCAGAAAATTCAAAAAGTAACCGGTGGTCTGACGAGATTGGCCAGCCGGTCTAAAGTTAAAAAGGAAGATTCGCTCAGGGTGAAGAGCCAAGTAAGTGGCAGTGGCAGTGAAATTGAAAGTGTTGCTATGACTCAACACCAGGTTGCTCTTGTGAAGGAGTTGGTTGACGTGCAAGCAAAACAGCATACACTTACACAAGACTACATGGAACGCTATGTGCTTGAAGAGTGGCTTCAAATCGAAGCTGAGCTGACGCGGGAACGAGCTCTGTGGGGGCCATTTCACCCATCCAGGTAGGCAATTTTAATTAATATAGTTTTTAAAAATTTTAAGTTTTAAAATATTAGTGGTAATATAGTTATTTAAAATAGGTTTTGTACCTATTTTATGACCTAGGTATTTTAGTTCTTCATTTAGAGCCAGAAATTAACCTTAAGTTAAATTAAGCTATATTAACCAGCCTAAAAAAAGGATGATATTAACCAGGAAAATAGAAATTTAACTAAGGCAAAACAATTCCTATTTATTATTAGTTGTCTACATTGTAAATGACATCGCTGTACAAATTTACTCATTCAGATTGGATAAATGGATGCTCGACATGACAGAGGGTCCTTCGCGGATGAGAAAGAAAATGATGAGAAACGATGTGTTCTACATCCACTACCCCTTTCGACCTGAGCTTGAGTGCAGCGAGAATGTAAGTTGCACCTCTATTTTCTCAGTATATATTCTCATCTTTGGTTTTCGATGTGGTATTTACGCTTGGCTTGTTTCTTCTATGACAGAAAGCCCTTAAATATAAAGTGGCTACATCTTGGGATAGCAAGGAACACTGGCACAGCTATAAATCTCATACCATTGGCGACCAGGCCAAATTTCCTTCCGAAGAAAAGCCCAACTTTCACCGTATTGATGACATCAACGAGGAAGCACCAAACGATTCCGGTCAGTCGCAAGGTCATTGTAATTTTACTTCGTTACTTTATCGTCGAATGTTGATCGTGCTTTGTTTGAAGTTGGGCCTGTTTAGGGTTAGGGCAAATTATAATTTAGAGCGTTTGAATTTAGCTGTTTAGCCGTCTGCCGGCTTTCAATCAAATTATTTGGTAGACTTAATCTACTGTGTACTTACATTTTGGCCAACTTCAGCATTTGATCGCCTGTAAAACATCTTCACTCTACCTTTCATACAAAGAGCATTGTTTCATTAAATGTGTAGGTTTCGAGAATATTGAGCAATGCAATATACGTCGAGCTGTGAAACGATCGGTCTCTGAGCCCGACGATGGAAACGACGATAATGAAACAGAAGTTGGCGCTGGTGATGAGGATAGCCTTCCTGACAATCAGTCCATACTGAGGATTCTGGAGCCTAATGAGAAGGTATTCATGACTAGAGTAGTTTTTTCTGAAACTATTTTTGGCTACCACAAGTTAGTAAATAGGGATACTTTACCTACTTGGGCTTTAAAAAGTTAGTGATATTCAGCAGAAGGATAGATAACTCCCTTCATGAGGTTAAATTTAACTCTTCTTGAAAGGTTTTTTTTTTAATTATTATTTTTTTTATTTTTAGTAAGTTCTCTAGAGATAGAGAGCTTGTTAATGGACTATAATTTACCGCGAATTGATTACTAATTGATAACTTTAATATCAGATCAGTCACATGTTCCGCTGTGCGAGAATCCAAGGTTTGGACACAATGGAAGGACTGCTTTTGTTTGGCAAGGAACATATGTACATCGTAGATGGGTTCACTCTGCTCAAGTCGCGTGAAATTCGTGACATAGAATCACTTCCTCAGGATTGTTATGAGCCTATCCTGCCTCCTCAAGGGACGCCGTCATCAGCCAAGAAACAGTGTTCCAAGTTCAGCTATGAGGATATCAGGTAATTTTAAAGCTATCCTCATTTCGAATGGCATGATTCAGAAGGTTATTTAATTACTGAATTGACCTATATGCAACCCAAATAATCATACGTTGGAAAGTAAAGCCCAACATTTGAAAGAAAAACAATTCCAACTTGAAGAAATCAATTGGAAAAGCTTTACTACCCTTTTGATTCTAACTGCTGAATCACTTGAGTAAACTGATCTGGGTACTGATAACATCAAATTGGTTTTCAGATAGCTTTCATATTATTAATGCAGATAAATACAAAGCTTTAAAATTATTGGAGCTAACCAACGGTGTTTGCCTATTGTTTAGTGGTGCTCCAAAAGCATCAAGCTCTTCTCAAGCTCTTCTAGAACTAGCAATACTTTTTGTTTGGTAAATGCTCGATTTGAAAGCAGCACCAATCGCAGCATAATAACAACTATGTTGAATACATTAAAAATTATTCAAGATTATGAGTACTAACATCAGATCTGCTGTTTCAGAGAAGTGCACAAGAGGCGTTATTTGTTGCAACCGATGGCTCTGGAAGTGTTCTCTGGTGATGGTCGTAACCATCTTCTTGCATTTCCTCGCAAGATTCGGAACAAAGTGTACCAAAGGTAAAAAGTGTTCACAGCAAGTTTTCCTCGAAGCGCTATGCTAGAATTTTTCCCAATCCTGATTCAAAGTATCAGCAGCAATAATGCAAACCATAATATGAGAAATGATAGTATTAAGAAATTTATATGATGGCCACACCTCTGAAGCACAGTCCGAAATGAAGAAAGGTCACTCAGTGTCTCCTGTGTAATACTATAAATAAATGTATTCCTAGACTCTATAGATATTCTAGTCGACGGCCTGAAGTTTTGCCCTCTGATGAGTTGGAGGAGAAGCAATTGGAGCATTAAATTAATATTAAATATTTTATAGCATTATCCCGCTTAAGCAGAAAAGAATAATATATTTTTACGTTGCTGGATCCTGAATTTGTAATTCCTGGTTTCTTTCAGATTCATGGCATTTGCTACTGGCCTTTCTGATAGCGCTTTGCAGTCAGTGGCTGGTCAAAAAAGGACGGCCAATGTAGAACAAGGTGCCAGTCTCTTGTCAAGTCTGATTGGGGAAACGTCCGTCACTCAGCGATGGGTGGTAAGTTTATGGTGCTAACATTTTCTTAACTAATTCTATTTATTGAGCAACAATGGAAAATCTATCAAGAGATTTCTTACTCTCAAAGTTGAATAACTGTTGTGTTATATGCAGGAAAAATTTTTTTCGCATTAGTATCTGCGTGTCTTTCTGTGAACAAAAAATAAGAACAGTCGTCGATTCTGGTAGAAAAAATAATCAAATTTGTCATAGATAGCATAGATTATTTTCATTCTATATAAGCTTTGGACTATATAACACTATTGGCCAGAAACCAAAACGAGTGTTACGGCAGCTATTTAAAATAATACCCCTGCTCACAGGATAACATCAATAATTCAAATATTATTTTACTTCTTGCAGAGAGGAGAGATAACCAACTTTCAGTATTTGATGCACCTTAATACTCTGGCGGGTCGCAGCTACAACGATCTGATGCAATATCCCGTTTTTCCGTGGATTCTGGCTGACTACGATTCAGAAGTTTTGGACTTAACTGACTCATCCACCTTCAGAGACTTTACTAGACCGATGGGCGCGCAAAGTCCTGATCGACTTCTGCAATTCAAGAAAAGGTACTTAGCAAACAAATAAAACTTTGTTCATTCTTTATACTGCCAAGTGATAATTTTCAAAATTTATTTTCAGGTACAAAGAATGGGATGATCCTCATGGAGAGACGCCACCGTACCACTATGGTACTCACTACTCATCAGCCATGATTGTATGTTCCTACTTGGTCCGAATGGAGCCCTTCACTCAACATTTCCTCCGACTGCAGGTAATTCAATTTTCCGAAAAGAAATCCTGTTTTTCGGGTATAATGGTGTTCATTTGGTTTCCATCAGTTTCTGCAGATTTTGTAGCAGCGTTTATCTTTTTTCAGGGTGGCCATTTCGATCTAGCGGATCGTATGTTCCACAGCATTCGGGAAGCGTGGAATTCAGCCTCTAAGCATAACATGGCCGACGTAAAAGAATTGATTCCCGAGTTTTTCTATCTTCCCGAGTTTCTAACCAATGCCAACAATTTTGATTTAGGTAATGTCTGCAATTACAATGGTGCTCTTCTTTTCCAAAATAATTACGTTCAAATTATATTTTCGGTTATTGTTATGTATCTTACTGGCTTCTTATTCTATTATTTTATATTATTATAGAATATGGTTGAATATGGTTGTTGTTCAAGGAGAGACCAACCTCCAAAAAATCTTGGAGAAAATTAATCGAGCAGATGTCCAAAAAATAGGGATTTTTCTTACTGGACTAATGTGACCTGTTTCAAATCCGCTTACTGAAATGATACCATCTTAGTGAGACCGAACTGATATTTTTCCATTATCTTTTAGGTTGTAAACAAAACGGAGTGCAATTGGGTGACGTTTTGCTACCACCGTGGGCTAAAGATGACCCCAGAGAGTTCATCAGGGTTCATAGACAAGCGTTGGAGTGCGATTACGTTTCTAACAACCTTCATCACTGGATAGATCTTATATTCGGATGCAAACAGCAAGGCCAACCTGCTGTCGATTCCGTCAACGTCTTCCATCATTTGTTCTACGAAGGAAATGTTGATATTTACACGTGAGAACTATGTTCATACTGATTACCAGTTCTTTTGACAAGTTATGCATCCCCAGGTGTACCTATAATCTTTCGAAGGGCGTCTCTGCCTTTTGTACAGTCTGAGCAACATTCATAACTATGTGAATGTGTTAAACACAATTGGCTAGCTGAAAAATGGTTCTATTGTTTGCTTGCAGTATTGACGATCCTCTCAAGAAGAACGCAACGATCGGTTTCATAAATAATTTTGGGCAGATTCCGAAACAGCTGTTTAAGAAGCCGCATCCAGCTAAAAAGTTTGGTCAGCGGATGTCTGTGTTGGATCCGAATCCATTGTCGAATTCTTTGTGCATATTAGCCGAGAAATTATTTTACCACAATTTGGACAATCTTCGGCCATCATTACACCCGATCAAAGGTCAGTCATCCTCATTAAGGTGTCTCTGTAAGTCGTGTTCTAATTTTCGCTGTACAGAAGATCAGGTGGAGGGAAAAAATTCCTGAATTTTATCTTTAACCGAATAACATGGTAGTTTTTAGTAATGCGAAGTGCATTCAGTGGTTTTAACAGATAGGAGTATCCCTCACTGGTGGTAATTGTATATTTACCAACCTAATTGGGTGCTAAATATGAAGGAAAACGTGGTATGTTGCAACAATATCTTCAATTGGTAACACTAACAAATGTCTAAGTAAGCGTTCCTGAAAAATTATGTATTTGTAACGTACAGACTTTTCCCCGCTACCCGTTTAATTGTTGTATTCACTCAAATGCTTTCTATCTTTCAGAGGTGAAAGGTCCTGTCGGGCAGATTATTCAGTTTGAAAAATCCTTGCTAGCTGTTGAACAGAACAAGGTGCTTGTGCCACCGAACTTCACTCGCTACGTTGCGTGGGGCTTTGCTGACCACACTCTTCGTCTTGGAAACTATGACAGCGACAAAGCAGTACTTACTTGTGAAGCAGTCATGCACACTAGCGGTGAAGTTGTCGCTTGCGTATGTCCGAATTCAAAGACGATCATAACCGCTGGAACCAGTTCGGTTGGTGATATTTCCTTTTTATAGACATGGTGATTTATTGACTCTCATTTACCTTAGCTGAACAGATTTGCTCATTGGTGCAAATATTTTGCAGGTTGTGACTATTTGGGAATACAACAAGAAACAAATAAGTGTAGTACAAACGCTAAACGGTCATGTGGAAGCTGTTACTTGTCTGGCTGCCAGTTCAGCATACAATGTTATTGTTTCCGGATCCCGAGATGCAACGGCCATCATATGGGACCTGTCTCACAGAATATTTGTTCGCCAGCTTACAGGACATAATGCTCCTGTCGCCGCAGTAGCAATCAATGACTTGACTGTAAGTTTTATTACAATTATTTATGAAGGCGTCATCCTTCCATTTTTCAGCCCAACAATAAATTGTAAATCAGTAAATCATTCTGCAGCCAATTCAGTAAATTAAATAAAATAAAAATAGATGAATAAAAATTGAATTTATTATTAACTTGAGGCTGAGCGCCCCTGGCGGCTCTCTTTAACAAAAAGTTGTCAATTCAGATGTTTGAATATACTAAAAGATAGGTAATTTAACTGTCCACATTTTCCCAATTGAAAGTACCTATCCATTTTTCAACCGTTTATGCAGTATTCCACAATATTTCTGGAATATACACGAAAGATTATATTATTGATATAACACTTAAATTTGCGTACCAACTCAACCAGGAAATCTTCTCCGCTCTTTGCAAAGATTGAGTTCCAATTTCCTTTTTGGTGAAAGGAAATGGTGCTCACTTGGTGAAAAACACCATTAGAAAGGTTAGTGATATACAATTCTATCTAATACTGGTCTCATCATTGTTCGTTCTCTGTTTCACTTTCAGGGTGATATTGGCACTTGCGCTGGAACCTGGCTTCACGTTTGGAGCATCAATGGTGACGTGCTCTGTTCGGTAAACACAAGCATTGGACGAGCTGATCGGATGCAGCAAATACTTTGCGTGACATTTTCCCAGTGCCGAGAATGGGACTCGCAGAATGTGATTTTGACCGGGTCAACCGATGGAGTAGTTCGGGTTAGTGTGTTTCTTTTATCATTTCCTATTTTAAAATAAATTATTTGCATTGAAGGATCTTTCGTCTTTTTTCAGATGTGGTCGATTGACTATGTCCAGGTACCTAAAGAGGAGCAAGAGCCGAATGAAATTACTAGACGGGCTGAGTTGGCTGCTCAAAATAGAAAATCCACGTTGAAAGCTGCTTCCAAACCTACATTAGAAGAACCACCAAAATCGCAGATAGTCAAGAAACTCCAAAAACAACCTATACATGTTATATCGTCGATGTCAGCCGATTTTACTGTCGAGGACTCAAAATGTAGGTGTTTTCAGTTGATGAAATTTGACAACGCTTTGCCCCTTCTGTCCGTATTAACTTTTAATCTTGTTGTTCAGCTTTGGGGAAAAGTGGATCGGAAAGCTCTCTCTCGGAAGATGTTGACAAATCTGCGAACGATTCGAATAAAGTAAGCGCCAAGAAGAAAGAGCCTGATATGCAGGAAGAGGAAAAGGAGAAATGCAGTGATGATGAAGGCAAACACGAAACTGTTGGTTCGTTGGTGAAATCTGAGCTTGATGACCAGGCGGATGAAACAATTAACAGATCAAAGTCAGATGTGGCGCCTGGGAATGAGGAAGTTACTGATAGCGGAACAACTGCAGTGCTAACTGTCATTGTCTCTGAAAGTCAAGATGCTGATACCGAAGAAGACCCGCCTGTTCCAGTTGTACGAAGGAGGCGATCCTCTGCTAAGAACGCTCAGGTCAGTAATGATCGTTGGCTGATTATAATATGCATATACTGGGTAGATACTTTATGTTCAAATTACGATTCTATCCTGATAACACGGAGGAGTTGTTTACAGTTGCGTAAGTCCGAATGCTTATCTGGCCGCCTCATGGATCCGGATTCCCTGTCAGTCTCTGGTGACGAGGGCATCGGAAAGATGCGATCCAGCAAAAGTGACACTTCGCTCACCGAAAGTTTTGTTATTGTTAGCGGCAACGGTGAAGAAGTTGGTGAAATTGGCAACTCGCCTACTCCTCCAGTACGACGGCATCGTCAAAACCAGCACATCCTCAGAGAGGGTAAGTGTTGACGGGAACCTTTCGACTTACACTCACTTTGTGCTTGCTTAGAATGTATGTTCCAACATTACGCCGTTGAATTCTAATATTTTTTCTCAGGTTTCGTCTGGCAAAAGCAGTTAGTTTTTAGAAGCAAGTTAACTATGCACACTGCATACGACCGCAAGGACAATGCAGAACCTGCATCCATCACATGCCTGGCTGTATCCAAGTGAGTGACAATGTTTTAATTGAGAACGGTTTTGTGATTAACTCTTATAAATCAGTCTTAAGGCAGGTTTCTCGACCAATGAGACGTCTCGTCTAGGTGCTAATCGAAGGTTCTTGGCCAGTTGCAGTAATGGCATAATAACATGTATCAATAGCTAACAAAGCGACGAGAAACACGTATTCCGAGCCGCTGTCAGCTGACGCTGCTGTCAAATTTAATCGTGATGCGAGAAACCGGCCCTAATCATTCTGGGGACAATTTAAAAAATGACATTTTCTCCAAAATTGCCTAAACAATTATGTTATCGTTCTTCCCTTCATCGCCACACTACTACAGAATAATATGATCACTTTGGTCTTTTCGTTTGCAGAGATCATAGAATAGTTTATGTGGGCGACGCTAGAGGTCGCGTATTCTCATGGAGCGTAGCTGACAACCCAGGGCGTGCTGATCACTGGGTAAAAGATGATGGAGCTGAGGCTTGCAATTCGTGCAAAGTCAAATTCTCTATCTACGAGAGACGCCACCACTGTCGCAACTGTGGTTTCGTTTTCTGCTCCAAGTATGTACATTTAAATATAAGTGTCGTACTTTGTAGTTTATTCGTAGGGTTGTTTACTGTAAATAAGGTTACAGTTAACAGATGGGGTTCCACCTTGAAATTTCGACATTTTTATCATTCTTGTATTCTGGTTGCAGGTGCAGCAAATTTGAGTCAGAGATATCGCGACTCCGTATTCTGAAACCGGTGAGAGTATGCCAGGGCTGCCACAGTTCCCTGAGGCAACAACATTGAATGTAATCAGGTCAAGTGCAATCCAAAATCGTAATGTAAGTACCTCATCACTGTGTTGATATATGTAGTAGTGCATCTCTGAAGGCAACCAAGGCCTCTGCGAACTCTCCGACGTTCATGAATCAACAATAATTGGCATCAGCTGTTTCCTCGTCGATCGCTGACGCCGTTTAGGCTGCAGTCGTCGGTTGGCTTAGAATGATGGTTAGTTGTTTGATAATCCTCATGTTCCAATGTAACATTTAGGCCTAGCTGTCGAAATGAAGTACCGTTCCCGTTTCCCAGAGTATTCTGTATACTTAGTGCAATATTTTGATGAAAAACCGCAATGAGCTGTGTGTATGTATATTTGTATATAATTGTTTATTTTGACGAGTAGTGCCCTTCTCGCGAGTGCATTTTGTAAACCGCTGTGATAACAATTACTACGAGATGAACGAGGAGGGTTTTTTGTCATAAAGTAAGTTCGAACATTTCGAACAGCATCTCGGTCAAGATCTAAGAAGTAGTGTACTGCAAGAAATAGCTGTTTATTTTGCAAAAATTTGTTTCAGCAAAGTTACGTTAACCGCTTGCTAGAATCAAATTGAACAATCAAGATAGACATTTTTGTTCCTTTGATATTGTCCAAATAACTAATGAGAGCCCAATGGGGTGATGAATTCACTGTTAGGCAATCGCTTGTAATTGTAGTCATCAGAAAGAGTTGTGCACTTCAGTTTTCCTTTGTATCCTATGAAATCTGTTGAAAAATTGCAGAGACTCGAATATTTCAGTATTGACTGTCACGACCCAAATTAGCAGTTATTTTCATGCCGATGCAAAATTCAATGAGACATTCAACCGCTCCTCCCGCCTTTGATTCGGTGAAAATGCGCAAATACTCCTGTCGCCCTTGTCTTTCCTTGTTGAGGAGACAGTTGGATCCTGATCGAGAGCTTTTAAATCTCCCTACGCGAAATGTCTTACTGAGAACTGTTCTTGGGAACGCTTAGTACTAAGAATTTGTTCGATATTTCAAAAAGAAAAAAAAAAACAATCAAACGTGCGTGATTCATGGTTTTTCACTAAATCGCTCGCTCTGAGATCGTGGAACTCCATTTCACCAGAATAGAATACAAAGAGATTGTCACGAATTCTACTGATTTTATATAGATTTTGGCGATTAGGTCATCATCAGTAACAATCTTACAACTTAGCAACAACATCAGTAACAACTTAGTTGTAAGATTGTCACTGATGATGGCCTAATCGCCGAAAACAATATAACTCATTCGAAATCAGTGGAATTCGTCGGGAAATCTCTTTGTCTTGAAGAAGCCGGCTTCATTAAATTCGTCCCTTTACTAAGAATCCCTTGAATTGGCATTTCTGATAAATAATATACTATAATAGAAAAATATATAACTCGGGTAAACGCTCTGGGAGGAGAAAGTTGCATATAGACGACACAAGAGCGGTTTGCTAACGACTGCGACTGCTTTACTTGGACATGTGTGGAGGCCAATACAATGAATTAGTGTCGATATTGTTTACATCGATATCCAACATTGACCCAACACTTGAAGGTCAAAGGCTTAAATAACCACAAATCGTTTTCGATGAATTGAAAATATTTTTTCATAATTTTTTTAAGCTAGAATGATGTGGTTTCATCTTGTTCTTCGTAACGCACCATGCTCACAAGACCAGAAATTTCTGAGTTTGCCACTTTTCAGCAGTTTTCAAGCGGAAAGATAATTTTATCTTGCATATTGGAAACTTATGCTCAACTGATGAAAGTTATTGGAAATTTATTTTTGCTTTTGTCCTCAGCATACCGTAATCCCATGTTTATTGTCCCACGGTTTTTAGAGGTCAATCAATGGCTCTAAAAAGTGCACTCAAATCTATATCCTCTTCAAAATTCTTTGCCCAGCAGAATCCCGATTGTTCTGTGAGAATTACATTCCATGACTTAGATCATTATTATCTATCATAGGGACCTTCGTCACTTGAAAGAACTGCTGCGAGTTGATCTGTTCCATTATTAGATAAATACATCACTATTGTGTGAGTGTGCCTCTAAAGTAGGTTATTGAATCTTGATGCATTTATTCTAGCAATATATTAGCTCATGAATGCAAATGTTTACACCGTTGCGAGGAATTCATTTCGTGTGGCTTTGGAACGATGATCGAGTGGTTGTTTGCGGTCCAGTCTGTGTCTCTAGTAATTTCATCATAACCTAACCCATCTGGCTGAATGTTAATAAATATTGTAAAATTTTCACGCTCCAAAAAGTGCTTTTGGTTTGTTAAAATCAAATAGCGATTCATATTACCATGTTATTACTGGAATTGTCTATGTTTTCTGGTGCAGGGAAGTACAATAAATTATCTGTATTAACAGCCTCGACCATCATCAATCATGTGCTTTGAAATCGTATTTTAATTCGACGCAATAACTTCCTCGCATTCTGTTTGCTTGAATTTGGTTTCCAAAATTTATTCGAAATTAAATTTCTCGCCTATTATTTTCCTCAGAAATGCCGTCAGCCTAGTGGTATTGAATAATTTACAAACAATCGATATCGTGTCTCACTTATTTTTTGGGACGCGATACTCGATGAAGTTTTCCTACCAACCTAACGCCACTCGATGAAAATACCTCAACGCACTAATGGAAACAGTTGTATTAATTGCTATCACGTTTGTAACTGCTTTGGTGTAAATAAATCGTCGAAAACATAGATCGTAGTGCGTAGATGAAGGTAATTGGAAGTCTGTCCCAATCAGAAGAAAGTTTTGATGCTAACTATTACATTAGCGGTAAATTCTGCGTTGAAATTGTTAGCCGTTTGTTTTTCTCCTGGTCCAAACAGACTCTAATAGCCGCGTTAACACATCTCACCGTTGATGTAATTGTCTGTGAGACGCATTAGGGGAAGTTTCCTCTCGCCAAGGATTTATCTCAAGGTTGGCCCTGTATTGTAAACTCGATGTACTTCATGTGTAGAGATGCTGACAATATTAGTCCGTTTAAATCTAGTGCAATATTACATTGAACCTAAATTGTTGTCGTGATTTCGAAATCGATTTTTTTTGTGTGTTTTTATTATTTTTTAAATTTTTTTCCACATAACAATCTAAGGCTATGATTTTTCTAAAATTTTTTCTTTGTATAAATGAGTGGCTTCCAAGAGGCGCCGTCCATAATAAGAGTAATTTACCGTCACTACGTCTATTGGTAGTTTACTATTTCGTTTTGTAGTTCTTTTGTGCCTTTTTGAGAATTGATTTAGTCAATATTCACATCCAATCTTTCATTTTCGCAAAGTACCTGAAATTAAGATCTGATTTTTTTCCTATACTTCTGAATAATTTTGAAATTCGTAATTCAAATCATCGTACCTCAAATATTTCACTCTTATACATTTTCTACCCATTTTGATTTGAAATTTCAAAAATATAGCTCGTGATTCGGCAGGTGTATGTCTCTACTTACTACAAATGGTAAAAACGTTTCCACGAATTTTTAAAAATTAATTAGTATTTTTTTCTTTTTCATTTTTTCTTTTTTTTTTCTTCGAAAATTAATATCGTCAGAGTACAGAAGCGGGCGAACTCGTAATTTTTCACTGGCCCGAAACCGGTTGTTTCTCATTTTGAAATATTCGACCGACTGGAAATGTCCCAAAACGGACGTAATCGATCGTAACCGTTTCAGGCCGAGATCTTTTCCGGTCCGGTGTTAGAAAGCGAAGACTGCTTTTTGCGCCCAGAGCAACGGCCGGAGAAAGCGTCTAAACGCTTATTCCTCCGCGTGCTAATAATAAAAGCAAAACGTTTGACTATTTGATCGCAACTCGGACTTTCGGAAATGACGTCTGCACAAGTGCAATTTTCACTTTTGTCTTGTCATCCAATTCTGAACGGTACTGAAAGCTTCCGGAAACAATTTTCAAATCACAGCTGCTCGTATTTATCGGTAATGTCCAAAAACATGGAGATTCGAGTACTCTTGGAATAAGAAGCATTATCGATTTACAAAAAAAAAAAAAATAATAATAATAAAATAAATAAATAAATAAAATAAAATAAATAAAAAATAAAAATAAAATATTTAACTCAAGGTGAAAATTTACAATTAATAATCGCCCATCGTGAAACGTTTATAATGCTCTATTATGCACGTTGCTTCTTCGGTTTCCACTTGGTGTATTTTCGGCTTAATTATTCCTGTTTCGACGAAAATTTTTTTGCAAGTAAACCATTAGTTGAACATGTGATCCGTGTAATATCTAGTCTTTAATCGTATCATTTTGTTATTGTTGACAGTTTTCTATTTAATTGTAAATGTTTATTTTTTTCCACACATTCCACCGAGCCGCCAGTGCCAAATTTAACGATCCGATTACTTCTGTAATTGTTCATTCAGAAATAATCGACACAATATGTCGATTAACATTTTTACGTCTTTAGCCATCGGTTAATCTCTGCTTTTATTGCCTTTAGAAACGAGAAATAATTGTATATATTTAAGATTGAGTTCCGTTATTGGTATAACGTCCGTTATCACTTTTTAATAATTTTCATCGCGTTTACAATATCATCGTGTACAATTAAACGACAAAAAAACTGAAAGACATGTTCCGCCGTCGTCGCTCTATCCCATCTGCTGACAATATTGATAAAATTGTATAAGTTAAAAAAAAATAGTCATAATCGCATCGGAAATTGATAACGTAGTTTGTATTGTATAGAAGATAATAAAAATATAGTCCTTAAATTGGAAGAGAATTTAGAACAGGTAAATATGTAGATAAAATGAAACATCTATATTATGAAAATAAAGAGTATATGTTACATTTGGATTTGTGATTTATCGTTCACCTTTACTTCCCTAATTATAGGAAATCCTAAGATAGGTATCAAATGAATTCTACCCAGCCCTAATACGAATAACGTCTTTCCCTTGTCACATCTGAGGTCGTTTTCAGATAGGTACGCTGTCTCTTTGGGTTCATTGTTCAAAAAACAATTAGGGGCTGCGCCCCTCCTCTCGGGCCTTACATAAATTTGTCGGGGGTAGTGTCCTTGTCACTACTATATATATTATATGGTATAGATATAGATAGAGTAGTTAATTATTTGTGTATGGAGAGTGGGAATCTATAGTTATTATTATTAGTAGTTGCTATAAATGGTATGTAAGTGTTTGGGTATTTTATTGTACTTACTATCATAAAGTATTGGGTTTTTCAACAGGAGCAAAGTTGTAGCAGAATTAGACGTTTCAACTTTCCAAGTTTTCCAAGATTTGTAACTTGCACAGTAAATAACTCAAACAAAAAGTCGCCAATTTAGATGTTGAAATATACTAAAAGATAGGCAATTTAACTGTCCAAATTTTCCTAATGTAATGTTTTGCGTTATTCAACAATAATAGTTGACTATACACGAAAACATGACATTTTTCAACTTAAAACGTTATTTTCATCTATTTAGTGCAAAATAAACAAACAATGGACTATATATTATTGATATACACATCATCAACTATCATTATGCTGAATTTGAGCGAAATCGATTACAAAAAATTTTTCGCAAGAAATCCAAGGGGTACCCCTGCGATTTTTTTCAACCGAACAGTTAACGATTTTTTACTCCTCTCTCAATACAGAGAAAAATCTGAAATTTTCAGGAAAGTTGTGTCTTACCAAGATGTATTTTTGTAATTTTTTTTATTTCTCGGAAAAATCTGCGAGTGGTCTAAAAAAATCAGTTTTTGAAAGCTCAAAAATTGGACTCTAACCGTGATTTTCGGGGTCAAAATTTATGATAATTAATTGTTTTATTATGCAGGAGTCTTCATTTGAACGCCTTACACACGTACATAGCAAAACATTTGGTGAAAAAAATGTAAACAGAGCCAGAGAAATTATTTTCCGTAAATCGAGTTTTTGGCATCGGTAATAGTGAAAAATAAAATTTTCGTTTTCGAGCGAATTTGAAAGCTATTCTTACAGGAAATTTAACGCTGAATTCGAATATGACGTCAAAATGACGGAAATTTGACGACAACTATCAGTTTTACTAATTTCAGTGCTACACGGTTTGATGTTTTCTAGACGGATAGGATACTTTTATTTCGTAAAAGTGAAAAGAACAAAAATGAAGATGGTTCAGCCGTTCGAATACTGGGTAAAATAAAACCAGCTTCGACCTAGATTAATCTCGGGGTCCGGCGATAGACAATGAAACAAAGCAGTTCCGCTCTTATATTATAGAGAGAAAGCTTCTTGTAAGTGAGTTGAGTAGGTACTGTTATATCGGTCCAGTAGTATGATCTAAAACGTCTGTATCCAGCATGTTCTGGCGCTTGTTAGGTTTGACCTCTCCAGCTCATGAAAGAGAGGAGAACTGCTCCCCTTCCACTGTAGACGATGGACGGGGTTTCCTGTCGCTTCCCAGGGGAGCCTGTTCTTAATAGGAAGGAGAAAAGCTAGGAGCCGAATAGCTAAAGTCGACGCAGTTCTTGTCGTTTTCTTCTTCAAAACAGTTGGACCTTCGTGAGACTAACGATATAACTTCGTGAGATAACGGATTTCTTCTAACTTCGCAAACATGCAGGCCAAATTGTAAGTTTACTTTTAAATAATAAAATAACATGCGACAGCAAGACAGAAAAAGTCTTGGGATAGACAGTAGGTGCCAATCCTTGACACAACGATAACCCTTTTCTTTTCCTCCTTTTAACTATCTATATATCTCTTTATTATTATTCATTGATTATTATTAATAATAATAATCATTTTATTCAGTATTATTGATTGGTTGTTATTAATAATAATCATTTTATTATTAATTTTTATATTTGTTAATTTTATTATTATTTCAAAAAATATTTTTTAATAAAAATGTCACAGCACTTTCGGAAAAAATTGGTGTGCATAGGCCACATAGCACGCAGTCTGCAAAAAGGTACCAAAACTATGATAAGAAATTCATTCATCTCAGTTTGAACCTCATAGAAATTAGAAATTTATCTAGTCAGGAGACCCGAAAACGGAAAAACCCACGAAATTTGTTATAGACGTGTGAGTCTAGATACTAGATAAATTGTGCAAAAGGGGAATTTTATAGGAAGGAGATCTATCAATTAAAAAACCTTGAATTACGTAAAATTACCCAAAAATTACGTTAAATGCGATTTACGTTGAAGTATAATGTGTAACACACAGTAAAAATAAAACGTCAAATTTTGGTGCCCCAAAACGTTCCAATACACCTATGTTTTTCACCTAGAATTTTTTTTTACTGCTAGTGATAGGCTGCGATTAGTTTTTTGACTGTAGTTATATTTAAACGGTTTCTAGAAATTTGTAGGGATGAGTGCAATATAAAAATTTCAATTAAATAATAAATAAAATTAATTAAAAATAATAACTAATTATTTGTTATTATTAATTTTATAATAATCAATTATTATAATAATTCATTTCAATTTTTTAGTTTCTTATGAGCAATTTTCTGCAACAACTAAGCTTTTAAAATGGACAATACTACGATTTCTAAAACTTTCGGAAATTTCGTCTTCATTACGGCAAAAATAATTTCAGAACGAATATACTTAGTCTTCTGACATTTTTTTCTAATTATAAGGAGGCTCTAGAGGTCTCTAGTAAAATTAAGCGGTTGGAGAACGATGAAAAATTGTCTTCTTTAGTCCTTTCAGCTTCCCTCGATTAGTAAACCGGTAAAGTTAAATTTTTTCCCCCAAATTCGCCACCGTTTTGAATTCGAATTTCAAGACGATACAAATTTCTTCCATTTAAACCTCATGGGAGTAAAAACTATTACTGCAAACACAAACTATCACAAGGTTGAGGGCTTTAATGGTTTTGGAGTCACTGAAGACTTCTGTGAGTACAATCAAATTCGTACGACTATTCGTTGACAGTTAATTTAACCAAAATCACCCACGAAAATCAAATGTTCCTCGAACCCCTTTTATCGAAATGAGTTTGTACCCAAAACGTCAACGTTTGTTGACTGTGGGCCTAATCATCTGTCATTATTTATGTCGTAGAACTTATCGTCTATTTGCTCGACCCTATTTCGATTCGATCAGTATTTTTATTGTTAGCGTTATCATACGTTGACTTGTGAATGCTTGTTTTGTGTTAGATTGTCGCTGTTTACACTGCTCCTCGCCGTGACGCTAGCGATAGCAGAGAAGCAATGTCCTTCTTTACAAAAATCAACCGAATTCGATAAAAATCAGGTGGGCATCCATCGATATTCATACAGTTAATGCTCTAATATTGCAAGTTCTTATGGTGAGTTAAAAAAAAGGCTGCAAATGGTTGTAAAGTGGTTTAGCATTCCTTTGCTTCAATTGTGATTTAAGAAGACCATCCATCTGCGATAATAACTATTCCGAACAATTGTGAACGCTCCACAAAAAAAAAAAAAAAAAAAAAACCTACGTAATATATATTTGTGTAGAAGTGGACTGTTCAAGTTTTTTTGCGAAAAACAGGCACAGGCAAAAAACAACAATATTGGTAGAGTATAGACGAAAACATGACATTTTTCAACTTAAAACGTTATTTTCATCTATTTAGTGCAAAATAAACAAAGAATGGACTATATATTATTGATATACACATCATCAACTATCATTATGCTGAATTTGAGCGAAATCGATTACAAAAATTTTTTCGCAAGAAATCCAAGGGGTACCCCTGCGATTTTTTTCAGCCGAACAGTTAACGATTTTTTACTCCTCTCTCAATACAGAGAAAATTCTGAAATTTTCAGGAAAGTTGTGTCTTACCAAGATGTATTTTTGTAATTTTTTTTATTTCTCGGAAAAATCTGCTAGTGGTCTAAAAAAATCAGTTTTTGAAAGCTCGAAAATTGGACTCTAACCGTGATTTTCGGGGTCAAATTTTATGATAATCAATTGTTTTATTATGCAGGAGTCTTCATTTGAACGCCTTACACACGTACATAGCAAAAAATTTGGTGAAAAAGATTTAAATAGCGCCGTAGAAATTATTTTGCCCGACCGAAGGTTCGAGCTTCGCTGGCAGCGGTAAGGGTGAAAAATAAAATTTTCGTTTTCAAGCGAATTTGAAAGCTATTCATATAGGAAATAGAACGATGAATCTGAATTTTACGTCAAAACGGCGGAAATTTGACGAAAACTATAAGTTTTTACTAATTTCAGTACCACACGTTTTCGTGTTTTTCAACTTTGAAAATTCATTGCAAATACAGTACTGATTAATATTATTTTATTCATCATTATTATAGGAAATTAGACGTAGAATTCGAATTTTAAGTGAAAACAATCAAAATCTAACAAATAATAATATGTTTTGAATTTTTTTCGATTTTCATACTTTTGAAGTTTCATCTTTGGAATTTTTTCGTCACGTTCGCGAATTTTGAAAAAATTGTTTTAGTGGAAGAAAATTGAGAAAAAGTAAATTTAGAATCGATTAAAAATAAAAGAAGGACAGAGATTATTTTTGTTTTCGAGCTCTAGCTCCGACTAAAATCTACCAAAGAACAAATTCTTGTACTTTCTCGTTAAAAGAATTTACCCGTGAACAAAATGCGCTCATAAAATCTTATCGCCTTGTGAGAATTTTTCAAGAAAATCGCGATCGACTGCGGAAAAACGTGGTTTCGAAAAAGGTAAAATTTCGTCATATTCCTTCCTCACGAAAAATAAAAAAGTACGATTTAACTGCATCAGGAATTTTGATTTAATTGACGAAAACGTTGTAAGATAAATTTTGCTCCACTTATGAGTTTTTTTAAACGAAATTTTTAATTTCTGACTTTGGACGGCTATAGCTCCGCGGGGGTTAAAGCAAACTCAATTATTGTAATTACAAAAATGTAGGAAATTTAACCGACTATAACTTTGCAATTCAATTGGTATAGGCGAAATCCATTATTTTAGGAGCTACGGCGCCCGAAAGGCGAAATTCCGCGGCAAAATTCTTACTTTTTCCAAAAACGACGTTTTTTTTCTTTTGTTTCGAATTTTTTTTAGAAGGATTAAGCCATGGATTGACGTAATGCTGAGTCAGTAGACAACCCAGCAACCTTCACTAATTCCATTATGGTTTTTCCAGGAATGTGTGTATTCCAAGCATGTTTTTGTGAATGTGTTATAGTTCATCGGAACATGGTATGCTGTTCGGGGGATGGAACATTCTGAAAAGGCCTCATCGAACACGACAAAACACTCGAAGAAGTGTAGCGAAATTGTGATTTCGTCTAAAAATGGCGGCGAATCTTGGAAATTCAATTGGAACTCTAAGAACAAGCCGACTAAACAGTTCACGTTGAAACACAGCGCCAAAACTCCTGGGCTTCTCGAAGGCAATGGAAAAGGTGAGCCAATGAGGTGGAATTTGGTTAGATTTAAAAAAAATGTCTCCACACGAAAAAAATGTCTAAATTCATACTATGCAGATAACCGAATGATGGTTTAGAGGCCTGGAATAGGAGCCATAAAAATCATCCAGGAGGTGTGATGGGGAGGAAAACCAGGCGATTCTTTATTCGCTGGAAGAGCGCTTTCGCCCATACGAGCATCCTGAGTTGCTTAGTTATTCTCCCCTCACACCCCCTGGACCAAAAAAAAATGTGACGACGAGGAATTAAGTATAAAAATCATGGTTTCTAGTTTTCAAGTTTGAAAAACAGTTCGAACCTAAAGGAGCTACACTTTGTCTATGTAAGTTTTCTCACCATGAGGATAGGGCAGGAATGCGGTTTGGTAGGTGGGATGGAAGGCATAACGTGTGGTGAGACTAAAATTTAAAAAATAATTTGTTATGATGCCTTGTCTTGGTTGTTCGTCTGGAGCCACCTCCAATTTCCAAAAAAAAAAATTTATTCCTTCTGGTTGCCGAGAAAAACTGAAAATAAGTTGGGGTGACAGCAGCGCCATCTATTGATGGAGACTCTCACTACCTGCCACTGGACATTAGCCTTAAAGGCTAGGCTTATATCCAAACTAGGTGGATGATTTATAAATCGCTCGCTAATAAATACATTTTTTATTGGAAAAAGTAAAAAAATATAAAGATGATATCAATATGTAAGAAACTAGATAGAAATTCATACCTCGTCATGGTTGAAATTTTGTTTTCTAATACCTTTTTGCGCACTACAGTTATACATTCACGTCTACCGTAATAAAATTACTGAAAATAATTTGGACGGATACAAAGAAAGAACAACCTTCAATTTGATAATGATAAGTGAATGTCAATCAAGTGTAAAAACTTGACAATATAACAGAATTACAACAAACTACAAATTTTTTACCGACTTGTGCTGCAACCGATCTTCTTGAAATGTCTTCAGGTTCTTTCAATTCTCTACAAGTGACAAAACTCGCAGGCGATTCGACAATTTGGGCAGCAACTTTCTGCCGAACAAACGGTGGCGTCTCTTCAGTCATTCTCTCGAAATCGCCAATTTTTGCCAAAGAGAAGGTGGAGGCGTTAACAAGGCAATTGGAGCAACAAGGGCTCGATGTTTCAAACCACTATGACAGATGCGCCACATGATTTCATACATTTAATTTATTTTAGGCTGTTAAGTTTGAATACTATTTATTTCAAGTTCGACCATGAGCTGAGTAAAAATAGACTTGAGTTCTATAGCGGTTAAAATTATTTATCCGTTGCCCTTCCTCGTTTTCTAGCAACACATATTTAAAAATAAGTTTTGATTGGCGAGAATTTTATGAATTGCGTTCGGAATTCAAATTCGAGAGTAAAAATTGCAAAAAAAAAGGAACAAATTATTCCTTAGCAAAGTTTTTCGCTTTCAAAGTTTTATGTTATTGTTACACGTCAAAATTAGTAGAAGTGTTTTATGTCAAAGTTATTTTTTCATATTTATATGTTTCAAAGTTATTCAAGGTTTTTAGAATGTGCCAACTGCAAAAAGCGTGGAAGAGGGCTACCGAGGGCACTTTTGGCCACAGTTCGTGGACGGTGACGAGGAGTCTTTAAGTCAACCCGCAAAGCTCCCGCCTTGGAGAAGCATGAACCATATAAGGGTGCCAAAATTCGACTTCAAGACGGAGCTATACCTCCAAAAATCCAAAACCATGAAAAAGTTCAAAATACTTAATCACCGGGATAAATACAAATCACTCTTTGTACCTACACGAGTCCGTTTCATCCTCTAGCCACAAATAAAGGTTGTCAAACAGATTCACTCCAGGAATAAGTCATGTGGGAATAGTTCCATTCCTGTTCCTCTAGACAGCTTCCCTCTGAGCGTAAGTCATGTGGGAATAAATCCATTCCTGCTCCCCCTGGGAGATGATCAGGTCCAGAGTTTGCCTTGTGACGTACCTAATTACATTAAAGTACATATATACAAAAAAGAAATTTATGTACATAGATATGTTTAATACTCATAATAACTGCACATCAGCGAAAATAATATTGTTAGAGTACGCATTAGTCAGAGAAATCACCTCATACTGGACGTAGGGACTCCGACATGGTATAATACACAAATTACATTATCTTCTTTCTTTAGAGAGTGCAATTTATGGTACTCTGCAACCCAGTACGACTCCACAGGTCGATGGATAGAATCTGCAGAGAAATAACGTTCAAAAAATTGTGCACCTTCCTCATTATTCGCAAGATTATGACATTTTGAACTAAGGAATTACAGGCGACAATAGCGGGTATGAACTCCAAAGATTAGCAATGTTTTGCAATTTGATCAAACAGCCCACCTTTTAGCGAAAAAATTTTTGATGAATGATGGTAAAACGTAATTAGCATTTCTGACGTCGATTTGCATCTGCTCTTGGTAGATTTCAATGAAGGGCAGAGCAAGCACTTTCCGATTGACAGATTGACGAGCATAAAACTGAAATCAGGTAAGAAGGTGACACATTAAATTAATTTAAAAAAATTCTCTCGTATTGTTCCATTTTGTTTTCTTCTTGGCGCTATTCAATGTTTTCAAAATAATGCAACCTGTACACAAGTAGCAACTTAATATTCACACCGAATCTAGCTCTAGCTCCTTAACGCTACACAATTGCATGATGTAAAAACTTGAATAATATTATAATACGTCACCAAAGCTACTACACAAAGAGAGAGATAAAATTGGCCTTCCAAAATTTATAATTTTATAAAAATAATAATAATATTTAAGAGAGAGAAGAAAAAAAAAAAGGTCTTTCAAAATTTATAATTTTATAAAAATAATAATAATAATATATTTATTAAGAGAGAGAAGATAAAAAATAAAATATAAAATTGGTCTTCCAAAATTTATAATTTTAAATAATAATATTATTTATTTATTCCCGGGGGAACAATTTATCTAATATAATGATCAATACAAAATATAACCTTTTACGTTTGTATTTAACGACAATATTAACGACGATACTCAATTGTTTTAAAGACCAACTGGAGGAACCCAATGAGCCAGAAAAATTTCAAACAGAGGGTGAGAATGAACGAGATTTAAAGGACATGATTGCATTTCAAATCATTAATAAGAATCAGTTTGGCTCCCAAATTACGTTACTCAAACAAGAGATGAAAATATACAAGGAGAGCAGTTCAGTAAAACAGATACTTCCTTACCCGTGGATAGAATCGTGGAGTTCAGACGTTGACAGGCTACGAGGAAACGTGAGAACAGCGTATTTCAAGGTTTTCATTATCGGAGACCAACATTGGTAGCTCTTTTGAATCACTGTTCCCAGATCAGGCAAGGATCCGCACAGTACATTAACTCGGATCGTAGAAATCAGGCATACACTGACGAATCGCAAAGGAACCTGATGTAAAATCACAACAACTTACAGCAAGATAAATATATAATAATGACAAAAATTATTCAATAATACGATTAAATAACATTCTAATTGAAAAACTAACCTTTGAGCACGTGTATGGTAAAAAAATTGGAACATCAAAGGAAGTGCAATGCAACTTTGACCGGATAATGAGCAACAGGATTTTTTTCTCGATTGGAGATATGGACCACCAATCGGCAGTGGCAGAGGAAACGCAGCCTTCAATAGTGAGGAATCCATAGTGCGTCCCGATGGCTTCTACGAAAGCATCCAGTGCAATCTACCACAAGCAAAGTCAGTAAGCGAACAGGACACCTGTTTCAAAAATGGACGCTTCACAGATCATACATATTGAATATGATGATATTCTATCACAATATTACTGACAATCATAGATTTTTGAAGAGCTTTATTGGAATGAGTGAATCAGTTGTGTTTTTTTGGGGTTTGTGATTTCTACAAGTTACCAAATAGGTAATCTTGTTGATACTTTGTCAGATGATTATTAAAAACGCTGCATATGATAGTACAGTGGTTTATTATTCCTTTGTCATGCACTTGTGTTAGTAAATTTCACGAACATTCGTGAACGTTTGCAACAAACAACAGGTCGGTAAATTTAGGGGGGAAACTCCATAGCAACTGTCGTAATTTAAAACGCCAAAAGGCGTCCGTCGGGACCGAGGAAACAGAAGAGGCAGACGCCTAAAGCCATCTAGGGCCCTCAACACGTTGCTCTTCAAACGCCTTTAGGCGTCTGTCGCAGGGAAAGGGTTAAACAGATACATAATATTGGGTCGAGTCCAAACTCAATTGAAAATCGAGTAAACGCTTACTTTCAATGTTTTACTTTCTCTGCACAGAGTCGTCTCGACCAAACCCAGCATACTGGGATTCATTTCACGGTCCTCGCAGTCCAAACTTTCCATAATGCAATCAATTACGGGATAGGCGCGCTACGAGATCAAACAGAAAATTGTTTTCCTCCTACAGATGGTCATTCAGATGGTGGCATTACTTCTTTCTGCAGGTTGAGGGGGAGAATAACGAGGCCATAGAATAGAAACCCTACCCCCCCACCCTTGGTCCTATAATGCCCTGAAGAAGCCCGAACGGGCGAAAGTACTCGGCTGAATAAAAAGGAAGGAAAAAAATGGAGAAGAGGTCGCCTTGTTATTCTCCTCTTCAACCTGCAGAAAGAAAATTGTATTTCATGCAACAGGCCTAATATACTAATAATTGAGAGTTCGATATACGAAAAATGCTCACCCTGAGAAGTCTTTTGAAGGGTTCGATGTTTTTCAAGTTTTTTATTCGAGCATCGCCAACGAACATTATAATGGCGTGATAGACCTTTTCCATAACTTCATGGATCAGATCTAACCCGGCTTTTGGTGCGACGGAAATCAAATTAAAACTGAAACAACAAACGTAGTTAATTTTATGCAATCTGACCAAGTAGACCAATTTTACTGAAATTCGAAACACAACGGAATTTTTCAGTTTGACGGACGTCAGTAGATAATGTACTGTCTCACTTAGAATTATGTGAATTGGTTGGTTTTTTGGAAGGAATGTTCAAAAATTGATTTCTCATATTTTGGCACCAACGGTACTGCATCATTCAAACCGTCCGTTCTGACAGTTGGATCCAATAAAATACAATGGTAAAAAATAATGCAATGATGCAACTTACCTCTCGTCATATTCCTTCCAAACAATTTTGTAATATTCACTTTCGCAACTCTTCAGTACAAGAGATTTCGACAAGCCGAATAGATGGACTCCATTTAAAGATCCGACTGTTGAAAACGGGAGCTAGAAAAAGCCATAACATAGTACAGAATCAACGTTCTTTCTAACAACAATTATTTTTCGACATCAACGTAATCTGTCAACATTGAAATTATGACTGTTTTCAACACTTACAGGTTCCTCATGGCCGATTTTTCTCGAAAAAATCGGCAGTCCGCCAGAAGACGTTACACAAACAACTTTAGCCTTCATCAAGCCGGAAAACCATTCGGTCAAAGTGAAATACTTGACCGCAGTAAATAATATTTTACTTCGTACAAACGCAAAATTTTACCGAAAGTTATTCGCTAACACTTATCTCGGTCGAATTTTGAGAACTGCTTCGGAAAGTAAGTATTTTAATTAGTCAGCAATATTAGCTCATGACACCATGAATCTGTATTGTGTACTTCAGAAGGAACTAGGAATAGGAATTAAGTAAGTACCGTACAGTCGACGAACACCCGAAGAGAAGCGGATTGACGGAGCAAAGAGCAAACAGCAAAGTAAACGCAACGGAATGGGGAATGATAAGGGATGGCTATCGAAACGCGATATTTCAAAACATCGATACTTTCCCCAACAATATCGATAGTAAGTATCGATAGTAATTAGTATCCGATAATATCGAGCATCGCTGCTTCACTTCCGATATTTTGAAATATAGTATCGATACAAAATATCGATACTTCCTCAACGATACCCATCGATAAACGGGATGAGGAAGGAAGACTTGTGGATATGTAGCAAGGTGTATAATTATGTTCTAATCACCTCGAATATGTCGAACATTGTTGTCATTATCAGTCACAGTTGCTATCACGATCCGTTCTTCCGATTCGAGCTTAGTCTGGACAGAGGACGAGGTACCCTACAATTCATTTTCGCGCGTACTTGCCATATTTTCTAGTACACAATAAGTACACAAGTGTCTTTCCCCCACATGTCACATCGGTTCAAAAACTGGGTAGTCATGGAAGTAATTTTATGATCTTTTTGTGGCCGCTATCGTTGTTTTCTATTGCCAATTTTTTTCATCTAGAAGATGCTATTAAGACGGATTCTGATTCTAGTAAATCTGTATGAGCACGTAATGTAATTATTAGGGGTAACAGTTGAACGTTTATATTAAAAAAAAAAAAAAAAACTATTCACCAAATTTTTTTTCAGTGCTTAGATAATTTAGTACCTAACGAGTAAACAATAACGTTTCACAAATCGAAAGTCTACAACATCGATCGTCAGAAAAACATCGATGATTTCTAAACATTTCAAAAAAATCGATCAATATTGTATAATATGATAATTTTGTTCGTTAGTAAATTAATCGATAGAAATGAATATCGATACTTTGTGTATTGTCTACCACCGAAGTACACCATTTAATCATATAACAATTATTTAAAAAAAGCATTGAACGAATTTGAGACTCAAACGTCGTCCTTATTGATTGCTTTATTGACCCCACAAATTATTTATACACAAGAAAAAAACAGATATTTTATTTCTTAAAAAAACATCGATGTCAAACAACATCGAAGGAAAAATCGATTTCCTCCGATACATCGATACTTTTATACGTCGATGTCCCAATTCCCAATTCTAGACTCCATTATGCTGTATGTTTACCACCATGTTTTAAAACACTTTCAACCTCCTTGATTGCTTCCCACCCAGCGTACCTGGCTCTTTGAAACCTTCTGAGACGGAAAACAAAAATGAACAACGTCGCTGAACGGTCGAAAGTCGAATGCATCGTTATTCGTTTGTGAGCTACCGCTTAATCGAATTTGCGACGCGCATCTGCTCCGTAGTGATATTATTTCGAAAAAGTTTTAGTCGAGCCCTACTCAATTGAAATGGACTTGAAATTCCACTTCCGAAGAACTTTGCCTTGTGAAAGGCATTTCTCCTGATGTGCATCTAGTTCGGTTTGTTTATCTTCCTTTATTTTCTGACAACATAACATCACGCGTTGCCGCGATTACACCGATATTTCCGTATCTCATGTGGGAAACTACCCGACTGATTCTATTGCGTCCCCATTCGTCTCGTAAGTTGTATTCAATGTCGATTCCGATCTGGTAAATATTAGCGTCCTATTTACATTATGAGCTACAAGTACAAATAGCTCCTCACATTAATTTCTTCACACTTGCATCGTGCTTGTTATTGCTTTGGTAATTTTTTAGTGTTGGAAAGTCACGGCGAGAATTTCAACCTGCCAGGGAGAGTGGCCTATGATATGGTTTAATACTGAAATTCTACTTTTAACAACAGATTCGTGGTTAGATTAAACTCGTTGAATCGGGAGAGGATAGAATGATTGATATCAGGCCAGAGTAAGAGCTCACATGAATGTGCTAGCGAACACCTGTAGTTAAGTTGTTATCACACTAAACCAAAAGGCGGCTGCGCTCCTTGCGGCCATCGACAGATCCATATAGCAGTTAGCCATCGATCTAGCTATGTTATTGCTATAAATCAACGTATTTTTGTTTGTTTCTTAAGTGACGGGGAGTGGGAGACGGGAGAGCCAAGGTGATAAGAGAGCTTCATCCATTTGCCGTCTAGAGCGCTGTTGTACTAGGCTAGCCCATTGTCCACGGTGATTGGGTTCTGACTGATGGATCAAACTGGTTTGACTCTCTGCTGTGGACATGGGCGACTCGGAAGAAATTCGAAGTTTTAGTGATCAAAAATGGTCGGGGCATCATTGAGGCCATCATGTATTCCTAATTTACTAAGGATATCAGGTTCTGCCAATAGACAATATTTAACGTCCGCCGTACTGCTGCGGTAGTGTTAAGTTGCTATGAAAACTGTGCCCCGTGCCTACATGAGGGGTACGCCATTTAGCTCTAGTTAACACGATTCAACAGCAACTATGTTATCCTAAGGGGAGCTAGCAGTTAAAGCCACGAACGCCCGTATTGTTAAATTCATCTGAATATTTGCTCTTCCAGCTGCTCTTTAAATTTGACTACAGTTATCAATGATCAACCTCCTTAAATTTGTTGCAGATTAGGTTCGCAGGCACGTCGTTTCCGCCAATTAGAAGATGCCGCCAAAGAAGAAACTCCAACTAGCAAAAAGTGCATGGGCTTGGTCAGATACGGTCGATCTAGACAATATCACTGACGAGCATATAAAAACCGCTTACCGATTGGACATACCAAAATGCGTGCCGTTTTCCTGCAGGTAAAAATGGTTTGCACGATTTTGAAGACATTTATATAGTACTATACCCAGAAACACTTTCTGAAAATGTGTCTGTGTGTTTGTCTGTGGTCTAAAAGTGAATAAATTGCCATGTCTCCCTGAAAAATGATGCAACTCGATGAAATTTTCACAAAATGTTCTCCCAGTGAATGTGCAGTATATCCGTACTATGAAATTGATTTTTATTGGTAGAATCACATATCGTACTTCCATGTTATGAGCTTGTTTGAGGTTACTGTCAGGTGGCTACAAAATCAATGTATTTGAATGCGAGGTAGAGTGAATGACGCTTGATTCCCCCTTCAGGGCTGGTTATACATTTTAGAGTGTCCTTGGTACATATAAAAATTATCCCATTTACAAAACTTGTCTTTTATCGTCAGGCAATGCATGCGTTTTTTCATTTTTGGGTCTCCTGGCTAGTTTTTCAATAACAGTCTTACAGTACAGTCTTAGTATGAGTTTCTTGATTTTGATAATGATTATACCTGGTACTGGCTCAAACATAGTACTGTGTGATCTATGCACACTGATTTTCTTTTGGTTACATGATTCAAATTTTTCTAGTAGTTGCTTCAGGATGGAGAAAAGGCAAAAGAACTATCCATAATTCTTAATTTTTGTCAAGTACTTTGCCCTTTTGTTCAGAGCAGCCTATGCTCATCTATGTCTACTGATGGTTAATTGCTCATGAGGGTATAATACGATTTGAACTTTCTTGCCATTAATTCCATTGTGTGCTAATTCTTGCAATTTTGACAGACGAAACTGCCGAAACAACCCGTATTGTCTGTCGAGCCTGGGAGAATCAAAATGGCTGAACGAAACTACCGAAGAAAGCGACGATGATGACCCAATGTTGGACCTTAGAAAACCTAAAATGTTCGTCGGTTTGAAAAATCTTGGCGCCACCTGTTATGTGAACAGTCTTCTTCAACTGTGGTTTCACATGCCGGAGTTTAGGTGAGTTGCGCTGAATCGGAAATCGTGTTGGGAAATTAATTAGAAACAAATCTCCTCGTTTCTTTCTTGTCTAATTGCATTTTAAAGAGTAAAACTGAGTTGGCGTCAATTTTCAGGGAAGCGGTGCTATTGTGGGATCCAAAGGAAGACGTTTCTGAAAAAGTTCCGCCTGCCGATGGTGCCAATGGTGAAACGCCAAGAAGTGTAGTAGGTCATTTGCAGTTATTGTTTATATTGATGCAGTACGGACTCAAGAAAACGTTGGACCCAAAAGAATTTATTCGAGCGCTTTCTCTCGAGCCCTGCATACAGCAAGATGCTCAGGTAAATATAATGTGATACATATCTTGTAAGACTACTACACAAAATAGTGTCAGAAACTTGTCAGCCCTTTAATTCTGCAGTAGAATAAATGCAAGGCTAGAGCCGGTAGTAGATTTTTACTCTTCCAATGTTTTGTTGCAGGAATTTTCCAAATTGTTTTTTTCCCTACTCGAAGAATCATTCCGCCAACAGACGAACCCCAGCGTCAAGAACTTCATAACTGAACATTTTTGCGGCGAATATTCTTATATCACCAGGTATTCTACTTGCATATATCTGATACCACTGCATTAATGGCTCGCATAAGAGTGTATTATGTACATATAAATTGTAGGGATCTCACCCCTAACGTTGAGAAATAAGATGATTCGATTTCACATTCTCTACCTTCTCAATAGGTTCGTTCAATATGCACAGCGCCATATTCCTGCTAGGTCGGCCCATATTCATCCTGCAGCTTCTAGAGCTTTGCCAATTCCTCTATTGTCACTTCCCAAAGGAAGTGCTAAGAAATTATATAATGTTTGATGGTTTGCTCGGTTCCCTTGTCTGAGACTGAGCCAACTGACTGCTCCTAATCGTGGTCAGTTACATCCTACAAATAACCATTAAATTTTCTCGAATCAATTTTTCCTTTCATCATCTTTTCAGATGTTCCAAGTGCCTTAAAGAGTCCGTAAGCCCGTCGTTGTTTTACGAGCTCGAACTCAACGTAAAAGGTAACAAATCGCTTCACGAAAGTCTTCGGGAGTTTCTCAAGGAGGAGAAAATGGAAGGAGTTAACGCTTACAGTTGTAGCTCCTGCATGGGAAAACAGGAAGCAACGAGATTCATCCGTTTAGAAAGATTGCCCAACGTTCTCAACTTGCAGCTGATGCGATTTATTTATGACCGGTAAGAAAATTTGAGCTAGTTGTAATTTAAATTATTCCCGTTCATTATTTACCAGAGATTAATGATGTAGCGTTGAGAAAACCTGCTGACCAAGAGGAATGCAGGTCTCAATAACTATATTCTGGCCAGCTCGAGGTACTTGCATTGCTCCTGACAGCTGTTGAGTTATTATTCACCTTAAGCCTGCAGGTTTTATCTGCTCTGGTTAATCTTGGAATTTCTATTATCTCAATTCTTCGTCGTTCCATTTTCTAGACAAAAAGGGCAAAAAAAGAAATTGAACTCCTTCATCCAGTTTCCAGAGTCTCTGGATATGACGGAATATGTATCTGGCGCGAGCGAAGTGCCACTGTTATACAATTTAAACGCGGTCCTGGTTCACAAAGGCCCTAGCGCTTACTCTGGTCATTACATTGGTATGGAATTCATGTATTCATTTTACTGGGTTATAAATTCTGTTGATTTCTATATCAATTTGTAATTTATTGTAATCTTCTAATAATATGACCTCATTTATTTCCCAGCTCACGTTCGAGATAGAAGTAGTGGAACTTGGTTCAAATTCAACGATGAAACAGTCGAAAAAATGGAAGGGAAGAAATTGAAATTGAACGGCGGGGAGGAAGAAGAAGGTGTGACATTATATATTCAATATTTTTTGCCTTTTTACATTAATTTTAGTATTCAGACATTCTTCATTTATTGGTATTTAATAATCTGTTTCGCCTGAGCCGTCCGAGTTCTTATTATTGAATTGAATCTGTACGCAGATTGAATTGATGTAAATCCCTTTCATCGGTTTTTACAGACGGTGCAAAAAAAGTTAAGAAGCCTGCTCCAGCTAAAGGACATCTATCTTCTTCGAATGCATATATGCTTGTCTACACTCGAGCATCGTCCGAATCGTCTGTCGACACCTTCACTGAAGATGAGTTACCTGAATTATTGAAAACGGATCTGAAAAAACACAAGGACGAAATAGAATTCCAACTGGAGCAATATAAACAGCAACAGGTGGGCATTTTTATATCTTTAGATTGAATATAATTTCACTTAGCGAAATTCGCTATAAACTTGCATTTCACTGATGCCTTACAGAATCTATTGAAGGCTGAAGGACAGGCTCAAAAGAAAGAAATAAGTAGTCTGCTGGCCGGACTTCCGGTCACAGAAGAGAATATGGAATGGGAAGCTTTATCGTCATTCTGGCTGTCACACTGGCTTGCTAACGCAAAAGGTTGTGTAACCTGATGTATATGATTTACAATATAATAAGTTCCCCATAATTTAGTACTGGATACTTAATGTATCCATACTGGAGATATTCTTAGCGTATCCATTCAAAATAGTGAGGGCTATTTTGTAATTAATTGCTACCTTTTCAGGTTCTGTGAAACCTATAGACAATAGCAAGCTACTCTGCCAGCACAATAAACTTCATCCGGACTTGTCAAAAGATGCAAAATACGTCAACACTTATGCAGTGAGTTTTGATACCTTTTACTTTACTAACTCGTCAAATCTATATCAGTTTGACAAAAACGTATATTCCCAGGCTGAATCACTCTATGAAAAATATAAGGGAGGTCCGAGACTTTTGGGAAGTGAAGCGCTCTGCAAAGAATGCGTCACATCGAAGGCAAAGGAAATTCAAATGCGCCATAAGATAGCGGAGGATGCAAAAACTATATCAACACTTCTGAAGCAACCGTTGAACGAGTGAGTTTTGAGTTCAATAAAAGCTTTCATCCAACTGATTTCCTGAGCTGAGGCCTTAATCAATGAAAAGGTCTCGGTACTTAGTAGAATGACAAATCACTACATTTCTCCAAGCACCCACGTCTCCAAAGCTTACTGTGAATCTAATCGTGGCAAATTTGTTTTTTAGAAACGAACCGGCTTTTTGGGTTGGAAAACACTCGTTGAAGGCTTGGCGACGAATGGCCTCCGACCTGTACTTAGGCAAGGACGATGACAAAGTTGTGACAAACGGCAACGACGGTGACGACTCGGACAATGAGGCTCCAGTCAATGGCAGCAGTTGCAGGAACGGCAAAGACTCCGAATTGATTGAACACGATGACGACAGCAAGGATCGACGCTGCGGCAGCGGCGACTCCGAAACCGCAACATCGCCTGCACCCAATGACAAGTTTGTTGATTCTCCATTTCGGCCAGCTTCGTCTGTAGATTTCACCGCGTTTGACCCAAACGATCCCGAATGTCGCTTATCGCTCGCATTTGCGTTGAACTTAATCGCTGATTTGGCTAAAGTTGAATGGTTCGAAACACTTTGCACTGACTCTTTCCCTCCCGAGCATGTAAATGATTTCAAGAAACTTTACGCCAGCTTCCAAACCGTGTCGAAGGCTTTAGACTTCTTTCATGAGAAGTACGTGGTCAAATGTTGTAGAAGTCTCAGTCACCCGGTGAACACGTCTCCTATTCACAAGCCGGATGAGACGTCGCTGTCAGCGAGAACTCATTTGAAGAGAAAAAGGTCTCCCTCGCCCAAAGAAAACGGCGATGCGTCTGAGAATCCCAAAATGTTTGAAGGAGACATCGAAGAAGAGTTTAACGAAGAGATTGTTTGCTCTCACGGTAATTTTACTTTCTCAAGTTTTCCAATATTTTCACTTCTAGCATGAGTTTGCCCTCAGTTGCACCAGCCTATCTCAGCGGCTGCAATCAGTTTGTAAAATGTTTTTCTCGACAATATTACAAAATTTCAAATTTGATTTTGGTTCCAGGTTGTCTTATTCTTCAGGAGTCCAGCAGACGTCTTGTACCTCAGCAAGTCTGGTCCTTACTGAAACACTATTTCCCTCGGTGTAAAGAACTTCCCAACGATTCTGAGCCCTGCCCGACGTGCAAGGTGAGCTCTCCGATTTTTACGATAGATTTCGTACGCAAACTTATTCAATTTAAATACTGGCACTCCAATCAATTTTGGTTTATCACTAATGAACTTGTAAGTTTCATCATTATCTGTGATTATCTTCTTTGCAGTCTTTGGCGTCCGCCGGTGAAGTGGCCAAAGACCAGTACAAACAAGCTGCTCAGATTCAGAGGGAACTTCTGTCCACTCTGTTGTCCAACAGAGGTCGTCCCAAATTCGTTGGTGGCACATTCCACGTCGTTTCCGTCTCTGAGTTTCTCAACCCGTGGAAGAAATTTATCAAGTAAGTTTTTTTGTGAATGAATAGAAAAATTTTATAAAATGGTATCATTTTCACGTAGTTAATGGAAGTATTGTGATCGTCCAAAAATTCAAATTCGAAACGGAGGTGAATTTGGAAAACAAATTATAGTACTCTACTCATAAACACTTTCTGATAAGTGTCTGCGGTCAAAAAGTGACATAAATCGCTATATCTCCCCGAAAAATGAATGTCACTCGATGAAATTTTCAGGAAATGTTCTCCCAGCGGATGTGCAAAATTAGTCCTTTCCAGATCTAGGATAACACACAGTACTTCTGAGATGTAGCTGTTCAAAGTTTTTCCTATTTTGATTTTTACTTGCTAGTTACGGCAAGCAGATGACGCTTGATTTTGCTGTCAATTGGCTCACGCACGGTACTTCCACGTTATGAGCATTTTTCGCTATTCCACTAGTTTCGCTGAGCCGTTTGTGTTTTGGTTTAGTATTAAATAATAAACCATTTTATTCGCCCAAGAAAAAATTCTAACCCCTCTAAATTCTAATAGCTAAATTCTCGAAGTTGTCACCAAAAAACAATCTTGGCCTGGCAACGGCTCAATTCTATAACCAAAGGACAAGTTATTATCGCAAATGTATGGTCTTACATTGTTATTGAAGTGAAGGAATAATAATCCGCTGTACAATCATTTGCAGCCTTTTTTCTCTTTTTCGTGATTCCGATTTTCTTTAATGCCTTTTTGCGTTACGATTGTCATTACAAATACAGCAACCTACTCCTTTGAGTTTGCACCAAATACAGACATCAATTTTATAATGCCAAATTGATTGCATTATGGATATTCCCTGTTAAATGAAAATCTCTCAACTGTCTATCTATAAATTTATATTGAAATTAAAATATACTATTTTTTAGGAGTAAGGTTTGAACGTGAGGATTTAACAACTCCCGCCGCTAAGCCACAATAATTGTAATTTAGAAATATTTTTATTTACTTTTATGATTAAGATTGGTTCGCCTCTCTTCTAATACGGACGTACGGTTTTTACACCTAGCTATGCTATGCTTTGATGCAGGAACATCCTTTTGAGAAATTATAATATTGCCCGGTAATGACTTGAGAAGGGTACATCGCTTGTGGTCGGTGGCTCGATCTATAGCGGAGACAAGACGCCATTCTTCGCGTGAAACTAGGTGTGAGTTATTAATATTACCCCCGATGGCGGGTGACTGACGTGCATGACGTCGTCAAGTAATGGGTCATCCCCACTCCACCACTTCATCACCATGAAAACTTGAGGGGCCTCTGATTAATTAGTGAAGGAGGAACGGGCGGTTTTGTGAGGCAGGTTTCCTTTGTTCTAACGTCTGACTTGCTTGCTCAGAGCGCAGTCGAAGGGTGTGACTGGACGAGCTTCGATGACAACCCCGAGGCAATAACCTTCGAGTAAAAATTGTCTTGGAACGTCGTTCTCCTCATCAATCCTCTATGGCCTTCTCGCTCTTGACAATGAGAGCTTCTACAGTGTTTGAGCCTGCTCGTTAATAACGCACTGGGATTTTTCACTTTGTATGCGATCGATATTACCCACAATGTTGAAAGAAACTCATTTCCGCGGTCGCTGTCGTGTAACATACTTGTCGCATAAATTTTTCGACTATGCTCTAATAAATATACACGTTATTAAAATAATTAATTAATTAATGCGTCCAATTATCGTGTCGAACCGATTAAGTAATATTCACAAGCTGAACTGATAACTTACATTAATTTTTCAAATTGTGCAGTTAAACTAACTACATTAATTTATCAAAGTCATAAGCTATTGTAATTCATTAAAATAATTTGTCTAATTAAAAAGAAAAAAAAAAGTTTTAGCGGTTAGTTGGGGTGTTGTCCTTGACACTACTATACATAGGTATAGTAGTTAATTATTTCTGCATGGAGAGTGGGAATCTATAGATATTATTATTAGTTGCTATCATAAAGTTTATCATGAATCAATCATGTATAAAAAAATATTGGGTTTTTCAACTTGTGCAAAGTTTTAGCTGAATTAGACACAACAACGTTAAGTTTTCCAAAATTTGTAACTTGCACAGTGGATAACTTGTACAAAAAGTCGTCAATTCAGATGTTTGAATATACCCAAAGATAGGTAATTTAACTGTCCACATTTTCCCAATGTAATGTACCTATCCATTTTTCAACCGTTTTTGCGTTATTCAACAATAATAGTTGACTATTCACGAAAACATGACATTTTTCAACTTTAAACGTTCTTTTCGTCTATTTAGTGCAAAATAAACAAAGAATGGACTATATATTATTGATATACACATCATCAACTATCATTATGCTGAATTTGAGCGAAATCGATTACAAAAAATTTTTCGCAAGAAATCCAAGGGGTACCCCTGCGATTTTTTTCAACCGAACAGTTAACGATTTTTTACTCCTCTCTCAATACAGAGAAAAATCTGAAATTTTCAGGAAAGTTGTGTCTTACCAAGATGTATTTTTGTAATTTTTTTTATTTCTCGGAAAAATCTGCGAGTGGTCTAAAAAAATCAGTTTTTGAAAGCTTAAAAATTGGACTTTAACCGTGATTTTTGGGGTCAAAATTTATGATAATTAATTGTTTTATTATGCAGGAGTCTTCATTTGAACGCGTTACACACGTACATAGCAAAAAATTTGGTGAAAAAGATTTAAATAGCGCCGTAGAAATTATTTTGCCCGACCGAAGGTTCGAGCTTCGCTGGCAGCGGTAAGGGTGAAAAATAAAATTTTCGTTTTCAAGCGAATTTGAAAGCTATTCATATAGGAAATAGAACGACGAGTCTGAATTTTACGTCAAAACGGCGGAAATTTGACGAAAACTATAAGTTTTTACTAATTTCAGTACCACGCGTTTTCGTGTTTTTCAACTTTGAAAATTCATTGCAAATACAGTACTGATTAATATTATTTTATTCATCATTATTATAGGAAATTAGACGTAGAATTCGAATTTTGAGTGAAAACAATCAAAATCTAACGAATAATAATATGTTTTGAATTTTTTCGATTTTCATACTTTTAAAGTTTCAACTTGGGAATTTTTTCGTCATGTTCGCGTATTTTGAAAAAATAGTTTTTGCCGAAAAAAAATTAATTGATAAAATTAAATTTAGAATCAATTAAAAATAAAAGAAGGACGGCGATTATTTTTGTTTTTGAGATATATTCCACTTTTTGGTAAAAAACGTGATTTGTCTTTTCTTCAAGCGCGAATAGCTCCGCGGGGACATAACACAAAAATGTAATTAAATACACCGAATTGTAGGATTTTGATAGATCGTTCTCGCCTCCGAGTAATAAACCTATGTAAAAGTGGTCGGTTCAAAAGTTATTTTGATCAAAAGTTAGTTCAAAAGTTAGCGAAAAACAGACAAAAAAAAAACAACGCGAAAATCAGGGTCATTAAATTTTAAAGCGCAATAGAACTTGAACAAAGGCCTAATAAAAAATACGATTTTTTCACAAGTTCACAAGATGAGTTCGTCTCTATTTAACAACTCTATAATCAAAATTTGATTACCTTGCCCCAGTTTCTCAATCAATTGGTTACCCAAGATTTTTTGACTTCCGCTTCGGGCCGATCTAGCTCCGACTAAAATGTACCTATGAACAAATTCTTGTATTTTTTCGTTTAAAGACTTTACCCATGAACCAAATGCGCTCATAAAACCTTATCGCCTTGTGAGAATTTTTTCGAGAAAATCGCGATCAACTGCGGAAAAACGTGGTTTGAAAAAGCTCAAAAATTTTGATTTAATTGACGAACATACATGACGAGACATGAGGCTATAATTCGAGTATGCTTGGAGCTATAAAATCGTTCTATACTCGTTTTAATACTCGTCGAACACTTCAACTATATCGTAAGGCGAAAAATTTAGCTTTCAATTTGAAAATTAAGAAAAATATAAATGATTAGAATGAATTAGTTGCTACGGAGTTTTCCTCTATAGTTACCAATTAGTTTTTCGGTGGGAACGTTCACAAATCTTCGGAATAATCACTATCACGAATGGATAGTCTTCTTAAATCGTCATTGAAGCGAAGGAATAATACACCACTGTACAATCATTTGCAGCGGTTTTTTTTTCAAGTTTAAACTTTCCTATGGCGTCTCCTCGACTGTTAATTTCACCTTCCCTCATCCGCAATCTAATTGGATCGTGTTAAATTTTAAACCGCCCCACAATTGACAACTTCCTCTTTGGTCGTTGGGGAAAAATTCGTTACCTTACTGTTAAGATAATGTTAGAACTGGGGTTATTCGAGCTTGTGTGTGTTTTTTCGCATTTTTATACTTCGTTTTTTTTCACTGCGCGTTCCTATAATTGTCTTGACTCACGTCCCTTCGTCGTTGGCGCATTAATGCCCCTTCATTTGCGTAAAGGGCTCAGGGATTTGCTCGAGAGACGTGTACGGCTGGTCTTCAAATGGAAAGGTCACCTATCATACGGGACACTTTTTAAATGTCTCGTCGGGGCGTTTAATTAAACTGTCTTATTGCGGTAAATATGTAAACGAGGGAGATGTTTTTGAAATGAGGGGTTCACGTGTGAAGGCTGTTACTACGCTTGTCGGAGAAGTTAATCCTTGGGACGACCAGAAGCGCTTCAGGGGACTTCGGTAAGGATTCTATCCCCGGACGTGTACTAATGATATTTTTTAATACCTCTACCAGACTTATTTGCTATATCTAACTTGAACAAGTTCTATATCCAGATGAGGGCGAATGTTCGAATCATATTATATCAATATGCAAATTTCAAAAACTTGAAAAAGAAAAAAAAAACTTGACAACCGTTAAAGACACCGACCCCGATAATGTCTTACTTAATTCAGCAATAAAAACTACATCAATTTCAATAACTCACACGTCCGATTTTGGACTTTTTTTAAACTCGGTAAAAACGGCAATAATTGGAGAACCCGGTGTTGAAAAATACACGAATTTCAATACCCAAAATGCCTCTTTACATAAGGTATTGATGGTTTTTCGATTTTTTGGGCTCGTTCAAGGTCAAATTTGAACCCCATCGATCTGGCTGGCCAACGAACTCGTAAAATCATTTTTGACGAGAAGGCTGAAAACAATTTTTCCGCAAGAGAGGCAATTTTCAGCGTAAAAGCGGATTTTTCCTTCGAAAATTACGGCAGCTATCGTGCGAATTTTCGGTTTTTTCCGAATGAGCCGAATTTTTTCTTCGATTGTCCGCTAAAAACGTCGAAAAAAGTTTGAGTGAGCGAAACTATGTTTCAATTCCTACTCTTCGGTACTTACGTGAATAGTAATTTTCACGAAATTGTCGAAGGATTTTTCGCGTATGTTTTCATTTTATGAATTAAATTTCCTCTGGCGCGTTTTCACGTTGGAAATGACTGCGTCGAAAAATGGCGAATAAAGAGGGAGAGAAGGCAAAGCGTATCCCCGGGGTATTGTGATCGTTGTGAGGTTTAGCCATTAATAATCCTCGCATAAACCTTATCGTCGTAAGGAATGTCTAGGGGTAGCGGTAGCAGTACAATAGAATGGAAGAGCAGATCTCAACAAAGCTTGGAGCAACTGCCACGATGGAGTTATCGGACTGTTGGCTAATACGTGCTCGGAGTATGAGGAGAGCAAGTAGGTGGTGCTATCTGTCGAGGAGCTGATGGAGGAAGGGACCTCGCAGTTGCCGATAAGCGTCGAGGGTGCCGGCGGGATAATTGTGAAACCGTCCTCTGCTCCGAAGAGGTTGATGGATGAAGGAAAAAGACGCCCGGAGATGCTACGGTCGGAGGCGGAGGCGCGGCTAATGATGGACAACATCTCAACCCCGAGGGAATAGCCGCTTGAAGGAACACCCCTTCGGAGCATCTTGACCGACCGTCTTTCTATCGCTATATCAACAACGACGGGGTAGTTTTCACAAATGGACGTCAAAGCAGTTCGAAATCACCGCGGGTCACGCTCGATTCCATCGTTCGAGTGTTTTATCGTGGCTGTATAATTGTGCAGGCCTTTATCAAGTAAAAGTCGCAGCATTCACTCTGTATTAGTTATATAATTCGTTTCACGTGCAGGCCACCTCGAGTTCCTAGAGAAAGAGAGAGAGAGGTACTATTTTTTGAGTTATAATAAACTCTTAATTCCCACGTCAAGTACAAGTGGTGTCATCGGCCTTCGATCGCCTCTAAATACCATTTTCCAGAGCCTTAGGCATTTCATGGGCCCTTAGACGATGAAGCGCCATAGACGATGCCTGAAGCGGTGAAAGTGCTCAAGAGTGTATGAAGCGTTATGGAATCCTGTCTCTAGCTAGGCTCCCTTTCAACTAACGATTGACCTGTCTTTGCTCTGTATTCAGACATTTATTGTGCCAAGTCGGTCGGCGGTTTCGCCAATTCAGTATCACTTAATATCTCTGTTCTCGCTCTTGATGTTCAATTGAATTTTTCGAGTTGTCGTAGTTGAACTTAATAGCAAGATTGCGAACGCGTGCTTTACATTCTGCATCGCTCAGAGTGATGGGGATGGCAGTGACTGATGAGGATTTCTCCCTCTGAAGGGGAGATTTCACACAAATACCCGAGCTCACTGAAGAGAGGTCTTAAGAGTAAATCTATAATAGGATTGATGGTTCTAGGAGGATCAGAGCGTTCGAGCAACTTCTTCCGCCGTTTTCCAAAGGAGCTAGGTCATCAACTAGGTCACTTTCTCGCCTTTCAATCTATTTTATTGCAAACGGCTCAAGCTGTAAACAATGACAAATGAACCAGTTTCAACGACGAGAGAAACATGTTTGATGCAATTACTAGGACCATAGCGGGTGTCAGGATAAAGGAAAAATCTGACTGATGATTTTTATTTGAGAAAAATATTTATCCAATTAGAATTCAAAAATATACTGAATAAATAAAAGATAATGTAATATAATAAATAAATAGTGTAATAATATATAATAAGTAAAAGTTAATATAATTTTTTTTTAAAATCTGAAAGTTCAATTAAAATATTCAAAATTTTAAATTAAATATTTCACGTTCATGAACCATAATCTACTTTTTGCATGACCTCACCTTTTTACAACCATGTTTACGTAATAAATTGGAAGTATTCATTGTGATCGTCCGAAGAGTACACGCAGACATTTGACATAAAGTGTTTCTGAGTATAGTTAGTCCTGTGAAACTTTCTTCCAAATTCACCTCCGTTCTGAATTCGGCCTTTCAGACGAACACTAATTTACTACGTATACCTGAAAGTAAAAATTCTGTCCGTACGCCGCCAACACTTTTCTGACGAAACTGTTATAGCTAAATTCTTGAAATTTCCACCGAAAATCAATTTTGGTCTGAGAATGGCTCAATTCTTCAAACAAAGCGCTACCTGAAATTTAAGCCTATTTTTGGGTGTTTTCCCTCGTTTGTATTCGAATGTTTACGGGCTGATTCACGTGTTTTTCTTCTGACTATATAACCAATTGTAACATCAAGAAACTTAGTAAACTACGCCTGTAAAAAAAAAAATAATAATAATAATAAAAAAAAATAATTTAAAAAAATCTGCAACAAACATCTGCATGAATTAGTTTGGAAAGAGTTGAATACAAACTATACTAACGTTATTACGTACTATGTGATCTATGCACTGGTTATACATGGGAACTGACAGTAGGAATTGAAGGGTTTTGTATTTGATTTCAGAAGAAGATAATTCCGAAATTTTGAAATCGAGTCATTTGGTTCTTGAATGTTTTCCGCAGTCTTCGATCCCTATTTCTTTACGAACCACTCTTCTATCCCTCACAAAAATGTAATTTCCCGCGTTTTCCATTTTCTCATTTATTCGGTTAATCTCGAAAAAAAAACTGTTCTGTCCGTTTATGTGAGTGATGCTATTTTAATATTCACTCCTCCCTCGGCTCGTTAATTTGTCTGCGTTTCTCAAAATAGCGTTCCTTCGAGGCCCTGATTTAAATTTTCGAGTACTAAGCCAATTTTAATGGCGTCCACCCCTTTGTCAGAGGGTCGCACTCATTTGGCGTGCACTCTTTACGTTTTAATCAACGATCCGTCAGCTATTCGAGCTTCCGTCCCATGGAAGTGATCGTTTTTGCATTTGCATCTCGATTGCACTTGTAAGCCGCATGTGTTGACGCAAACGAGTGAAAAGTCCCGTCACCTGCTAGTCATAACAAGGGAAACTTTTTTAACCATCAAGAGATTTTGCGTTGCAGTTTTGTCACGATTGGCAATTCGGTGCAAAAGACGTTGCTATGGGTAAATAATTGATAAAATGATTTAAAAGGTACTTATAAACATGTGCTAAATGAAAAATGCGCAATAGATTGGTAACAAGATGAAGAAAAAATAGCAACGAAGCTAGAAATTTGATGATCTCATTCTCATGATTTTATTCATTCTTTTAGGTTTCGTCGTCATTTCTATACCTCGAAATGCTCGAGTATTTTAGCTCCGTAAATCATCGCAATTTTGTCCTCTCTGTTCCAGG
The DNA here is from genome assembly GCA_037159825.1 of Tupiocoris notatus. Lineage (NCBI taxonomy): Eukaryota > Metazoa > Arthropoda > Insecta > Hemiptera > Miridae > Tupiocoris > Tupiocoris notatus. The sequence goes on along the minus strand of JASJUZ010000233.1, from coordinate 537,360 downwards.
GAAAGCGGCAGAGAACCGCCCTTGTATTCGCTTCGAAATTCAACCCTCGTTTGCGTCCATGATCGTTTGATGATGGACTTGAGCAACGAAAAAGATCTATCGCTGTAAGTGAAACAGGAAAAATTGTATTCATACTTTATAAAATATTTTTTTCCGGACTTTTGCATGTTTTCTAGGAGAAATTCAAAGACATCAATTGCCCTTTATTTCTTGCAAAGAAAATAAAAATTATTTCAACTTTGAGAAATTTCCAATTTTTCCGAAATGATTAAAATATATAAACAATTTTTATAGTTTGAACAAGATGGAATTTTCTTTTTATTTCCCGTTAATTTTCCCATCGAGAATTTTGGTTTATTGTGATTTTCTTCTTGAGCAACAATTCGAACAATGTTTCTTTCCTATGTGAAAATTAGTGAAGTTCAGTTGAAAACTTTCTAAATTTTCCCAAGCCTAAAAAACAAGTAAGAACTTGAACGCTTGAAAAATCGTAAATTTAATTATCCGAAAATATCCAGAAAATAGTATACGAAGTTAGGCGATTTAAAAATAAAGATACGTTGCAGTCTTCTTTTGATCGATAGGTTGCCTCATTTTAGACAGAAGCAAACTTTGTTCGCTTGTAATTTTCCCCTTAACGATAGAGTTTTCCTCGATCGTCGATAATTAATGTTTCTCAAATTACGTGGGTGCACAATTCGAACGCAATGTTGGGGGAATGAGGTCAGCATTGTTGGGAAGGAAAACTCACGAACGAAGATAATAATAAGTGAAAAATTGAGATTAATGTGCGAAGGGCTAAGGGCGCGATAACGTTTGGCGCACGAGGGGCGTTGTTAGCACGAGAAAAGCCTTCAGCGAGAGATGATGGGGAAAAGGGAAAAATTGAGCGTGGTAATAGCAGTTGGCCGATTTCCCATAGCACGGCCCATATCATCCTAATGGGCGGTGCGAAGATATCCATCCTACGTTGGAAAGAAGACCTTCCAGATCGAACTTCTTATGTTGGAATACGAATTTATCGAATGGCTTTTGCCAGATACAAAAATTTCTTCTTTTTCTTCAGTTTTTTATTTATTTTTAAAAAAATCTGTTTCCTTATTCTGTTCTCGCTCTATTTCCCTGTTCCAATGTCAAATCCATGCAGATTTAGCGGGTAAATTCTTCATATAAATATTTACTGTAGCCTTCCTATCTTGACAGTTGAAAAACGCTAGAACCGTCATAATAATAATAATAATAATAATAATAATTTATTGTGCATAATACAGCGATAAGCCAATTACATTAAGCACATTGCCATCGTTCTACCAGGAAAACAACAATAAAAAAAAAATAATTAAAGCTAAATGCCAAATTAAAAATTGCAACAAACCTTATTCCTGTAGTCATGGTAACTGGATTGTTCTCCACATTAACGCTCAGTTTCCTCGAACCGGATGCTCGTGTAAATTGAATTTTGAACACCCCGAGGCTGTTCATTACAAGGCGTGAAGTTTCTACTCGCATTAGGAAAAGTATGTGCTCGAATCCTGAGCACGGGGAGTTCCTGCGTAGCGTCCGCGTGAACTACCCGCAGGTATTTCTTTCTCCCTACGGCGTCTCAGTTCTTTCTCTCTCTCATTACCTGAGATAAATTGTACAACATTAATTAACTTTGGAACTAGAGGAATCGAAGGAGGGGATCGGCTGAAGTTGAGCGAATACCTCGGATTTAGTTTTCCTCGCCGAGGCCATTTCCCAAAAGTAATTTGCCTCGCACGAAGTAGCTTGGATTTTTCGGCGGTAAAGCGAGGAATGCAAATGGTGAAGCGAATGGAATTCTCCGAATTGTTAACGCAAGCGAGGTAAGGAAAGTCGTGATCCCAGCGCGCCTTATGCTTCTTCTTGGCGCTTTTGCTTAAAGCTAGTCTATTCCGTGCAGGCGTTATCTTCGACTTGGCCGACACTTGCGCTTTGCTCTTTCTCGCGAAGAAAATGCCACATTAATTACTCCATCTTGCACGGCATTAAAAATGATTTACCGCAGTTTTCGAAAGGAGTTTTCAAACGGAGTGGGGAAGGACGGGGATAATGGCTGGGATGTCACAGTCATTATGTAAATGGCCAAGTCGAGCAAAGTGTCAGCATCCCCTCTCTCACTTCGGTGGCTTTTTGTTGCCAGTCGGCTAAATTCGAACCAACTCCTTCAGGCTCCCTCTATCTCTCTTGATAGTTTTTTCCCCTCTCCTCTTTCTGAAAGCGTATCGCACAATTAATATCATATTAGGAGCCTATGCTAATACACAGGCTTCACCGCATCTGGCTCCTGAATATCGGAGTTGGAGCGTTTATTAAATCTCTCTGATGAATATTAAGTTCTATGGCGAAAACGGACAGCGCTAATGGAGATTCGTATTTATCTCTGCGATTGGCGAGCAGATTTGAAACTCCTGGGCAATTTCTAGACAGTTACATGATTTGTTTGAAATATAGTTTTAGTAGTTTCTTCTGGAAAGGATTGCAACAATCCAATGATTTTCGGCAAATTTATGAAACTCTAGCATTATCAGTATTCGGAGCTCATTTTGAGCCTTTTTAGTGGGGAATCGTTAAAATACTATTTCATCAGATGCTTCGGGTATTCATTCAGCGTTTACTTGTATTCTTTATTGCTTGGCGCTTGAACGCAACACTTCTTTTTTTTTCTTCTATAAAACTTCTTCTTTTTCTATTTCTATTTTTTCCTATTTTCCTATTTCTTAAAAACTTTCTATTTTTTTTTCCTTTTTGTACCTGTTAAAACTATTGAGTAAAGCGGTATTGTATTATGTACTATACAATTTGTAATTGGGCTTGCCCCGTACATGTAAATAAATAAAACATAAATAAATAAAACTAAAAATGTCCGAGCAATTTACAGTGTTGTTCAACATTCCAGTATTCATGAATTTGATCTTGGTATCGACATTACCGAAATAATTTTTGTTTATGTATAATATAATAATATTATATATAATATTTTATAATAAAATATATTATTATGGTCCCATAATATTATTTTGGTTCCAATATCAGAAATTTTTATATCAATTAATTAATGTTCCCCCAGAAGATATTTATAGGTCACAGTAATTCTATGCTATATTTTTTGTCATCAGAGACACTGCCAAGAAAATCAGAGAAAGGGATGAAAAATAAGACATAGATTGAGAAAAAAAGAAGATAAATAAATAAAATAAGACATAGATTGACAAAAATTAAAACAAAAAATTAGACATGAATTGACCCTATTGAACAGAACCTCCAAAAGTACAAGCTCAAACCATAGATATTATCGATATTTCTTCATTATGTATTTTTATGGGTGCTGGAAACGATAATTCTTATAGATATTTTCTTTCAATATCACATCCTTAATTCATGGTTTGTCTTTTTTTTTTTTTTTTCAATGCAGATTGGCTCCTGTGACTGACGATGAATGGAGCATCCTATCTTCTGTGTTCAAAGTCGATAACGAGATCACCTGTACCTTCAACGCGCATGGTGAAATCATTTCGACGACGCCAGGTAATTTTTTATACCGATTATATTCATGGTTTGCGAATAATTAATGCAGGATCATCATGATTCATGCTTTACATTGAACTGTCAATTCGAATAGCTCTGATTCTGACGGGAGGCCATATTGATCACTGGGAGGAAGGTTTGTGTTCATGGGAAAATTTAGGCGAAATAGGAGCTTTACAGAAGATGTCAGAATGATGTTGCAAGTTCCACTTCTTGTAATGGTGGCAAGTGACTCCAGCTTTAGTTCAGTCAGATTGGTTTTAAATTATCCAGTGGCCGGTGCCGCAGTTTTCTTCTTAGGAGAACTTTTTTCTTTCTCAGTTTCATATCTATATCGAAATCTATGTCGAGCAGTGTCTGATTTCTCAAGAGACACCTTTCTAAAACTCATATCCCAGCCCTAGGTGTACATCAACGACATCATCACACGTCTAGAGGCTCATATCGGGCTCCTTAATTAAGAAAATAGTTTTGAATTAATTTCTAATCGCTCCAAAAACGATATAAAGTCAAATTTGGAAAATTCGGAGCTTCATAACCGAACTCCGATGAGAGCAGGGCATGCTCTTAATTGGTTCCATCTCTCGGGCCATTAATTTCTCCCTCTAAATCAAGCGGATGGAGTGCGTGCTCAAAGTGTCTGCGGCGAACTCTATTGCTTCTTCTCGTTGAGCAATTCGTGTCCCAGAAATGTAAGCTCTTCCCTTTTCAAACGATCTTTCTATGCAAATCCGTTCCGACACCTCTTGAAACAGTCCTCCCTGCTTCCCGTTGAAACTAATGATCTTTCATCGCCAGCTTTCCTCAGAGTCAGTTCGAACTGTGTCTCATCGTCTCGAAAACCGCCCATCTTCCTAGTCACCTGTCGTTCCTCTTCGTCTGTCATCAGCCTTCCCTCACTTGAACTTGAAAACCGCTTTCCGTCGTTTATCACTCAGTGGACCGCCTTCTCTTAATCTTGTCTTATTAAAGGTGGATCCTGCCTTCTGTTGCTCATTGCTCTCGCTCCTGCTCCCTGCTCTACGATTAAATTATCGGTTGCACATTTCGACTGTTCATCCTAATGAATCACTTCGAATTACACGATTCTACGTTACTCTCATTAACTTCACGAATGCAGTAGATGAACTCGGCGTTTTGCTGCAATAATCGTTACTTGGAGATTTTTAAGAGGTGTGCAGTGCGTGAATTTACACTTGTATGTGGAGTTGAGCAAGATATAAGGATTTTCTTCTATTTCGACGAGCGCTTTCGTATATTCGTGCATCCTCAGGGCAACATTGCTCCATACTGTTTCCAGGACCTCAACATTCTGCCTATCTATCATTCAGCCTATTAACTGCTGAAGAAATGCGTCAACTGGTAGAAGAAATTTATAATAATTATTAGTAGAATAGTCTTCCAACCTTCCCTTATTGGCTTGATCTTTTATTTAGTTGAGTCCTGCTAAATTTAAATTCGGCGTGGGGTTGAGGTAGAGACAATAAATGCGACGTTATCTCATATTTTGCTTCTATATCTCTTCTAGCGCTTTCGCCGCTCTGGGCCTCTTCAGGAAACATCTGTCAATTAATAGCTATTATTGATATTTCTGATATTTGAAATATTATAATATAAAATAATATAATATTATATAATATAATATAATTTGAAATCTGAAATATTTTCTGATATTTTTTATATTTGATATTTCATTTATATTTAAACTGAGACAGCACACTATGATCACATTAGCAGTTAGTCAATAAGTAATTTGTTGAGTATAAAACATTGTGAATACCTTCTATATAAAAGTTTTTAAAAATAAGGCCCAGTAATAGCTCCACAAGGTTGGGATTGTCCACAACGTGCTAAATTTAACACTCACCTGGCAAATCTACAATGGAAATAACTCGTATCTGGTATCACAAGGTTTACGAAGAAAGTTGTTTTAGGTGTCATATGGGAGCTGTTAGTGGTCAAGGGTCCAATTCTTGAGAGTAAACAAGTCAGCCTTGTTCGAAGTTTTACCCTTTGTTGAAACAACACCTCTCAGAGTAAGAAATAGTGTTCTTGTGTGTGTGAAATGGGGTCCAAGAGGAAGAACTTGCATGCGAAAACTGCACCCTCATGTCCCATTGATCCCTTCGAACTTTGATACGCTTCCGTATTGCTTTCAAAACGTTTGTTCGCCCTTCAGAGGGAAAGTTGTTCTGTTGATCTTGTTATTTCTATTCATCCTGAGCTAGCTGTAGGTTTGAGAACGATTTTCTTCCGCAATTGCCATCGTCGAACAATATCAGCTTAAGATATTGATGTTGATGTGTAAAAAAACACCTTCGCTTACAACAAAGAAGGGATAATACTTTTAAGAGGTAATTGTTGTAGGTCGAAAATAGTTTTGCACTACCTTATTTTTCTCATAATTCTCCATGTTCTAAATTAAAAATTCCTTTTCTTCGGCGAAAAACGAGACTAACTCGTAATTTCGGTTTTATGTTGGTCGTCCGAAGCCCCCCGGTGCGTGAATCGTATGATTTATACAACACAGGGAATGGGACCGCTTGCTATTTAGCCGACGCAATAAGTCAGTAGCCGGAGGAGGTTGATTAGGATTTTGGGAAAATGAAAGAAGCGCACGGGCATATGGCACAAGTATACGCTCTAACATTTGAACCGAGTTCTGCGGGGCTAGATGTTGTAAATCATGAATGGTACGAAGGGACTTGTTTTCCCTTGTCTCCCTCGTATATCGTTCCAAGGGGCTGCAGTTCGCAATGCCAAAGAGAATGCGTTGAGTGCGTTGGCTCTTTTGAACCCTAAATATTATAGCTTGCTTGACTTAAAGCTGGCGTTACGTTATTATAAAATCATTATATTCTATTAAAATTTTCTTGTAAAGCTTATTAGTAAAATCCCTCTTAATTTAATCCCAGCCATTGTGTTTTGGCTTATGAATGTCCATGGTCATGATCTGTTGAAAAATGCTATCGATTACAGCCTCATGTCTTTTGCAAAAATAGGGGCAAAACCTATATTCAATTTGAAAACGTTGCTAATGATGATTGGTTTATTATTTCTTGGCTTCAATTATGATTTGGTAAGATAATCCCTTTGTGGTACGAGTAGTAGCTATCCCGAACATTTGTGAACGTTTCCACCTTAAAACTGACTGCTACATGGGAAAACTTTTTAGAAACTATCGTAATTTTAATTTTTTTTTTTTTTCTTAACTATCAAAATAAAAGTTAAATGATCTGCCAAACGATACAGCTACAGGGAGTGTTTGACGACTATTCCAACGAGTACAGAACGATTTTTATAGTTCTAGACGGTCTCAAGTTTACCATCAGTCGTCGAAAAATTCCACCCAAAAGCCGCAATAACTCGAAAACCATTGAAGCCATCGACCCCGATATAGTCACATTCGATTCAGCATTTAAAAATGTATATAAGTTGATAGCAAACTTACCTATGTTCCAAAAACCATGGGAAATACCCCCTCCCATCCAATAACCTTGAAATTGGGGTAGAGATTTGGCTAAAGAACAGAGTCATTTTCAGACCATGAATGATTTTTTAGGGAAATTTCAAGAATTTAGCTTTTGTAGTTTCGTCAGAAAGGCGTTGACAGTGGACGGACAAAATTTTTTCTGTATTGGATATATTCAGATTTTTGCCTTGAAACATAGAAAATCGAATTTTGAGGAAGGCCAGAAATGGTTTTATGGACAATTTTATTATTTATGTATTTATTTTATCAGTATTAATTTATTAAATTAATTATTAACTTTTATAATAACTTTAATAAAATTAGTATTAGCTTCTTTGATTTTTTCAATTTATAATTATCATTTATGTGTATAATATATAACTAATTAACTCTAGAAAATTAAAAAGTATTATAATTAAATCCTGTTAATATATTAAATGACATATTATGAATGTCCATGGTCATAGTCTGTGGAACAGTGCTGTCGACTACAGCATCACGTCTTTTGCAACAAGAGGGGCAAAATCTATATTCTATAGAATAAAAAAAAAAAAAATAATAATAAAAAATTAACGCTGCAAATTATTGTACAGTGGTTTATTACTCAATCAAAAGCAACCTTAGGTTCAATGTAGGATTTAGGTTAAATTAATTTTCAAATATTATAGTAGCCTTGGGATGTTTAAGGTCGCCAACCAGTTGAATTCGAATCGATATGAAATTGTAAAATAAACCTTGAGGTTTTTTTAGCTTTAGGCCTGCGATAGCGATGCATTGTGCGCTTCGATTCGATCCCCCCTGCCAATGTTAGCGATTCGTTGAGACCACGTCCACTCGGAGCAACGTGGCCGTTCTTTAGGGTTAAACATGAATTTCAATCCGAAATTAATCTCAAGGGCGCAAGAAACCGTTCGCCCTGGCAAATGAGGGGCACGGAGGCAAGAAACTTCCACGACGTTTAATTCATTAAGGCTACGCGGGCTGAATCCAATTACAACATATGATAACAACAAATCAAGGGTCAAAACTGAGATTTGTCGAGGTCTCGGAACTGCTAGGCGATCAAACTCCACTTAAGGAGATATCGCCCTTGTATTTAATTAAGATAGTCGTAATTGAGGGCCGACTATCTCAATCTTAATGATGAAGATTGTTGGACTTGCTATGGGCATTTTCACGCCGAAATCCCCCTCGACTTGGTGCGTTAAATTCAATTCTTCGAACGATGAAGTAGCGGTAACAACTTTTCATAAAATCTGCTCTTTCCTTTTTCCATAAACACCCTCAATTCTTCATCTAACCCCGTGCGCTTCGTCTAGCCTCCCAGGCTGTGATCCCGAACCCCAAACTAGACTTTGGAGCACCTCTAAGCATGTATATTTCTGCCTGCCCCACCTACTTGGAGCATTACCGGAGGAAATGCGAACTCCGGCTAATTTTTCTAGGAATGTCAATAAAAAAAACGCTGCAAATGATTGTACAGTGGTTTATTATTCCTTCGCTTCAATATTGATTTATGAAGACTATCCATTTGTGATAGTAACTATTCCGAACATTTGTGAATGTTCTCAACGAAAAACAGATGGTAACTATAGAGGAAAAATCCGTAGCAACTATTGTAATTTTAATCATTTTTATTTTTCTTAATTTCCTAATTAAAAACTTAATTTTTTGCCTAACGGTACAGCTGGAGAGAGTGTTTGACAACCATTCCAATGAGTATAGAACGATTTTTATAGCTCCAAGAACTCTCGAGTTATGCCCTCATGTCAAATTTCTAAAAATCTCCCAAATTCGGCACAAAAGCTGCGATAACTCGAGAACCAATAAAGCTATCGACCCGGCGATGGTCTCATTCGATTCAGCGTCCAAAAATCTATATAATTTGATACCACGTACACATTTTTCTGAAAAACCTTGGAAAATATGAATTTTCTCCCCCTCAAAACCCCCCAAAAATACCCTTAAAATTGAGCTAGCAAGTTGGTTCAAGAATTGGGCCGTCGTAGGACCGAGATTGATTTTTGGTGAAAATTTCAAGAATTTAGCTATTATGGTTTGGCCGGAAAAGTGTTGACGGCGTACGGCGGACAGACAGAATTTTTTTTATTGGATATTCGGATTCTACATGCCTTGAAACGTAAAACATCAAATTTTGAGGGGGGGTTATAAAATTTTTTTTCTTGGGCGATTACAATGGTTTATTATTGAATAATAAACCAAAATATATTCTCATGGCTGATAAAGCAAGGCCCCAGCGCTGTGTCAGGCATGCTGAGAAGCTGTTATGTTTATTAGTTTATTTTCCTTGCAACTTAATTTCACTTAACCAGTATTACCTTATTTTTTTTCAATATTAGTTAGAGATTATTTTTGACATAATTTATTTTACATCGAGAGCAACCCCCTGACCGCACAGTAATTGTATTACTATGGTCAGGGGTAATTCCATTGTATGTGAAGTGTTCAATTTTTGTATATTTTACGGAATAAATCTTCTTTTCATTTCATTTTTTCATTTCAATGAATAAATATACTTTATATCGCTAAGGAATAATTTTCTTCGTCGAATGAAAAACGTTCGCGAAAGACGGAAAAAATCGCGCAGGTGAGGAATGCGCGTTCTCTTTATGTAATTTACCGTTGTTAATATACCGCATTGTTTCGGAGCGAGGGAGATTCCAGGCTGAGGAACGGCTATGCAACTGAGGCTTGTACCTCTCAGTTGGGGAATCCTCTGTGTTTTGCCACCAAAACGTCCTCACTGTAGTGAACTTGGAAAACCGCAACGACCGAATCCGCGGGCTCTTAGACATAACTCATCGTCGTTCCTCATGCGAGGTTTGTTAACTATTTTGCTGACATTAATGCCCAACGTTTGCAGCCTATTCATCTTGACGGTTTTACTCGCTTTCCGCTCCTTCGCCTCCGAAACCGACAAGTGAAGCGTACGAGCGTCTTCGTAATTTAATGAGCTGTAAATATACATATGGGTCCATTTACTACGTAATCATGGAAGTGGATCGTACGACGAAAAATCGAATTCGGAAGAAAATTTCATTGTACTATAATCAAAACTTTTTCCGAACAAGGTCCGTGTGTCCGTTATTCTACAAGTTGCCGTATCTCTGTGAAAAACGGAAGAGATTCAATGAAATTTGCCTGAAATGTTCTCCCGATGAATGTGTAAAATTAGCCGTTTCTGGATTTTCGATAGCATCTCACTACATCCGTGATACAGTTGTTTCAAGTTTTTTATTTTTTATTTTTACAGGCCATATTAAGGTAATATAGGTCCAAAAACGTTTGTTAACGGCCGGGAATCACGCTTGATTTCATGTAACTGAGTTGATATATAGAAATGATAATATATTATGATGGGTTTTCATTTCGAATTGAACTGATTCAACATAATAAACGAAGATAATATGACAAAAACGTGTTTTTTTTTTTTTTTTTTAAATTTTATATATAGCTCAAAAAACGTTAAAAACCTGAAAAAACCCACACTATATCGTTAAATATGAGGAAACTGCTTGAGTAAAGGTGATGTTACCTAGAAATCCTCTGTCTGCTTTTACTGAACGTAAATTTGGTATCTTTTTCGCGCGCCTGCTTCTAGAGCGCCTTATTCATGAACCACATTGCTAGCTCAATTTTGAGGGTATTTTTGGGGGGTTTTGAGGGAGAGGAAATTCATATTTTCCAGGGTTTTTCAGAAAAATGTGCATTTTGTATCAAATTATATAGATTTTTCGACGCTGAATCGCAGCTTTTGTGCCGAATTTGGGAGATTTTCAGAAATTTGTCATGAGTGTATAACTCGAGAGTTCTTGGAGCTTTAAAAATCGTTCCATCTCATTTGAATGATAATAAAATCACAAATGATTGGTCTTCTTAAATCCTGTACACAGTACAATAATTCGCAACGTTTTTCTTTCTCGACAGTTAAATTACTTTGCCATGAAATGAAAAAAAGGGGGAAAAACAGCAGCATTTTTCTTTCGCTAAGAGCTTTAGAACACTACTTGTGAACCAGCCGATTCTTCGTTAGTGTTAATTTTTGCCGTTTACTAATACTGCGCGGAGTAGCGTCTCTTATCAGATTATTCTAGCAAGAAGGGGAAAGCTAACTCGCGGTTGGTCGGCTGTCGGCGATTTTTATCATGGCGACCGGTCAAAACGCGCGGATATCAACCTGCCATCTTAATGCTCGGCCATGTTGGAACTGCTCGAACTTCTCGTTAATACTTTTAATGAGCCGGAGTCGCGCGCGGTCGTTCGATAAAACGACAAAAGATTTTTGATTTAGGTTCAAACCCGAAGACCCGTCTGTCAGGGACGAGACAGTGAAGGAAATCATAAATCCTGCCCTGGCGATATCTGTTCTTCCATTCTCATCTTAGACTCGTAGTCCCTCTAATGCTAATTGATAGAAGTCTCCCTCTCGCTCGCAGAGTTCCATGCCAAGAAGCTACGTGCTCCGCCTTCCAAATCGCCTTGGAATGTTTTCGGCTATGCTCGGCGCGAGAACGACTCCCTTTTGGCATGACCTTTCCAAGCCGAACTGCCCAGCTCCTGTCGCGCATCTCTCCTCAGATTCGTCGTTTCCAGGAACCGTCGACGAATTCATTCTACGTCCCTGAAATCGTCCAATGATCCCCGGTAACCGTCTCCTCGTTCGTTTTGGCATTGTCATTTTTGCAATTTCTTAAGGGTCCCCTCCGTTTGAAACCCGCCGGATGTCATGCCGAACAGGTTCTTCCTTATCTCCTGTCATGCTCTGGAAGATGGCTATCCTGCAGGTTGATTTTACTGCAGGGCGTTCACCTGCGCAGTTAGAATATTGTCGAGTCGATTTTCTTTTCGCCAATTTCCTTTACGCTGCTAAAAAAATGGCGCAGCTCGTATTCGCGTCATTTTTCAACTCTTGTAGATGTTTTCTTGTTAATAAAAATGCGATAAAACGTACTTCTAAGGAAATGTCGAAAGCGCAAAGATCTAAACTTTCTAAATACTAACAATATTTGGATAACGCGGTAGTACGGTATGTGACCCTAACGTTAACAACCAATCGTTAATCACCCTCCTAGAAAACATTTCGCATTATTAAACACTCAAATATATTCATTTTTGAGGATTTTCGGAGATATAATTTCAAAAAAGCGAATAGCTCGGATGTATGGTGTGTGACCCAAACGATAAAAAACAGGCGTCATTCACTCGCCATATAATCATTCAGACACCTCAAACGTCGAATATTTTGATTTTTGCTGCCTGTAAAAATCGAAATAGTGAAAATTGGTCATTTTAATATCGAGAAGACCCAAATATACCAAGTGCACTAATAAAATACCAAACTGAACGATCATCAAATTCAAGCGACCATCAGCTGAAACATGAAAGATTTCTGTTAAAAATTATATTGATTCTTGCGGTCTGCAAATGTCAAAGTCAATATGTGAATAACGTGGAAGTATGGTATGTGATCCGATAGATAAAAAACCAAGGGATTTTACGCATATTTTAAGACTTGAAATGATGACAAATAATAAAGTGAAAAAGGCTCGTAACATAGAAGTACGGTGTGTGACCCAATATACAAAACATCAAGCGTCATCTGCTCGCGATTACGAACATAATAGACCTCGAACTTAGAAAAATATTTATTTTTATAACCTGTAAAAATTAAATCAGAAAAAAAAACTTTGTACGGTTTTATCTCGGAAGTTCCGCGTGTTAGCCAAAATCGGGAAACTTTTTTGAAAATTTCGTTGAGTTTCATTCATTTTTCAAGGAGATAAATGACGATTTTTTTTGACAGACGGTTACGTAAACTTATTCGGAAAACTCTTCCGAGAGGAATACTGTGAAAATTTCTCCCGAATTCGACTTTTCAGACGATCACAATATTCCCATTTGCTACGAAATCATATTAGTACAAATTGTCGGATTTTTTGCCACCGGCTTATTATACCATTTTATTTCGTTTTTGTTAGGGAAAGTTAATTTGGGTTATTGTTGATCATTTTTATGCCGAGCACTTTCGTCCATTTTGGCATCTTCAGAGCAGCACAGGGATCTCCCCGCAGAGGGTAGAAGATATGGTAGATAGAGTAGGAAATCTCCCATTTTTCGTATGGTAAATTTTTTTCAATTCTATTTCTGAAGAGATCTTCAACCTCTCGGGTTACTTAGAAAGTCTACCTGAATCTATAGCCCGCTTTAAATTATATAATTGCAGAGTCCATTCCAAACGTTCATTTTCCCTTCGTCGAATAGTTTTTCGCCTTATTTTCACGCCAACTTTGGCCACCGCCTGTATTTAACTCGCTTTTTGCCACTGAGGTGCGATGGTAATTGGCACCATGGAATATAGTTTTTGCGCCCTTTGTTTAATTTGTTTAAAGTCTTGTCGTCGTATAGAAGAACAACGGGATGGAAAGAGAGGGGGATATTAATCATGACGGCACCGAGGGTAAGAAGTGTGATTAATTTTATCCCTTCGTCTGAACCGACCCCACTTCGCCTTGTTCCCCTCGGGGACCTCCAATTTCTCGTCGTTCGTGGCAAGAGGACGTCGGTTGGGGTGGTTTGTCTTGCCCCAGTTGCCCAATGATGAAATGGCTTGCGAAAAAAGAAAAAAGGGCTTCTCTCCCTTTAAGCTTAGAAGAGACAACCCCCTGGTAATTGGTTTTTACCGTGCAAGTTCCTCCTGCCTCGTTTCGCTGGCGAATTCTCCTCTCATTCGCGTTCTTGTACCTTGCTAAGGCCTGGAGTGCCCTGGATTAGCTGAACTGTGCGGCTCAAGGGTCTTCGCAGGTCGGCGTTAGACTGCAAACACGTTCGCCCTAATTGGCCACCGGCTACTGCCAAATCTTAATTCTTCACGGTCAGATTTTTGATATAAACTCAACCCGACATCGATTTGACGTGCGTCCAGGTTGAGATTTTCGATATTGTCTCCGTAATAGGACAAATCCGTTGTTTATCGTGCGTTTAAGAATATGCTAGACCTTTGCTGCAGCAGCTTAATATGATATAATTGGTTACTGTGCTGTGACCGCGATTTTTCGCTGTATGAAAATACTCGTATTAGCCGTTATACAGCCCGTGTTGATTTGTATTGCCAACAAATAACGAACTGGAATATATTGAATTATTTATTACCGACAATTAGTCCCTTTTAAATGCTGTAAATGTTCAAGTCGTAAATCATAGATCTTTAAACTGAAAGATTCAGATAATTACCTTTTCAATAAACTCCAATCGTATAAAAAAATACGTAATATAGAATTTTATTTTCCGACGTAATAAAATCGTATTCTATACTCACGCACGTAGCGCAAAAACTATATAAGCACCTAGTAAGAAAAATAAGAGACATTGAGTCAGCAGGCGTTTCACAGGCTGTTCATTAACAAAGAAAAATATTCAACTGACATCAAAATCCACAGGCTTGCGTAGTTCAGTGTTGCTTCTGTAGTTAGGAAAAAGTAGTCCCAACGATTGAGTTTCCACTGCCTGGACACTGGTCAGCTGTTGGTTAGGCTCTCCATTGGCGCGTAATTCAAGTATGAATTGCGCAGGTGAACACGAAGTATTTCTATGATCCTGGTGGGATCTTTATTTTCTGTCGATTACGATAAACGTCCAAGCTCCACTTTCTCCGAACAAAGCCTTTCGTTCACCCTATCTAAACTTATCTTGCTATCTGTCTAGTCATGTTTCATGTTGTTTATGTATATATAAATCGAGCACAACTGTAGTATTTAAAAAAAACGCTGCAAATTATTGTACAGTGGTTTATTATTCCTTCACTTCAATAATAATTTCCTCCTGGCTGTGGACCTCATGGTTCCACGTCGCCCTGAAGATGCCCGAATGGGCGAAAGTGCTCGGCCAGCCATTAAAAACCTGGAGAATAAGTCGCCTAGTTTTTCTCCCCCTCACAACCCCTCTACTACAATAATAATTTCAGAATACTATCCATTTATAATAGTAATTATTCAGAACATGTGTAAACGTTTCAACCGAAAAACAGATCGGTAACTATCGGGAAAAATTCCGTAGCAACTATTGTAATTTTAATCAATTTTATTTTTTTTTATTTCCTAATTAAAAACTAAATTTTTTTGTCTAACGGTACAGCTGGAGAGAGTGTTTGACGACCATTCCAATGAGTATAGAACGATTTTTATAGCTCCAAGAACTCTCGAGTTATACCCTCATGTCAAATTTCAGAAAATCTCCCAAATTCGATACAAAAGCTGTGATAACTCGAGAGCCAATGGAACTATCGACCCCGCGATGGTCTCATTCGATTCAGCATCCAAAAATCTAAATATAATTTGATACCACGTACACATTTTTCTGAAAAACCGTGGAAAATATGAATTTTCTCTCCCTCAAAACCCCCCAAAAATACCCTTAAAATTGAGCTAGCAATATGGTTCATGAATATGGCCGTCGTCGGGCCGAGATTGATTTTTGGTGAAAATTTCAAGAATTTAGATATTAAGGTTTGGCCGGAAAAGTGTTGTCGGCGTACGGCGGACAGACAGAATTTTTTTTATTGGATATTCGAATTCTACATGCCTTGAAACGTAAAACATCAAATTTTGAGGGGGAGTTATAAAATTTTTTTTCTTGGGCGATTACAAATGATTGAATAATAAACCAAAAAAATAATAAAGTTAAAAAAAAATATATCTATCTAAAACGCTCTTCAGAAAAGAAATCGTCGATAAAACACATCGTGTTCTCAAATGGGGAGAATTTCCAACGGACGTCGTTCAAAACTGGTGGAACGACAATATCAAAAGAGAGGAACTCTGTTTAATGAAGAGGTAAGTCAAAGACTTGCGGTCAGTTCTGAACCTGCTCGCAGTTCTAGTCAGACCGCAGCTCCTTAGAGATCTTCGCCGAAACCTCCACCGCATTCCGAAGAGAAAATCTCCCTGTGCTCAACTTCTCTTCGCTCTGACAAACCAAAAGATTACCGAAGTGATCGCCTTAAAGTTCTAAGCTCTGACGAACGTCTTCGAACCGGAATTCGCTAACGTGTTGACGTAGTAAGAACGTAGGGGCTGTGGACCTCATGGTTCCACGTCGCCCTGAAGACGCCCGAATGGGCGAAAGTGCTCGGCCAGCCGTTAAAAATCCGGAGAATGAGTCGCCTGGTTTTTCTCCCCCTCACAACCCCTCTACTAAGAACGTAATAGGAAAGCCTTTTCCAAGGCCCGGAACGGCGTAATTATTTCCCCCCACGTCGAATTTATTGGAGAGAAAGGAGTTCGAATGAAAAGAAAATCTTTTTGTAGGTTGAGGGGGAGAAAAACGAGGCGTCCTCTTCTCCATTTTTTATTATTCAGCCGAGTACTTTCGCCCGTTCGGGCTTCTTCGGGGCATTATAGGACCTAGGGTACCTATGGCCCTCCCCCTCAACCTTTTTCTCCCCCTCAACCTACAAAAAGAAGTAATGCGACCACCTGGAGAAAAGAAAATCATATCACGAGAAACATGTCGCTGAGTATTCCGATCGTTGAAGTTCCTTTTGTGGATGGATTCCGTATGTAGATGTGCGTTAGAAGAAGATTCGTCCGGGCCTACCCTCTTGAGGTCTCGTTACCAGAGCCAGTGACCCGTTGGCGCATTTGTCTTCGGAAACGAACAGTGCAAGAGCTTCACGCGAAACGAGGCCTGCAAGTCGCTTCGGAGGCAGTGAGAATAGCGAGTAACAAGAGCTAATCAGTGGAAAATAAGACTGGTGAAGGAAATGGCGGTCGCTGGCAGATGTAGTTGAGAGATTCACCTCTTATATTAGCTAAGGGGTCTGCTCTGTTGAAACTATTTGTCTCTTGTACTTACCGGACCGTACTAACAGCTCGAGGCCAATTCTCCGAGCCCTTCGACCCGCACGGAAGGTCATTTTACTTATCTTTTCTGCTCTTTCCTCCCTACCATTCGCTGACGGTTTCCTTCAATTTGTGGCTCGATGCTCGACGAACTCGTTTCCCGAACAAGGTACAAAAGGCGCCTCGAGATCCCTTCGAGAAAATTGTTAACCCTTAGCTCGAGTTCCTATTACTATAACGGTAGTATTTTTCATTTGCCTCATACTCTGTCGAACGATACACCTTTGCACTCGTGTTAGTAGAGAGTTTTAGTGACTTTCAAGTTTTTTGAAAACTTAAACGTGGGAGATTTGGTTACTTTGTTAAATCATATGTTTCTAATGGTCACAACAATCCGCCATACACAAGCGGTAACCATAAGAAACGTATGATTTAATGAAGTAACCAATACTCCTACGTTTAAGTTTTCAAAAAATGCAAAATGCACTAAAACTCTCCAATATTACCACAGACGCTGTGAAATAATTTTATCAGTAAATTGAGCGACTGATTCGATCACGTTTTCGACCCAAGCTTTTGGGAATAGTGCGATTAAAATCCGGCCGAATCTACCGTTGCTGAATTGTGGGTTGAAATACTTCAGTGTTCTGGGGAGGCTGTGCATCGACCGAACTATGTTTTTTTTTTCATCTCGGAGCTCTCTTGTGGAGCTCCCTAATCACTTTACCGATAAATCATCAGCTCCTAGCAGCTCGTGCGGGACGAGGGTTTGCCACTAATGCTCGCGAATTGACTCTTCTCCTTGGAACGGGGGAAGAGTTTGTTTTCAAAATTATCGCACAGTAAAATCCGACTTCAAAATTAAACAGAAAGAGAATTGAAGACACTTGTTATTATTTTTTTCATGTTTACCTAGGAAGTTTTATGATTGTCCGAAAAATGGAATTAGGAGGTGATTTCGGAAGAAATTCCCACAGTGCTATACTCGGAAAAACTTTCAGAACATGCGTCCGTCTGTCCTTGAGTCTGTAAATTCCATCTGTCCGTGGTCAAAATTGATAAAAAATTTCATATCTCTGTGGGAAATGAATAATTTTTAGCGAAAATTACAGAAAATTTTCTCCAAGTGAAGTTCCCAAATCAGGCGTTTCTAGAGTTCGGATAAAACACAGTATTTCCAAGACATAACAGCTCCAAGTTTTTTCTATTTTTTTTTTCTTTTTTTAAGAGTCAATATTTTTGAAAGGTTGAGGCATTAAAATATTTACTATGGCGAGCAGATGATGATTGATTTTTTTCAAATTGGGTCACATACCGTACCTCCACGTTACGAGCTTTTTTCGCTATTTCACTAGTGTCTAGTTGTAATTTGATTTTTACAGGCTGCAAAAAATTAATATACTTGTACGCTCGATGTCTTGAAATGTTCGTTATGGCGAGTAAATGACGCCCGATTGTTATCGCCTGGGGTCACACACCGTGCTTCCGCTTTATTCGCATAGTGACGAACATTTTGATTTTTACAGACCGTGAAAGTTAAATATATTTGAACGCTCATGGCTTCAAGTGTTTGTTATTGTGAACGAATGACGCTCGATTTTTATTATTAGTGTCACACACCGTACTTCCTCGCGATTCGCATTTTTCGTTATTTTATCCGTGTTTTGTTTCCATTTTGGGTCCCATTGCTGTAAGTTTGATAAATTTTACCGAACCTTAGCTGTTATTTTAGGCTCACACACCGTAATTCCGCGGTATTAACCTAGCTCGTGACTTTTTCGGTTTGCGGTCTCCTGGCTGGTTTTTCGGTGACAATATTCTATTGTAGGAATGTGTTTCTTAATTTTATAATTAGTTATATCTGTCTGCCGACGCATTTACTATCATTACAATATGGTCTATTGACGCCGCTGGTTTTCTTCTTTTTTTGTGAACGATTCAGTTACCCGTTTAATTTATTTTCGCCCAATAGCGTTTCACCAGATTGAAAATTTCAAGAGGATTAATCTCGAAACGTAAAACGAAACTTCTCTCGCGTTTCGCGCCAAGTAATCGTGACTTGTCACCTCACGTCTCTTCAGCGCCTTCTCTATTCAGATCTCTAGCATCCTCATCGTCGACATCTCAGCCCGAGTTCACCGTTCAAGCCACGCTCCGCTGGTTCCTTCTGTGAAATCCACATTTACCGCTCGAGGGGGGACGTTTTTTCCAAGTACGACATTCGCCTCGTAGCATCTCGTCATCCGATGCGTATGTGGCCTAGGATGTGCCTCGGATCGGTCCGACTGGATGGGCGGAGGGAAAGTGAGGACGTGATATCTCGGATAATAAGGATTTTTTCGCTCTATTCACAGCCTCGGGTGCTCGGACGCGTTCGCTTTATTGAACGACTACGAGCTCATCGCTACTTTGGAAAAATCGCATGCAACGCTAGGAAGCGATACCTTCCCACATTCACAAGGTCCATTCTCAACTCCGAATACATCCATTGAGGAACAGGAACTTCCCCGAAGAGCAATAAAGCGTCCGTAGATTTCTTTTTCTTCAGTACGACGAATCTTTGGGCCAAAATGTGGCTAAAAATTGACAATTTCATATTATCGACTATTTTCGCGGAGCCGTATATATGAAAACGTTGTCCTGAAGTCGAATCGTTGCGAATTTAATCAACTCCGAGCAAGGCAGATTAACAGTTTGAACCTATCGTTCACAGTATGTAGCAAAAACTGTATAAAAGTTAAAAAAGTAAAAAAAAAAATATTAGTGATGATAATAATAAAAAATAAAATCCCCCCTTCAATATGTCGTGCTCTCCCTTCGTTACGTAATGGACCGAACCCCGGCAGACGGTTAATTAAACCATGCCGTATGATGTTTATTGATGTTTGATTTTGTAATGTTTACATTCTGTGATATATTTTTCTAAATAAACGTTTTTCTTCTTCTTCTTCTTCTTCTGTATAAAAGTTAGCGGTTTTTATGTAAGTGTTGAATAGGTGCGGTTAGTGCAAAACAGGGCCGTCAGAAAGTAAATTATTGGCCCATAAAATTCGTCATGTTATATACTCTACAGCGTATTAATTGTGTATGCTTATAAATTGCTCATCGGTGGACTTGAAGGTTTTCGGTCGCCGATTTTCCCCCCAAATTCTTCGGTCGGGTTGAACAGATAGTTTTAAAAAGCAGAAGTATTTTCTCGCGTTTATCGATCGCCATCGTCGAGACTTGAGGATGACAAATAGTGCTTAGGAGGGGCGAGGGCCCTCGAAAAACATATCTATCATTCTTCCCTGATTTTTCGACGTAGCTGATCATATATGTAGCCTTGAGATCATCTGTCACAAAACTTGTGCGACTCTATAACATAAAGTTTGACAATGTTTATGCGCCTAAAGGGGAAGCTGTTTCGGTTTTGGAATAAAAGAAGCAAGTACTCGCATTTTGATTGTCCTCAGAGTACAATTAGCGTTTGTTGCAATTTATTACTTAGGTTGCTTACCTCTTTTATTATAACTTCACGTCGAATTCGGAACGGAGGTGAATTCGGGAGAAATGTTCGTAAATCAGAAGCACTTTCTGAACAAGTGTCAGTGGTAAAAAAAATGACATAAATCGTCATATCTCCTTAAAAAAAATAATTAGACCCGATGAAACTTTCAGGGAATGTTCTCCCAGTAATTGTGCAAAATTAGCCATTACCGGATTTCGGATAACACTAAGTACTTCCTAGATATAAGCGTTCAAAGTTTTATCTATTTTGGTTTTCCCAGGCTATAAGATTCAATATTTTTAAACCTTTGTGGTCTTAAAATATTCATTATGGCGAGCAGATGATGCTTGGTTTTTTATATTGGGTCACATACCGTACCTCCACGTTATCGGTTTCGCTAGTGCGTATTTTATTATTTATTTTTTTATTTTTACAGGCCGCAAAAATTATTATATTTGAACGCTCAAGTATTGAAATGTTGTGGACGACGATTGAATAAACTCTGATTTATATCACGTTTATCACATACAGTACTTCCGCACAATACGCATAGGTATTGACTATATCTCGATTTTTTCAGACTGCAAAAATGATTATATTTAAACGCTGGGGAACTCGAAATGTTTCTTTGTCAGCTGAATGTCGTTTGATTTTTATCACTGGCGTCACACACCGTACTTCCTCGTCATTCGCATTTTCAGTTATTTTATGTTTTTCAGTTAGTTTTTGCGCACTTTTGTATATTTGGGTCTACTTGCTTCAACCTAATTTGCGAGTTTCTCTATTTTTGGATTCTCATGGGTAGTTTTTCAGTAACAGTTGGAAATTAAGATGCGTCCTTTGTATATGAAAATGTTTCAATCTGTTTCAGCCGTGTGCCAAGATTGTCTCGGCGTTCGAATAGAAAACGAGCAACTAGCACTTTTCAACTACACGAAAGCGTCGATTTACGTTAGACAGGTGCTTAATCATAAATTATCCGCATTGCCAGCGGATGAAAATGATCCTCCGAGCCCTGAGGTGAGTTCAAAAATTTTCTCAACGCTGAAATTTGATAAATATAATAAAATATAATTATATAAATAATTCGTTACTATAAAAAGTTTAGAAAAACTTTATATTGGGGTTCCTTATTTGCATTATTATGCAATCAAGTCAATTTCTCCGCTAATTTTGGACATCACTGCTCCTTCACGATTTCGTCCGATTTCCCTCCGTTGCTTCGAATAAAAATATGCTTTGTTGGCAGTTGAGCGCCGGAGGGACTTCGTATCGACTTTGTGTTGGAAGAGGCGGGGTAATTAGACTCGGTATTTTCCAAAAGAGTTTCAGAGCGTCGAGCCGTGGAATATAGAGACGTTAGAATTGTCTCGAAGCTTTGAAAGGCGTAATAAGATAATGATCGGTTGGCTTGGTCAGCAAAGCCCAAGTCCTCCATTCTTCCTAACTTCGCCGACCTCCACGAGAACAATTCTAACCGGTAAATGCTCCTCAACTGTCGTAAATGCCCAACATGAAAACTCTCGGTGCTCGTTCCTCCTTTTGCGCGCTTCGGCCGCGTAACTCGAGCCATTATTCAATTTTTCCTTCTCCCTTTTCGACTTTCGCTTGCTAAAACTCCGTGGATTTCCGCCGACTTTCTGACCTCCCGTTTCGTTTTTATTTTTATTTTCCCTCCAACTCTATGAATGGTATCGTTAACTTCGGCCGAAGTCACGGGACTGTTAACTGTTTTCTTTTATTGCTTGGCTGTGTGTTTTAAATGCCACTCCTTCCTACTTTTCTTTCCATGACTGGTCGTAAAGGCTAAAGGAAGTGAGTTGTTATCCGATGCTGCGGACAATTATCTTCTTATCGTTTCAACATTTAACTAGAAACGGCTTGTACGTTTTCCCTTAGGTTTCTGCATGGCAATCGTTTGTACGATGATTATTTCCCAATTGATACGATGCACTTAGTTATAAACGGCGCATTTTTACAACTCGACAACTCATCGAACGGCTAAAATTCCGGTTATGCTTTGCAAATTATGAGAGCTTTCTTTTTTCCACGTAGCTGAGATCTCTCCAGTCGATAGGGAATTTCAATCCGTAGCCATTTTCTACTTTCTGGTTCGTCGAGGGTGAAAACCAGTGGTTTACATATATATCATTTGGTACTTCCATGTGCGAGTAGATTACAGGTATTTCCAACTATAAACTCAAGAAACTCGATCTAATTTTCCTTAGTACTGTTCTGTTATTGAAAAACTAGCCGGGAGAACCAAAAATATAGTAACTCACGAATTAGGTTAATAATGCTGAAATACAAAAGCCAAATTTTTTAAAATGAGATAATTCTTTTAGCGACGACACCCAAAAATGTGTATTATTTTCTCGTCGTTACAAATATTTAAAAACCTCCAGCATTCAAAAATATGGATTTTCAAAGCCAGTACATGATACCCACAAAAAGCATTTGACGTGTAAGTATCTTTATCTCAGTCAAAGATAAAGGTCAAACGTCATCTGTTTGCCATGAAGAAATTTTAAACCTTTGAGCTATCGAAAAAACTCACAATAAATAATGAATATTTTTTATATATATTTTGTCATGATTCTGCTGAATAAAATTTTATAAAATCAAATCAATCAAAAATAAATAAAAATCTCAGAAGTACTGCGTTAGGTATCGTATTTTCACTGGGAGATCATTTTATGAAAATATTGGATCGAACTCAAATTATTTTTCGGGGATATATGACGGACTCGAGGACAGACGGACGCACAGACAGTAAAACAAACGGACGCACGGACACTTGTTCATAATGTGAGCCGAAGACTAGGAACAGCCGCGCAAAACGTTCAAGAATTTTTTTTTTTAGTACTATACTCAGAAAAACTATAGAACAAAAAAAGAGAGGGTCAATATGTGAAAAAATCGTCATATCTCCGTCAGAAATTGTTGCAACTCGCTGAAATTTTCCTGGAACGTTCTCCCAGTGAATGTACCTTTGGATTTTGTATATTACACAATATTTCCGAGGTATAACCGGGTTACAACTTTTTTTCTTTTTCGATTTTTTATGATATATATAAGAGTCAATATTTTCAGGCTATATAAAAGTTAATATTTTTCTAATTTGAGCTCTTATACTGTTCCTTGTTGTCTATCGTTAGGCAATAAGTTTAGCTTTTAATTAGGAAATCAGGAATAATAAAAATGATTAAAATCACAATAGTTGCTACGGAGTTTTCTCCTATAGACCGTCTGTTTTTCGGTGGGAACGTTCACAAATGTTGGGAATAATTGAAATCACAAACGGATAGTCTTCTTAAATCCTCATTGAAGCGAAGGAATAATAAACCACTGCACAATAATTTGCTGCGTTTTTTATCGTATATTCGGATTCTACATGCCTTGAAACGTAAAACATCAAATTTTGAGAGGGGTTAGATTTTTTTCTTGGGCGATTACAACGGTTTATTATTGAATAATAAACGAAAAAATTGATTTTTTTTGGAATTCTAGCATTTAGGATTAAGTAAATAAATTCAGTAAATGAAGGAAATCGATTTTTAACGGTTATTGGGGTCGAAGTTCGAGGGTCCGGTCTTTTGCAATGAGCTAAATTGCATCATAAGGCTTATTAAAAGCAAATGAAAATCGCCCCATGTTTCTCCACCTTCGAAAAACCAGTACAATCATTTGCAGCGTTTTTCGTACCAATCAGAACAGATCGGCTGAGTTCTGCTAACAAATAAATGAACCTTTTCCGCGCACATACTGGTTTCTGAAGTGGTGCCGTTTTTTCTTCCAAGTAAACAATCGCGCTATTACGTTGCAAAATCCGGTAACTATTATGCAAAAAGTTTATTATCTACGTGCAGCCGTCAAGTACCTGCGAACAAAGCTCGCTCTCGCTTTTTAGCCGACGTACGTTAAAGAGTAACCAGTTCGCCCTTTCGGTGCGAAACGCGTTTCGTTTTTTTCTTTGTAAGAACTGATCACCATCGAGAATGGCCAAGAGTGGCGAAGATGTCTACATTTTCTCTACCGTAACGTTCGGTTGATCCGGCGGAGATTCCTTAACAAGGCTTCTAAACGTAGCTCCCTTTTCCTGAACTTTACCTCTTTATTTACTCGTATTTTCCAAGGCCTCGGAGCTCTCGTTGAGCACCGCGTGCACTTAATGCGGCCCTCCGGACCAACCTTCTAATTATCAGTCATTTCTTCATTATTATCCTTTCCCCCTCTCGCTGAAGATGAGTTCGCCGTTGTCGAGTGCATCTCTGAGCATAGAATCGCTCCTCTTTGGCCTCGTTGGAAACCAGCAACGTCATCCGCTCGTCGAGGCCTTGTAAACCTACCCATTTCGCGACCACTCCCGGTAATTCTATTGTCCGCTGGACTGACGCCAGCCCCTTAGGACTGAGAATCCTTCTCATCGAATAAATTACACCCTATTAACATCCTAATCGCCTCAAGCGGTTGAACCCCTTTATTTAACTGATTCTCGTTGACGGCGTTTACGAAAATTTTCACTCGCCTTTGTGGAATTTATTGTATAGAAATAATCTCCGCTATGTCTTTCCATTTCAACGCGTCAGACTCGGCCTACGAATAAGATATCCGATGTAGCCCAGAAGATGCTCGAAAGGGCGAAAGATCAAGTGAAGTAAAACGCTGCAAATTACTCTAAAATGGCAACTGTGGTAATTTTTAATTTTTTCTATTCTTTATTTTCAATTTTTAAATTATGAGATAAATTATTTGCCGAACGGTACAGCTGAAGAGTGTTTGTCGACTATTCCATCGCCTAGAACGATATTTATTGCTCCAAAAATGGGATAACTCGAGAACCATTGAATCCATCAACTCTGCAATGGCCTCGTTCGATTCTGTGTCCAAAAGTCTATAGAAATCGATAAAATAATACATTTATTCCTGCCGAACGTGGGAAAATACGAATTTTTCTCCCTTAAAGCCCCTCAAAAATACCTTGAAAATTGAAGTAGCGATTAGGTTAAAGAATTGAGACCAATATTGATTTTTGGTGAAAACTGCAAGAATTTAACTTGTATAGTTTCGTCAGAAAAGCGTTGAAGGCGGATGGACAGTTTTTTATTTTTTATTATTCCTATTTATAAACCATTGTAATCTCCAAAGAATTATAATTCGCTAACCTCCTCTCAAAATTTGATGTTCGACGTTTCAAGGCATGTAGAATCCGAAAATCCGATAGAAAAATTCTGCCCATTCTTCGTCTACACTTTTCCAACAAAACTATATTCTTGAAATATTCAGCATAAATCAATCTTGGCCTGACAATGGCTCAACTCTTTAGCCAAATCGTTACTTTATTTTTAAGGGTATTTTTGAGCGGTTTTGAAAGGGAAATTCATATTTTCCAAGGTTTTTCGGAGAAAAAAATATGTATTTGGTATCAATTTTATAGATCTTTGGACGCTGAATCGAATGAAACCATTGCGTGGTCGATAGCTTTGATGATTCTCGAGTTATTGCAGCTTTTCTGTGTCATAATTGCCATTTATATAAATTTTGCAAGATGGTATCGTTGGAATGGTTGTCTTCAGCTATACCGATAAATAATTTAGCTCTTAGTTTGAAAATTTAGAAAAATAAAAACGATTAAAATTGTGATAGTCGCTCCGTAGTTTTCCCCTATCTTATCATTATTATTATCCCTTACCTATCTGTTTTTTGGTGGAAACGTTCGCAAATGTTGGGAATAATTACTATAACAAATGGATGCTCTTCTTACATAATTATTGAAGCATAAGAATAATAAACCACTGTACAATCAATTTCAGCGCTTTTGTTGGATATTCGGATTCTACAAAATGTATCGAATTTTGAGGGAGGTTGGAACAATTTCTCGGGCGATCGCTAAGATTTTTTTTTTTTTGTTTGCGTATATTTATTAAATTACAAGACAGTAAACCAACAAATTACAATGACAATATGCTCTCCCCCCTTTAAGTACAAACCTGCGCTGGGGGAACAAGTAAACAAAAAGAAACAATGGCCAAGTTTTCCCCCTCGCTTCAAATACCTGTTTGTTGATGAACCTCTGAGAAAATAATAATATTCGAATAACTACAGTTTGAACTCATTTTATTATTTTCACATGCGCCCCTTCCTAACTTATCGTTAGCGTTTATTTGTGAAAAGTTGAAACGAGATTCGAGAAATAGAAGAGTTCCCGGTTCGGAAGATCGAAACGGTGCTCGCCCCTTGCTGGAGATTTACACCTTGTAAACATAACCAATTACCATAATCAGATCCGGATAGATAATTGCCGCTCCTTCACCGCACGAAATCTCCCGATATTTTATCGGTCAAATCTCCAATCCCCGCCCAGTCCGAGCTCCTTCGGAAGCCGATTTGAATTCACAGTGACAAAACGCTAAACGGTATCCGACTCAGCATCTGTACCCCCAAGGCATAATTTGTATATAACGCGTTGGGTACTCCTAATTGCTATGCTGGCGTGACGTTTTACTAGAAGTGAATGAGTGTTGTACTAGGTTCTATTCATGTAAATTTCATGATTTCCTCCGAGGTCGAATCAGAATCTCCGTTAGCGTTGGATCATCCAACTGCGTTCGTTCGTTAGTTTCAGTCTTTGGTCAGTTAAATGCAGATTGATTATTGATATAGAGCTGAGCTTGAATAACTGAAATTATTTATAAATAAAATTGCAAATAATGCAATGCAATTGTAATTTTTCGTAATTACTTATATTATTTATATTATATTTTATTTTATTATTTTATTTTATTTTTATTTTATATTCATTTTATTGTTATTTTATTTTTATTTTATTGGTATTTTAGTTTTCTTTATTTTTTATTTTATTTTTATTTTATTTTATTTTTACTTTTTTTTATTTTATTTTTATTTTATTTGTATTTACGAGTATATTTGTATTTTATTTTTATTTTATTTTTATTATTATTTTTGTTTTATTTTTATTTCATTTTATTTTTTTTACTTAGTGATTTATTTTTAATTATCTGCTGTTTATTTTAAAGCCGAAATTGCAAAAGAGTTTAATTTTTATAAAAACAATTTCGCCGATGACTCGAAAATGGTGCGCCCTGGTGAAACTTCGCTCGCAGCCAAATTAAAAGGCGTTAATTTCCGTTAATTGTAAAAAACCTTCATAAACGTCAAAATCGGCGAGTCTGTTGCCACAGCCGATGATTCTATCAATTTTAACCGATTCGGCTGTATATTTTAGGGTTATATATGATTCTAATAAAAATGCATTCCAATCTTTCTACGGCTTATCAGCCGAAGTTAGCCTTAGTTAATTGATTTTCCTATTTTGCTAACGCATTAATTGGAAATGCGTCTATTTCGTTTATCGCGAAGGTAAACATTTATAGTTCGGAGTCAGCACAGCATCCGAAAATGGTAATTCAGTTCGGAACGTGCATCTGTCACGAGGCCAAGTTGTAATTATCCTAGACCCGATCAATGATTCATTCTCGGTTTTTACGTTTTTTTTCCTCCGTCTCACGAATTCTACCTATTCATCAATTGAGGCGGCTAGCCGGGAATATTTAGGAGCTGAAAATTGACATTGTTACGTTTTTAATTAAGGGTGGGAAAAAAATCGTCGGTTTCTCCTTCCATTCCGCGGGCGAATCGACGAGAAAAACTAAGTTACGAACGTGTTATCTCTTATTTGCGTTGGGTTGTTATGAGCTGTTTGTTTTAACCCTAAATCAGCCGAGAGCTGTTAAAACCGCTGTTGAAGCTGTCGCCGTTTGACGTACGGATAAACTGTGCAAAATATTGACCGCCTCAAGTTCGATAATTACAATAATAGTTATTTTGACATTTCAATACTTGAAATTGCCTGCTGAAAAATGCCTATATGACTCTTTTGAATGTAATAGTCACTATAGAATAATAAATAAAATTAAAAAAATATTTTTTTTGTTAAGTTTGTAAATTGAGCACATAATTGCTCGTACCAAACAAATAAATAGAATTCATTGCTTCTTACAGATTTAAAAAAAGGGAAAAACCGCTGCAAGTGATTGTTGGCGGTTTTTTATTCCTTTGATTCAAGAAGCGCGTCTATTTTAGTTTAGATATATATTTAGATATATTTTAGATAGTTTTTATTCGGAACATTCGTCAAGTTTCCACCAATGGTAATTTCAATTATTTCTATTTGTCTTAATTTTCAAATCAAAAGCTAAGTTTTTCGCCTAAAAAAATCTGAAGAGAGTGTTTAACGATTATTCCAACGAGTATAGAAGAAATTTGTATATTTGTAACTCATGCCAAATTTCTAAAAATCTCCCACATTCTATACGAAAGCTGCGATAACTCGAGAACCGTTAAAACTGTCATCCCCGCGATTTTCCATTCGATTTAGCGTCCAAAAATCTATAAAAATTGATACCAAATACACTTTTTCCTTTTGAGTGTGTGAAAATACGAATTTTCTCCTCCTTAAAACCATCAAGAATACCCTTAACATTGAGTTTGCGATTAGGTTTAAGAATTGAGCAATTGCCAGACCAAGATTGATTTTTGGTGAATATATCAAAAAAGTTTCCAGTTTTTTTTTATAACTTTTTTTTTTTATTCTTCATGCTTGAAACGTAGACCATTATATTTTTAGGAGGGTTAGAAAATTATTTTCTTTGGCGATTATATTATTGAATAATAAATCAAAATTACTTGTGAAGACGAGAAAATGTTCCTAGGATAAGTAGGCGAAGTTTGTTTGTTCCAGCAAGAATCATTAAAATACGATATAATCTTCGTAATGGATTAGCTGAACATTTATCGATTGGATCACCGTATTTTCGCGTTATTCTTATTATTCTTGGACGTGCTTCTACTTTTGTGTCCGTTTGCTGGCAAAAATAGCCATTTTTCACAGGACAAAATTCTTGATTTGGAGCGAAAAATGGAATTTTTCTATTAGAATAAATTCATCGGAGGTGAAACTGTTTCTGCACATCTGGTCATTTCTTTAGCGCGCAAGTATATTTCGAGAATTTTCAATCTTTCGCGCTCGGCAGACTTCTTTCAAAAATGCCGGGTCGACTCGAGTTTCACGATAGGTGTTAATTTTCTGTTATAAATCCTGCCGGCCATTCTTCCAGATCGGTATCGGGAGGCTTCCTCTTCAGGTGCAGCTTCCAAACCAGAAAATGGCCAGTAGCCTCGAGTGCTTGGTCGTATGTCTATTCTACGAGACTGCCCTCCTGTCCCGACGATTATTTATCGCCTTTCGGCTTGTCGAGGGCCAGAATTAGTTTCCTTTCTAATTAAAGATCCACTGCTTATGAATGATTTTCTTATCTCGAGATATGAAGAAGGGTTAATATTTAAATTCGGACGACCCTTTTTGTTGAATCTTTCAAAACGCGGTGGTCGCTCGATGCCCTCAAGGCGGGAAATTTTTTTGTCCCTAGGACGTCCGATGAGTTCGTCGTGAGTGCAAAACATGACGTTTAACCAGCGTCTAACTCGGACCTATCATATCGCTGATTACCGGCTGAATTAAATTCGTTAATTGTTCTAATCTTCGATTTAAATTTCGGTATTGGTATTTTTGTCAAGGTAATCAATTTTGTAATTTTTATTTTTGCAGGTGAAATTCAAACAGGCTGACGTTTCCTCTGCTGTCGACAATATCCGACGGTCAACGAGGCATAGGCGGGTCCCTGGAGAAAAAACCATCTCCATTTCTTCGACCGACACGTTACGCGATCTGAAACTTAAGGTCAGATATTTTTATTCTTCAATAATTCACGGTCCATATGACGGTAACCATTAGGAAAGTATGATTTCACAAAGGAAGCAATACTTCTCACGGTCACCGTGGAAAAACACCTGTAAAAGAAAAAACTCTCTATTTTGTAAAATCATACCCATCTAATGGTCACGGTCATATGGACCGTGAATTTTTATTCCTTTTCGAGAAGTATGATTTCACAAAGTAAGCAATCCTCCCCACGGTTACCGTTGAAAAACACCTGTGAAAGAAACAACGCTTGTACTCGTATCTAGTAAAATCATACGCATCTAACGGCCGCCGTCATATGGACCGTGAATTTTTATTTCTCTTAGGAACGTATGATTTCACAAAGGAAGCAATACTTCTCACGGTCACCGTAGAAAAATACCTGTAAAAAAACTTTATTTTGTAAAATCATACGCATCTAATGGTTACCGTCATATGGACCGTGAATTGTGATTTCTCCTTGAGACGTACGATTTCACAAAGGAAGCAATACTTCTCACGGTCACCGTAGAAAAACACCTGTAAAAAACTCTCTATTTTGTGAAGTTATCTAATGGTTACCGTCATATGGACTGTGAATTGTAAATAATATCTCTTAGACGCTTATGATTTCACAAAGGAAGCAATACTTCTCACGGTCACCGTAGAAAAACACCTGTAAAAAAACTCTATATTGTGAAAATCTACGCATCTAATGGTTACCGTCATACGGACCGTGAATTTTTATTACTCCTTGAGACGTATGATTTCACAAAGTAACCAATCCTCCCCACGGTCACCGTGGAAAAACACAGCAAAAACTCCCTTCTGTCTAAACACGTGGACCGACTTAAAGTAACCGTGTGCTTATTTAGCTTGAAAAAAGCTCCCGTTCAGAGCTCGGAGAGACCGTTCGGTATCGTTGGCGTTTAGTACTTCAAGCAATTTCGGACTTGCTTTCTTTAATCTCTCGCTCGCTCTTGTTCGTGCTCAAATATCCTTTTTTAACCGACTTCAAACAAGGAGGAGGTTACTATGGTCGTCTAGCTGGATTTTTTTTGCATTTCGACTTGCGATCCTTCGCCTCAGATTCGATACCAAGAGCCGCTCCTCTCTTTCGCGACTTATTGCTGATAATGGAGTGACACTGTTACATAATGGCGTTACTTTGCGTATTAATCTAAGCTCCGGATGTCTGAAACACGGGTCGAGCGGGAGAAAGTTTCCGAACATTTCATGAATAGCTGGACACGTGAAAGAATGGAATAATAAATAGTCAACGTCAAGCTCAGGATGCTTGGACTACGGACTTCCCACCGCTTCCACCGCTGGGATAATTAAATGGAACGGTCCGCGGCGGGCGGGGGTGGCAAAAACCGTCTTAAAAAGCCGAAAGCCGCCTCTAGCGCGTGACTAAGGGCTCTGACATATTCCTTGAACCTCCTCCTCCGAGTTTGCCCTTTGTTTTTGACCCGGCGCCCTAGGGCGTAAGGCGGGAGGGTAAGGGAAGTCGCGGGCGAACCTTAATCATAATTCTCGACGTGGGGAGTTAAGGGGAAGGCGCCGCCCTGGCTGCGGTGGACAATCGGTTGATTAACGGGCCTGTATTAGTAACAGTGTCCAGTCCGAGACGGCAAAGCCGCGAGTAAATTGCCCGTGCACGAGGAAGGAAAGTGTTTGCACCCTTCGAGCTCTACCCCGTGATAAGTCAAGAGGGGCAAAAACTTTATCTGCTCCCCCGAACTCCGCTCAACTTCGAACCTCCCCTTCTCCGCCATTGCCTCGTTCCCTTTCTTGAGCTTACCCCGCTCGGTTACCTCGCCTCATAATCAACATAACTAATGAGCGGTGAGCCCAGAGCGAGGTAACTAGAGCTCCTTTCACGGCTTCGTCGACTTTTCCTTTTGTTGAGATGCTCTGAACATTCTCTACATTATAGAGCTAGAGCTGGAAAGCGAATAAGAAAACATTTAATTGAATAAAAAATACAAATTTGAGAAAAAAGAGGAAAATAACTTAAATTTCCTCGTTGCGTTAAATACCTAATGAAAAGACGAATAAAGTCACTGCATTTGGAAAATATATTTTCTTATGAATGATTAATGATTAAAAATTCATAGTAGCTGCGGCATTTCCCCTTATAGTTGCCAATTTTTTATTTTTTTATATATATTTTTTTAAATTTGTTTTTTTATTCAATATAAACCATTGCATTGCCCAAAAAATTTATTTTATAACCTCACCAAATTTTGATGTTTTACGTCTCAAGGCATGTAGAACATGAATATCTACAGGATTCTACATGCCTTGAAACGAAAACAACAATTTTATAGAGGGGGGGGTAGAGTTTTTTTTTTTTTTTTTTTTTTTTTTTTTTTTTTTTTTTTTTTTTTTTTTTTTTTTTTTTGCGATACGATAGTTATCTATTGAATAATACACCAAAAATGTACAAAACAGGATTTACATCTGAGTTCTACGTAACCTTCCGGTTAATCATCCGCGTGGGCTTCCGCTCCGTGTGACACGAGTCGCGGAAAATCCGCTCCGTGTGACACGAGTCGCGGAAAATCCGCTCCGTGTGACACGAGTCGCGGAAAATCCGCTCCTCGTCCAACTCGTTCCGCGTCCGCACCATGTGACGCTTAACTGGAACGGTTAAACCGTATCTATCAAGATTGGGTAGCCATAGGGAAAGCGCACTTTGCGAAATGAGAAACAAAAGGATAGCTTCATCTCGGCCTAATTAGATTTGCAGCCGGAAACTAGAAAGATACGCTTTCCTTAGTATTGGGGGACGTCAGTGGAGATTAAGGTATGAATAACGACGCGAAGAAGGGAAAACTTAATCGGGATCGCCTGCGGTCACCGGCCGGAGTGATTCGTCGTTGACGTTGCTAAGGGCGAGTCGTTTCAAAACCTTCATTAGGATTGTCCGAATGGCGTCGCTGAGTTATGAATCCGGACGACGTCGAGGTGAAGATAATTAGCCGAACTAAGTGCTCTCCTTATCAACGGTCAAGTTGGTCCGAGATTTATGGAGATATTAGTCATCGGAAGGTCGCGTTTAACCCTCGCAAACGCAAATAGAGAGGAAGAGATAGCCGATATAATTCAATTCCGCCCCTAAAACCCGAAGACGTATAAATCCTCGCGTTGCTCAACTTTCTTGGCGGTTTCGCTTCGGGACGTAAATTTTCTCTCGTGTCACTTGCAAAACAAAGGAAACAACGCGTACCTGGGTCCTGTTTTGATCCGGTCAGTTTTGGAGCTAGTTAGAGGACGAATTTTAAATAATTTTATGAAAAAGGTTTATTGGGCTCGGCAGTATGAACTTGGTCAAATATTATAAATGATTGACTCCGTTGAGAGCTTGAATACGAATGAATTTATTAAGAATTTCTGTTCCTGAGAAAATTTGAATTTGGAGACCAGATGTTCGAAAAATGAAAATTATAAAACTGAAACTAAGTGACTGGACCAAAAATCCTTGGAGAGTGGCTATCTGGTGAGAGAGCTTCTGGACCTCTTTAAAGGGACAAGCTTTCTCGACTGAGAATACTGGGGGAATATTACAGTGGGCCTCAAGGTCTAAGTACAGGCGGTGGGACGATAAGTTCGGTCTACCATCGCCTCCTTCCCCAGGTCGCAATAAAAAAAAAAAAATAAAAATAAAAAAATAAAAATAAAAAAATAAAAAGTGACTGGAAAGCAATAATTTTGAGTCGAAATATAAAACGAAAATAAACTGAAGTGAACATTAACGAGGGTAGCCATAAAGGTATTTTTTTTTAATTTTTAATTTAGACATGGAACGAGCAATTCTGCTCAATTTACAAAAGAAAAATTACAAGGAAAGGCTTCGCTATAGCATAAATACAATATAGGTTTAGAAAAAAAGTAAAATAAACGAAATACCATAGAATGGTTGCTCATTTTAGGCATTCTATTCTCATTGGAATGGTCGTCAAACACTCTCTCCAGCTGTACAATAGGGCAAAAAATATTCACCTTTTAATGAGGAAATTAAGAAAAATAAAAATGATGAAAATTATAATAGTTGCTACGGAGTTTCCCCTGGGAAATGGATAGTCATCTTAAATCAATATTGAAGCGAAGAAGTAATAAACCACTGTACAATCTTTGCAGCGTTTTTTGTTGGATTGGAAAATACGAATTTCTCCCCTTCAAAACCCCTAAAAATACCGTTAAAATGAAGGTAGCGAATTGGTAAAAGAATCGACCCATTGACAAGACAAGGTTGAATTTTATTGGATATTCGGATTCTACATGCTTTGAAACGTAAAATATCAAATTTTGAGGGGGTTAGAAAAATTTTTT
Organism: Tupiocoris notatus; assembly: GCA_037159825.1. Classification (NCBI taxonomy): domain Eukaryota; kingdom Metazoa; phylum Arthropoda; class Insecta; order Hemiptera; family Miridae; genus Tupiocoris; species Tupiocoris notatus. Next base: position 502,894 of record JASJUZ010000233.1, on the reverse strand, counting down.
TTTCTTGGACGATTACAATGGTATATTATAACAAAGCAAAATAAATTATTTCATAGGCGAATTTCACTTGTTTTACACCCATCCTTCGATTGTTTTAGATTCTGGAGATTTTCCACGTCTCTCCATTCGACCAGCATCTCGTCCGGGAAGACGGCATCGAACTAACTGAGCTAGATGCGACGCTTCCGACGCTCAACATTTTCCCCAATTCCATCGTCATCCTCAAGGTACATTTTATGCTCGAATATTGAATTTTTTCAGTACTGTTCTGAACGTGAAATCTCCGTTCAGTTAAAATGGTCCGCCTCTTTCCGAAACGACTACTTTCTCTTTGACACCATCGCTCTGAAAGTTTCGATATAAATTGCCAAATAAACACCAATAAAGGACGGCGAGGAAAGAGCCGGCTGAAGAAGGGATAAAGGTCTCGATGAAACATTTATTAGGGAACACCAGCTGGGCAGCGACTACGTGTCCTACATTTTTGGGCTAGATTCGCTACGATGCTACTCGTGAGCTCGTAATCGAAAAATAATCCTTATAAAAAAAATATAATATAATTTAAAAAATAATTTCCCGTTCTATAAATATATAATAATAAATAAATTAATTATTTAGTTCAGTAGAACCATCAACCAACTCAATTTAATAATAAATAAAAATATAAAAAAAAATTTAATAAAAAATAAAATAAAAATAAATAAATAATAAAAAAATTACAAAAATAAAAAAAATCATTTAAAAAATTACAATAAAATAGTAATGAAAAAAAATAATAGTTTCCCTCAATAATAACCTCAAAACGTAAAAACAAATCGTAATCGAAAAATAATCCTTATAAAAAAATATAATATAATTTAAAAAATAATTTCCCGTTCTATAAATATATAATAATAAATAAATTAATTATTTAGTTCAGTAGAACCATCAACCAACTCAATTTAATAATAAATAAAAATATAAAAAAAAATTAATAAAAAATAAAATAAAAATAAATAAATAATAAAAAAAATTACAAAAATAAAAAAAATCATTTAAAAAATTACAATAAAATAGTAATGAAAAAAAAAATAGTTTCCCTCAATAATAACCTCAAAACGTAAAAACAAAATTTTCGACCGATTTGCAACTACGCTATTGAAATCTCTCTCTTCACCTCTTCTTCTTCTCCTTCCTAGTTCCGACATTTCCTATCTACATCTTACGTAGCTTCCTATTATCGCCAAATCGAACCGACGAAACTGAATTAATTTTTCCTTCCCGTTCAAAAACGGTTCCTTATTCAGTCCGGTGTTAACCTGTTCCGTACCGAGATTTACCCTCGATCCGGTCTATTCTCCAGCCACATATCACCACATCACCTGGCTACACAATACGCGAGACGAATCGTATCCCTTCCCGGTCAAGATCGTCTTCCAGGCCTCGCCCTGGGTCTCTCCCATTACTGATTTTTCTGCCTCAGCATGTTCCTCTCGTCAACCTCGGTCTCATCTAATAATACGAACGAACAAGGAGTCGAGTTTTTTCTCCATTTTTCTCACCTTCACGAACGTTCTCTTCGAACCCTCGAGCTCACGTCATTCATGTTCCCGGTCATTCTTTCCTCGACGGTAATACTCAAGCGTCGGCCGCTGGTCTTTGTGCACAAAAGCGCTAGAGGGTCCTTCATCTCAAAAGTCTCGCCGATGTCGAGGTTATTGAGACAGAAACCATTCACGTCTCAGTGGAGATCTTGGAAGTTACAAAATTCGACGGAAGGAAGACGTGAGAAAAATTTCCGCAGAGCTGCGGTTTAGTTTTTCCTACGCTTCGACATTTGCTCGCATTTGTTGTATCAGTCTTGAACACTGAATCGAACGAAACCGCGACGAAGCCCATTCAAAGGTTATTGAGATACTTATTGTAGCGAAGTGCTTCCCTTGAATGAATTTCCACGGCGCACAAGCCGATAGTTTGGAATCTTAAATATAAATCAATTCCGTGTTCAGATTCACAAATGTTCGGAATAGTTACTGTTACAACAAAGTCTTATTAAATCATAAACGAAGCAGAGGAATAATTGGACGGCATTAAGCAAAAGGGGACCAATCCACGTGTTTATCGGAAATTTTTATACTACAATTATTCTCAGAAATACTTTCTGAACAAGTGTCTGTGGTCAAAAAATTACATTCATCGTCATATCTCCGTGAAAAATGAATGAAACTCTATGAAATTTTAAGTGAATGTTTCCCGGTAATTGTGCAAAGTTAGCCGTTTCCGGATTTTGGATGACACGCAGTACTTCCGAGATATGAGCGTTCAAAGTTTTTTCTATTCTAGCTATATGAGTCAATATTTTTCTACGTTTGAGAGCTCAAAATGTTCGTTATAGCGAGCAGATGCCACTCGATTTTTTGGATATTTGGTCACACACCTTACCTCCACGTTATGAGCCTTTTTCACGATTTCGGTAGTGCGTATTTTGATTTTTGCAGGACGCAATACTCAATGTATTTGAACGTTCGAGGTCTTAAAATGTTGTGGAGGTCGGCGATTGGATGATGCCTGATTTTTATCAAGTGGGTCACATACAGTACTTCCGCGCTATTCTCATATTGACAATATTTCGATTTTTACAGATTGCAAAAATGATTATATCTGAACGCTGGGGGAATTTAAATGTTTCTATATGACAGCTGAATATCGCTTCATTTTTATTATTCGGATCACACACAGTACATCTTCGTAAAACGCATTTCAAGTTATTTTATTCCGGCGCTTTTGTAATTTTCGGGTCTATTTGCTCTAAGTATTACCAACTTTGACCACGTTCACAAAACTTGTTATGTATAGTTTTGATCACACACAGTACTTCGTTACAATCAATTACAGATTCAGTTTTTTTTTTTTTCTATTGTCCTTTTATAGCCATACTGAGCTATTCTTCACCTAAATCTGGAGTTGGACGTTTTTGGCTGCTCCCTCCGGGAATTAAATACAAAATTGCCGCTACATCATTATTGTGAGATCTGTTTGTGCTTGAGGTTGATTCTTTCTTTTTTCTGCCTTCTTTTTCTCTCTCTTTTCTCTGTAACTTGAGCTATAAAAATTAATTTCTGTTATTGGGCTCGCCCGTATACCTTGTAAATAAATAAATATTTTTTTGCTGAATGCAGGAACGTCCTAGTTCTTTCCAGAGATGGTCCGTAGCCAATTTTTACGATTTTGTGCATCGGTTCCCTTTTGCTTAATGCCGTCCAATCAACTACCGCACTGTATTCGATTTTCTCTTGTCTTAGCAAAGTTTTCTCTCTCGGAAGGGCGTAAAATTTCATCCTGAGGGAAATTCCATCGTCACCGGTCACTTTCCTCGAGCTTAATCGATCCGCTCGCAGATTTTCACATATTTCCTCGCGACTCCTCGCTTTGGCGACGAGTAAAAGCTCTTAGACGGCTTGGTACTTATCTCGGACGGGTTAATGGGTTGCTTACTTTATGCAACAATACAAGCCTCGCTCCTGGCTTGTTTTTTCGTCCCTGCGAAACTCGGAAGGGACTCACGGGCTCCGAAGGGAGCAAAAAGTGAAGACATTAAGCCTGTGTCGCTCCCTCGTGGAGGCCAACGTAGCGCATTAATGGAGCTAAATCATGCATACGCGACATAATTACAATGGGATAGCCTTCGCAATTAGAGAAGGGAAACTCTTGACTGTTCAGATAGCAAAGCCTGAGAACCGAGCATGTTGCAATGCTGGCGGTGCTTCGAGTATTAATATACATCCCGCGGTCTCGGTTTCCTTGGAATTCCCCTTAACACCGAAGGAAGTTAGGGAACGATCCCTAGGAACGGACCTGAAGAAAACTTGCGATTGCACGTACTTGGGCATTATTATACAACAGTCGTCGTCGTCATTAAACCTCAGACAGTTGCTTCCAGTCCGATAATTCTTTATCGATCTTAACCGTACGAAATTCGAGCTGCCTATAATATCAAAAACCCTGCAAATGATTGTACAGTGGTTTATTATTATTTCGCTTCAATAATAATTTAAGAAGACAATCCATTTGTCATTTTAAATATTCCGAACATTTGTGAACGTTTCCACCGAAAAACAGATGGTAACTATCGGGGAAAATTCCGTAGCAACTATTGTAATTTTAATCTATTTTATTTTTCTTAATTTCCAAATTAAAAACTAAATTTTTTGCCTCACGATACAGCTGGAGAGAGTGTTTGACGACCATTCCAATGAGTATAGAACGATTTTTATAGCTCCAAGAACTCTCGAGTTATACCCTCATGTCAAATTTCTAAAAATCTCCCAAATTCGTCACAAAAGCAGCGATAACTCGAGAACCAATAAAGCTATCGACCCGGCGATGGTCTCATTCGATTCAGCGTCCAAAAATCTATATAATTTGATACCACGTACAAATTTTTCTGAAAAACCTTGGAAAATATGAATTTTCTCCCCCTCAAAACCCCCCAAAATACCCTTAAAATTGAGCTAGCAAGTTGGTTCAAGAATTGGGCCGTCGTAGGACCGAGATTGATATTTGGTGAAAATTTCAAATTTTTAGCTCTTACAATTTGGCCGGAAAACTGCTAACGGCGTACGGCGGACGGACAGAATTTTTTTTATTGGATATTCAGATTCTACATGCCTTGAAACGTAAAACATCAAATTTTGAGGGGGTTAGAAAAAATTTTTTCTTGGGCGATTACAATGGTTTATTATTGAATAATAAACCAAAAGGTAAATTCCGTCGATTTCTTCGCGGCTCATGTGGCTTTTTTTCTTCTTGACCGCCGAAACGAGACATCGACGAGTTATTGACTCGAGTCACGGTGCGATGGTATTGCGGTCGTGAACCTGTTTATTGGACTGAGTTGACAAGCAAGGAATAGTGTCCTGCTGGCCGCAGAGTCCGCAATCCCGTATTCGGCCGACGATGACTACCCGATCGTTCGTCGGATGTTCCGAACCGCGAGCTTGTCGGGGAAAAAATGTATTATTATTTATGAAATGTAAGCGATTCAACCGCACGCCGTTTCCACGGTGTTTTTCAATAGAATGTGCCCGCAAGGGATACGATAAATCGGCGCAATTTATGTCGGTGGAAAGTGGAAGCCACAGATTGACATTTTCGTCGACGGTTAACTTTTGAATCTGATCGAAAACGTTATTTGTAACGTTCCAATTGATGAGATTTCGACCACGTTCTGACACCACGTTTTAAATACGTTCGTAAGAAAATTGTTTTGAAATTTTACCGAATCAATAGGTTGCAAATACGATCTGACTGAAGCGTTTCAAATACGTCGCTGAAATTACGTATGTAATACGTTTTATGCCAACCATTAGCAATCGAAATGTTACGAATACGTTCTGAATAAAACGTTTCCGATACGTGGCAAAAACGTTTTTGAAACGTGATTACTACGTTCTGACTTAAACGTTACAAATACGTGCTGAAAAACATTTTTGAAAATTTACCTAATCGAAACGTTACAAATACGTTTAGACGGAATTTTTAAATTGCGATGCTGAGACAACGTATCTAAAATGTTCTATTTCAACCATTAGCAATCGAACACGTTCTCAATAAAACAATTTGAATGCGTGGCAAAAACCTTTTTTGAAATGTTATTAATACGTTCTGAACAAAACGTTTCAAATACAGGGTGAAAAACATTTTTGAAATTGTACTAAATCAAAACGTTACAAATACGTTCTCAATAAAACTATTTAAATACGTGGCAAAAACGTTTTTTAAACGTTAACAAATTGAAACGTGACAAATACGTTCTGAATAAAACATATCTCAGCCGTGCTGAAAATATTTTTTAAATTTTGTATTTCGCACGCTAAAAATTGAAACGAGTACGTTCTGAGTGGAACGTATTTAATATGTTACTAAAAATTTTCTTGAAAGTTTTATTCCAAACGTATGTAAATCGAAACGTTAGCCTAGGTATTTCATAACCAACGTATTGGCAGAATAAATGTATGCTGCCTCTTCACCAGAAAACATTATAGGTTAGCGTAACCTTTTAGTCTGTTTTGGCATCGCATCCTCCAATTCTTATTTTGTCCGATCCAAGCTCTTTTGCTCCTTCAGGGCATTCTCTGTGAAGCCATTATCTTCAGTAAAAGAGTTCCCAACAACAATTTTTAACACAACAATCAACAACAACAATTTTTACACCACCACAACAACAACAACAATTTTTACACAACAGCAACAACAACAATAATTTTTTACACTACAACAACAACAACAATTTTTACATCACCACAGCAACAACAACAATTTTTACACGACAACCACAATTTTACACCACATCAACAACCATTTTTACACAACAGCAACAACAACAATAATTTTTTTTTACGCTACAACAACAACAATTTTTACACCACCACAACAACAACAATTTTTACACAACAGCAACAACAACAATTTTTACACAACAGCAACAACAACAATAATTTTTTACATTACAACAACAACAATTTTTACATCACCACAGCAACAACAACAATTTTTACACAACAACCACAGCAACAACAACAACAATTTTTACACAACAGCAACAACACCAATTTTTACACCACAACAACACAACAGCAACAACAAACAAATTTGAACAACAACAATCACTATTTTGAACAATTTTTTAAACCTTATGTATTAACGAGTTTTTTAATTGCCCCTATGAAATCGACAGCGGGTGCACTTGAACTTGAAATGCTTCGTCGATGTCGATTTTGTCTCGATAAAAATAGAAATAGTTTCTCAGAAAAGGAGAGTGAGTTACTAAAGAGGCGAATGAAAACCGGTCCTGCCATCCTGAACGTCCGACTAGGAGAAAAACTGCAGTCGGTTTGCAGATCGCGTATTTCCAGACGCCGTTCAGCACGGCTCAAATATGAGATCAGATTCGTCCATCAAATCATTATGGTAACCTCAAATTATTGACGGAACTGCGAATTTTCGCATCTACTTCGGCAAACCATCCCTGGAAATTCCCGCGGCAATTGTCCGTTTATTTTATACCCCCGCGACAAACTTTGGCGAAAGAAAATAATTTCGAATAATGTTAAAACTGAATAAAAATGTAAATAATTATTCGCTCCAGTCTCGCTTCTCGCATCGTGGAATCAGAGAGGGTTTAAATATTCAAAAACAGCAGGGCATCGGAGAACTTGGAGCGATGAACTGAATGCGACTTTTGACTAAGTCGTAAAACGCTATTCTCCTCGGCAACGCTTATAAATCAACCGAACGCCTCGCAGGGTCGTATAAAGGGTTAAACGAAGTTGTAAAGGAGTCCGAAGTTTGCCCTTCGTATCAAGGACTCGAGATTATGGCACCAACGAGACAAGTATATTCGATTTCGAAGACAAAAGGCGGCTACGCGTGCGTTGTTGAAGTTCATCGCTAATTACACCGAGAAGATCGTCGAACGACGACGTATTCGCACCCTCGTGGCCTGAACTTCGAAAACCCTCCGAATTGTTGAGACTCTTCTCGGGCCGTTATTTACAAGGTTTATTGTCTCCAAGTGATGAAGTGACTTGAAAACAATGCTTGTTCCTTTCGGCCCTTATGATCGAGCTGTACCCTTTATTTATTTATTTTGATTTATTTATTCGCATGAACGGGACCAGCCCAATAACGAATTATATATTGTGCGACACCGCTTTGAACGAATATTCCTAACAAATAATCAGAAAAGGAGGTTTACGAATACTAATAGCCCAGATTAATATGGTTAACTTCAGCGGATAATTTTTTTTTTTTTTTTGGCGATTACATTGTTTTCTTATTGAAAAGCAACAGGAAATGATTGTACAGTGGCTTATTATTCCTTTACTTTACTTATGATTTAAGAACATCATCCTTGTAATAGTAATCCACGCGAACATTTGTGAACGTTTCCACTCGAATTGGTAGCTATAATAGAAATCTTGTTAGGAATTATTGTAATATATTTATTATCTAATTAAAAGTTAGATTATTCGCCTAGTGATTGAGCTAGAGAGTAATAAACTACCGTTCCAACGAGTATTAAATTATCTTTATAGCTCCGAAAATTCTCGAGTTATACCCTAATTCCAAATTTCTAAAAATCCCGAAATTTCTACTCGAAAGCTGCGATATCTTGGGAATAATTAATTCTGCCGACCTCGGTGTGGTCTCGTTCGATACGGCGTCCAAAAATCGTTGGAAAATTACACCAAATACGTCGGAATGTACGAATTTTCTCCCTCAAAAATACCCTTAAATTGAGGTAGTATAAATCAAGCCGTTATCAGACTAAGATTAATTTCGTATTTGAATAATCTAGCCATCATAGTTTCGTCTGAAAAATGTTGACGTCGGACGGGAATAATTTTTTTTTAAATTCAAAACCTTTTACAGATCAGTTATTTGTATTTTGTATTATTTATTTTTATTATTATTATATTATTATTTGTATTATTGTTATTTTTTAATCAAAGATGGTTCAGCTCTTTCCTTCATTTTTAACCTTCTTCAAACAGCTCCGCATTTCTATTATAACTATATTCTACGATAATTCTCATTTGAAGCGACGCATTCGACCAATCTCGAATGATTATCACCGTCGATTAATTCCTTGTTCGTCCTATTCTCCCTTTTCTGTCGACGTCATTTTTTCTCTCCGCCTTCGCGCTTCCCGCCCTCCGAGTTCGTTCACAGCTCATTATTCACACAAAACCTCACATGTTCCCGATTAGAGTCGTCTTGGGTCCTCACCAAGTGCGTTGCACCTGTTTCTAGTGACGTCACGTCTTTACCCTTTCGAAAGAACCGAACTACAAGGGTATATTATTCAATGATGCTGTTTAATTTATCGTTACAAACAAAACGCAGGCATTTCCGATTTTCTGACTTCGCAGTAGATATATTTTTATTTTTTTTTCAGTACCTAGATAATTTTATGTTTTATTAGCATATTGTTTTTCGTTATTTTATCGTGGTTTTCCACGTTTTGAAGCCATTTCGCTTTTAGTTCCTTAGCGTTTACAGTTTGTCTTCATTATCTGTCGAGAAGAATAACGTGGGCACACTTTGGTCCTCCTCTAATTCTCCTTTATTTATGTTTATTCAGTATAACAACCGTTGCTGATTGGGCTTTCTAGTCGTTTAACGTTCTCGTCTTACTGATCTTGACTGAACGACACTGGTCAATCTGTTCTCTCCGCGTAGGTGCACGATATGTTAATTGACTGTTTCGGACCAATACGTATCTCCTCGAAGTTACGATTTCCTGTTCACCAGAATGGTCACATTTATTTCCCCCTTGAACAGAAGCAATTAAGCGTCCTTTTACTTCTTTTGAATCTTTAATCGATCCCTTCGTGAGTTAATAATCGTTGTCGTAACTGTTTTTTTCTTTTCTACTCTTGTCATCCAATGAGAAGGGTAAAACAGCTTGATATTCAGAGAAACGTGAATCGACAATCGAGAAGATAATTATAGATGGCACTGAAAAGGCACGCTGAAGTGATGTTCGATCGCCAGCGTGATTGAGTAGAGAAGAAATCGAAACCAGTGTTGTGCATAGATTACATGTTTGAATTGGCAGACTGGTATAACCATTATAAAATCGAGGTACTCATTCGAAGTCCACAATGTTTGTACAAAAAAAAAAATAATAATAATAATGATAATAATAATAAAAAAATAATAATAAATAAAAAGAAAATTAAAAAAAAATCTACTGAGAAACTAGCGAGGAGACTCAGTGTTTTTTATTTCAATTTTTGATTCTACTTGCCTTGAAACGTAAAACATTAAATTTGGGAGCAGAGTTTGAAATGTTTTCGCTTGGGCGATTTTTATGGTTTATTATTGAACAATAGACCAAAATTAATCGAAAACTGTTATTTGATAATACATGAGACACTCGAAGGTGCTGCGCCCTTTGCCAATCCGCATATCTTATCTTCCAATTATGACTGTGAATTTCAGACATGGTATTCGATTTGCCCTTGAACGCTTTTGCTCTCTGGTCGACATTGTCTCTGTGACCGCTGGTCGCATGTTGTTCTGCGGAGCTAATTGGCTTACACTGGGAACGCGTGAAATGTCCAACTTTTTTCACCCTCATCTCCGTCCATTCAGATCGCTGGTGAATAGGAGCTATTTTTCCCTGGGCTTCCGTAACCGAAGCTACGTGTGACCTCAAGATGGTCGACGGTTTGCTGATTATCGCCAGCGACGCGTGACTCAGGTCCTTGGATTATGCGAGATGGAGCGCAACGTGTACATAGTTTATTTTTATTTATTTTTTTTTTTGTCCAAAGAGCTAAAATTAGACCGCGCTGTGCGAAGTTTTCGAACAATCGCGAAATACTGAGCGAGCGCCGTTGCCATAAATTTTAAAATCGTGACCCTGAGGTCGGTTTATTAGAGCGGGGTTTATTTCCGTAGGAACCGTTCCAACTTAATGGTAGATTAATAATTACCCTCGTTCGTTGCACATCTGAACCACCGCCTTTGGCTCTGGCGATTAAAATACCCCGAGGGTTAAGGTCGGAGATTAATGAACGCAAGACAGTTGAAGTGCACTGAAAGAGTATCGTCTTCATCAGTGCGGTAATAGCCATTAACTTGAAACCCCGCCGACTGCGAAATGACCTCGTAATTATACACGTCTCATCTCAATAGCATCGTATTCGTAACGCTCGTATTGCTATTATATTTCGATTTTATGACAGTCGGATTTGTTTATGCTGTTCGAACTGGTTTCCTAACCAGCGACATGTAAAACGGAATCGACGTCTTCATTTTGCCATTACTACCGCCTAATGAGCTTTCGGCGAGCTCTAAGCTAGATCGTGATTTCAGCTTGGGCGCTTTGATTTAAGAGTCGGTTATGTTTAATCGTTCACTACGTAGTACTGAGAGAGAGAAAGAGAGAGAGAGCTCATTGGTTATATAACACATCGGTACATGAAAAAATTAATACATAAAAAATTTAGTGATAGGTACTTGATTTCTCAAAATAATAATAATTTCAATTATTGTGTAATACTAGGCATACTATGTCCGTTTCCATTACACAAGAGTTGCTCATCTTGGAACAGAAAAAATAAAACACGATTCACTTCTGATATTATACAAAGTGAAAAAACAAACAAATTTTAATTTATTATATGTATTTCTGTATAATTTAATTTTTCATTTATTATTTTTATTTCATATACCATCTTTATGTAAAGATTTTTAAGTTTCGTTGTATATATAATTTTTTATTCATTATTATATATATTTCAGTACTATCACTGTAAATAAAAATAAAAATAATTCCAATTATTGTGTAGTACTCGGCATACAATGCCCGTTCACATTACACAAAAGTTGCTCATGTTGGAACAGAACAAATAAAACACAATTCACTTCTGATATTTTACAAAGTAAAAAAAAGATTTTTCAGTTTCATTGTATGTATAACTTTTTATTAAATATAATATATATTTCAGTAATATCACTTTATTATTACATTATAATATGTATTTCAGTAATATTACTTTTACCTATATATATTGGCTACGCATTATTGTCTCTATTTTTGAACGCTGAATCCAACGAGACTAAAACGGCTCAGTGTTTGTCAAGTTGTTCAGCTTTTCTATGGATTATTCGAAATTTTGAAAAAGTTTTGCCATTACCTCTATTTATTCATGGAGATATAAAAATCGTTCCAATCCACGTTATTATCCAAAAATCGTCACACTCTCTAAATTCAAATTATTACGGAACAATAACCGATCTGTTGTTTTATGAAAACGTTCACGAATATTCGGGATAATTACCATAACAAGTGAATGGTCTACTTTAATCTGGCAAAGGAATAATAAGCCACTGTACGATTATTTTTAGAATTTTTAGAATTAACCAGTATAACGTAAAACGTCTCAACGTTCGACATTTTTACGTAAATAGTTTTTGTTTTAGTGTTTTGAACGAGCAATACTTTTGCACAGTTCCTTTCACTGCAGCTTCCAAAAATATAAAGTCGTTAATTAAGCTATTAATTTACCGTTCCATTGGGGAAAAAATTATTTCGAAAGAGACAACTTATCGGCTTCTAAAATCGAGAGGAGTTATTTTTCATCGCGATTTCCTCCCTGTTTTGCGCTGTTTGCGAATTATTTCGGTAAAGTTGGAGGGGAGAAAGACAACGGTTTGAAACGAGTGATAAATTAGATGTCGTTGTACTTATGCTTTCGGCCAAAAGAACGACTGCTAGGTTTGTGGGTTTCCCCGAATCTTGGAAACGCTGGGAGCAAGGGATTCGTTGGAAGAGGGTTGTCAAAAGAAAACCTTTCCCCTTCAGTAAACAACATCCTTCCTCTTTGCCGTATTACAATTTCGCGCTGAAGCTCTCGTAATGAATATTCATTTGGATCAGTTTTGCCACAATGTTTCTCCAGTTTTGTGCTTCATAATTATGGAAGTGAAGGATATTGTGAGAATTAAAGCTAATATGTACAATATTCGTTTTTGGTTTATTATTCAATAATAAACAATTGTAATCGCCCAAGAAAAAAATTTCTAACCCTCAAAAAAATGAAATGAAAATGTGAAATTTTCACCATAAATCAATCTCGGTCCTACGACGGCTCAATCCTTGAACCAACTTGCTAGCTCAATTTTAAGGGTATTTATGGGAGGTTTTGATGGTGAGAAAATTCGTATTTTCCAATGTTTTTCAGAAAAATGTGTATTTAGTATCAAATTATATAGATTTTTCGACGCTGAATCGAATGAGACCATCGCCGGGTCGATAGCTTTATTGGTTCTCGAGTTATCGCAGCTTTTGTGTCGAATTTGGGAGATTTTCAAAAAATTTGGCATGATAGGATAACTTGGGACTTTTTGGAGCTATAAAAATCGTTCTATACTCATTGGAATGGTCGTTAAACACTCTCCAGCTGTACCGTTAGGCAAAAAATTTAGCTTTTAATTAAGAAATTGAGAAAAATAAAAAAGATTAAAATTACAATAGTTGCTACTGAGTTTTCTCTTATAGTTACCAATGGTTTTTTCGGTTGGAACGTTCACACATGGTCGATGGTCGGAATAATTACTCTCAGAAATGGATTGTAGTCTTAAATCATTATTGAATCGAAGGAATAATAAACCACTGTACAATCGTTTGCAGCGGTTTTTTTTTCAATTTGGAGGTGCTACGGTAAGAGGAGTATATTATTTTCGACATCGAATATATATACAAGTGAAAATTCAATTTACAATAAATTTTAACATCTAGTGGTAACTCTTATCCGATATGGCTTTGAGGCATTCTCTGTTGGGTAGTTCAAACACGACATCCCTTCTATTGGACGCACTGCGTTCCTATCGGTCATTTCGATCCGCCACAAGCGACAACGAGTGACGCAGATTTTATCGTCACCGGATGACAATCATATGTGCCAGATTTATCATTTTGCGTGGGTAACGGTTTTGTAAGGGAAGGGTTGATGAGCGCGGCCGACAACGGATCAACACATGTGGTAACGCGGTATCGGAAGCCTCCGAACGTGGGAACCGCTAACGAACACTTGGTGCTTGTCACTTGCTCCATTCGAAACCTCATAACACAACTCACATCTCGACTGGAAGGGAAAGCCGCTATGTTTAGATATACGAATGATGAGCGAAGACCGGGTAGATTGAGGAACAAGAGATGACAACGTCGGGTTTATTTTTAGCCGCGAAAGAAAATATCGGTGAAAAAAAAAACGAGCCCAATGAAAAACTATCTTGATGCGATGCCATTTCCTAATGATCGACTGTGTAAACAAGCGTTAATTTATAGATGCGTTTTTTCCGTTCTCCACGTTGACTTATTGTCACGTGGAATTCGTTGGTATTTGTAATTTTCGAATAATTCATTTTTTTAAAAACTTCAATCGCTCGCCTTTTGAAAACGATTATTTACAGCGCAGGCCAAAATTCAAACTATTCTTTTGAAATTAATTTCCCCGTCCCCTTTCTTAATTTCTTAGTTTTTTTTTCGGTTTCTATTTTTCCATATTTTCTCCCTTAATATTCTATTATTATTTATGCCATACCGGAATATTAAATCGCATTATTTCTTCGGTGTTCCCCTGATGAAACGACTGTTTAATTCCGCTCGTCATCGGTTCCTCTTGAACGTGTTCGTGCGCATCCGAACCGAAAATATTTTCTCCGATTCAAATGTTCGCGACCCGACAAACCTGCCTATCCTTTTTCTGCACGGACGATCTCGACGTTTTTGCTCGTTCGGTCGTAACGGGAGGAAAAAAGGGTTAGAAAAACGCAACGTTTTTTTCTTCTCCGGCTGTTTGTGGAAAGAGGGTTTTCGTGAAGGTGTTTGTTCCCTACAAATTATTTCAATAACCGGCCCATTTGTAGCTGCGGCCGATGGTGCGTGGAGGCTTCATTTCTGTAGCTTGCTCGCTCAGCTCGTCCCAAGCCCAACCCTCCGGAACGTTTCTAATGACTCGAGGGTTTTCTTTCTGCAGTACTGGCCCAGCAGCAGCTCAGTTCCTTCCACAACATCCCCCAGGCTGTCCGCCAACTTGCGTCGTCGTAGCTTCTCCCTGAGCTTAATTGACCTTCACATCTTTCATGTCAGCTTTCATTCCTCTCTTGCGCTGTTTACTTCTCTTCCGTTTCCCTCGTTCGTTTTCTTCTTGAACCTAATCCCAAAAAGGGATGCAAGGCGTCGGTTCTTGGATTCGACGAGTAGCGAACTGAACAGCGGAATGAGATTAAATTGATTGTCTATTTTCGCACAATAGACAACAACACTGAATTTGCGATGGTAGTGCCGAGCGTTATACAAAAAGCTCCTCTGCGTTCTATAGAACTATATTATATTACAATAACAAATTATTTCACATTTTAAAATTAGTTTACATTTTACATTGCAAAATTACATTACATTTTATAATTATTAATTATTTTACGTGTTATTATAATTTTTAAGCGTATTAATGTTTTTTTGTTATGTTTTGTTCGTAATTTTTATGTCGTTTTATGTTGTTTATTTTTATGTTATTATAATTTTATAATTATTAATTAGCTTTATGTTATTATAATTTTATAATTATTAATTAGCTTTATGTTATTATAATTTTATAATTATTAATTAGCTTTATGTTATTATAATTTTATAATTATTAATTATTTTATATGTTATTATAATACAAAGTTACTTATAATAAAATGTTACTATATTGAAAGAGGAATCCGATTGGGTAGGATTGCCTATTCTCAACATGATCACTATCGAAACTGAATAATATATTTTTTATTTTTATAAAGTGTTGCTACGCTATCTTAATTCTATCTCCTATAGCAATGTTGTCCCCTCAACAATGTGACAACTATACGTTCAGGGATGACTATATTTCATGAGCGTTAGTTATATTCCAGCCGCTTTGCCAATATCTTTGAATCATACTCGGTGCGTTTTCTTTCAAATTAGTTTTCAAGCTTTTTTCTCATATTTTGAATAACCTTTTTTTCAATTTCATTTCATTTTTTTTTAATAATTAATATTTTTTCTCATATTTCCAGTCATCTAAACATGAAACATCTAAACATCGAAACTGCTGACATTTCCAGTCATCTAAACAACTAATGTTTAGATGACTGGAAATGTCAGCAGTTTCGATTTTGGCTTTTTTGGCCCTATCTAAATATAGAAATGAGGTTTCTCCGCTCACTTTTTCGTCGTTGAGTTTTATCGTTCTTTTTTTCTCTCGAAATTGAATTGAATCTGGATTCAGATGTTTTTAAAAATACGATATCCATTCCGAACGTGTTTATCTTTGTTGCAGGTTGATGAGCCAATTGACGGCGAGTCTTCGGCGCCCGTAGATGATTACAAGCAGAGTTCGTTGCTCGAAAAAGGCTTCACCGGTAAGTCGTCAGCAAACAGTTGCTAAACCTAAATCGATATTTTTTGCGCTCCGTACGTCGAATCTTTCTACCTACATATTAATTACAACATCCTCTGTTTTCCTGGTGACATAAATTGGATTCTCTGGAACGTCGACCTTTTCTTGAGAGTTGATTTTGATTGAGATGGGTCGAATTTATCCCTCGAGTCGTCCTACAAGCCGAGTTAATCCAGCCCAGTTACCGAGGATCAACCGGACCATTTTTCCTTCCGCCCTCGCTCGCTATTATCGTAGGCTTTGCCCAGTCCTTGCCCCCTATCTTCTGCTTATCTCTTCAATCACGTTTTCCCCTGTGTTGATAGGCCGACTAAGAAACACCGTTGCACTTCAATCAATGCATAATCCTCTTAGATAAACCTCAAGCTAAACACAATTACCCTAAGTTTACTCGGATGCCGAAGTCCTCGGTGAATTTCCAGGGGATAACGAAGCTTTCGCTTTATTTTGCTGTTGCGGAATCAATTTTCACCGTATGGACGCCTTTTATAATATTAGTTACTCTCGTTGAACCTGAAGCTTGCTCAAATATGAACTGAATTTATTAATTTTCACCAGCCATCGCGAAGTTTCTGCCACAAATCTGGAATAAATATCAAAAAGGAATTAATTTTGTGGGAAATTGTCCACTTCATAAATTAACGGGGTTTCCCTGGATGTATTTGCCTGAATTTAAAAAACCGACCATCGAATTCCGACCCGAAAACACATAAAAAATCCGTTTCGCGCATTTCGAAAATAATTTTTGTACTTATATTATTTATCTATTTAAACTTCTCTTCGTACAATAACTGCCACAATTTTTGGGGTTAATGTTTCGGTGAAATCCTTCTCGGTCCAAGTAATTACGGGTTCGTTGGTGAGCCAAATTGGATTGGGTTGGTTGGAAATCGGGGAATTGGGTTCTAATTTGAACTTAAACTTGCAAAAAAAGCGAAAAACCATCAGAGCCCGATACAAGTGGGGTATTTGAGGTATTGTGATTTGTACGCTGAATCGTAGTAGACCATTGGAGTTCGACAGCTTGAACGGTGCTCAAGTAGTGATGGATTTTCAAGCTTGGAAAATATACGTTCTTCCCTAGATAAATTGAAAAATGATACTTCCAGAGCCTATATGGCTATAAATCTTTCTATATGCGTCATAATATTCTACGAAAGTTCCCTACTCTTCACAATTCGCTCGTAACGCCGTGCGTTTTCGAAAAATCGCTGCCAATATTTACATTTTTGCGTTTATTATACCCCGAACGAATTTTTATCCTAGTGGTGGGGTAATTTCCGAAATTGTAAAACTATAAATCATATTTAACAATCGTTCATGGAAATAGATTATATTTTTCATCTCCAGATGGTCTTATTACTTCTTTCTGCAGGTTGAGGGGGCCCATAGGTACCCCTAATGCCCTGAAGAAGCCCGAACGGGCGAAAGTACTCGGCGTGATAAAAAGAAAAAAAATTGAGATGAGGCCGTCTCGTTATTCTCCCCCTCAACCTACAGAAATAAATTATATATTCATTCTTTATGTTTTCTGGATTTTATTGAATTCTGGATCTAGGGATGTTTCTTAATGTCAAGCCTTCCCTGGGAGTATATCACGACTTTAGTCTCCCCGTTCGTACTTCCACACTGGTGACGTATCCATAACGAGCGATCCGTGCCTTGTCGTGGTAAGAAAAGATTTTTATGAAAATAAAAGAAAATCAATCTGTCCCTGGGATACGTGCCCTACCTCGGTATCCAAATATGGCCGTTGCTATGGCGGCCGACGATTTTTTCGCCCGTTTTTCTGCTCCTTGTCCGCATCATTCGCTCCTTCGAATCGGTTTCTCGAATCCGAAGCTCATCGACGTATGCCATGCACATTAACGCAGCCCCTCTGTCCAGTTACATTACCACATCTGACAGGGCCGCTCATCCTGCTGAAATGGAAGGTGTTTCATATCGGTTGCCACTTTCTTATGGTACATTCCCTGTAGAAATCGATCTCGGCTCGTAACGTTTTTTCAAGAGCTGAGAGGCCATCATCGTTTCCAATATGATTCTCTTTCTACTCATCAACATGCCTTCGCGATATATTCGATTTTGAAATTCTACAGTAAAATGGTAACTACGATTCCCGAGAGCAGACAAATAATTATATAAAACAGAATCAACCCTAAACGAGGAGAGTTTAAAATTGAAGGGCGGGTGGAAAATGCTGAAAAAAATTACATTAAACGAGGGCGATTTCGGGAAATTTTCATAATTTCGATTTCGTTCGACTTTGGCGGTTGACAGTTGGTAGTACTCGCCGTGCAAGGACGTCCTTTACCTATGAGAATCGTGGCATGGGATCATCTCGTTTCAAAAATCATTCCGGAAGAATTCGCGAAAGAATGCATCTGACCAGTGATTTTTGACCACGTGAGTCGTTCCACTCATGGGATGAGGAAGAGGTTTTGCCAGGGGATGGTTTATGGCTTCACGGAACCTCTTGAGTTTTCCCTCAGTTATTTTGAAATTTAGAGTATGGTAACGCACCAAATAAACATTTTACTAAACAAGTTTAAAAAAAAAATTAAATTATATCATTTAGCAATACACGGAAGTTCAACCAAATGTTTCCCTTCACGTTTCATCCATTGGTTGATCCCCCTCAAAGAAAAACATGAATTGTCTCAGGACACTTTTCCTCCCTTTTACAGTTTGGCTAAATTCGCTATATTAGTTTAGTGAAGGGACTTCACCCGAAAGAGTTTCGATTTCGATCAGTCCTTGAATTAAAAATGTTTGGTAGTTCCCTCGTCTGCGACTGGGTCAATTGACAGCTGCCCAACGTGGTCAGCGTATTTTCCACAGTCATCTCACCTTAATTTTCATCTAACTCGCCAACGGTTGGTTAATGGATCGATATATATCCTGATAGTTGGAAAGTTCCGTTCATTATTTCTTAAGCTTCGATTCTCAACGAATCGAAACCTGAAACTTGAAAAAACCCTTGGACAAAAACCAAAAAACTTGAAACAACCCCAACTTGAAAAAATTGTTGTACGTTCTATACCTTCTGGCAAACTAAAACTGTCGACTCCTAATGCCATAGAAGACGTTTTACTTCGCTCTTAGAACGGAGAACTTGTGAATGGATTTACTATTTCATGAATGGCCAATCAGAAAATCCTTCATTCTTGAGTTCGGTACTCTCAAAAAGAACACGGCAGCCTTAAGTGCCCCAGTGTCGGTACCCCAGTGGTCCGGATACTTAGAGTAATGGGAAGTAATGTCGTGAAAGAAACGAAGAGCTCGGTATGCCGGAGAACATCATGAATGAACTTTCCTCGCTGGAGCTACCGCTTGTAACGAAGCATCCAAGCTCCAACGGTGTAGGTTTTTCAGATAATTATTACGTAGGCGGTGGCATCAAGATGGGAAACGCCGCATTCTAAAGACAAAGGTGAAGTTGGTCGGGTGGACGTGGAAGACAAGGTAGACGTGGACGGATGTGGTCACGGATGAGCAGGGCCGCCTCTCGACCGGCAGCGATGTCGATGTTAAGGAGGATGTACCAACCGACCTTTTACAAGAGAAGTCTTGTGAATGCTCCTGATAACATGACGCTGCAAGAATACCAAGAAGTCGATTTCACGCCGGAACCAAGAAAATCCCATGATGGGTATTGATAATCGATTTTCAAATCGTGTGAGCGCCGAGTTGTTTCTGTGAGCCGCGAGAATACAGGCGCTTAAATGTCGAAAGTTGTTATATAGATGGAGAACAATAGTGAGGGAAATTCGTATAATCGTTCAGTGATTGTGATTTTTTCCAGGAAGAAAATTGCTTCCTAGAAATCGTCGTATAGGACTTATATCATTAAGAGTTGATACTGGTTGATGAACGTTATCTCGGTGTCTTTCTTAAGTCTCGTTTGCACCAAGCAATCTATCTGGTTAACTAGAAGTTTAGTCCAACTCTAACGTTACTATAACGCACACTCTATTATTAAATTTATTTTTTGTTTCGGATTCTATATGCCTTGAATTGTAAAACATAAAATTTTGAAATGAGGTTAAATTGTTTGGAATAAAAAACCAAAATAAAAAGATCTTAGCGGTCGTCGAGAATAATTTCCAGAGTGGTGAAGCCAATGCGTTATTGATAAGCTTTCTATCTCGACCTCTTGTTGAGCATTCTTCGTTTTTTGTGTTTGACGTGTTTTATCGCTTTTCTGGCGTGTTTTTTGCGTTAAAGGGCCGTTTCTTCTAGAAAACCGATATTCTACCGTGTATAAAAATTTGAAGACGTTGGGCGAGGCTGGAGATTAACCGTTGTACTATCTTTACCTGTGTGTAGTGTAACCGTTATCTCTCAAAACAGCTGAGCAATTCTCTGGACAAGATGCTTGCAAAAAGGTCCGATTAGAAAGCTCTGTTGGGCATACGTATTCTCATCTCAGGCTTCCATGCTGTTTCTGCTAGGAGTTTTTATAAGGATTACATTATAATTTACTTGCTGCTTTAAGCTCTTTCCGATTCCCGAAAGGTCTTGGTGTGCTCAAAATTAGCATGCATCGGTTATTGGAGTTGGACATTTTTTTTACTGCTATTCCTGGCTAGTGGCCTTGATTTTTTGTTGTGGCTAATTAAAAAATTCCTATCAGGTTATCAAATGGTCAGGACTCACTTATTGACTGAGGGACGCTGTTAGCCAAGTTGAACGAGTTGAAATGAGAATTGAGAATGATGCAAATATATTGTAAACTAGGAGCTGAGCGCCCCTGGCGGCTTCGCCGCCCACCTTTCTTTTGGGGGCTCCGGCCCCCACTCCCCTGGCGCGGCCAATCAGAGGGGCTGCGCCCCTGCTGCCATGCCTCACATATCGGTGGGGTGTTGTCCTTTTCACTACTATAATATATAGTAGTTTATTTCTGTATGGATAGGTGTAATTTATCGTTGTTATAGTAGTTACTATAATTTGGTATATAGTTATTATTAATTTGTTATATAAGGGGTATTCATGGTCGGTGTCGAGAGATCGAGATGTCGAGAAATCGAGAAGTCGAGAACCGCGCGTACCATGAAGATCCCCCGTGTCGAGATCGAGAAATCGACTAATCTGTTAAGGGCTCCATGGCTACAATATCTAATCGTCCGATGTAATGATAGTGAAGCCGTTGCCGCCATTTGTTTTTGTTTTGTTCGTCACTTCGAGCATTGCTTTTCGTGGTTTTCAATTTCCAAAAGTGCCTAATCGACCGTCAGCATGCCGAGAAAAAGTCGGAAAGAGATTGCAGTTGAAAAATGGAAATCGGAAATCGTGGAAATGTGAATCGGAGTCTCGCTTGTTTACAATTGTTTACATGGACACGCCGAATCTCGACTTCTCGACGGATTTCTCGACGCTTTTTTGGATCGAATTCGATTTCTCGATCGAGAAGTGAAATGAAGTACTGCGCATGTCCGGTCGAGAAAGTTTCCATGGCAAACTTATCAATCTCGACTTTCTCGACGTCTCGACACCGACCATGAATACCCCTAATGTTGGTATATAAGTAGCTATATATGTACTTTGTATCACAAAACATTGTTTTGTTACACTTCTGCAAAGTTTTAGCCGAGTTAGACATAACAACTTTAAGTTTCCTAGGATTTGTAACTTGCACAGTGGATAACTTTGACAAAAAGTCGTCAATTCAGATGTTTGAATATACCAAAAGATAGATAATTTAACTGTCCACATTTTCTCCATGTAATGTACCTATCTATTTTTCAACCGTTTGTGAGGTATTCAACAATATTGGTGGAATAAACACGAAAACATTACATTTTTCAACTTTAAACATTATTTTCATCTATTTAGCGCGAAAGAAACAAAGAATAAATCATATATTATTGATATGCACATCATCAACTATCATTATGCTGAATTTGAGCAAAATTTGTTTCAAAAAATTTTTCGCGAAAAATCCAAGGGGGAGACCTGCGATTTTGTTGAACCGATCAGTTAACGATTTTTTTCTCGTCTCTCAATAATGATAGAAATCTGAAATTTTCTGGAAAGTTGTGTCTTACCAAGATGTATTTTTGGTATTTTTTTCAATTCTCGGAAAAATTTGAAAGTGGTCCAAAAAAATCCGTTTTTGAAAGCTCGAAAATTGGACCTTAACCGTGATTTTTGGGGTCATAATTCATCTGAATCAATTGTTTTATTATGCAGGAGTCTTCATTTGGACGCCTTACACACGTACATAGCAAAAAATTCGGTGAAAAAAATTTAAACAGAGCCACAGAAATTATTTTCCGTAAATCGAGTTTCTCACCGGCTGAAATTTCAAGCTCCGCTGGCTCGGTAAAAATAAAACTTTTGTTTTAATGTTTTCGAAAGCTATTCTAATAGGAAATTGAACGCTGAATCCGAATTTGACGTCAAAACGATGGAAATTTGACGACAACTATAAGTTTCTCTCATTTTTAGTACTGAACTTTGATATGTTTTTCAACTCATTCTCATAGAACTCTTTCTCATGGAAAATTAGACATAGAATTCGAATTTGAAGTGAAAACAGTCATTCCGGTGGAGGTGAAATGTGTTACAAAAACCTTTCTCAAGAAAAATCCAAGGCCTAAATCGAAAATTGAATATTTTTTCGCCTTATCATTCTATTGTCGAATTAGATTAATTTTATTAATATAAATTATATTAACCGTCTGAACCGGTAGTTATTAAAATTATTAAATAAGCTTGATGTTACCCAGTTCAAAAATGAACTGACTCAGACTTGTGCGTTGATGTGCAGATGTGGAGCTTGTATGTACGAAGGCCTCTCCCTTCGCGGAGACAGCAGTCAGCAATGGAGTGTAGTGCAGCATGTGTGCCCTTGGTACTTGATTAAATGTGGCCTCTTCTATGGACATGTGTTGCTCCGAGATGATCGCTCACATCTTTTCTCTATGTTTCATCCCGTTTCTCCAGCCTATTTCTTACGGTTGCTACGTCGATATGAAACATTGCGTTTGAGCCTCCGCACGGCGACTTAGCCGAAATAATTTTCAAAACCATAGTGATACTCCTTTGCGAAACCTTTATACTTTTCCTTCTCGTCGCATTTCTTGATGTCCGGGCGTTGAGAAGCGGAGAAAAACCACCCGACTCATTCTCCAATTCTTTTTTGCTGGCCGAGCACTTTCGCCCATTTGGGCATCCTGAGGGCCGTATAAGGTCCACAGCACTATTGCTCCATGTCGCCCTGAGGATGCCCGAATGGGCGAAAGTGCTCGGCCAGCTAATAAAGAATTGGAGAATGAGTCGCCTGGTTTTTCTCCACCTCACAACCAGAGTATCGTGAATCGAGCGATTTCATCTCGCCTTTCGTTTACGCGATTTCTCGTGCGTATAAAATCCATGCGAGAAACATCTTTTCCAACGGCTTCTTCATCCCCCGCATTAGAATTCGGTTGATTAGCTCGGTCAGTTATGGCTTTGGTGAAGACGAATAGTTCTCACAAGACCTACGTAGTGAAATGATTATTTTCTATAATGAGAAACTCATTTGGCTCGTCTGGAGTGCTTACTTTATTCCCCGAGATATGACCACCTTTCCTTGTAGCCATAAAACCTTTCAAATAGCGCTTTCGTGTAGTTGAGAATCTCCTTACTTCTAAGGCCTTCCGTTGTTTTACGCTGCCTTTTTCGTGCCTGCAGACGCCCGGTTTGTGATGAAGACATGAAACGAAACCTGTGCCATATTGGGAGTTCAATCAGTTCTTAATGGTTTCGCCCTTCCTTTTCTACTAACAAATGACATAGGAGTTGTAGCGCAAGTAATTATAAATTCCGACGAGCGTAGGAATAGAACATTACGAAATGTAGCGTATGAAAATTCGCGGAAATTCAGTTCGACGTTGGCAAATATTTCATAGGTTGGGATGAAAATTAATTATGCGTTCGTTCATTAATTCGAAATCTTCGCTGTCGAATTAAAATCCGCAATTACGAGCGTGACGCTATTTTGCTCTGCTATTAAACTATTCTTTATTAAATTTATTAAATTATTCTTATATTAAATTCTGTTCTACTAAGCTATTTCTACTGCTCTACCAAACGGCAATTTTACTCAAACCGGAAAACTAATAGTCCGAAATTTTCGTTGAGTTTTTTCTTCGTCACTCGCATAATAATTTATAATAATTAACTCATAAGATTTACACTTTTGTTCGCATGACGAAAACAATTTTTCGTTTATCAAAATACTCACGAGGGCTTGAATTTTTTTGTAAATCAATAAAACCGCTAATGAAAAATGTTCTTTGAAATGTATAGATAAATGAGATAAATAGCCCTGCGTAAATTATACGGTCTTCGTGGGAAGGTTTTTTTCCCTTTAACGATTTAATGACTTCGAAAGGTTCGTTTCGTATTTTTATGGAGAAATTGCGGTTTCGAATACTACTCAAATAGTGTTCGTTTCTTTCGAAATCGGTAAATTTTTTATCATTTTTATCGCCATCAAATTAACGAAGAACGTAAACGAGGTAAAGATACCTCTTTCTTAGTGAAGGTACGTGAAGATTTAATCTTCCAATACTCTTGAAAAATATCCTATTACTCGTTTATATCCCTATTTTCCTCGGTTGCTGTTTCAGTCGGAATTTTCGCTCCTCCCGTTTCAATGCAGGCGCATTTTTCATAGTTAGCGGCCGGGGGGTCGTAAAAATACTTACGGGGGACTCATCAACTGACAATAAAACGTTCAGTCGATCGCATAAATACAGAAATGATTTTTCTTTTTGTAGATCAATTCTGCGTTGCAACTTTCAAACATTTCTACATTCTGCGGTCTTTAACCTGTGTGTTTGGAATTATTGAAAATCGAATAAAATCAATTATTTTCGTGCATTATTTTATTTTTTGAGCTCCTATGGAGAGATGTTCTAAGCACAATAAACGTTTTTAGGAAATTTCCCACGTGTTATTGGTACGTTTCTCGCTGCGTACTTTTACATCCATGTTATGATCGTCCAGAAAGTCGATTTCTGAAGAAATTTTCATAGTACAATACTCAGAAACATGTTGTCTGTGGTTCAAAAGTGACAAAAAGTGCCGTATCTCTGTTAACAATGAATGGAATTAAATTACGATTCGATATTGTTCTCCAAATGAATGAGCAAAGTTAGCCGGTTCCGTTTTTTTTTTTTTTTTTTTTTTTTTTTTTTTTTTTGACCGAGTACCTACTTCAAAGATATACATGTTTGTTACAGCGAGTGAATGACGCTTGATTTTTTTTTTACATTTTTAGTTAACACACCGTACTTCTATGTGATTGTGTGTTTTTTTTTTCAGTAAAAATGGTTCATTTCACCGAACCATTACTATATCGTTGGGCTCACCGTAACTCCGCGTTAATAACCAAATTGGTGCATTTTTTGGTTTTAGGGTCTCCTGGCTAGTTTTTCAGTGACAATATTCCATTGTACGAACGTTGTCTTTGAATGGGTTTCTCGATTTTATAACTAGTTATATCTGTCTGCCGACTCAAACATGGAAGTGCTGTGCGCACCAATGGTTTTTCCATGGTAAATGATTTCTAAATTTATTTTTGACCGATGAATTTTGTAAGGGTTTTCTAATTTGTTTCCGAGCTTTTTTAAATATCCTAAGTTTAAAGAATTTATTTTCGAAGATTTCCATTATTACCCTTTGTTTACTACTGTTACACACGTTTAAACATGTACGTTTAAACAATGTACTGTGTAATCTGCTCAAACCAATTTTTCTCCTTGGGTTTAACAGTTCTTTCTATAATAGTCAAGGGACATCTGAGTCGCCGAGCTGATGACGCAGTGCCATTAGAATGTCCTCTAGTCCCAACGTAGACCATAATTATCCCCTCTCGTTTATGTAGATGACGCGAAATCCCCACTACTATGCAATCTTGCATTACCAAGAGATACATTGCTGCCGCTGGCCGGAAAAGGTTTTTTCTTAAGCACACGCTTCTCTGCCTTTTTCTCATACTCTTCTGTACTGTTTCCGAGGCGCTTGGTCATCTGCGGGCAGCTGAAGAACCTTCGTGCCTCCGTTCGGGGATTAGGGCGATGCCTGGTCGTTATCCCAAGCTCCATCTTCTCCTTCCATCTCGAGAACGTTCCTTCTTGTTCTGTCCATTACCCTTTCCTCACTAATGAATTAAGGCCCTAATACCGGAAGCGCTTTCCCTTCAATTTATCCGTTCTTCTAGCGCTGGCATTTTATTGTTTATTGCTATGATTTTACCGTTTTTGGAAGAAGGAAAGAGTAAATCGATCAACACATTGTTGTCGAGAGTTGTGTCAACACTGTCAGGCAACACTGATCAGTATTAAATAGAACATTGGCGACGAGGATGGGATCAATGTTCTATTTAATACTGATCAGTGTTGCCTGACAGTGTTGACACAGCACACATATTTCTCCTTTTTTGAATTTTTGAAATCTACCGACAGTTTCTTCACTGACACTGGCTTAAAATCGCTTCCCACCGCTCCGTAGCTTTCCAATACAGTTTACGCGGCCTAGAATTCAAAACTTCGGCTTCCACTGATGGTTGTAGGTGGTGACCTCCCTTAGCGAGTACTCGCAAGTATATTACCATAAACCAGGCGAAGAGACCCGACTTTTTGCAACTCCCAGCGGTCTCCCGCCTCCCCAACTTCACAATTCCGTATCTTCATATTTATTCACATGTTAGCATTCTTCCACTCGCCTTCCAAACTGCTTCGCTTCAAGCGAACGGAGTTCGTTGCAAAGAAAAGTTTGGACTTGGAGGAAGAGAGGGATATCTTCATTTTTTTATGAGGCGACTTGGTCAGTAGTCGGCACCCCATGATAAATGGGTGCCTATTTATTTTGCATCGGGCCGCTCCGAAGCGTTCGCTCGTCTTGCCGTCCTAACCCCGCGCTAATGTATATTCATCAAGGTGCCTTCGACTACCACACCCTGAGCTTCCGAGCCCGGCAAGAGAGATCTGTTTCCCTCATTTTTTTCTCTCATTCTCCTTCCTGCGATTTTCCTGCCGCTTGTAAGCCAGGCTTTCCCGGCTCCTTCACCAACCGCATTTTCTTCACCGTTTTCTTCTCAGTCTGGCGAATGCCTTTTGTTTTCTTCAGGATCTCATTTTCATAAGATAATATTGGATCGGAAGATTTCGAACGGTCTGGCAAACGATATAAAAGCGCGCTGTCAGGGTGCCCGAGAGTCGGCCAGATGTTGCTGAACCCTCGCTCTACCTTTTACGTATGAAAAACAGCCAGGTCTGCCAGCCCTTCATATTTCACGGATGCTTGATCAAATGTCTGCTTTATATGCGAGGAAGAGATTTACCCAGGTAATGGACATTTACATTCGGCATTGCTCATTACGTTGTCTTTTTATTTTTGGGATTCTACCCTGAAGTTACAAAGCGAACTCGTTATTCATCTACGTATTTTCTTTTCATTTGGCATAGTTCTTAGCGAGTCGTAATTTCTTCTATTCTTTATGAAAGTTCCTAATTCGAATTGTAATGGCGTCGCCGACATTGACCAGAACCGTGACCATGATCTATCGGACAATGAACCGACCGAGTTCCGAATCGTACCTATATTTTCCAAAAAGTTCAGAGTAGCTGATGTTTACTCGCTTAATGTTTCCTGCCCTGCGGTCGACCGGGAAACCGCAAGAAAAGGCTCCAACGTCGGTCACGTAGCTTTCAAGGCAAACAGTCAAATCGGGTTCGGTGGCCAATGGAGAGACCTGTTCCGATTGGTTCGTTATTCGTAAGCTTGGAGAAACAGGGGCATAGATTGTCTTTGAAGATTAATCCGCTGGCCTCAGAAGGGGCATTCAGCGAGGGCATGTATGAATAAGTACTACTGAATGACCAAAAGCAGGCATTCGAGTCTAATGACCGGCTACTCGATATCGGAGCAGTTACGTCCCTTCATTATAGATCATCCAAGCAACAATCGACCGAAGATTGATTCGAAATGCGTTCGGCAACTAAAGACATAGAGCATTGACATGAGCAAGAGTTGGGATTTTTTTCTAAAGAACCGAATTAACGTTGTTTTTTTTTCTCCAATAATATCGACGTTCTTTTGATATTTTTTATCGATTCAATACCATCGATACGATTTTATTTACAATATTTGGTAATATTTCGATTCGAATATTATATTGATTTATTTTTCGTTCCGGCGACATCAATAGTTTCGGGAAACTATCAATGATAAGAATTTCGAAGTTTTTTTTTTTTTTAAATCAATAACTTCAATATATCTTTTGATATTTTCTTCAAACGTTTTGCGAAGCTGAAGTTATTATAATAAGTTATTTTTTAATAATAAGTTAATATTTTATATAATATTATATCATATTATTATTATGATTAATATTTTATTATATAATATTATTATTATGATTAATATTTTATTATATAATATTATTATAATAATATTTATAGTTATTATAATAAGTTAATATGATAAGTAACAATGTGTTGTTTTGGGATAGGCTTTGATTAAATAAAATATTTCACGCGGTCTAATTTTCTATAGCCGTAGCATCTTCCGGTGTTCGCTGTAAATTTACTGGAAAATTGAGTCGAAGATTAAAAAAGAAAAATTAATTCAGCTCGAAAATTCTGAATTCGCCGACGAATTTTCCGTGGCAATTTCTTCACGTGTGCGTTCAAGTAGACGCGTCATTGCTCTGTGTTTGCTCGCTACACGTCATTAGTTTCTCGCTCTTCCCACCCAACTTTGCCAGCATCGCATCCTTGCGTCAACTCATCAATCGTCCTGGGTTGAGATCTGTTCGCCTGTATCGTCTTGTCGTGCGCGTGTGAGCGTCTTTCCGTCTAAGCTTATCCCTCTTCTTCGTCGACAAGGAGATCAGTTCCTCTCGTGAAAACGTCTACCCATCCGTGTATGTGCGCCAAGTCTTCGTCTCATCAATACCGGTAGCTAATCTCGCCTTCTCCCTTTCGGACTGTTGTGAGCCCCATTGTCAGAGGATTCTCCAACTTTCATTACCGCCCGCTTGATTGAGCACTTTAACGCATCCTTGCTCCTCTTTTCCTCCGTTCGATTGAGCCAAGTCAGGCACAAAATTAAGGTTGACCCCTTGTCAACTCAGTTCTCGCTTTTCCGGTGTACCAATCTGTCCAGAATTTAAAGACGGCCGGTAATATATTTATGATGCTTCAATCTTTTGCATGTCTTAATATTACCAACGTAAAAATGCAGGGGTGACTAGAATCTAGTCCCCTATTTATTTTAATTTATTAGACTCTAGGTTCAAAAAGCGGACGTGTTTTAGAAAATTCCCAATTCATGACAATCCCAGCCTTGTGGAGCTATTACAGGACCTATACATTTAAAAAAAAACTTCTATATAGAAGATGTTTCCTGAAGAGGCCCAGAGCGGCGAAAGCGCTAGAAATACAGAAATGCACAATGAGATAACGTCGCCAATAATGTCTCTACCTCAACCCTGTGTCGAATCAAATCGATACGCGACAAATCACAACAAAAAATCAATCTTATCTTCCTTGGAAAATTCTACACCGACAAACTTGCTAGATACTTATTTAAAAAACGATATGACATTTCTCAACGCTAAACGAACAGTCTCTTTTATTTCTATTTCGAATTCATATTTTATACGGAACACATGTTTGAATGGTTACCGCAACCTGACAACTAAAATGATATTTTTCAAAATACAACTGGAGCTACTTTTTTCCGACGAATTCCGCGACAATGTCTCAATTCTTTAACCAAATCAATTTTAACGGCATTTCTGGAGGATTTGAAGGGGAGAAAATTCGTATTTACCAACGTTTTTCAGGCAGAAGCGGTGTCGAACGCTGAATCGAATGAGACCATAGAGAGGTCGATAGCTTTGATGACCTCAGGTTCTCGAGTCTCCCTTATAGTTCATATCTGTTAGATGGAAACGTTCACAAATGTTCAGAACGGTTACTATCGGATGGTCTTTTAAAAATCATAATTCAAGCAAAACAATACCATTGTACAATCATTTGCAGCGGTTTTTTTCTTTCGGAAAAATGTTTAGCTAACAAATGTCTTCTTGCGCGGCGTTAAAATTATCTAAAAGCCTAGTTCAGGAAGCAAGCCATATATCACTTCTACGGCAGAAGCTAATATACGGCCTTGAGCTTGTTTGCCTGAGCGGATTGGAACATTCGCCCAAGGAAGAAGCCCGTGGAGATAAAAGCCGCACTGGTCCAGAAGCAGTTGCGCAGCCGAAAGCGGATCTTTCCCTCCGGACCCTGAATTACAGAGATTGATTTTGGCGTATCCGTTTAGTTGGGATGTTCGGATGGGTAGTCGGTGGATCCTTTTCTGCTCCCGTTGACATAGTGAGAATTATATGGCTACTGGCCGCCTCGGGGAGCCCAATCGATAAGACTTATGATCGTCTTACTCGGGTGATTTATGGTGCAATCTATTTACTCCATGTGGGCAGTGTTGTGATTTTTTCACCCGTTCATTCTTGCCGTGGAATATTTCGTTTAGTCGAGTAGATAATTCATTGCTAACTGCGGCATTTTCATATTTAAAAATGTTGAATAATTTTGAATAATATAGTGGACATTTTGCTGTGCGAGTATTAAATTGGTGGAATTATGTCTTGGGGAAATCGCCTTTGAACTGACTAATGGACCGTGTGTTCGTAGTTTGGTAAAAATTTTACGTTATTCGCCCCTATAGCTTCAAGATCGAATTTATCGCTCATTAAAGCGCAATTCAAGTTGAAGAGGAGCCTAAAATTGCGTCTTTCCGCTTCAATTAACGGGATTTCTTCAACATCTCTGCGTGAAATCCTTTCGGCTGCTAATCTTGCCAGTTGCTGCTTTGCGGCGAGCGGATCGTAACGACCTCGATTATTTTGATACCTCGCAGACGATTCTGCTGATGTCGGCCTGGCCAACTCTTGAAGAAACTGATGGTTCTTCGTTCCCTTTGCTGAGCCGACGCCCTGGCTCTGTGACGGCTGACGATGGGAGGGGTATCGAAGGATTTGTTCGTCTGTCCCATCCACAGTTTGCTAGTTTGTCTTGACCGGACTCCCTTTCCAACGCACTTCCACCATCTCCCTGTCTTTTCCTCGCATTTCCACTTAGGATTCAACCCCTCTCCTTCTCAGCTCCCGAGTTTCCGCAGGTTTTTGTGTCTCGTTGTCCCCATCGCGGCGTCCCCATACGTAGTCCCATTTGTTATATTGGCAACCCCTTGCTTCGTCCAAGTAATGCTCTTCCACTTCTTTTCCGTTCCCTTTCCGTTCTCTGATCCCATGAAACGTTCCTCTGTCTCGCTCCCGCTTTCCTCCTGTCTTTCTCGGCAAGCCTTGCCAGAATTCTGCTGAATACACTTCCTTCCCGACTTCCAGTGGCGGCAGCGGCCTTCTGTTTCCCCGCTTCGCCACATATTGTTCTCTTGTTGTCACTTTTTTTCCTCCTTTTCGTATTCGCTTTACCCCCGTCTCGTCCTCTTCTTCGCTCGCCACCCGTTGTCGTATTTAAAAGCTAATCTGACCCCTCCGGCTTTCCTCGACGATGGTTGACTTACAACCCTCGCCTTGCAGCCGTCACCAGGCGGCTCTGAACCTGAGTTTCGACTTCTTTTACAGCGTTCGTCCCTATTTTTCGGGTCACGATTACCACATACTCAGGGCTCGAATATCGCCTAGAGACAGTTTGCCGGGGAACTTATTTTCGAGCGGAGCCTGAATCTCATCGAAGTTGGATAACAAGGAAGAGCGAATCGGTTGATTTTGTATTGTTGTATGTTTTGCGCGTCTTCAGTTCCCTGGAACGTCCTTTGCATTGTTCTGCCAAGGGAAATGCTTTAAAGTATTGGTGATTAATAATATAACTTTGTTGACGAGAAGGAAAAGAATAACTTTGTTGGGTAATTTTATCCTTATTAAGTTGAACGGGAGAATCAACTAGCAACTTCTTTTTCGTAGTTTTAATCCACCAAGACATTTCACCACTTCGCCCATCCTCAGGGCAGCATAGATCCTTCCCTTTGATCTTATTAGTCGTAGCGTTTGGTTATTTTCATTATGTGTAATGTTGTACATGTTTCTTTTGTTTTGAATAAATGCAAATTTAAAAAAAAAAATTAGTCATTTTTGACTTGTTGAGATCTGAGATAGAGCCCCTCTATGACCGAAGCTTGTGCGTTTATTATTTTAATTTATTATTATATTATTATTTTTATTAGTTCATCATTATTATTATTATTTGTAATCGCCCACAAAAATTCTAACCCCCCTCAAAATTTGATGATTTACGTTTCAAGGCATGTAGAATCCGAATATCCAATAAAAAATTCTGTCCGCCTGCCGTACGCCGTACACGCTTTTCCGACGAACTATAAAAGCTAAATTGTTGACATTTTCACCAAAAATCAATCTTGGTCTGATAAGGGCACAATTCTTGAACCTAATCGCTACCTCAATTTTAAGGGTATTTTTGGGGGTTTTGAGGAGGAGAAAATTATTATTTGCCAACTTTTTCAGAAAAAGGTGTATTTGGTATCACTTTCAATAGATTTTTGGAAGTTGAATCGAATGAGAAAATCGCGTTTTCGATAGCTTTATTGGTTCTCGAGTTATCGCAGCTTTTGTGTCGAATTTGGGTGATTTTCAGAAATTTGACTTGAGGGTATAACTCGAGTGTTTTTGGAGCTATAAAAATCGTTCTCCCAGAGTTCCCAGCTGATGTTCTCTGCCTTTCTCGTTGCAAAAAATACATCGAAATGTTTTCTTTCAGGCACTGCCCTGCTGAAGAGGTGAAAAGCTCCTACATGCCCAATTGTCGTCGCTTGTGATGTCTTCAGCATAGGTAATTCTTCGTCCTCGATGACAAGATGGCTCAAAAATTTTTGATAAACTGATGAAATAACTGCTCTTGTAGTGTTGACTAGACGCATTTTTCGCCTCTATTTTAGACGGAAATGTTATCGACATCTGTAAAATGCTCGTCGAAGAAAAATCGTCCGCAACGGCCGAAGTTATTTTTAGATTACGTTAAGTTTCATACGGTTTCCTCGCTCGTGTTGAGATACGTGAAATATTTGTTTTTATTTTGTTGGTTCTGAAAACTGCGTTCCACTATCGATTTGTTGAATCGAGGGGAAAAGTTTAATTATTGATTGTTAATGTTGAACCGATAAATATAGTTTTTTGCGCTCTGCGATTCATTTCCGAAGGTGAATTACGTAATTTTTTTGTTTCTCTCGTCATGGTCTTTAATCGAGAATTGCCCTTGGAACTGTGTATCACGAAATTCATTCGAAATTTACTATCGTGGAATTTTCAGGATAAAAAACGTTCCTATCGTGTTATTCGTCCCTGAGTGAATTCTGTATTTATCACAAACCGACCTAAACTCGTCTTATTGAGCCTTGGTCACTCTCCTTAAATTTTCATTAGTAGAACTAGAGTATTTCATTTTACGAACTTCTCTACAACGCTGCGAAAATTGGAAGAATTTTTTTACCTTCTGACGCTCTCGTTCGAAATATTCAACTATTGATTCAATCCTTCGTTTAATCTCGAAAAAAATCAATAATTCGTACTGCCTGTTGAATTTTCATTCATGGCCATTACTCACTTGATGGAAATTCAAATAATACATCAACTGAAAACACGATTATTCGAGCCTCGATCTTTCCTCATCCCTTTCTTTTCCCTGATGTCACCGTGACATTTATTGGACGAGGCCAATCGCTGATTTCGCCAGTGGCGAATCAATCTTGGGACCAGGAGGACGTTTTATATAATGTTGATGATAGCGAACGAATTAGGCGATTAATTATGTACAGTTTTACAATGTTTGCGTAGTAATCGATAGCATATTGCCTGTCCATATGCAACTGCTTAGATATTATTATTTATTTATTGCTATAAAGTAAGAAAATGATATGTTTTTAATGTCATGTTGTACATACTAATTGTAATTATAGCTGTACAGCTTATGCTTTCCGTTTTATTATTATTTCGTTGATACCAGGTATGAAAACAGGATATAATACGTCTGTTGTTTTTCTCAATTTTTTCTTTTCATCTTTGCGGAAAAATTTCCAGATTGGTTTCCCTGGTTTGAGAAATATTCCTTTTTTCGGACTTCGTTTTCGAATCGATTCACCATCGAATATTTGAATTCGAGACTCGAATTAGCTCACATTGGGTTTTGTTTTCATTCGAGAGCGATGTTAAATGTTGAAAAGCTTCCATTTAGATTATTTTCACTTTCTCGCGTTCTGGTTGCAATCCCGAAATTTCGATGTGCCTGTATGAATTGAAAATATTGCGCTCGACGTCAGTCTTTCGTCCTTCGTTAAAATGTGTATTTCTTTAAGTGCTCAAGTTCGAATTCTAGCGACTGTCCATCTTGTTCAAACGTCCGTTGTAACTGTTTTCTTATGAAACATCGTTAAATCAGTGATGTACATTGGTAATTTTTTATTATAAAATAAAACATCTAATATTATATTGTCGTTTTCTTGATCAGACCCTTTTATTCATCAGTGAATAAATTTTTTGTTCTTCATAACACTGCTAGAAAGTATAAAATGGGTGATGGCGATTCGTTAGTAAATTACTTGCTGATAATCAAGAACTTTGGAAAAAATTATAAAACCGACTCCAAAATTATTTGCCTATAAAAAAAATCCGTAAATTAAAAAATAACAAATATTATATATTTATTATTTTTCTATAAAATACATATATTATTTTTAAATGATTAATTTTTTTTCGACGTGGTTGGGAATGGTGCTCGAAAAAACCACAAAAATGTGAAAATCGGAATCACGTTTTTTGTTACACTTTCTTCTCTGTGCGCAATATAAGAATACCAAACAACATTTTAGCTATAGGCAGATAAATTATTAAAAAAATGACATCAAAAACCAAAGAATCGAGCAATTTTTTTAGAAGTTATACGCTCGTAAAGTCATAAGTTGCTGTTTTCCGGCATTTCTCCGGATCTGGGGACGTAACTACTGTATAGATTCAATTTAAAAAATTATAGAACCTACCTGGGTTGTAACCCTAAAAAAATTTTAAAAAAAAAGAAAAAAGCAAGTGAATTATAGTACCTAACCTCGTCTTTTTCAATTCGGCTAAAAAAAGTATACCGTTTTTATTTGATCGAATTTTTTTCATCCATTTTCTCAATGGAAAATCGCTTTGCGTAGATTCTTCAATTTTTTATCCCAGTATCAGTCTGTCGTTACATATTTCTCGAGATTCTATAAATATTGTGTATAAATAGTAATTTTCTTAATACCACTTATGTCGAGGAATACGTCGTCAAACCGACTTCGGTTTATTTTCCAACATTCGAGGAGACCATTAGAATGAGAACATAATATGTTCTTGAAAATCTAATGAATAAATTCATCATTGAAATTTCATTTCCTACGTGTTACTGTTTCTCCCAATTATTATCACTAGCCAGATTTTTCCGTCTATTATATATCACTGTCTGGCCAGATTTTTTCCGCGGTGGACTTTTTTATTCGAAAATATTAACACTATTCTCAAAAATTGCTAATTTATTAATTCGGTCGCGTTCCAAGCGAGGGAATTATTCGAATTGTTAAAAGAGCGCTGCATTTCTCTTATTAACGGTCTATTTAGGCGCTCTACTGTCGAGAGAAACGACGGCCACCCAGGAACCTGAACAGCGGCAGGATTGAAGAGGCCAACTAGGAATCCTGGTGAGCTCGAACGGATCTCGGTCTCGACACGGCTCAATTACGACCAGACGACGAGAGATTGATAGGAAACGAGAGGAAGCTCTGCGCACTAGGTAATTCTAATGTCCCAATCCCAACAAACCAACCCCTGTCTCGTTGACATTGTGTGCAAACCAGCTCCTGCCCCGGAGTCCACTTAAGCTCCTTCCTGACGTGTATATTGTTACCTGAGGAACTTGCTACAGATAGTGCGTTCTCATCTTTAGTTGGACGAACCGCATGCGCTCGAAATTAAGAAATTGCGCTGTTTTTCGTTTATTTTTCAATAATAAACCGTTGCAATCGATCACGAAATCCAACCCCTCACCCCTCGAAATTTAATTACGTTTCAAGATATTAGAATCCGGATAATTATTCAATTAAAAAAAAATTCTCAAGTCATTTAGCTATTATTGTAGTAGAGGGGCTGTGGACCTCATGGTTCCACGTCGCCCTGAAGATGCCCGAATGGGCGAAAGTGCTCGGCCAGCCATTAAAAATCTGGAGAATAAGTCGCCTGGTTTTTCTCCCCCTCGCAACCCTTCTACTACAAAAAATGCGACGACAACCAAACGAAGACGTTAGCTATTATTGTTTTCTGAACACTTAAAATTGAAATCGGTGTTAATAATATCCATTTCTGCTCCCTATTTACTGCCTTTTAAAAGGGGGAATTCGTGGTAATTCCGCGATTGCCAAATCCTCGCTCTTGAGTTTCAAAACTGTTCAATACGGAACAAAGTTAAGTGAACTTGGAGCGACTGAGGTAAAAGCAGTCGAGGGCATGAGGTCGTTTATCTTGGTTCCTCCGTGTTAGTGACATTGGTATATTAATAAGCTCTGAACCCTCGACCGTTAGCATTGCCGACACCTCGAGAAATATGAACACCCCTTCGGATTCACTTCGACTTCCCTTTATATGTTTAGGAGTCACTCCAGAGACAACGGATAAATCAACCGAAGCTAATATTCCATTATTATTCTCTTCGGAATTCGAGATGATCTAGCGGTCGAAAATCCGCGCAGCGAAATTCGATTGAAATTTTCAACAATATTAGAGAATTGATAAAATGAACGCGGAATAAAATAAACAGATCTCAATATTGTGATATTTGATCTAGATTAAAAGCGGCAATGATACTAATTATGATTTTTTTTCTCGTTTTTCGATAGTTTCAAGAAATTACCAGTTTTCATAGCTTTAGGAAAAGCAAAAAATAACGATCGACGAGAATTTTAGCTATGTTTGTAGAAATTTTGAACAAATTAGGCAAATTTCGCCTGCTTTTGAGTTGATTAAATTAAATTAAAACATTTTTGAAGAAGAAAATTCCGGATGAATTAATCGCCTCGTTACTCGCCTTTATAAATTCTCAAGAAAACTCTACTATTCGGTCATTTTCGGCTTGTGAGGAAAAAATCCTAACCCAAAACTACTCAAGATTTTCATGAAAAATCCTTACAAGAACCTAAAAAATTCTCAGAAAAAAAATCAATCACCAAGAAAAAAATCCCTTAAATCTTCTAGGAAAAATTCCACCGATGAGTTCTCGATGAGAAGATTCAGCAAAATAAATTTCTTCGAGAAAAACCTACAAAATAAATCGACTGTTCGGACATCGATGTAGAAAATTTCATTTTCGCATGAGAAAGGGGTAATTTTTACGGTCCTATTTCGCCTGCAACGGTCGCATAAATGCAGTCCAGTTCCACTCTTCGGCTTCGCATTCCTCGTTCATCTTTGCATTTAACGACTTCTGACCGCCCTCGAAAGTTCCGATCCGGAACGTAAACAACAATTTCCCAGACCGGCAATTGCGAAGAAGCGGTAATCAGGGAATGAGTATAACCCCAGAAAATAGCCATTACTATTGGTAACCGGCTGTAAGCTGTGGCAAATTACGGTTGTTAATATTGTACGAAAGAGTGCTTCGCCCCGGTAAATCACCGTCTGAGCGGGCAGTCAATGAAGCCATTATCCATTTTCAAAGAAACATGTTTGAACAAGAATTCGTAAAGAGAACAAAATCTATCCGCCCAAATTGCACATTGTGCTCCGCTTATTTGCTCCGTTATTCCCGCCAGAAAAAGCAGAACGTATCCGATAGCTATGGAGCGATCTGATTCACATGGAAGCGGATTTTTCACAGATGATAGTGAAACGCGAGTCTCTGTAACGTCTTTTTCTAACACAAAAACAACGGAAAAATAGCGGAAACTCTTCAGCTACTTAGCAACGCATTTGATTGTTTGTTAAGGAAAATATTCATTTCTAAACAAATATTGCGAAAATATCAATAATACAAATTGGTTAAATTGAAAATGTTGCTAGAGCGCGAAAACACGAACTATTTAACGGAGAATATTTTCACACAGGTTTACTCGGAGATGAGAGCATAAAAAAGCGCAAAAATTGAAGTGCCTAGTAATAAATGTATTATAAAATCGCTGCAAATGATTATACAGTGGTTTATTATTTCTAGTATTTCAAATTCCGTTTCGAAAAAACCCTCACGGGCAGAGAAAAATTGTGAAACTAAAAAAAAAATCGAAATATAGTATCAAAAAAATGTATGGTACTTATTCGTCAATTAAATCGAAATTCCGTAATTTTTTGATTTTCGACTTTGATTTTTCTTGGCGAAGGTTTATGTTAGTTTATGAGCTTTATGAAACCACGTTTTTCCTCATTTGATCGCGATTTTCTCGAAACATTCTCATACGACTATAAAATTTATGAGCGCATTTTGTTCATGGGTAAACTCTTTCTCAATTTGCCTATAAAAAACCTATTTTTTCAAAATTCAAAAACATAGCAAAAAAAAATTCTTAAGTTAAAACTTGAAAAGTACGAAAACAAAAAAAATTAAATCAATTATTAATCGTTGGAATTTGATTGTTTTTACTTTAAATTTAAATTCTACGTCTAATTTTCTATGAGAAAGAGCAATAAAATAATATTAAACAGTACTGTTAGTATTTGCAACGAATTTTCAAAGTTGAATAACATAACAACGGTGTAGTATTAAAACTGGGACAAACGTATCGTTGTCGTCAAATTTCCGTAGTTTTGAAGTCAAATTCGGATTCAGCGATCTATTTCCAATAAAAATAACTTTCGAAAACATTTAAAAAGTCCAAAAGTATGAAAATCGAAAAATATTATTAATTAATAGAATTTGATTGTTTTCACTTCAAATTCGAATTCTACGTCTAATTTTCTATGAGAAAGAGCAATAAAATAATATTTAATAGTACTCTATGTATTCGCAACGAATTTTCAAAGTTGAAAAACATCAAGGTTTAGTACTAAAAATGAGAGAAACTTATAGTTGTCGTCAAATTTCCATCGTTTTGACGTCAAATTCGGATTCAGCGTTCAATTTCCTATTAGAATAGCTTTCGAAAACATTTAAAAACAAAAGTTTTATTTTTTACCCTTACCGATGCCAGCGGAGCTCGTAATTTCGCCCGGTGAAAAACGGAAAATAATTTCTGAGGCTCTGTTTAAATTTTTTTCACCAAATTTTTTGCTACGTACGTTTGTAAGGCGTTCAAATGAAGACTCCTGCATATTAAAACAATTGATTCGCATACATTTTGACCCCGAAAATCACAGTTAAAGTCCAATTTTTGAGCTTTCAAAAACTGATTTTTTTGGACCATTTGCAAATTTTTCCGAGAAATAAAAAAAATCACAAAAATACATCTTGGTAAGATACAACTTTCCTAAAAATTTCAGATTTTTATCTGTATTGATAGAGGAGAAAAAAATCGTTAACTGATCGGTTGAAAAAAATCGCAGGGGTACCCCTTGGATTTTTCGCGAAAAATTTTTTGAAATAGATTTCGCTCAAATTCAGCATAATGATAGTTGATGATGTGTATAACAATAATATATAGTCCATTCTTTGTTTATTTTGCACTAAATAGATGAAAAGAACGTTTAAAGTTGAAAAATGTCATGTTTTCGTGTATAGTCAACTATTATTGTTGAATAACGCAAAAACGGTTGAAAAATGGATAGGTACATTACATTGGGAAAATGTGGACAGTTAAATTACCTATCTTTGGGTATATTCAAACATCTGAATTGACGACTTTTTGTACAAGTTATCCACTGTGAACAATTGATTGGTCCTTGAATTTTTAGTGAAACATTTTTTTATTTCGATTTTGCTCAAATTCAGCATAGTGATAGTTGATGAAGTGTATATCAATAATATATGCTTCATTCTTCGTTTCTTTTGTACTAAATTGATGAAAAAAAATTTTAAAGTTGAAAAATGTGATGTTTTGTATATATTCCAGAATTATTTGTCCAGCGTCCCTATTCCAATAAAAAGCGAATTTTCTGAAATATTCACCAAAATCTTGCCCTGACAATGGCTCAATTCTTTAACGAAATCGCTAGCTCAATTTTAAGGGATAACTTTTGACGGGTTTCGTGTTGGAGACAATTCGTCCTTTCCAACGTTTTTCTGAAAAAGGTGTATTCTGTATCAATTTCTATAGATTTTTGGACGCTTAATCGAATCGTGGGTTCGTTATAATGATAGCTTTATTGGTTCTCGAGTTATCGCAGCTTTCGAGGTTTTCATAAATTTGGCATGTGGGTATAACTCAAGAATTTTCGGAGCTATGAAAATCGTGCTATACTCGTAGGAATGCTTGTTAATTAGTCTTCCATTAGGTGGAAAATTTAGCTTTTAATTAGAAAATGAAGAAAAATAAAACGATTAAATTAAAACCACTGTACAATCATCTGCAGCGATTTTTTAATCTTATCTTAATTATCGAAGATCAATGCCAAAGGAGTCTGTGACCGGATAGGTTGGAAGGATGTCGAATTTTTCACGGAAATTCGCGGGCTGTAGAATTTCCAAAACTAGTTTCGCAGGTTTTGGTGTGAAAGTGGGAGAGGCGTTGGAAAAAATAGTTCCACGGCGCCTACGAAAATACGCCTTGAAAATTATAATTGTGCCGCGATATCGGAAAGCAATAACTTACCGAAAATCGGTCCGCTCTGCTCGCAGGTGATGGCCGTTTTTTCATGATAATTCAACACTTTTCCCCTTCGTCTCCCCGTCCAACCCTCGCAACGGTTGTCGTAAATCTCTGGAACGGCAGGCGAACGGTTCCCAACCGAAAACCGACCCATCTTTTTAATTGTTGGACTGTTGCAAGACGCAATCGCCCTTATTTTCATTTTTTCACTCTCCGAGCCCCATAAATTTTTCTTTTTCGAGCCGAGAGCACAGAGTCGTTTCGGTCCGGTGGAAAACCGCGCCAATAAATCCGTCTTGAGCAAAGATCATTTGAAAATAATCACCCTCTAATTTCGAAAGGTCTAAGAACCGTAAAAGCAAACACTGTTTTACATAAGAGGCGCCACCGTTTCTTGAGTCGAAATGAATTAGTCAGGTGCGAGAAATAATTCACCTGAAATGATGAGATTCCGGTTCAATATTTTTTCTACATCTATCGGCAGCTTGAGCTGGAGAATCGTAAAAGTAGAAACTTCCCGTTTAGTATGCACT
Source organism: Tupiocoris notatus (assembly GCA_037159825.1). Lineage (NCBI taxonomy): Eukaryota > Metazoa > Arthropoda > Insecta > Hemiptera > Miridae > Tupiocoris > Tupiocoris notatus. The sequence continues at coordinate 461,604 of JASJUZ010000233.1, read as the reverse complement.
TGAAATGCTCATCAAGAAGTGCGCGCAGGAAATTTAGGTATGCTAAACAAAATGCGCTTGAATTATCGAATATTATTACTCAGGTTCTGTTCAAGAGGATCAATCTATGTCTTATTATTATTTTTTTTTTTTTTGTCAATCTAAGTCTTAATATTATTTTCATTTTTTTGTCAATCTATGTCTTGTTATTATTTTTATTTTTTGTCTATCTATATGTCTTAATATTATTTTCTTTTTTTTTGTCAATCTACGTCTTTTTATTATTTTTATTTTTTTCCCGGTCTATGTCTTATTATTTTTTTCAGTCTGCCTTTTTTTTCTTCGATCTTTGTATTATATTTCATTAATTTTTCCAATTCTTTTGATGGTTTCTCTAATGACAAAAAATATCGCATGAAACTTCTGTTACCAATAAATAATTTCTGGCGAATATTAATTAATGGTAGGCGATTTCAAAAATGGATTTCGTATCAGAAGGATTCTAGAGTTGATTGAAGGACTTTTCGACAGAACAAGTTTCTGAATAATTTATTAGTTACGGTTTTAATAAATACGCCTAAGACTAAAGCTTATTTTTATTTATTTACTGATTTTTAGCCAATTCGGTTTTGTATATTATTCAATATTTTTGGCTGATTCCTCAAAGTCACATAAATTAGCGTTTGGGCGATCTAATAATGATTTTAAAAAACGTATATGATATCAAAACAAATTATCCATATTCCGATAATATCTGTATTGAAATATCGGTTTAAAAATATCTATTAAAAAAATATATCTTTGGTATTGGAACCAAAATATCGCTACCGAGATCTCTACTCGTCAGCCATCCTCCTCGATCTCTAAAGCGATTTATTTTTCTTCACGTTTGACTGTTTTGATTTCAATTTAAAATTACCGAAGCGGAGCTACGAATTAATCGTTTTCAATGGAGCAAACATTGAAACGAATAAAATTATTCATGAGCTAGGCAAAATGTCATCTAACGAATATTGTCTTCGAAGTAATCAATTGCAGTTTCGGACGAGGGTTGACGTTAGCCTTGCCGCTGGCTCTTAGTAAATGAAAACTTAAGCTTTCACAGAGCCTCCCTTTTCCCATGAACAACCGGTTTCGGCGGAAACCTTCGAAATGACAAATGGTTTCTTCCAAGTCGGCGACAACGAGACTAGAAGGAACGGCTGTCTTTATTAATACAACTCCCTCGCTGCGTATTTCTCTAAATTAAGATAATGGTTTGAAATTAACCGCTCCCGCTTTGCGGTTTTTTAATTAACTGCGACAGTCGGCGAGATGAATCGAGGTGGCAGAATAAATGGAATCAGCCGGCGAATTTATCATCTTTCCGAGAAGGGAGGGGAATGAGAATCGAAAGAAACGCTGAAATCAAATTACATCCGAGTTAACAATGACCAGTCGAGCGGTATAGTTCAGTTTTATTACGCCAACTCCCTTTTTCCAGTTACAATTTAAAACTTTACAAGTCCGCGCCTTTTTTTCCCTTTTTCGTACGACCGATTTAATATTCTTTGATATTCCCGATGGAAGAGCGAAATCTTCGTTTTTTCGTCGACTCCGGGCTGAACCGTTTCTTTGGAAAAGCTAAGTTAATAAAATGAGTTATTGACGAGGAACGAGGGAGAACAAAGGGATTGACGAAATTAAACAGATGTTGACAGTTCGTGTAAAAATTCCCGACGAGGACGGTCCAGCTCTGATTTCCGCCCGACGGCGTTTTCGGCCGAAAGATAACCGGTTTTTTTACGCTGCCGTCGAAGAGGGTGACCCGGCAATAAAAACCGTTCCAATAATGTCAAATCCCAATCTGCTCTACCGATTTCACTCAGCAACCTCGACGTCGAGTACTTACCGATCAATCACGGACCCCGGATTAAAAGTCCTGTTTTCTTAGGAAAAAAAATGCAAAAAATAACAATTATGGACCCTGGTTAAAAAATCCTGTTTTCCAGGCGAAAAATCCTGTTTTTATTGTAAGGCAAAAATCCTGCCCCCCCCCCCTGCCCCCTGCCAGGGAATATTAGTAGGCTATACACGAAAACATGACATTTTTCAACTTTAAACGTTCTTTTCATCTATTTAGTGCGAAAGAAACAAAGAATGAACCATATATTATTGATATACACATCATCAACTATCATTATGCTGAATTTGAGCGAAATCTATTTCAAAAAATTTTTCGCGAAAAATCCAAGGGGTACCCCTGCGATTTTTTTCAACCGATCAGTTAACGAATTTTTACTCCTCTATCAATACAGATAAAAATCTGAAATTTTTAGGAAAGTTGTATCTTACCAAAATGTATTTTTGTGATTTTTTTTATTTCTCGGAAAAACCTGCAACTGGTCCAAAAAAATCGGTCTTTGAAAGCTCAAAAATTGGACTTTAACCGTGATTTTTGGGGTCAAAATAAACGCGATTCAATTGTTTTATTATGCAGGAGCCTTCATTTGAACGCCTTACACACGTACATAGCAAAAAATTTGGTGAAAAAAATTTAAACAGAGCCAGAGAAATTATTTTCCGTAAATCGAGTTTTTCGCCGGACGAACTTTCGAGCATCGGTAAGGGTGAAAAATTAAATTGTCGTTTTAAAGCGATTTTGAAAGCTATTCTTATAGTAAATTTAATGCTAAATCCGAATATGACGTCAAAACGGTGGAAATTTGACGACCAACATTAGTTTTTCCAGGTTTAATACTACGCCACTCCTACGTTTTTCGTTTCCCTGTTCCTGTTCCTGTGTTGTTGTGTTGTGTGTCTTGTTTTTAGTGGGAAAAGTCTGAGATATTTTAGAATTAAAAAAAAAAAAAATAATAAATCAATTCCGACGTTTGTCGAGAGATAAATTTTGGTGAAAATTGAGACATATATCTCTTGTAGATGAAAAGTATTTATGGTCGACGGAATTTTCAATCCTCGACTTTAAAATAATTTCATTGAATGTTATGTTTTGCGAACGAATTGCACATCTAATTTACAATTTCTACACCATCGCTTACAGTTGCTTTAGGTTGAACGATTGAAATTTATACGATTTTACAAGAAACGTTCGGTTGGGAAAATTTGCATGGAAGACGGTTGAAATCGAACCGCACACGGCAGTCGAGCACTGACCTATCCCTTGGTAATTTACATAACTCTGTTGAAGTCTTAATACTCGTCGTCGATGTATTCGTGTTTCTGTGTATTCGTTCGTATCGAAGTTGAGTCAGTTACGAGGGCATTGATTGATAAGTCCCCTTTCCACTTGTTACGTCCCATCTCCAGGTCAGAAGGAACAATGTGCATACGCAGATCACCGGCTCCTGCGTCGTGCACTAATGAGACGCGATGCCTTTTCTCCCACGGCTCCAGGAGGCCTAACTGAGCGTCTATAGGAATCCCTCCGAGATTCGCTAACCCTTTGTATCGAAGAGACTTCTGAATCCTCGCTTACCGGGTGTATACGTAGGCATAGGCGTCGCGTCGAGGGGAGGGGGGCACGAGGGGGCACGTGCCCCCCCAACTAATAGACAACTAAATAATCGGCCTAGTAATATTTCGATTACTGTCTGTATACATTATTTATTTTATAAAAATGCTATCATTAAAGCTTACATCGTTTATAATAATTTTGTTTTATATTGAAACAATAACGAGAAATTCTTTTTTTGGGTGTAGCTCTCTTTCTGATATTGTCATATAGGGTCATATGTACCAGATGGACCTATATGCAGCCCTGAAGATGCCCGGATGGGCGAAAGATCTCGGCCGAGGAATAAAAATATGGAGAAAAAGTCGCAATCTCAATCTCCCCCTCATCCTGAAAATAACGAGAAAGATAGGCGTATAGATACAAAAACAGAGCGAATCCTCAATCATCCGTGTCCTAAGAGATTTTTCAAAGTAGAATAATATATATCCTTGTCCTCAGTCACCTGTGCCCAAAGTAGGCATGGGATCTTGGTATCGAAATAACAATATGAAAATGAAATATCGTTTATTGTATAACCGTAAGGTATTACTAAGGCGAAATAACTATATTATGGTTCCAATATTAGATATTTTTATATCGATATTTTCAAACCGATATCGAAAAATCGGTACTTTGTTTTGATATATTGTATTTTATACTTCCATGCGTTCGTTGTAAATGGACGTATTGCTTCTTAAAAATCGAATATAGAACCGAGTTCCCTTCGGAAGAAATTTTCATAGTTCTATACTTAGAATCGCTTTTTGAACAAATGTCAATGTATCTGTGTGTGGTCCAAAGTGACATCGCCATATCTCCAAAAATCAAATTTGACGAAATTTTTGAAATTCACTGAAAATCAATTTTGGCTTTGCAATGGCTCAATTCTTTAACCAAAAGCTACCTCTATTTTAAGTGTATTTTAATGGGGTTATGAGGGGGAGAAACGTTGTATTTTCCAACGTTTTGCATAAAAATATTTATTCTATCAATTTGTATACATTTTTCGGAAGCTGAATCAAATGAGACCATAAATGTAATGAAAAAAATCGAGAATTTTTGCAGGTATAAAAATCGTGCTATTTTCGTTGGATTGGTCGTCAAACTCTCCCCTTCAACTATACCGTAGGGTGAAAAATTTATTTTTTAATTCGAAAATGAAAAAAAACATATAAATGATTAAAACTACAACAGTTGCAACGGAGTTCCTCTTATAGTTTGTTACCAATCTGTGGTTTTTTTTTTTTTTTTTTTTTTTTTTTTTTTTTGGTGGAAACGTTTTTCATTTGCAGGGTTTTTTCAAAATAAAAGCTTCAAGCTACTTTTTTTCTTTTTTTTTGACACTCGATAATCACTCCTTTTTATGAGACCATCAACTTCAAGGTTAGAGGGCAAGCTGGCGTGATATTTCAGTCAATCTGCTTTATATTGCTTCACTGCTAATGAGTCACTGAGATCGATGACGACGAAAGTACAGTCTATCGAGAGAGACCTGGGATTATTCAATTCGAAGTAAGTCTATATAGGCGATTGTTTCGAAACAACACACTTATTTTTATGTCACCTATGTCGATACAAGCTGACGATATTTGCCATCATTAGACAATATTTGCCATAATCTATTTATCAATAGAGAAACACGTCTAGCAACGGTGTACAGCGTTATCATTATTACGACAAATTATCCTTCACGAGTTTTTTTCGAAATTATATCGTAAGCGATATTTGATTGGCGCGAACGGCCTCGTAAATCTAGCCAGACGGGAGGCGACGAGCAGGCGGCGTCAGGTTTGTGGGAGGTTGAGAGTAAAAATTACTGTGGTTACCGTGCGAGGAAATCGTGGCAATAATTATATTTGGAATCTTTATTACCGTAACATCAACGGAAGGGCCCTGATCCACTGTTTAAGGGGAGGGGGTACGGAAATGACCCGAACATTACAAGCGAGGGAGAAACATCTGTATCAGGATGAAAGCGAGTCTTCGTACTGAATGTAACGACATTAAAATGCGAGTGTAATTTGATACTCGAATCCTGTCATTCAACGGGACCTTCTAAAATGAACGGCATGAATGAGTAGGTAACCACAAAAGGATTTTTTCGGTTTATTATCCGACGTTATTAGCTATTAATGGTGTATGAAAATTAATCTCGTAATAACTGTTTCGGTTTATTATTCAATATGATCGCCCAAGGAAAAAATTCCAACCACCCTTCGAAATTTGATATTTTACGTTTCAAAGAATTTTCGTTCCGACAATCCAATGAATAAAAATCTGTCCATACACCGTCAACACTTTTCTGCCAAAATTATAAAAGTTAAATATTTGAAATGTTCACCGAAAACCAATCTTCGTCTAACTATGGCTCAATTCTTTCACCAAATCGCTTCCTCTATTTTAAGAGTATTTTTGAGGAGTTTTGAACGGGAAAAAATCCGTATTTTCAACGTTTTGCAGAAAAAGGTGTATTTGGTATCAGTTTCTATGGATTTTTGGACGCTGAACCGATTTTTTTACAACGCATTTTCTATTTTTTTTTTTTTTTTTTTTTTTTTTTTTGTTGAAACATAGGCGCGCTTGATATAAATTTATTTAGATTTTTATGCTTCATCGGATGAGACCATAACGGAGTCTATAGCTATGATGGTACTAGACTTATCGCAGCTTTTGTGTGAAATTTTCAACCTTTTTAAAAATCTGCCGCGATGGTACAACTCGAGAGTTGATGGAGCTATAAAAACCGTTCTATACTTGATGGATGCTCTTAATATGCATCAACAGGCGAACAATTAACTTTTTGCTAGATAATTAAGAAAAAGTCACGAATGTAAGATAAGCGAAACTATAATAAACCACTGTAATCATTTGCAGCGTTTTCTGCCAAGTGGCTGTATTAAATTAAATTAACTTTGTTCTTTAGGGGGTTTTTAGAGGGGTTATTAATCCAAATGTGGCGTTTTATGAATTCATTTGAAGTTTTTCGAACTAGAACCAATTCCGATATTAATAATTATTTCAAAATAAATTCCTCGTAAATAGCTAGATAATAATTTTCCAAGTCCGGGACTAAAAAATCTCTAATTGAGGTCATTTGGCAAAATTAAATTGATAAAATCGATCTTGTGTATTACCGACTGACATTGATGACCTCGATCTTCACGTCATGACGTTGACCTTGATTTAGTTCATAAATTTGGCCTCTCCATTTCCTTGCATTTGACCGGCCGCAAAAATAGAGCGATTGAATATTTTGCGAATATAAATTCAAAATTATTTGAATGGATAGTAAAATCAATAAATTTCCTGTTTCTGTTGATACTTAGGTTTCAAACCACTTATTGTTAACAATATTATAGGAAAAATCCTTGGAAAGTACCTTAATTTTAATTATTTTATTTATTTCTCCCGAATTTCCCTTATTTACCTATATGTTGCGGCAATGTGCGCATTTTTTCTGCTCATTAACATGTCATGCGGACGTTTAAAAATAATTTTCCCTATGGTATGAAGCGAGGATTATTTTCAAGACGCTAAAAAAAAAAAAAAAACATTAAAAATGCACACACTTGAAAATGTACTTGCTTAAAAAAATGAACTCATTATTCAATTTTTTCCTTAGTGACAGTTTAGTTTTGGTTCCTTCGTTACTGCGCCGCTATCGTATTTTTCAAATCGATATACAACCCATAGAAACTGAAGAACAGTCTCAAGATAATTTCGTTAGCCATGAAATGTCACGATTTCGAGAGCTCGATTAAACGAGAACAAACATGCCGACGTCTACGCCATCATCGGGGAAACCAAAAGGAAGTGAAACAGTAAGATATATTTTATTCGGGCTGTGATACTTGGAATGTGCTAGTTCGCTTGGTGCAAAACAATCGAGTTCGGCTCTAAAAATGAAATGTCGACCCCGCATATGATTAATCAATAAAATTTCAAGCACCTAGGTAGTTCTAAGAAAGCATTTTAGCTTTATTTTATTTATCGGGGAAGAAAACCCCGATATATTGCTACAATAAGGCCAAGAAGATAATTTTTATTCGTTGCTGTTTTGTCGCATCGATCATGCTTCGCAAGCTAATAAAAAACGAGAACAAGTCGCCATGTTTTTCTCCCCCTCAATCTCAACAGCGGATAATTTTTATTTTTCAGCAGCCGGAGAAAAAGCCAGTATCAAACGACGAGTTGAAAACGATGATCGGGAAGGCGATGGGCTTGGCGAGAGACTTGCCATCGACAAATTACGACCAAATTTTCTCCAGAACCGACCGCAACGAGCCTGACATGTTTCCCGAACCGCCTCCGCGGCCTTTGTAAGTTCCATCAACACGAATAACAGTCCAGTTAGGTGTTCGAACTTCTCGCTAAATAAAGGGCATTCTCTGGTAATATCGCCCAATTAGGCGTTTCACTAGTTTGTTTATTTGTTTATTAACAAGATGCTGCAGATGTATTGTCGATTAAACAGCAGATTGCAACTATGAATTGTTCTCGCTCAAATATTTTACCAGTTTGCCAATCATGTCGAACCGATTGATGAATTATTATGCGTTTTAGACCCAGAGTTTCGCAAACGTCGACTAAGAAAAAAGGAAGTGCCCATCAACCAACCATGAAGAAGAACCAAAGCATAGCTAAAGCGAAAGGCGTTAAGAATAAATGAAGTTTGGAATTGCGGGGATATTTATTGACTCTTCGTCCGTATCGAACTTCATTTATTGCTGCTCGAATAGTTGAAATCGCGAGGTTGTCGCGATAGTTAAAAATAGGGAATTGTCAAATGCAAATTATCAGTGAAATAATTTTCTCTGCACAATTGTTTTAATGTTTAATTTTCGATTAAATTTTTTCGTCCAATTTTTTCGATTCTTTTTTTTCGTCGTACACTTCGAGTGAATAATTCTTTTTTTTTATTATTTCAATTTTTTTCAGCGGAAATCAAAGTTCATTGCTTTTCACTATGATAAATATATAATACTTTTTAGCTCTTCGTCTGTTTTGAACGGCCCAAATTGGAAGCGCTTGGCTCAGTTTGGTAGGCTAGCCTGGCGCTATAGAAAAATAACGGTGAGTGAATTCAATTTTTGAGATAGCACATCATTTATTATTTTGTATCACCTTTTATTTTTTCTTATTTTAATATTATTATATTTTCTTGAACCGGCAAATCCGAGCTTCCGGCGTTGAATAACCATGCCGTATTGTTTATTAAAATTTGTTATCATTCAAAGAAGCTGTACAATTTAATTTTGTAAATAAACTACTTTCTCCTTTTTTTTTTTTCTTCCTCTGGACATCATTATTTATTCTTCCCTTCAATCCGTCTAAACTACTATGAAAAATATTCTCCCTATTATTCTATGGACTTTTTTGTTTTATTATATTAGGAGCCGGATAAAATACGGGCGAACACGCGATCAAAACGTACTTTTATTCATGAATGTAAGAAACATAAACAGAACCAGGGCGGAAGTAGAATTGATAAATGAATGTATAGTTCTAGTTAGGGCGCTGATCACTACATTTTTGTCATTAACTTCAAGGAAAATGCTTCCTCAACGAAAGGCCACCGATTTCCTCGAAATTGGGAAACGTTGTGTTATAATCCCCCTAGCAGCTCCAAGCGCTTCTTTCAGTGCGGTGGATTCTGCAATATGCTCCGCTTCTAATTACCGTCGTCGGTAGATTCGTTTGTGATACAAATTGCGCAAAAACTCCGCTGAAAGTTGGACATCGTAAAAAACGGCCTCACTTGCGTCTCGGATTGCACGAAAGAACGAAATGAGTTGGGAAACCTCTTTCCTGAGGTAAAGACTCGACCATTAGACCGGATCTGTACTATTTGTAGCGATGATGGCAATATAATTAGGATAGGTGACAGTTAGACGACACATATAACATGCTAATGCTCCTCCTCATCGCTCGTTGGTAATTTGAGTGAAATTCTTGTACAACTGACGTACGACGATCAAGTACAAGTGTGGGAAAGGGCAAAAAATGCTTCGGGTCCTCGTCATTACGAAACGCAGTCCTTCCGGTCACATCTGACGCAGGAGAATTTCTACTTGGGTTGTCAGAACTTTTCGACTATTGTGCCAGAACTTTGTCGGAATTTTTTATTAAAGCTATTGAAACGATACGAAGTGGTTCAATAGCTTTAATAAATCGATATTTGGAAGAAAAAACCAAAGCAGAGAGAGAAATATTTTCCCCGATTGTGCGATACCTTTGGCATCAGATAATTGAGCGATAAAGTGGAAACTCGCCGTCGATTCTTTCGCACCGAAGAGTTAAACGCGTGTTGAGAGGGAATCGAAGGCGTCATGACGTGAAACGAGGATGGAAAGCACGTGCGAGTGGTCCGATTCGTATGTGATCACACGAAACTAACAGCGCAGAAAGTTCCTGCGAGCGAACACGAACCATAACGAACTGATATTTTCAAACCAGCTAGGCTCAATGCACCGACCCATCAAAACCTTGGAATATACCTATTAGTTTTTTTTTAATTTATTTTTTATATTTTATTCATTTTTATTCTCCTTATTTTTCAAATTAAAAGCTGGATTTTTTGCCTAACGGTACAGCTGAAGAGAGTGTTTGACAATTGTTCCAACGAGTATAGGGCAATTTTCATAGCTCCGAAATCTCTCGAGCTTTTAAAAAAATAAACCAAATTCCTGAAAATCCAAATTCTTCCGAATTTCTGAAACGCTCCCAAATTCAACACAAGATCCGAATTAACTTGAGGATCAATAAAACGTAAATAATATAAAAAAAAGAAGTGATGTGAAGTGGAGCGGGAATCAACGTGACTAAAAATTGCCCCATTCTGTATTATTTCAATTTTAGAAATAACAAAAAATAGATCTATTATATATTCCATCCTATAGGGAGTCCTAATAGTATTGAACCAAACCTCTATCCTCAATAACTCATGGAGGTTGAATCATGGCCTCAATAAAATCCTCTACCAGTCTGAATCAAACAATCAAGCCAGAAGAGTTCTGATCGTCTTGAGTCACAGCCGAGCTATGTAATGCATGATGATCCGAATCTACGAATAATAGCAAGCGAATCGTGTTGTGTTGGGGTGAAGGTTTCGCTCGCCAGTTCAAGCAAGGCAACAACTTCCAGCCGTCAGTTCGCAAAGCGCCTCACTCTGGCGATAACAATCTCTCGCCGTCTATAATTCCTTTCCAGAACTGTCTACCCCCTCTATACCTTTTTTCCATTCGGCCAGCGTTCGGCGTAATTTTTTCGCCTATTTTTTTCCCCGTTGGCTTCCCATGGCAACGATGCTACTTGAGTTACCCCGATGTTTTTATTATCGACGTCCCCCGGTAGCTCCTACAAATTAATAAGGAGACTCCGCGATGCGATAAAGAGCCCGAGTTTGAACGGATCTTCGAATCCTACCGGTCTACGCTCGAGGACATTAGCAATTTTATCGGTGCCGATAAAACGATCGATTTTGTTTTTCTTCCTCGCCGGCCAGAGGTAAGTTCGTCTCTTGGAAACTTTAATGAATAGTCAGGAGAGGGCTGAACATGAGATAACCGAGCGAGGCATGGATTGATAACTTCGAGCGGTAAGATAAGTTCTGGCCCTCTGAAAAGGTAATGCGGCCTGCTCGGAGCGGCAATAAATATCAAAGCGTAATGTGGGTGCTCGGAGATCTCAGGAAAAGGCGACTGGCTCTTTGAAAAGTTGAGTTTTTTTTTCTTCGACTGTTGTTGTAATCAGATCGTTCATTCATGCCGTTCGAAGAATAGGCCATTGATCCGTCGGTACGCAATATTAGGGAATGTGCGTTTTCGAAATCGAAACAAGTCGGTGGAAATATTCGAAGTCACTCGCTACCTTAACACACGCCAATGTAGTTTGATTTAAAAGAGGAAATATAATGTTTAATTCTTTTTATACAGGGTGCGGCATAAAGGACGGAACGATTTTTAAAAATTCATAAAATCGGCAATCATTATTGTAAAACAAATTTATTTACAGATTCGACTTTGTAAACGAATAGCATTTTCGAAAGTTCCGACGGACTGATTCCGGTCCGGCGGACGGACTGAATTTTATGTATTGGATATTTGGATTCTACATGCCTTAAAACGTAAAACATCAAATCGGGAGTGAACGACAAAATTCATCAGATGAAATTTTCGCAGAAATTGAATAATTTTAATCGGCTTAAATAAACAATCATACCTGATGTCTGACGAGTTAATGGCGATTTCGCATCGTCGGTTGGTTGTATTACCTTCATCATTTACCCTACGGCAGGTTGCCATTATTTGACCAAGGAGTTGAAGACCGCTGAACAGTAACGTGGATTATAATAGCCCAGCGGTTGACTGCATTATTTATGAAATGCACGGATGATTTACGATCGAACATGCAAACTTCCCCGTCTCGTGCTCTGTGTCAGTGTGATCGCATGTTTGCGACCGTGTACGCTTTGTTCTAAATGCGATATAATTCACTTCGGACGCGTTGTTCATTTCTGTTCTTGAGCCCGCGCCTTATCATATTCGGAAAATGAGCGATGTCCTTTTATTGTGCCATCCTTCAATTCAGAGTAATGTCTGTCAACCCGGCGAACTAACGAGCAGATAATCAATGCGAACGAGGATCGTCCGAACATTATCTGATGACAAGTGTTGATAATTTGACGCCGCGTTTGTCCTCTCTATGAAATAAATTTCATCGAGGACAGAGAAAAGGAAAAAATGTTTCCCGTATTTTTGAAAAAATGTCTATTTTACGTTAAAGTTGAACTACGGTTTTCAGAAAAGCCTCCGGTTCGAGCGCCGACGGGCGATGAATGGAATTATTTCCCTTGGTCCTCTACAGCCTCTGCAAAAAACCGCGGCGGCTATTCTTTGTGCTACTGGTCTTCAATGTTGGCGGCTAATGCGGCTATGATGAGCACGATGAGGGGAAAACCGAGATCCGAGTATAATAGTTTTTTTCCAAAATGATTTCTCAGAATGCCGGTTGGAATGCTGTTTGCCATACAGGAATTCACATCGCGCCGCCGAAATGCGACTTGAGAGTTTTATAAATATACAAAACACGTGAAACGGCGATTACGCAATTTTATTAATTAATTACTAATCTATCTCCAGTTATGTAGTTAGTTTTAATTGATGTGTTTTTTATTTATTTATTTTATTTTTTTGTTGAGAAATTAATATTTTTCCCCTCGTTTTAATTTCCACTGCGTTATGAATTTATTTGTGATTAATTTTTGTCTGTAATGTATTTTATCATCATCTATAGAAAAGTATTTACGCATTATTCTGTGAATTGACAGTTATGTTTCAATTCGTTTTTAACCGAGTTCAAAAGTAGGAGGTCCCAGAATTCTTTAAACCGAACCCGGTAGTGGAAAACGTGATTTTCACTTTTTTTTACTACACGAGCTTATAACGTGAAAAAATTTTCGATATTTTTTTTCTTTTGACGTCATTATGTTCACAATCGATCCATCTTTAAGGCCCAGCTAAAATTTTTGTTCGGATGTCGGGTAGAGAAAAAAGTGAAATGAAAAACGTGTGAAGGATTTTCAGATTTTTGAGGTTTTTCAAGCCCCATTTTCAGCTAGAATGAGGAAAAAAGTTCGTCCTTCTAATTGAAAACAAGAGCTTTCAACAAAAACTTGTTTTTTATTTTTGTAGTCTTAAGCTGTTCTTCGAGGTGAAGTGGTCAAATTATCTAGTACGAGTCTTAAAATATTTTCAATAGGTGCATAATTATTATCATGAATGGAGTCCGTATTAAAATGTGCAGTTGGTGATGATAAATGTGAGTTATCGTAAAAGTCGAGACGCGCTTATTGTCATTTTTTCTTGTTCAGTCTTTTTATGTAACTATGTTGGTTTAATTTTTTTTATAGATTTAAACAGAATTTATCAAGTTGCATTTCAGTAAATTTCAACTATCAGAATAACTTAAGTACTTACGAATTATTTACACCATTTTCGAATTAATTGTTTCCATTAAATCTAACTTTCCTAAATGAATCAGACTTACTATATCGGTAGAGTTGACATTTTTACTCTTGAAGTCGACTTTTTTAAACCATTTGATAAAGATGGCGTTTCAAAGTTCACAAATTAACAGGATTTTCCGTCTCTTACATTCGTGAGCATTGATCTGAACAGTACCACCTTGTTCCCATCAGATATTGTTCGGTAGGTACCATGAAGTGCTCTGTACATGTGGCTAGAAGGCGCTGAGCTGGGCGTGGCCCACCTCACCTTCTATTGATTACCCACTTTTGGGAACTCGAGAGCTCAAAAACGAAGCAGGTACAGCAATGTGCTTGATTAAATAAAAATTATTAGACATTATCTTGTTTCAATTTTTTTTCTATCTAGGAGTCAATCGTGTGCCAATAACACGAATAAAACCATTAAAAAATAAATAAATAAAAACCCGTCGAAATCAACTATTCCCGAGTGACAGTGATAATCGAACTAATTCGAACATTTGTGGACGTTTCTACCTAACAAAAAATTTGGCTAATATGAGGGAAACTCCGTGGAAGCTATAAGCTAAGTTATTCATATTTTTCTCAATTATCGTCTCCAATTTCTCCCCCCAACGAAACAACTAAAGGGAGTTTTAGACCACCGTCTACGCGAGTATAGATCGATTTTTGTAAAAAAAATTATAGAATTCCTGAAAATCACCAAAATTCCGCACAGAAGCTGTGGTAACTCAAGAACAATCAAAGCTATCGGCACAGCTATGGTCTCATTCGATTCCGCGCCCGAAAATCTACAGAAATTGATACCAAATACACGTAAAAAATACGTCTGAAAAATATTGGAAAATACAAAAAATTCTCCTCATTGAAACCTCCAAAAATACCCTTAAAAAGAAGCCTGCGATTTGGCTATTGAACCGAACTGTTATACGACCAGGAATGATTTTTGGTACAAATTTCAAGAGTTTGGCTATTAGTATATAATATATAATATAATAATAAAATTAGTGTTCAAAATAATAGGAATAATAAACTACAGTACAATCATACGCAGCGTTTTTTCCAATCTACTCGCAAAAACTGAAACTAATCGGGGTTATTATTTTGTGAAATGGATAAAGGTTCTTTGGTTACCACCGATTTCTGAAACGGATATCAATTCGCGGTAGATATTCTCGGTAAAATCATCTCTCGAATGGAATATCTGCCATTCTTTAATCGCCTTGCGATAGGTCGCTTCTCACTTGGCTAACAACTTGAGCCTGACAAGAGATAAATTTGATCGTGAATATAATACAAATATACTCAAGTTCTCGGCTTCGTACTTGCGAACCGGGCGGTTATCTTGGAATTGCGAGGAACAAGGTAGAAGGAACGGAAGACGATGAATGATAGTGTGGGCGGAATGTGGGCGTGTCTTGCGTCGTCCAATGAAACTGCTTCGCCCTTCGACCGATCCCAGCAGCTGCACGCGTCTCGCGTTCTCGGCTGTTGAATGCCGCAACCCTTGTTTTTTTCCATACCACGGCTTTTCCGAAGGTTCGATTCAGTCGGTGCTCCGAATTCACAAGTAGTTTTCAATAACAGTAGAGAATGTATCTCTGTAAACCGTGGCTTGGAAATGTAAGCTCTGAAATTCGAATAGTTTCAAGAATTGACTCTAAATTCAATTATGCGATAAAATTTGGTAGCAGAGAATGGAATGACGGTGCTGATCAAGAATCGAAGTCTTCGATTCTTTAGGTAAAGAGGAATATACGGGTTTGGTTTATTATTCAATGAATAATGCCCCTTCGTGATCTTTGTGCGAAAACATCTGAGTACACGTCTTTGGTCCTTGTTGTGCCAGCTATTCCGACAGTCCAATCTGATTACCCAACGAGCGTTTGTTTAATTGAGGAAAATGAATAAACCCCCGAACTTAATATATAGTGTGATTTTCCAGGTAATTTCTCAGTCTTGAACGGTTGAGATTGGGAACAAAGGTCTATGAAGCCGTACGAGTGAAAACCGTCCATGTACCGGGCGAATTTGGGCGAAAATGAGTTTTCATGTTAAAATCAGTGAGTATACGGGTTAAAATACGGGTTACAGATCGGCGTAAAAACGCCAGGAATCGAATACAGTTATTTTCATAATTTTTTTTCCTAGTGGAATAGGATAACAATATAGTTGAAACAATATTTTGCGATAATTTTTGAAAAGGATTTCAGAAACTGTCGTTCCCAAAATAATTATACCTATTTATTGACACCAATATTACACACCTATACTATTCCAAAAAACCGACGATCTTACAAGCTGAAAACTCTATGCATAATTTTTCTTGAAGTCTCGGTGATTCTTCTATTTCTCAACATCGTTCTATCGGCTGTCGCATCGAAAGTGACGGTGACAAAGATAATTTCGATGGGTCTTCAATTTTTTCCCGAACGTCTTCCGCCTCGCAGCTCATCATCGAGTTTTCTTCATCAGGAACTCCTCACGTTGTCTTGACACGCTGCTTCTAGTCCATCGCTGCTCGACCATGACAGTCCGCTGCTGCCTTGTCGATCGAAGTGAGCTCAAGTTGAGTTCGCTAAGGCTACACGTGCCCAAAAGAACTTCCAGCGAGCAACCAAGGCGGGAAAATTGGAGATCTATCAATGAATCCGAACCGTTCGATGGCATTCGAGAGTAGATTTTTCTAGCCTGCCTTCAGTAATGTGGCGATGAAAAATTAATGATACAAGATTTCAATATAAAAGGTTTCTTCAAGGATTGTCGAACATAATTATAAATATTTTAATAACCCCATTTCAAGGGTTGCGTCTCCTCACGTATCATTAGTGAGATATTTCGACCAATGAGCTCAAATGATAACATCAAGCTCATCAAATAATACAACGAATATCAAATGATGGAACATTACAATATCATCAAATGACAGAGTATTACGAATTAATTATTATAAATTACGTGAAAATTAAGCAATAAAATTGACGTTCTATAGTTACACCTCAATCATGATATTTTATTTTATTTTTTATTTTTTTACTGTAAACGTTACGTTGTAAATGGAACTATTTGTGATCGAAAACTCGAATAGATTGTCGGAACGGATGTGAATTCGGAATAAATTTTCATACTACTGAACACAAAAACGCATTGTGAACAAGTGTCTGCCTGTGGTCAAAAACTGACAATATTTCGAAAAAAAGGGAAAAATGAATGAACTTCGATGAAATTTTCAGAACCATGGGCCAAGGAGCAACACCCCGTGCAGTCTCAACTTACATTATCGACACGAACTACTCCAACAGCGTTTGATAGGAACATATTACCTAAATCACAGTCGTCTCCTATGACGTATTTTGATTTTTACAAACAAATTAATAAAAAATTAATATACTTCTCTTTCTGATCGTCGCATTTTTTTATGTCCATGGATTGCGAGGGGGAGAGAAACCAGGCGGCATTTGAATGAATTTTTCGATTTTATAATCGGTCATATCCGTCTGCCGTCTTTAACATGGAAGTAATGTATGATATTTTCACACCACCGGTCTCTACCCGATGTGCTGTATTCGCAGTTAAAATTTATAAACTGGCCACCCAGTGTATTTACTGCGATATAAGTGAGTATGTCTTGCTTGCTTTGGATGCAATCATCACTTGATATTAAATGCTCACATTTAAGACCGCGTGTGGGTAATATAACCAAGCTTTCATTCGACCGATTGTCACTTCGCACATAAATTACAATTGTT
This sequence comes from Tupiocoris notatus, assembly GCA_037159825.1. NCBI lineage: Eukaryota > Metazoa > Arthropoda > Insecta > Hemiptera > Miridae > Tupiocoris > Tupiocoris notatus. The sequence continues at coordinate 444,374 of JASJUZ010000233.1, read as the reverse complement.
TGCAAGTTTTTCCTTTGAGCCGATCAACTTTACGAAGCAAAAAATGTCGCGCTGAGTTTTACGACAACGTATACATGTATCTCTGGTGAAATAGCCACGTTGAAGACGTGCAATTAAATTGAGCCTTCAGAAATACTTTAGGTCATAAACCTTTGGAAGCGATATTATCCGATTTATTGCGTGACATAACTGACTATATTCACCGCTCGTTATTCATTTTTTCATGTTATCCCCCTATACGAGAAAATGTAAATAGCTTTTCCACTTCTTCACTTCTGTTTCCCCCTATTTTCGCGCCGATCTCCTAGATAGGAATTCTATTGTACTCGGACCGCATCTCGATTTGCTGTTTGTAGGTTATAGGGTTCCCCAGGAAGCCTAGAAAGGGCGACTTTCTTTGTGCGTTCGATTCAAATGTAGAGAAAGAGGTTGCAGGGTTGGAAACGATCGATAAGTCGAACAGCTTATCGTCTTTTTTTCTAGCTTTTTCAAGAAGGGGAGAATGTAACTAGCTTTGGGGGCAGCGCCCTCGAATTGGCGAGGCAGTGAAGCAACATGTGACATTGACCTGCTAGCAAAATGAAGAACTATTGGTTTCGTGGGTGGGACACGAGAGATATAATAATGGTAAGTGAATTGTAAGGGCGAAGAATTGTGGACATGAAATGAAATAATGCTGGCTAAATATTTTTTTGCCCACTATCGCTCAACATTTGAGCTGATAATTTTATAGTGACTAGCGGTATTGCACACAATTATGACGAAAAAGTACTTAATTAGTGTTAACTTCACACCCTTGCATTGCAACGCATGGGATGTCTGCTTTTGTCTATTTGATACGATTTCACGGTCAAACGAATAATTGCATGATGATGAAATTTTATTATATTTATTTATTTTTATTTATTTTTTTATTCGGAACAAATATAGCTGCTCGTTAAATTTAAGCTACTCTGATACCTTGTTACACTGCTCCGTCAAGAAGTAAAAGTCGATTTTATTGATTTCTGAAGGAGATGTTCGAGGGAGGTTTTCCTTTATACGATTCCAACGGAAAGGAATGCCTTGAAACTATGTTTAATAAGCGGTTTATTCAACTGGAATTAGGTTTCTTTCAATTTCTATGCACGTTATAAAAATAAATAGGTACTAACAGACAACGTGGTAAATTATGAAATGATAAAATATAAAAATGAAGGTTTGATGAAAATGAAATACGTTTTGAAAATAGCGATGACGAAAATGTCAAGAGTTTTATGCACGTGAAAATTTCCCCGCATGAAATTGTCAGAATAAAATTGTTGCAAATAATATAATTTTATAATAATTGTTGTGAATTATGTAATGAAAGAAAAATACGAAGAGAAGGAATAAAGGAGAGAAGAGAGACGTGAAGAGAAGAGAGATAGTAATTAAGAAGTTGAACTTAACTCAATTTCGAGCAAAATGAAAAAGAAAAAAAAAGTCGTCGTATTCCTTCTTCGGTTTTGTTGCCGAGGGGTAAAATATTCGAACAAAATGTAAACAGCTTTTTAATTTTTATAATTTTGCCCTAGCCGAGCACTTTCGCCCGTTCGGGCATCTTCAGGGCAACGAGGATCTACTAGGTCTCTGCATTAGGTTTCTATTAGGTTTGCGGCTGCAGAAAATTTACCGAGCTTTTCAGGTTTTTAAGAGAAACAAAAGAAGAGAAAAGCTATTAGTAGAAATCGCTGGTCTTCATTATTTCGCCATTTCACGTTTTTAGTTCCGTACGATGATTCGATTATGTTTATTCTTAACTTACCGGTTGAATCTATTGTGTGGACTGTGAGAAAAATCCGACTCTCCAAACGAGTCTTTGATAGATGAAATTGATTCGTTCTGATTCCCTGTGTACATAAGTCGTGGGCTAAGGTGGATCAAGGCGGAAAGGGTTAGGCCTTCTCTACTTTAAAGAGGGCATCTGTTTACAAGATATCGCGCCCCCGCGCTATTTAATGCCGACAACTGACTACGCTAACAATACAAGGGAAACAACTAAGCTCCGTTGTAGGTTTTAATGTTATGAATCGATCGGGTCAATCAATGACTGTCTGTCCGCCGGGAGATCATTAGAGGCTTCAACCGACTCTCCGCCTAATTAACCGTACAAGTCAACGGTTCCCATTGAGTAAACAGAACGAAGGTTTTTTATTGCTCCGTACAGACTCAGTTCCCTTCCGATCGAGTCGAGATTTTTTGTCGCATTTTTTCCTCCCTCCTTTGTTTTTTTTCCAACCGTTTCCACCCTCGATGGTGATTTTTTCAACGGAGTCATCCTCCCCCGGTGGCACAGTAACGAAAGGCGTAGCTTTATGACCTATATCGGCTATGACACTGTAAGATGAACCTGCTCTCAGATATTCCCATGCATTTATACAGAAAGGAAAGGGTGACGAAAATATAGATCAGGTGCACCGAAAGCCCGCTTTTCAATAACCCTTTCGCAGCAAAAAGCAGACCTATCTTCGAGCAGATGGAGCTTTTTACCTTAAGAAATATTCACTTTTCGAATTTCTCCGACCGACGCGACGCATTTATCATCTCGTCAATTTCAGTCTTTAATATTGTTATGACCTGTGAAACGCGAACACCTGTATTCTAATAAGAAACGCTCTGACCTAGATGAAAAATTGGGGAAAAAACTCCCGTTACAAATTTTATCTCTTGCTACAAGTAGTCACAAATGTTTCATTCGGTTCGAGCTGCATTCACATTGCGACGGGAAACGCGGGATTGTAAAGAGCGGATTGCTAATTGCTAAGAGCGGATTGTTAATTTCGTCCATTAAATATAGAATTTCAAGTGAAGGCAGGGCGATGACTATTTAAAGGATAGCTAGTGTGATAGTTAAAATTAATTCAATATTTTGCCCATTTAATAACAATTTATTAGTTAGCTTATTTATAATAGCTCTGCTTATAATATATCTTTCTTTAATAGTAATTATTGTCAAGATTATTAACGTGTGGTCATGGAAGAGGATTAATTGTTCTATAATCGGGGAATTCCCATCTTGTAAAGATAAATATGATCAGGTTGCTTTTTCTAAAGAAAGAAGATTCTTTAGGATAGTTGAATCTTTATTTTTTAGACATAAAAAAAATAATTTTTTTAAAAATTCTATTAAAGATAGAACGCCCTGAATATGTGATAACTAACCTATTTAGAAATTTTGACCCAACAACAAGTACATCACTTAGACTAAATTGAAGTAGAACCTTCTGATTGGTCGACGTCTTAGGTGGAGCGTTCCATTTACAGATATTTTTCTTCCCTCCAGCGATTACACACGTTTTTTTCTCTCTCTCAAAATTTGTTTATTTCCATGTCTTTTTTTTATTTCGACGTTTTTCTAATTCCAATCTGGAAATTTTTAAGATCAGACTATTAATTGGATAAATCTGCCGAACGATGGAGTTCGAGGCTTTAGCTACAGCGGCGGGGAGAAATACGTTAAAGTTGATTGACTGAAAATCGATCAATTCAGCGCTATTCGTCGTTTCGATTAAATTCTCGTCGATAATATTTACACCGCGAACTTTGTGACGAGACGTGTGAAAAGCGTGGTCTCATTTTTTTTACAATTTCTGTCTCAAAGGCGACGGCAAAAAATGCCGTTTGATGATTACAGAATCGATCAACCGTTGCGATGACGTTTCGGAGGGTGTGAAACATGTTGGGTTAGGTCGTGCACGTCGAAGGGTCTCTCCTTGCTAGAAGTCGGCCAAAGAACTATAATGCCTTCGCCGTTAGGGATTCTCGTCTTTCTGAGTTTGTCTCTGTCGTCGGACTGAATTTTGCGGTGTGTTGGGTGAATAAAAACCGTTCGCGTCGGCGTGATGATGTCGGAAACGGGCAGACGTGCAAAAACAATTTTCCTCGGCGACCTCGTTTTGTATTTCCCTCCTACGACTGGCAATCAATGCTCCAGTCTAGCCTTTGATAATCGGATGATTTATTTCGCAGACGATTCCGGTGGCCTGGGAGAAAAATTGTACTTTTCATTCAAGATTCGACTGCAAATAAATGCAAGAAAACCTTACGTCCACATATGTAGGGAAAAGCGAAATAAATTTAATCCTCCGAAGAAAACCTCATCGGAAAATTCTGAACCTTCGTTGAAATAATTGGAATAAATGTTTAAAAAAATAAATAGGGTGACACGGTTATAGAAGAAGTTTTTGTTGGTGTGGTTGATTGATAAAATGCGACATTTATTGATAATTCTGTCCTAGCACTTCCGCCGTTTTGTCAAAATAACTTGTATAAACTTATTCCCGATTGAATAAAACAATGCTGAGGTCAGATCTACAAATCTTGTCATCATCTTCATTTGAAAATTCGTCGAAAATAAAATAGTAGGTATTTTTTTTTCGAAGATGAAGTAAGCGTTCTTCGATTCGATTACGTCCTCCGCCCGTTATGGTTTAATATTTTCCGACGAAGCAATCACGGCGTTCGCTATGTGTTCAATAATAATTATCGTATTTTATCACGCAAAGGATATCGTGTTACATGGTTTTCCATATTAGGAATCCACTATTAATGGCATCCAACCCTTGGGCGACCATTTTGTTACATTGTTTCACCAAGAATGGAAATCGAGGCGGTGAATAGGGGGCCGAAAGATAAGAACAAAGCAGCTAGCTGAAGAATGAGGCTTGAAAATGACAGGGAAAACGGGGGAAATAGCGAAGGGAAAAAATAATCGCGAAATGGGTGGAGACTTAAAAGAAGTGGACGTTTTTTGCCGCCGTTGCACTAGAAAGGGTTGAATGTGCAGATGCACCGGAGGATAAATGGAATAAGAAATGGAGAAAATAGTGGAATACCGGCGAAAAAAGGAGCTGGGAGGGAAAAAACTCAAATTGCAAGAGGCCTGGTTGGCCGTGCGGTAAGAAGTTAGGTGCGAAAGGGAATAAATAATGATGTTGGATTGGTCATGAGGATAGCGAGCCGAAAGAAGGTTGGAAACGGAAGGCGAGAAGAGCCGGAATCGGCCGAACTTGGCCGAAGCCCCTCTGCCAAGACTGGGCGGTCTGATCGTCCCATCTCCCTTTATCCCGTCTCTCCAGTCCAACGTTCGGATGTCATCTACCCCCACGCGAACTCCTCTCTTCTGAACTCATTCCGTCGAGGAACAGACCAGGAGGATCCCGCCGGTTCCAAACAGTAGCGCCGAAGCGGGGCCTCAGCGAGTTTCTTATTCTGTCGCGCGGTCCTTCTTCCGGAGCCCGTTGAACTTCGAGGGCTGCCTTTTTTTGGTACCACTCTTGTGCAGGTCTGAGGCAACCCTTGGTTTTTCGAAAAGTTTTTATCCCTTTCGTCCTTCGCGAGGTTCTCGGATTTCAAGCTCTCTCCCTTCTCCTATAATATTCCCCCACCTTGCCGATAATTGCGAGGTATCCGGTTTTATTAGGCATTTTCGGCCCCTTTTTACAGCGCTATAGAACACGAAATCCCCCGCCGTTTTTCCAGTAATCTATCCACAATAAACTGTAAGCGTTCGAATAATCGTCTTCATAGTGCAACTATCGCGAACGGTTCCGTCTCCAGTGGTTTATGTGCGATGAACAAGTGATCAATATGTATTCCTGGTACAGAGACTCCGTCGGACAGTTTTGCTCGGCTAACAGCATGCCCGCTGCTATCAAAACCGAAAACGGCTACAACGATTGCATGCTTGCCCTAGACTACGCCGCTCAGTCCAAGGTAAGCCCATAATTTTACAATATTTCCATGACAAAATAAAAACGCTGCAAATGATTGTACAGTGGATTATTATTCATTCGCTTCGATAATGATTTAAGAAGACTATCCATTTTTTATGGTAATTATTCCGACCATGTGTGACCGAAAAACAGGTGGTAACTATGGGGGGAAAACTCTGTAGGAACTGTTGTAATTTTAATTATTTTTATTTTTCTTAATTTCCTAATTAAAATCAGAATTTTTCCCCCTACGGTAAAGTTGAAGAGTGTTCGAGGAGCGTTCCAACGAGTATAGAACGATTTTTATAGCTTCAAGAACTCTCGAGTTATACCCTCATGTCAAATTTCTGAAAATCTCCCAAATTCGGCACGAAAGCTGCGATATCTCGGGAAGCTATTGACCCCGCGTTGGTCTCATTCGATTCAGCGTCCAAAAACCTATAGAAATTGATAACGAAAACCCTTGGAAAATATTAATTTTCTCCCTCTCAAAACCCCCCAAAAATACCTTTAAAATTGAGCTAGCAATGTGGTTCAAGAATTGCGCCGTCGTAGGACTGAGATTGATTTTTATGAAAATTTCAAGAATGTAGCTATTATAGTTTGGCCTTGAAAGTGTTGACGGCCTACGGCGGACAGACAGGTTTTTTTTTATTGGATATTTGGATTCAGCATGACTTGAAACGTAAAACATCAAATTCTGAGGGGGGTTAGAAAATTTTTTTTCTTGGGCGATTACAATGGTTCATTATTGAATAATAAACCAAAAATATGACAGCTATCTACACTGGCAAATTACAACACTGGTGGCATTGTAAATTTGCAAAATTCAACATCGAATAATTTATTCTTCAATAAGATTGGGCCTTTGCGCATATTATCGGATATTTATTTTTCATCGCAGCCGAAGTCTACGATTTTGTCGATGGATAATCTTAATAATCTGGTGCAAAATCGGTTTTAGTCGTTAAATTCTGTAATGAGTATCTTTTAATTGTCAAATAATTAGGGCATTTTTTGATATTGCAGGGCTGTTTTGGATACCACGCTTGCCTTTTGGGTGTTTCGATTGTTTAGTAGGAAGATACTCGTCTATGAGCATTACAATTAGGACAAAACCGGGAAACGTTCGTCACAGTTGGAAACATTTATCACGCGATGATTTATGGTTTCTTGTATAAAATAATCATTGCTCAAGACAGAAAAATGTTTGGTAAATTATTAAATAATAAACGCCTGAATTAAAATCCCCTAAGAAACTATAATCGCGAAACGTAATCGCCTAAAAAAATGTTTTTCTTACCTCTCTCTAAATTTGATGTTTTCTAAATGAACACATTCTGTCCGTCCACTGTTAACAATTTTCTAAGGAAAATGTAATAGCTAAATTCTTGACACGTCACCAAAAATCAGGCCTCGGTATGACAATGGCTCAATTATTTAACCAAATCGCAAACTCAATTTTCAAAGTACTTTTGGGGGAGAAAAATCAAATTTTTCAACGCTTTTCAGAGAAAGGCGGATTCGGTATCAATTTCTATAGGTTTTTTGACGCTGAATCGATTAAGACCATCGCGGGGTCTTTAATGGTTCTCAAGTTATCGCAGCTTTTGTGTAGAATTTTCGACATTTTTAGAAATTTGGCACGAGAATATAATTCGAGAGTTTTTTGAACTATAAAAATCGTTCTATACTCTTTTGAACTTCGTCAAGGACTTTCTTCGGCTGTATCGTCGGGCGAATTATTTAATTGTTAGCTAGATGACTAAGGAAAATAAAAACAATTAGAATTGCCATAGTTGCCAAGGAGTTTTCTCTTAAAGTACCAATCTGTTCACAAAAAAAAGTTGGCAAAATGTTCTGAACAGTAAGTACCTATCACAAATTGACGATGTTTTAAAACCATAATTGAAGTAAAGGAAAAATAAATCTCTCTATTTGCAGCGTTTTTCATTCAATTGACTCTTTGAAAAATCAATAAACGTAGTTGTTTCAATTTTTCTTCGGAAAATATTTTTGCTTTGCGTTAATTTCAGGACTGACAATTAAATGCGTTAATTTGACCGTAATTATCCCATTTTCATCCCAAAACATTAGTTCATTAGTTAAACAGTTCCTAGCTGAGACAAAAAATCCTCGGGATACGATTATTGTGTTTATGCGGTTTGTACCGAAGGATTTTTGCGCGTTTCGTCCTCTTTCGTTAATTTTCATTATTCAAACTGTAGATTATTGGGCACTTCCGAAAATGTTGCCCTCTAAAATTTTCCAGCGGTTTTAACGTGAAGAATTCGTATTTTCTATATTTTCAGAAATACAGGCGAGTACGGAATTGCTAAATTTTAGCACGCGTAGAAATTATAACAGAGCTTAGAGCTTTAAAGCCGTTACTTATCGCCCAGTTTCAAGAATTTCATTATTAATAAAACAAGAGAATTTATAACGTTTCAACGACCGTTCTATAAATTGGAGAAATTCTCGTCGGAAACTTTTAGCAACCAAAAGGAAATTATTTCGTCTTCGGGTTAGATAGTTATGGAAACAAAAAATCCTACCGGTAAAAAGTCGAGATTTTTGAATATTTGCCGAGGTGCTCGATTGAAACGTAAAATCAAGTGATGCGGTTCTCAACCTCTAGTCCGCTGTTTCCGCGATTTCCGTCCTCTTGTGAACCTAGCTTGAGACTAATGGCAAGGCGTTGGGCGGAAATTTCGAAAAAATTGCTATCGCGTCCAAAGAATAATAAAACCGCTCGACAATCGTGCTGCGTTTTTCTTGATGCGATTTAAACAATAGTGACCTCTTGGCTCGCCTTGGAATCACATGAGATCTTATTGCTCCTCACGTAAACCGTCGTTGAGGGCGGCTCCCGTCAGTACCTTTTATTTTCGAGAAGGCTCGACCGCGTTTATCCTCTCTTATTAGAATGTGATTTGTGGCCACTCAGCGAGAGCGTCAGTCCGTCCTTTTCTGATATGATCGCACTTAATGCCTCCCCCGAGCGTCCGGGCCGTCCGCGCAGCACTAAATTACTATGATTTCCAGTGATAATTGTCCGTTTCTTCCACGTCGTTCCGACTGCCGTTTTCGAGGTCCGATTTTCTCCGTGTGTACACACGTACAAAATATACCTTCCGGACGAATGGAACGAGAAGTGTGTCTATCCAATTGGCTCGGAATCTTCCATCTTTCGAGTAGGAATTCGTTTCCCATCGGCCGGTTCCGGTTCCACTCGGGCAAGTAGTTCCAACATTGGTACGGGCCAATTTACATGTTGGACTCCGATGACGGGCCGATGATAAGCGAGCGCCGCCCACAGCTACCGTTTGCGTTCTTTTCCCACCGATGGCAGATCCCAGCGTTCAACTGCTATTGCGCGATTTCCTCTTCCGACGATAAACGTTATGTATTATCCCACGAAACCATTGTACAATGGTAGACGAAGTTCATTATCCGATTAACGATCGTAGCAGAAATAGAGAATAGAGCAGAAATGGTTGACCTTTCCAAGAATACAGTTAAATGAAAATCGTTTTCCGAAGGGGTTATATTTTATAAGGTTAGTTATTATGTTCATTATTTATTATGTTATTATTATCAAGCGGATAATCGACCTTCGACAGACGTTGAAGTCAATATCGTGATAGGAGTCAGGACTGAGATAGAACCTATCCTTTGCTTAGCTTTCGCTATAACACCTTTACCTTCATGGAGTAGCGCAAAACATATTTTCTAAAGCTGACCATTTTTATTAAGAACCCTGCCTGAAGAGATGAGGAATCCCGTTAATTTTTCAAGAGCTCTCTATAAAGAGAAAATATTTAGTTGGCTCATTGTAAATGGTTCGGAGGAGTGTAATTTAATAAGCAGCATATATATTAGAAGGTTCCAATCTGATTTATTCTCGTTGTATAATTTATTTTTCTATAAATTTGTATAAATATTTGTATAAATTTATTTTTCTTCTATTTTTTCTCCGGCGATTTTTTTATTTCCATGTTTATTAATTTTACTAAGAATTGCGATTTTATTTACTTATTATAATTAATCGTTGTGAATAACTCCCTCAAACCGCTCAGGACCAACCAGTCTTCAGTTTTAAGGTATATTCCAACATCATGTAAAAGAGAAACCATAAATTTGTAAATATTATTTGGACCAAAACATTCATTCATCAGGGCTTAATACATTCATTGTGCGCAGATTAGAGATATTTAGTATTAAATATGACGATTACTTATACATAAAACCACACGTCGCTTTTATTGTTGTGAAACCATGTAAACCTTTGAACTATAGTTGTTTTCACGCTCACAATGTCACGATTTTCGATCACAGCTTTATTTATCTGGCCGTACGTTAATTTTTTTTTCGTCAAATATTGAAATCCAGCGAACTCAACCGGGGAAAAACATCTTCTGTTGCACATCAAAAATATTTCCCCCTTTATTAGCTACATATAATGCTTTATGAGTTTCGGAGAACTACAAGTGGATAATGGCAATCTTGACATTAAATGAAATGAAATATCGTTTATTGTATAACCGTAAGGTATTACAAAGGAAATAATGGCAATCTTAATAACAATTCGTCTTCTTCTTTCTTCTTACTATAATATTGTGCATCCGAGGTGGGCCGAAATTCGGCGTCGACTAGGTCAAAGTGGAACGACTAGCGGTTCGCCAAATGCACAATGTCACTTTATGGCTCGTTCCCGACATTAACCCCTTCGCAGCCCTAATTATAAAAGCATTACTAATTTTCTTTTAATGCGTTCGCGACGTCGACGGAGTCAATTGTTTTTGTTCAGCCTCCCAACCTTTCCCGGCTGTTCTAATGGTAAAACCGCCGACAGCCGAGTTCAACCTATGGGGAAAAAATGGAACGACGCTCGTGACAAGGTGAAAAACAAAAAAGGAGCAATCCGTCCGAACGGTCAACATGGCGGAAAAACGATGCTTTGTTTTCTGCCGCAGCTGCTCCCAAAGCACGTTTCCACTCAAGTAGTCACTTTTGCTTGCTATGCTCAACATAGTAGAAGGCTTACCGCTTTCCAATGCCTTTATCGGAGAAAAAGGTGCCATGATTCTATCACTCGAGCTAATCGGCTCTAGAGTCGCAGTTTTCATTCGGGGAAGATAAAAAGTGTAGTTTCTTCCCGTTTCCGTTGCGCAATTTTCAATCTTGAAGTCTACCCAAAAAATAATAATTCGAATAATTTACAAAGATATGTTTCGAAGAGATGGTCACGAATTATTCATCACAACAATATAACAACAATGTAAAAACGATATAAATCATTTAAAATTAGTACAATTCGTGACTATCATTTCGTGTCCTATTTTTGTAAATTATTCGCGCTCTAATTCTTGGGTAGGCTTTATGATTGAAAATTGCACAACTATATTGTTACAAGAATACAACTCAATGACTCATTTAACTATAAAATTAGCGGGACTACTATCTATAGTATTCTATCCTTATGTAATGAGATTCCACAATCTTGGCACAACTGATTATTTACAAAAAAAAAATTTCTTTTGTATTAATTATTATTTTTTCGTTTATTTATTGATTTTTTAATTAAATTTTTTACATTTACAATGCCTATTTTAGTTTTCAACAATTTTCATCAGCACTTTCGTCTTGTAAAGAAATCTGCCGTATAGAAGATCATTTATTAAAAATAAAAAATAAATAAATTAATAAGAGGATCATTTGCACGGCCTGGCGTTTCGAATCGGAATTTTACACCCATGCTCCGATTCACAAAAGACAACTTAAGATTTATTACTGTAATTATTATCCGACTTCAACCTCCAAGTTAATCTTCATTTGCTACCTTTAACATAATAAAACAACCCAATAACAAATACACAAGTTATAAAATGTTGACATTTTTCTGAAAAAAAATCAATTAAAGACGGCTGTTTATAACTATTAATTACTCATTATACATTATAAAACAACGATACGCAATCGGTGCTGTTTTAATTCAACAGCACAACTCCAGGTTAATAGTCAGTTGATATTACTTACGTCTCACTGTTGAAATCCGGTTTGATTAATGCGCTTCTGAGCTCGAATCTTACACTGCAAAGGCATAAATCTGAGCGGCCGCATTCTACCTAAATTACTTCCGACCAGGTGAATTCGTTACTGCTTATTTTTATTTTTTTATATTTTTTTGTAAACTCTTCTAAAAATTAGTATTTGAAAAACATACGATGCGTTCTCGCCTTAGTCGATCGGGATCATTTAAAACGTTAAAAAGAAACCGGACCTGTCAACGTCACAGGCGGGTAAACTATGAAATGGGATGGACCCGGGAGTTGGCAGGTGACTATTATGAATACGCGTTCTCTTATAGCTCTCGAAAATCGGGACTAGAGTTTGCATAAAAACGACGCGACGTTTTTTCCTTCGTGTAAATATGGAGTAGATATACAAAAACTGCGTCTGAAAATATATCGACAGAGCGTTGAAACAGAAGGGGAATTCAGTAATAAGTAGACTTTCGAGCTTTTAGTTGAAAGGCTTCTTTTTGGCGCTCATCGATTTCGATTTGTTATTCAATAGTAAGCCATTGTGATTTGCTCATACAAATTTTCCAACCCGCCCAGTCAAAATTTGATGTTTTACGTTTTGAGGTAAAATTCTGTCCGTCCGCAGATAAATTTTTCTCGAGGAAACTACAACAGCTTAGCTCTTGAAATTTTCACCTAAAAACAATCTTGCCCTTACATGGCTCGATACATTTGGGGTGTTTAAGGGGGAAGGATTCGTATTTTCGAAGGATTTCTGGACAAAGGTGTGTTTGGTATCAATTTATATAGTCTGTTAGAAGCCATAGCGGAGTCTATAGCTTCAACGGTTCTCAAGTAATTGCAGATTTTGTGTGGCGAATTCGAAATTTTGAGAAATTTGCCTAGATGCTATAACTTGAGTGACTTAGTTGACCTATAAAAATCCTTCCACGTTCGTTAAAATGCTCGTCGTTTGACGAATAATTTAGCTTTTGAATATATAATTAAGAAAAATATGATTAATTCGAATTACCATAGTTTCTGAGGAGTTATTAGATGAAATCGTATTATAAACCGCTGTACGATCATTTTCAGCTTTTTAATTGGTCAAATCTGCACAATATGCAAGTCAACCAAAACATGGATATAGCAAACAGCCTTCTTTTGCCGTTATAATCGAAACAGTCATAAGATTAGTTTTGTGGTCAAGACCGTATTGGCGAAACTGTTTAGAAATTAGGGAAGGATTTCCCAGCTAGGAATTGGAAGTCATCTCGAGGGTTGTAAACGATTTCTGGCGATCGAGGGGTGAGCTACCCTTTTGCTTCATCTCATAAACGCACCACTAGATGTCTCGTAATTCGGAAAGGGAGCAGTTAATCGCGTGTACAGCAGACAAAGGTGAACTTCTCGAAATGCCAAATGTGCTGGTTATATTTTTGAAAATAATTTTGAAACGAATAAGTACCTAGGTCATTTTTATTTACGAAAAAGTGAGTGTCGTTCGATTTTCGTTCGACACTTTGCAGAGGATATCGATCATCTGATATCATATCATCATCATCATCTCGTTCATAAAAAATAAATCTCGGTCCTACGACGGCCCAATTCTGGAACCACATTGCTAGCTCAATTTTAAGGGTATTTTTTGGTGGTTTTGAGGGGGATAAAATTAATATTTTCCAAGGTTTTTCAGAAAAAGGTGTATTTGGTATCAAATTTCATAGATTTTTGGACGCTGAATCGAATGAGACCATCGCGGGGTCGATAGCTTTATTGGTTCTCGAGTTATCGCAGCTTTCGTGCCGAATTGGGGGGATTTTCGGAATCTTGACATGAGAGTATATTTCGAGAGTTCTTCGAGCTATAAAAATCGTTCTATACTCATTGGAATAGTCGTCGAACACTCTCTTCAACTATAGGTACCGTAAGGCGAAAAATTCTGATTTTAATTAGGAAACTAAGAAAAATTGAAATGATTAAAATTACAACATTTTCGGATTTTCCCCCAAAGTTACCAATCTGTTTTTCGGTGACAACCTTTATAAATGTTTGGAATAACTACTATCACTAATGGATAATCTTCTCAAATCATTATTGAAGCGAAGGAATAATAAACCACTGTACAATCATTTGCAGTGGTTTTTTTTTCGATTTTTCCTCCATTTCCTCGATTGAGTTACATTCTCATCCATGGCACAAAATAAAATGACGGTACGAAAATAAATAATGGTAATGAACGACTGTAAACGATAGGTGAAATTGCGAAAATGGATGGAAATTAAACTAGCGGCTGTAAATGAACAACTGTAAAGGCTTTGGATGGGAACAAACGGATGAAAATCCTTCCAATTTCCCTGTCGAGATTGTATCCTCTATACAGTATTTTACTTCAGGTTATGCTATTCCCGGGCCTATCACCTAATTATCAACCGCTTTCCAGTAATTTCCAATTCGGCATAAAATTACACCCGTTACAACTGCGGCAATTTCGCCTTTCCTGCCCACGATGAGATTGGACATTCGGCGTGGTTTTAATTGAACGGATGCTGGTGGTACTTTCGAGGTCAGATAAGGTCACTCTAAAGTGGCCCGAAGATGTAACCCAACCGCATCAATCGACTTTACTGCCTCAACTTCGTGAGTGCGCGTCTCTTAGTCTTCACATCTCGAGGACAAGATAACGCGGACGCATGAATTAAACATTTTTTCATCCTTTGTCGCCGAATTCGACCGACCGCCTGCCATGTGGTACGTGTAGGGAATTCACTGTCGCAAAATGTGTCGCAAATATTGTAGGGAGCGTAACTAACTGCTCATGATTTGGTATTAATTTTTTTTCTCTTTGGCGTCCCCAAAAAATAAATAAATTGAACGATCTAATCCTAACTAAAATAAACTTTTACTTTCTGATCGAATCGATCTTGCGCATTAGAAAATTAAAGAAAAACGCTGCAAATGATTGTACAGTGGTTTATTATTTCTTCGCTTCAATATTGATTTAGGAAGACATTTGTGATTGTAATTATTCCGAACATTTGTGAACGTTCCACCTAAAAACAGATCGGTAACTGTTACAGGAACCAAATATGTCTACCAAATATAGGGGAAAACTCCGTAGCAACTATTAAAATTTTAATCATTTATATTTTTCCTAATGTCCAAATTACGATCTGAATTTTTAGCCTTGGGTATAATTCGACGCAAAAGTTGCGATAACTCGAGAACCAATAAATCTATCGACCCAGCGATGGTCTCAATCGATTCAAGGTCCAAAAATCTATAGAAATTGATACTAAATAAACCTTTTTTCGAAAAACCTTGGAAATTATGAATTTTCTACCCCCAAAACCCCCCAAAAATAACCTTAAAACTGAACTAGCAATGTGGTTCAAGAATTGGGCCGTCGGAGGACCGAAATTGAGTTTTGATGAAAATTTCAAGAACGTAGCAATTATAGTTTGGCCGGAAAAGTGTTGACAGAATTTTTTTTATTGGATATTCGGATTGTAGATGCCTTGAAACGTAAAACATCAAATTTTGAGGGGGTTAGAAGTTTTTTCTCGGGCGATTACAATGGTTATTATTGAATAATAATCATGGCTCAGTGAATTGAGCGCGTTGACAATAAAATCATGGTATACGGAGCAACTACGTCTCTGTAAGAATTTTTTGTGCGGAAATAAAGAAAACCGAAGATTTCCCGAAACTGTAAATCTTATTGCAAAAATATTACATTGGATCGCTATTCGACGATGAAACATTCTGTCCGCTGGTCGTTTGTTTTTCGAGGCTTTTATGCAAATGAAACGTCCAAAAAACTCGTCTGGCATGTGTCCCCGAAGACCGCCGACTTCATGCTCTAGAGTTCTCAATTAGCTAATTTGTTTATTGGGTAAAACGTAACGTGAAAGCCAAGCCGGTGTGTTTTCTTTCACTATTGGAAAAAACCTTTAAAAAAAGTCTTCGGTGTTACAAAAAGTCAAGGTTCTGTAAAACGAGGTTTTCTAAAAAAAAAAGCTTATTCTCTTAACGTCTACTGATCTAAACAGTATTCAGTCAGTTCAACTGACACCCTGATCAAGGCAACACGATTGAAATAACCGGTTTAACTAGCTTGTGGGCGGAAGAAGAATAATTAATTTCTCCTCTGGTGACAATGCTTAGAAGAACGTTATGCAAATGTGAGAAAACGCTGCAAATGATTGTACAGTGGTTTATTATTCCTTCGCTTCAATATTGATTTAGAAAGACTATCCATTTGTGATAGTAATTATTTCGAACATTTCTGAACAATCCCACTGAAAAACAGATGGTAACTATAGGGGAAAACTCCGTAGCAACTATTGTAATTTTAATCAATTTTATTTTTCTTAATTTCCTAATTGAAAACTAAATTTTTAGCCTTACGGTACAGCTAGAGAGAGTGTTTGACGACCATTCCAATGAGTATAGAACGATTTTTATAGCTCCAAGAACTCTCGAGTTATACCCTCATGTCAAATTTCTGAAAATCTCCCAAATTCGGCACAAAAGCTGCGATAACTCGAGAACCAATGAAGCTATCGGCCCGGCGATGGTCCCATTCGATTCAGCGTCCAAAAATCTATATAATTTGATACCACGTACACATTTTTCTGAAAAACCTTGGAAAATATGAATTTTCTCCCCCTCAAAACCCCCAAAAAAAACCCTTAAAATTGAGCTAGCAAGTTGGTTCAAGAATTGGGCCGTCGTAGGACCGAGATTGATTTTTGGTGAAAATTTCAAGAATTTAGCTGTTATGGTTTGGCCGGAAAAGTGTTGACGGCGTACGGCGTACGGCGTACGGCGTACGGCGTACGGCGGACAGACAGAATTTTTTTTATTGGATATTCGGATTCTACATGCCTTGAAACGTAAAACATCAAATTTTGAGGGGGGTTATAAAATTTTTTTTCTTGGGCGATTACAATGGTTTATTATAGAATAATAAACCAAAAGTATACACCAATATCGAACGTTCATCTTTTGCCCGAATCACTCGACAGAACTATTAGTTAAATTTCTATCTCGAATTAATAGAAAATTATTGGATGAATGACAGTTGGTGAAAATAAGAGAATATAAATAGACGAAAATATATTGATAAAAACGCAAAAAAAATCTATAAATTGATTTTTTTTTAAATTAATTCATAAAAACGCTAAAAAACTTTATAGCTTCATTTAAAAAAACGCAAAAAAAACATTGAAATGAATAGACGAAAATTATTCGTAGAAAATAACACTATGGACGAAGGAAAGTAAATAATATATAAATAATGCATATAATTTGATGAGGCAAAATAGCTGAACATGATAAATGAGAATAAAATGATAGATATGAATAAATGTAAACGGGTTAGAGAAAATGAATGATTAAAGATAAACAAATAAATGAATACAGTAAATAGTAAATATATAAATATTATTGTAAATAGAAATATAGTAAATAATAAAATATTGACGGTAAACATTTATATTGAAACGAATAAAAGAAAATGATCGATCGGAAATTAATTAATGACAACGAAAGGATAATAACGAATAAATGAATACAACAAAGTAATGCGGAAATTAGGTACTACAAAAATGGACAAATGGCTTATAAAATTATAAAATGAGTTGATGATAATAAACGGATGAGACTGAACAAACGAAAATGGACTTGTGAAAGTGAACGGATAATTATTTACGAATGAAAATGATCGATTGAAAATAAGCGATCGCAGATTAATGAAAAGGGACGTTACAGTGAACGAAGGGAATAAAATGAACGCGCGAAGACCGAAAGGTCTACGTGGTTGCATATTTGATTTCGAATTTATCCGATGGAAATGGCGTTCTAAAACAATTCACAAAGGTCCAACGCAAAAGAGGTGCGACGAATGGGGATCGGAAACGCCCCTTGCGAATTGTCCATCGTCGATGGAGAAAATTAATGGCCAAGCGTAACTAAGCAGTAATTACTAGTAAAGTAATTAGCGAATGGGAAACCGAAGAGGTCTCTCGATTTCAATAATATGCCGTGTCTCATTTCGCGTTTCGCAATTACTTCGCCGTCGGCAAGAGGACGTCGGAAGAAATAATTTTTCCTAATAGCAGGGTGAAGACGTCGCTTCGGCGAGGCAATCATGATGTTTGAGAGGAGTGCGAGTTGTCTCTTGAAAGTGGCTGTCTCGTGGGAGGATGTTTCGTCTCAAAGGTAATATTCCTTTCTAGTTGATTCGTTTTGGAACGGCTCTTCAGTTTTATGCCAGCTCCTTTCATTTTATCAACTTCCGCGGCATTAATGTTCGAAAATCATTGTAAAACGACGGAAATTTCGTCAGCGATTTTTTATCGTAAATGCAAGTTTTTTAATTTGATGACTCCCTTGTCTAATTAAAATAGATACCACTCGCTTGAGTGTTTTGTGATGATGGCTAGATATTGAACGATTGTTTCTCATATAATTTTCGGTCCGAAATAGACATTTATACCAGAATATTATTATAACAACCAGAATATTATTATAACCCAGAATATTATTATTATTATTTTTATTATTGTCCAAATAATAGTAAAGCGTGCTTGTGTTGGCAGTACTTGCTTACGCTATCTTTTTTTTATAATACTTTTTTTTACTTGGAACGATTTTATTTATGTATGTATTTATGTATTTTATTTTATTTTATGATTATTTACGATTCTATTTTTCACCTTCGATGGTAGAATCTGTAAGATCCTTGCACTTTTTCTTGATTTCGATCTACAATTTTCTTCGGCAACAAAGTTGGAAAGACGCCATTTCGATAACGAGATTAAAGATACGAACTGTATTATCCTCCTCCGACCGCCCGAATGCTCCTATTAAACGGGACTAGTCGCACATTCCAATAATTTCTCCGCTAGATTTAACAAGACGCGTGACCATATCCAAGGATCGTATTTGTCGGAAATAAATAATATAAATAAATAAATAAATTGAGAAGCTCGCTAACTCCAACTCCGTAGCAGGAAATTGTGGTATTTAAATATTATCATTTATCTGTCGGCAAAAATTCTGTTTGCATTTTATTTGATTTACTGTCGAATTTTCACGGGATAATAGCCACAGTGTACAGCAGAGTATTCATTGTTCGGCATGCTATGGAAAAATCAAATTTTCTACAATACCGCGAATTCGACTGGAAAAAATGGATTAAAAAAAAAAAGTTTCTTCCACTGTAGCAAAGTTTTACAATAATTTCAGTCAAACTTATTTCAGCTATTTCGCGTTCCTCTGTGAAACAATTCGTGAATATGCGCTTCCAAAGAATACAAAGTCCCCTTATGCAATCGCAGGAAGCGAGCAATTTTTCACGTCTTCGAGAAAGTTGGAATTTCTCTTCACCTCGAAGCGTTCGATATCTCTGCGCGTTCTTTGCAATTTTGAGTATTCTCCATAGCAAAATCGGATCAATAGTGCAACCTGTGAGGTCTCCTATTCTTTACTGGAAAGGGTTCTATCGTAGGCAAAAACCGCGGCTAATGTTTTCGGTTCACTTTGGTTCCATTGTCTTGAATGCGGTCGTCCTTATCCTTAAGAAAGTTTCAAGTTTTCAGCCAGGTTCCGATTGTCCCGTTGCTATTGCCTCCGTCTGCTCGCTTAGGTATTTGCCCGCTGAACTGGAACGTTGTAGTTCGTTTAGCCCGAGAAAAGTTCATTGCGCGGAGTTGAGAGGATCTTGGACGGAAAAAATCGCTCATCTTCAAGGTTCAACGCGTCTAAATTCCACGCGGGCTTGAACTTAAACGAGACGACTCGAAAGTGAATTCGAATAGAAATTCGACGAATTTGTATGACAAAATGGCCGTTTGCTAGAAGAGAAATCCAACGGCGAAGTATTTTTATGGGTAGATTTAGGGGAGTTCGGTTAGTCCCGTGATGTGGAATTATGTGGGCTTCAAAACCGCATCGAATATAGTTCCGATAACTCGAGAACCAATAAAGCTATCGACCCGGCGATGGTCTCATTCGATTCAGCGTCCAAAAATCTATAGAATTTGATACCACGTACACATTTTTCTGAAACACCCTGGAAAATATGCATTTTCTCCCCCTCAAAACCCCTCAAAAATACCCTAAAAATTAAGCTAGCAAGTTGGCTCAAGAATTGGGCCGTCGTAGGACCGAGATTGATTTTTGGTGAAAATTTCGAAAATTTAGCTATTATAGTTTGGCCGGAAAACTGCTAACGGCGTACGGCGTAACAGCTAATTAATCTAACTAATTTAACAGCTATTTACTCAGTTTGTGTCATATGCACATGTCATAAATAGGAAGAGCTCAACTCAGAAAAAATATATTCAAACAGAATGGCGACTTGGTCAATTACCCGTTATCAAAATCTTCAGTTGCCGAGTGTCGATACGAGGACGTGAAAAATGTCAACATTCGTGCGATTATCGTGTTTTCATGTAAGGTAGGAAGGAAAAGGTAGACGTAGTAGACCGAGGGTTGTAATGCGGAGCACTTAGTGACTCCAACCCTCAGTTCGGTTGACAAAAAGACGCACCCTCACACCATGTCCGGACATCCTATCGTGCCCTCTTCGTTCCTCATAACATCAAGCCTCTCTCCCTCTAATATCCAAGAAGGCGACGTTTTTTGCTCGATTCGCTTTTCTTTCGTTGGGCCGGCAGATCGATATTTTCTGGTCACCTCGTCGTGCACCCTTCCGGCTTTTCATTTTCACGATAGCCCACGATTTATGCGATATTTACCCGATTCGTCCCAGAAAGCAAAACGATGGCGAGATAAACGAAGCGAGTAAAAAATTCAATAATCGAATTTTCACTTTAGTAATTTCGAAATTTGAATTTTTTCACCGGAAGTGGCAAAGAGGGAAGAAACCGGGAAAAGTTTTATCCGTCGTGCAAATTTGCAGTTACCCGCTACAAACGAGTCCGTACTTATAATGGTCGTTATTCCGCGAAACGATGGCGATTACAGGTGAAAAACACTATGAAACTCTCCGCGACAAAAAACCGTATAATTTTTGAGCCGAATAAAAGCCAAATCCAACGGGAATCACTCTTTATCAATTAAATGACAGTGAAAACGAACAACGTTTAACGCTTTTCACGGCAAATCGTCAACGGCAATTAATCGCCGGCGAAAATCATTACTTCGAAGATGGTCGATGTATTATGTGCAGTAAACTTGGGCAAGCATTGTTTTTTCGCGGACGATAAATCGCTCAGCTCGAACCGTATGATGCGGTAGATTCCTCTGCGAAGCCGGTTGTGACTGAGTCTGCGCAGATGAATTGTGACACGTCGGGCAAAAAGCGCTGGTGATATAATGACCACTGACAGAGCCCACTAAGGTTCAGCACATGGTTAAGTGGAGACGTAAATTTTTTTCTTTTTCTTCCGCGAGATAGGTTGTTTTTACTGGCGAGCCGAGCTCGGAAGGACAGACCTTAAAATGGTTGACCTTATACTCGTGTGTGACTGGGAGACGTACAAAGACTTCTGGTGAGACGAGTTTGAATTATCGCTTGCAAACAAAACGACCCTGTCTACGATTCTCGACTCTCCGAGACCGGTGCTCTGTACGACGACCAGTTCAACCAATCGGAAGATCATCCTGACGACAAGGGAGCCCTGTGCGCTGTTGGAGAGGCCATATAAAGTTAGCACGTACGAGAGCACCCACCCACCTTAGCAATTCTGGTTAGGTCTTCTCGACCATTTACGTTCTCCTCTTGGGAGCGTCATTTTTTCCAACCTCGTTTTTTCGTGTAGCCCAACTTTCCAGAGTGCGATGGTCTGAAGGAAGCGAAGGGAAGGAAGATTCGAAGAGGAAGGGGCGTGGCTCGGACGTGGCTGGCTATTGAGGCCCCGCCCACTCGCGGTTCTCCTCCTCGCGGCCCACGCCCTTCTTACTCTTTGTATCCACCGGTGCGACACCCCGTCCATTCTCACAGTCCGACCTGTCGATTTGTATCCGAAATTCGCCATCCCCTCTTTCGTACATGATCCAGGTAAAGCGCTCATGAACTTGAGAAAAATAAATTATATTTTGGACAGTGGGAATTTTCGAAACCGCGGACAGCGGATAGGTTGCTGATTTTTGAGACGATTTTTCGGAAAAGGAAAACAATACTAATGCTAATAAGCATTATTGTCAATTCGGTGCAAATATTATCGCTGAAAGATTATTTTTGGTATTATCGAAGACAAGCAGTTTTTTTTTGCAAATTACTTATTTACATTTTAACTCTGCAAAATATGTCGCTGAGATGTTTCCCTCTGTAGTCCCACAGTTCAAATTTGATTTTCCGTATTTGAAATAATTTTCTCGGTCATTTTTTTTTCAAATTTTTATCAGGAATAATAAACCAGTGTAAACTTATTTGCAGAGTTTTTCTTTTCAGAGATGCGATCGAAGCGGGCGTGAATTTTCAATTATTAGTGATAATAGTCGATGGTTCCACAAAAAATTAATGGGGAATGCCCAGTCTGAGACATGGAGAACGTGCTTGCGAAACTTGGAATAACACAGTTAACTTTCCACTTTTACTCAACTTGAAAAAAAAATTAAATTGGAGGGAAATATTTTCAAGAAACCAGCGAAACAAAAAAAAAAAAAAAACCCCAGAGGTCGAAAAAGAGAAATAATTAATACCTTTTGCATCACCTGCTTACTGAAAACAAATTCATCAAATATTTGAACCTGGATATTGTTTTTCCTACGTAACATAATCGCGTATTCAAGATATTGGTATATACGGAAACAATGTGCAAGAATCATATCGTACAATGAAGCATCAATACGATTTTGACATGCTCACACCACTCATCATTGAGCAAATGGCACCAGTTTTCAAAAATGATTCCTAAAATCGGATCGAATTTGTTCGATCTGATTTCACCTTTGAGACTGCTAATTCCGATTCGACGAACTACTCTAGAAATTCCTTCGTCCACAATTAACGCAAAATGCAATGGGCCTAGGGGAGAAAATATAATTGAATTGAAAATACACGAGCAGACGTCACCAATAAATCATTAAGCGAGCGACGGTTGGCGAACTAATTTTATCTCGCGTAGTTACTGTTTTACGATCTTTGGGTCGTTTTATAATCGCGTGATCGATTCTAATGATGGACATTTGAGTTAGATGAAAAGACCCGCAAGACTGTTCGGTCGTGCATTTATTACGACAAATTCATCTCATTCGGAACTAAGTTCATCTGGATAATTGAAATCGGTATTGAGTTTTACAGTAAGAAAATATGTAGGCATCCAACAAAACCTACATTGTTGAGACGTTTAATTTCTACTCTCAGTAAACATAATCTTCTGTTATTGTGACCATGTTAGCATTGTCAGATTCTTTTCCTTCTCGTCGCGTCTCTTGATGTCCGGGGGTTGTGAGGTGGAGAAAAACCAGGCGACTCATTCTCCAATTCTTTATTAGCTGGCCGAGCACTTTCGCCCATTCGGGCATCATCAGGGCGACCTAATTATATATATCATTTAGTATTCATTATCATGGAGGCACAGAGCAATCATAAAAGTTTTTAGAATTCTCAAGCTACTTACGTGGAGCCATAGGGTCCACAGCCAAGTCGGCTCAGTCACTAGGTTATTTATATTAAATCACATCTTGTCTGCCTGGTTCCCCCCCTGGGGATTGTCAGATTATTAATACTTATGATAATGTAGTTGAAACTGCAAGAATCCTTTTTGAAACAATTTTGGGGCCATCAAAATAATAAAATGAGTGTTCGATGATTTTAATCATGCAGTCAGAGCACAGTGCTACTAAATCGAAATATAATATTCGATTAAACTCCAATCTCATCCAGTCCGACAATGTTATAAGTACGGCGTGTGACACCGATAATAAAAATCAAACGACATTCAGCTGACATGAAGAAACATTTCAAGTCCCCCAGCGTTTAAATACAATCATTTTTGCGCTCTGTGAAAATCAAAATGCAAAATACGCACCAGTGAAATCGTAAAAAAGGCTCATTACGTGGAGGTGCGGTGTGTGACCCATTATAAAAAAAATCCAGCATCATCTGCTTGCCATAAAGAACGTTACAAGACCAAAACGTTGAAAAATATTTACTATAGTAGCCTGTAAAAATCAAAACAGAAAAAACTTCGATCGGTTATATCTCGGAAGTGCTGTGTGTTATCCAAAAACGGGAAATGGTTAATTTTGCACATTTACTGGGAAAACATTCTCCGAAAATTTCATTCAGTTTCATTCGTTTTTCACCGAGATATGACGGATTTTTTTTACCGCTGACACACGGACAGTTGTTTATAAAGTGTTTCTGGGTATTGTATTGTGAAAATTCCTTCCAAATTCATCTCCGTTCCAAATTCGACTATCCAGACGAGCACAATACTTCCATTTACCACGTGAACACGGAAATAATAACGGCACAAAAAATGTATAAAAGGGACATTCGAACTGTGTTCAGTCAAAGAAAAGAAAGAAAGAAAAAAACCAACGAAAATAACAAAATTCGTACAAATTAATTTAATATTTTAGTTTCTTTATCATGTCTCTTGTTTCCCATCAGTTTTCGACGCTTTACATAACATTAATATTATTATATTTCAATTATGTCGATATATTTGCAATTCATGTCTCAGAATTTTGAGCGATGAAGATGATAATTTACACCAATTGGTGTTAACTTCGCCATTCTAATTTCTTTTGACAAAAAATATCCCAGTTCAAGATCAAAACACATTATTATTCTATTGCGCCGGCAAAACTGCGATTTCAACCGCGAATAAACCTGGTGAATTGTCAATTTACGCCGCGCATTTTCAACACTTAATTCGTATTACAGAGGTGTTACGGCGCATTCTTCGACAATTCAAAGTGTGACCCTTTCAGATTTGCAGTAATCTCAGACAACGTGACGGATCGGATTATGAAATACAACAAAAGGCGCAAACTGGGCATGAATAAGTGCTCTCAGTACGACTGAAGTGGACACGTTACGGGAAAACTGGAACCGAACGGCGAGTTGGAGAAAAATGAAAACGCTGGGAGAAAAAAAAAACAACTCATACGATCCAGACAAGTCGGGGAGAGTTTGCGCTTCAGTTATCCAGATGGAACGGTCACGTTGTACTGCCACCGTTCGTTCGGGTAACAATCCCATTGTCGACATATCGAAGTGAAACTGTGCAACAAATTTCGACTCCCATTCTCATAGCAATGTCGAAGAAGTATCTTTTCGAAAATCTATTGCGTTTTCACCGTTCGAAATGAAAATAACGTTCCACCTCTTTTAGCATATTACGCGCAAAACGTTTAATCCGTCGTATGTATTAGAAGTGAGAGCGCGCGATAAAAACTTAAAATTTCTGTGTAGAAAAAACGACAGCTTTTCTCTTCTGACAGAGCCATTTCTTCCCGATAAAATCAATATACTCAGGAAGAGCAACGAAACGGAAACAGTTTGAAAATTGGGCCCGAGCAGACTCTTGGGCTAACGCAGTTGAGTCAATATTGGTTTAGAAACGGTCCGTAGCGGCGACATTTCGTGCCAAATGGACCGTGATGAGAGGACTACAGTTTTCAAGAATTCGACCGAACCCTTTCTATAACCTGCATTTCTTCTTTCTGTAAGCCTAAAATGTTCCTCCATTTTTTTGCAATCACTTTTCGTTCATTATTCAATAATATGATGCGTGTCGAAGCTAAATTAAATTTATACTACATTGCTCGTATAAATTTGAGCACTTCTTAATAGCAAATTAAGTTGAGCCCAAAAGTATATAATTCTAGCACAGCAATTTTCATTCGCGGTGTAGACCGATTAAGATAATTAATATTAATAATATATATAATAATAAATTTTTTTAATAATAAATATATAATATATAATAATAAATATATAATATATAACAATAAATTCTTGGTAATATTCAATGGTTCCCAAGTTTCGCTGCTTTTGTGTATAATTTTTGTGTTTTTCAATAATTTGGCATGTAAGTTAATTCGGGAATTTTTAAAGCTACGAATTATACTCAATAAAGAAAAATGAGAATTATAAGGTCTTAATTTTAAAATCGATATAAGACTAAAATGGGAATAGTAAGTTGGAATTTGGAAGAAAGGCCATATCAGAGTTTTTCGACGGCCATGTCAACGAATCGTTTTTAGGTATTTATAATAATTGAATTTACCTATATCGACCTTTGAAAGTCAATTTATGTATCTGCCTGGGCCAATCTAGCGTCCACTGTTCTGTAAGTTCACTATTTTGAGGTTTTCTCATTACTAAGCAGTAAAATAAACCTGATCCCTATAGAACGCCAATTACCATATATGTACGCCGTTTGCTCATTCAAAATCGCTAGCCCTAATACGAAAGGAAATTCGCAATTCACGACGAATCGATTCCAAGCCGCTGGAAAATAATTCCAGGTTCGAATATCTTTCAAAATTCGACACCTATCGGCCGACAGTTCAACTCGAGAATGATCCCTGCTGCCGACCTTGAATTCTT
Source organism: Tupiocoris notatus (assembly GCA_037159825.1). Classification (NCBI taxonomy): domain Eukaryota; kingdom Metazoa; phylum Arthropoda; class Insecta; order Hemiptera; family Miridae; genus Tupiocoris; species Tupiocoris notatus. Next base: position 418,071 of record JASJUZ010000233.1, on the reverse strand, counting down.
CGGCTCTACACGCTCTGTTGGTCGCTGGTTTTCTTCACCTTGCTCTTCAACTCGTCGACGAGGACCGGGCACCTCTGTCTTCGATGTGGCATCCAGTTCAGCAGCTAGGGCTTGGAGGAGCCCATGAATGGAAGGCATCCCATCCTACCACCTTCAGGAAAGCAGACGCGCAGCATCCTACCCATACTTCCCCTCTCAGCTCAGCCTGTAGCGAATCTTCTTTCTCCACGGAGGCTTCCTTACGAAGACGAGGGTTTTTTTGCTACCCATTTTACGCCGCTTGTTTGTTTTCCACCTCCGCAAGAAGACGTGCCTTCGCTTCCACCTTCACAATAGTTTTTTCCACGTCGAATACTTTTTCATTGTCTTCTTCGTCCATAGTTTTTCACCGGGTTTTCTTCAAGTGGCTTTTGTCTCGTTTTTCGGAAAATACCCGCCCGAGTGGAAGCCGTTTCCGACCGAACACCTTTGGCCATTACTTAGTTAATAGATATATTGACAACGATCCGAGCGGGTAGCTACAGACAAAAAGTCGCTTTCGGGCGGGAACAATTTGCCCGAGCGGAAGTCGGCCAAGGAGAAGGCTTTCTAAAGCTCATTCACCAATAGCGGGAACGGCCATTTGCACCTCGACATCCGCCATGACAGGTAATGTCAATTTAGCTTGATTACCACCGAGGTGAGAAATCTATTCAAAACCTGCTGCTCACCAGAGCGAGCCGCTCTTCAGTACCGGGGAAACGCGTTTTTTAAATTTTTTATTTTTTTTATTTTATTATTTTTTTTACAGAAATTAAAAAACTATTGAACATTTATGTTTTCGTCGCTCATTATGTCGTATCAGTTAAAATTCGAGATGGCTAGCATCCATCGTAATGATAATATATTTCATTTAAGTATATCAGTTTACTTTTTGTATTTATTTTATTATTTCTCGATGATAATGTCAGTAATGGCAAATAGGTGGATTTAAGAATAGGAGGATTTTGAAATGATAATAAACAATAATAATTATAGACATTATATAATAATTTATAGACATAAAATAAATTAATATTATATTATTTGATATTTAAGAAGACATAAAATAAATTAATATTATATTATTTGATATTTAAAAAGACATAAAATTAATATTATATTATTTGGTATTTAAAAAGACATACAATTACTATTATATTATTTGATATTTGAAATAAATAACATAAACGTAAATTAGGGACTACCTCAGTCAGTGCTAGCCAAGACTATAATATAACTGAGACGTACTACATCAATCTAGCCAAGTAACTGTCATGTCTGCCGAATGCCATTGTGTCTCATTGTCTTTGTCTCAGCCTCGAATAAATGTGTTAAAATTTCACTGCGTTTCATCTGTCGAACCACGCCATAACAGCTACGTCATCGATTTCAATCGAACTTCGTTACCGATGAACTTCGGCAGTTTAGAGTCGTTTTTGTTTTCCTCTATGCCAAGTCGGCATCGGATCAAAAGGCTTCGGTTTAACCGGCGGAGAGAGGGAGGACTAATTCTTTACTAATGTTATTCGCCGAGCAGGTTTGACTCGCACCGCCACCATCGGTCGGGCTGAACTTCTGAAAGAAAACCAGAAGCGCAGGGCGATCGCGTCCTACCCGCAATCACATCAATCTTCTTTGTGTCAACCTTTTTCGCCGATCGGCCCTTATGATTCGCCGGTTCTAGAAATTCGAAGCTCCGAGTTTGGCCCCGACGGTTTGCCGAAATTTACTGTCAAACGCCGGCGGTGAGTGGCGGATTTCGATTCAGGTTGATGTTTTCCAGTTGCACTTCCTTTTCAATTATGGGAACACGATTTAAATTTTTTACCCTGGCATTTACACTTTGCATTCTTTATAGCCGACATACTCGATCGAATTTATCTGATTAGTCGGTCCGGTCCTTACTTGTTGCAAAATTGAAATTTCGCTTCTCACTCGATAAACTAAATTCATCGTTTTTTGTGGCACAATAAAAGCAATTGTTCAATTTACAAGATATACGTTTCTGGCCAGTTGTGGCATATTCAACATGTTTATAATCAACTAAAGTTGGACTTAACAGTAACAGAAAAAATAAATTAATTAATCGAATAAATTTTGAACTCCAAGTAAAACACATTGTCTTCCTTGAATTACCTTTGCTCCCATCGATATTAGAAAAATTAACCTCGATTTTGGTTTTCTTATGAAAAACTAGGTAATAATTGTGTATTACCAGATAGATTCCTATCGGTTACAATTGTTTGTTATTGACTCAAAATGTCCTCAATCTGACTTTCTATTCCAGGTAAAGTTACAAAAATCATGATGAAGAATTGGGGATCCAACTCTAGAATAATGTAATGTATACGGGCATTGTATGTCTCGTATTACACAATAATTGGAATTATTATTATTTTAGGAAATGAAGTACCTACCACTAATTTTTCTTCTTTTTTTAAATTAATTTTTTCTTGTACCGATGTGGTGTTGGTGGATATAACCAATAAACTCTCTCTCTCACTCTCCTAAATTTACATAGATCTCGATTCGCTTTAAGAGGTCCCAATCAATAAGAACGTGATGGAGAAATTAAGGACCGTCTTCTGTTTTTCGTTCGCTGTCCGGTTGAAAACCAAAATCAGCGGCCGAGATATTTCAACTCAGCGTGTCCCCCTCGTTCTCCTATCCGATTCGAGCCAATCCTGTCTCATCCTGCCCACGGGTGACCGAACATAGCCGAGTCATCGTGAGATCTCGCCTTATCATCCAATCGGATCCGAAACGCTGACATTCCATCAGCAGCCCGATGTCATTTCCTATTTCGTTTCACTTTCTAACTCCGGAGTGGATGATCAGTTTTGTTATTGAAATGACCGCCTTCTTTGAAACGTCATTCAAATCCGATTTTCATTGATCTGCTCTTTAATGCTGTCATTTTTCGGCGTGTCCCATACAAATAGTGAACGTTATTGAACTCATAACCTGCGACAGCGGTAAATTTAAATTGTTTCCCTGTCGTTAAAAGAGGGAAGAAATTGCTTCAGAAATTAACAGCCGGCGTCCATCGAAATCCCATTATTTTCTATTTTCAAAATCTCATTCAATCGAATATATCCCATCTATTATTCTATTTATAAATTGGGCGATTGCGCGTACGTAAAATAAAAAAATAAATGAATGAATGAAGAACGAACGAAAAATGATTAAATAAATAAATGAATAAATATTGATTTATAACCAGCTTGCCATACAAGCACATTCTTTCCCTTTGAAAATCGTGGCATGGGATAATTTACAATAAAAAATCGTGTCAGTTAGCTCACGTCATGATAATCGGCGAATAGTTCGGAACATGTACGAACGAGCGTGAATAGCCAGGAATTCAATTTTAACTTAGTTTCTTTTGTTTCAAGATACTAATGGCGAGTTTTTGGTTCCGCCCGACATTAAGACAGCAGGTGCTCTAAATAGTGACGTTCGGCGTACTTATACCGAGTGAAATAATACAGCATGCAAATCCGTTTCGGTCGACGTCTCTATAATTCTTTCTTGCCCCGGCCTTGCGCATAATCGTGTCACCGTCGGTCAAATTTATGATCCGTCGCGACTTCAGCTGTTTTATCGCACATCTGCTTGACATGTGTCCCAAACGCTCGTCATTTGCTGAAATGTTGATTGCATCATTATTTGCAAAAATTATACCATTTTGGGTGAATATTTAGCAAGAATCGCACGTTTAAATATACATTTGAATCTATGAAATTTTTTTTTAACTTTAATTTCGCCCGAAAATAATATCAAGACGCTTTTTCTCTGCGGGAAAATTTATCATGGAAGCATGTGCTAGAAAATTCGGTTTTTCAATGGTCAATAATTAATCAGGACGGATGTATAATTACGATGGAATAAAATCCATACAACGAGAAAATGTTTATCTGCTGACTGTGGAAACACAACGCGGTTCGCTTTTTTTTCCCAACATTTCAGCAACTTTCATGTGAGGCAGAATTATAGAACTATCAGGGAAGTTTCTAATCAACGCCTTAATGAATTCCTCAAATGCGTGGGAAAACGGTGTTCGAAACCGGATAAATCTAAGTATTTGATAATAAATTAATACGGCCTATATACATTGTGTCAGTAGTATATACATTTAGTTACGATTTACTAGTATTACTAGTATTAGTAGTATTTACTATTTACACTAAAGATTTTGACAGCCTACTCTATTATGTTTAATTAATTAAATTTGTTTTATTAAATTTTATGTGTTAATGTTAAATGTTTCGTCGTCAATTGGATATTTTAAATAGTTATTTCTTACTGTTGTCCAATTTACAAATATTAGATATATAGTGTATTGGGCTTGACCCGTGTTGTTGTTAAATTGATAAATAAATAATTCTACTACCAAATGGGTGAAATGATTCATTTATCGATGAATTCGAATTTCGAGTCAAAACAATAATATTCTATTGATAAATCTCCGTTATCAGTTTTTATTTAATTGATTTTTTATTGATTGGTCTAATTTTTTCTCCACTAATATTGAATATCGCTACAGTCGTCGGAAAGTTCCGCGCAAATCATTCGCCGAACTCCGCTGAACTCAATATTTTTGCGAAATAACCGGTTCTATCCTCATCGGACACAGATTAAATCCGATCCTAGGTCCACTCAGATGTTGATCATCTTTGCGATGCTTATCTCGAACAGCAGGGCACAAACAAGAAAAGATAACCGGCCTCCGTTTATAACGGTGTGAAAATATTCTCCCACGTAAATCAATGCAATGAACGTTTGTGGGAACGCGCATTAAAATCGTTACACAGTCGTTACAGTACCAGCACGATTTCATTGAACTCGATCTGTAATAACAGGTTAACGCCGTTCGCGAGCGATTGCAATTTTTCGAGCGATAATTTCCTAGAGCTCACAAATCTATCTTACGAAAGTCGACCATCCGCATTCCAACGTTTCCCGATCCGTCCGAACTTTATGAGCTGATTGTAAACGAACGTATTATTTTATTTGCCCGCTTCTCCGTTGAAAATAAAAAGCGCTGCGAGTGATTCCCGTTTACATCCTGTAGGAAACACCCACGCTATTACGACTCGTACGGTTAGTTCCATTAACGACTTACAGGTTGAAGACGGGCTCCATAAAATGGCGGTAAAATTTTCCTTAATGGAAAAAATAGACGACCATCTCGTCTGCGATCGCTTCGAGTTGAGGATTTTTGCACGTTTTGTACAGATGCGCGTTGAGCAGTAAAGCCCAGAGTAATTGCGGGTTTGGCTCGAAAAGGTTATAGTATACTCAGTTTGTTGTGCCTAATGTCTCAGTCAGTTATACTGGTCTTCTTCGTTTCGAATAATTCTCATCGTCGGAAATTCATCCGACGGCGGCAAATCTCCCCGGGGAAACGTTTTGTCGCAGTTGCAAATATCGTTGAAAAAAAAATTTCGTTAGCGGAACATCTCGCCGGTTTAAAGATTTTGGCCCTCCGTCGATAGAATACGAAAAAATTGTAAATAGCGTTGACTGACGCCGAGGAAAATTGATGGCGTTAATGTTTTATTTTTTTATTTTGAGAGTTTGAATTTTGTCGCAGGAACACACAATACAAAGAACGCTGCAAATTATTGTATAGTGGTTTATTTTACTTTGCTTCAATAATGATTAAATAAGACCATTATACCATCACAAAAGTTTGTGAACGTTTCCACCTAACAAGAGTATAATTATTTATTTATTTTCATTTGTGTATTTATTTATTCATTTATTTAAATAAATGAGCATCATTTTTAAACTATGATTCTTGAACAAACTGTAAATATTAAATCCCGATCTTAAAATCTCCAACCTATGGTCTAGAAATTATAAAACATTGACCGTATGATTTTAAAACATTGGAACTCCGAAACCTCTACTTTGGAGCTTAAACCTTCACTAAGCTTAGAATCCTTGAATCGTAATCCTTAAATTATGTAAAACTAAAACATTAAAACTCATGCAACTAAAAAATCCTTTAAAAGCTAAGTACGATAGTAATTCGAGGGATTCAGATACATAGTTTAAATAAAAACAATTTTCAAAAAATACGAACTATATACAAACAGAAATTACGAACGATATTAAACTGAGAGCAGTAACTGGCGATATTAGATAACGAATTTCCCCGTAAATTTGTCAACAACAAAAAAGTCTCGAAATTCGATGGGGGAAACTCGTGGAGTTTTTTCGTTATGATGTTTCGGAAAAAAATTTCCCGAATATTGGGATAGCACTTTCGGCTGTTGAGTTCCACGTTAAGACGTTGCGAAATTGCTACGTCTCGTGCGTCCCGTCTCGGAAGGCTCAATTCCGGTAGCCAGTGTGGACCCAGAAATAAAAGACGACGTGAAACGACCCGTGTTTTTATTTAATTCGCCCTCGCCGCGACGGCCGTTGGCAGCAGACACCATTAAAAGAAAAGTATTGATTGGAGGCTTTTTCAACAGGCGACCGCGAATCCTTCTCGAATTTTATTTCTTTTTTCGGCGGGAACTTCAATCCATCCAATCTTCATAGTCTGGTACCGGCTTCCTGCCCGAACCATCAACCGAGCTTTCTACGGGTTCGGTCGTTTTATTCCTAACATCTTCTGCTATCCGGAGCTTCCTCGAACTGATCTGTAATCGAAATGAGCGGCCCTGCCAGATAAGGAGCGTAAGGATCCGACGAGCCCAGCAGCTTTGCAAACCCTCGAGGATCCCTACTTGAGAGGAACGTTTTAATGACCGGAAGCCAGTTGGCAGTTGTAAATTGAATTTCTCTAGCCGCCGTAAACGCGGAGTCTTCGCGGGAATCGGCGAAACATGTAGTAGAAGTGCAAAATCGCGCCAAATTTTCAGCTGAAAGCTCCCTTAGCAACGTATCGAGTTTTCCAATATTATAAAAATCAGGCACCTTTCAATCGCCATCCCAGACATTTTAAGACCTTAAAGCTTAAACATTCAAATTCATTGAGTTTTGCGGCCTGTAAAAATCAAAATACAAAACATGCACTAGTGAAACCGTGAAACTGCTCATAAAATGGAGGCACTGTGTGTGAACCTATGTACGAAAAATCTGGTGTAATCTGCTCACTATAACCAACATTTCAAGACCTCAAACTTAGGAAAACTTCACTCTTATAGCCTGTAAAAATCGAAACAGAAAAAACGTTGAACGCTTATATCTCGGAAGTACTGCGTGTTATCCAAAATCCGGAAACGGCTAATTTTGCAACGGCTAATTTTATTACTGGGAAAACATTCGCTTAAAATTTAATAGAGTTTCATCCATTTTTCACTGAGATGTGACGATTTATGTAATTTTGTGACCACAGACAGACGGACACACAGACACACACACACACACACACTTGTTCGGAAAGTGATTCTGAGTATAGTACGATGAAAATTTCTTCCAACAGGACCTCGGTTCCAAATTCGTTTTTTCAGACGATCACAATACTTCCATTTATTACGTAAAAATTAACCTTCGATAACACCGACGAAAAATCGTCGATATGAATATATTTGTATCCATTAGGGAAAGCTCCTGTAATTTAAGGCGAACCGCCATTGATGCCCGAAAGGGGCGAAAATGCTAGGCAAAAGAATAAAGAAGCGAATTATCTATGAGTATAAAATCCTTCCACACGAGCTCAAAAGCGCGTTCAACATTCAGGTATGAGCCGCTTCGCCTATTAGGTACGCCTAGTCATCGGTTAACAGGTTACGCGTATAACACCTCATTGAAACTCGACCGGTGCCCAGTTGCCTTTCCAAGATGGACGACATTCTTGGCCTTGCATCAAGTTCTAGGACGAGGGAGTTCTAATTATTTACACCGTCAGTTTCAATTATTGTAATGGCGTTTTAAAAGTGCTTCTGTATTGAATTTAAGAACAAAAGGAAAAAGTGGAGTTGGAGAAGGTCTTTCGAAACAATATTTTACCAAAGTTTTACTATTTAATCGTTATTGTTCTTCGATCCAACTTCACTATTATAACTATTGTTTTGGCGGTTTCCGTTGTTCCAAAAATATTCATTCCGTCTAAAATATTCGACCAGTTCAAATTTCCATTGTCAAATTTAATTAGTTTCCTTGCATAATCTATTCTAATTCCGCCAAACAAAAATGGCCAAAAAGTTTATTTTCGATACGTTTTGAATTTTTCCAAAAATTCCAAAACGAAAATCGATATAAGATTTTTTTAGCCGCGGTGGCCTTAAATTCTGAAAACCCTTTTTTTCAACCCGATCCAACTGGCCATTTCTCAATCAATCCTCTATACCTCCTCCTGGTTTCGCTGTGGAAGCACTTGATGATAATTTTCTCCATCTCCGTTGCTGTACTGCTTCTCTATTCAAACGTCTACAAAGGACCAAGCTCGTTCTAATTGCCGCTCTTCCGCTCAATAAAGGAAGGTTCCGTTTAGTTCGGGATGGAATACCGCGGTTGCCAGATCAGAGGATCAGGAAGGCCGCAAAGGCGCGGCACCCGCGTAGTTTATCTGTTTCAGAGGATCACATCGTCCTAAATCTTGTCAACACAGTTTACGAGCTCCGGGTGAATTGTATGGGACGCACAATAGACCGTCGGTCCGCGTGCTTGTCGTTCTTCCTCTTCGGTACTCGAATATCTAACAAAAGTTTCCGAAAATGTTTACTCGTTTTAATCCTTTTTTCCCAATCCTTCGAATAGTCATTAGGAGGGACACCTAGCCAACTGAATGTCTGGTATTCGATCAGAAGTCCTTTTCGGCCGTTGCCGACGAGAACTAAGGCCGTCCGCACACTGGAGCCGACTACGTGCGACTCGGAGTCGTACGAAGTCGTACGACTTCGTTCTAGAGATCCTAACAGCAACAATTAAATGGAACCTCGCCCACTGACTCAGTCGTGCGTATACGTGCGTTCATATCCGACTTACTACTCGATCCAAACTTGTTTGGATTTTGTCGCAGGTCGCATGCGATTTTTGCGTTTTCTGGCGATAAACACTAAACTGAAATCTCAGAAATCTGAATTTTTATGCGATCAGTCGGCTCCAGTGTGCGAGGGGACGTACGACCTGAACGCACGACTTGGTCGTGCGTAGTCGCAGTCGCGCCTAGTCGGCTCCAGTGTGCGGACGGCCTAAGGGCGCCCGCGCACTGGCAACTTTAATCGCCGGCTACTATTTTGTTGCCGGGGAGTTCCCGCCACCGCGCACAGGGGTCAAAAGTTGCCTCAACCAGGCCAGTCTCAGAATGAATTTCGCCGAGCTTGCGTGTGTTTGTGCGCTTATTTTGAGACGGAGAAGGAAGAAGCTGATGAAAAGAACGTTTTGGGTCCATCAAATCATCAGTTCTAGACTCCTTGATGGTGTGATGGCTTGGTAAATTTAAGCCGCCACAAAACGAAATGGGGGAAAAATTAAATAATAAAAGATGATAAAACGATAATTTATATTTGAGAAATTAAAATCCCTACTTCTGGGCGAAAGTAAGAGAAAAGGAAAAAAGAAAAAATTATATAAATAGGAAAAATCTTGGGAGAGGTAAATCGGTCGGCGGAAACGGCGGACGACGGGTCAAGTTCGGAAGACGACGGGCGACGAGGAGGCGACTTGACATAGCCAGGTCTCAGGGCGGACTGTCGAGCGATTGGGCTGACGACCGGCTATCGCTCTAGTCGACCAACGTCCGTTGTTGGGTTGTCGTTATGGCATTTTGATCTAGCCCGTCGAGTCGAGCTAGTTTTGTGACTAGGATGCCATGATAGGGCTGGTGTGACCTCGTCACAATGATCAGTTTCATAAACTCTTTGGTAAATTGAGAGAACATCCGAATAAGTTCTTTAATTACTTCAGAATGAGCTGAGAAAGTTTTGATGAACTATTGATAGTTATCGGACCACGCATAACGCACCAGCATACGTCCTTCCGACAGACTGTACCACCGCAGGAAAGATTGGCAGTGACTAAACAGTTGCCGGTGCGCGGGGGCAAATAGCGATCAACGTGACTCATTCCTCTCGGCGATAGTTTACTCACCCGTCGAAACTCCCGACGCAATTTTTAAGTTGCCGTGATTAAAAAGTTGCCCGTGCGCGGGGCTGCATTCAATGCTGTGCGATTCATTTCAACTTCTTCGAGGCGACTAAACAGTTGCCTAGAGAAAGTTGCCAGTGCGCGGGGGCCCTAAGAGTTACAAATGCGAAGAGTTTTATTTTTCCACCGAACAAACGGCTAAACTACTATCGTAATTGTAATTCGAGCGTTTACTTGCTAAATTGATTTCACTGAATTCATAATTGACACGTTACGTGTCACAAAAGTAGTTTAAATTAATAATTCGTTTCAAATGAGCGTCATCGTAGAGATTCTATTATTATTATGATAAAGGAATCATGAGACTGTTCTGACTTCTTGTTAGTCTGAAAAATTTGAAAACCATTAAATATTTGCATCAATTGGAATCACAAAATGACGATTAAAATGAAATTAATAAATTAAAATATGAAAAAAATGTTTTTATAAAATATGCAAATATTTTATTTTTTATATAAAATATTATGAAATAGTTAAAAAAAAAACGAATTACATCAACGTTTGACATTGCAATTCGAAAAGTTTCATCGCATTTGAATTAATTTTTAAATTTGCATATTTTTAATTTACTAACCATCATTTTAGAACTTCAAACGTAGCGATTTTGTAATGATTAACAACTGGCTATATAATTATAGTAGCTACTCGGCAGGATTTTTCTCGCGCATAAATTTCTTTCCATCTTGCAAGGATCGCACAGTGAAACGGTCGACAGAATCTTCGATGCTAGAAAAACGAGGCAAGATTCTCGATAATTGGAAAGAACATTATAGCGAACGGAACGACGGGTAAAAAATTTCGCTTCTCCCGATGAAAACAACATTGAAACTTTCAGTTTCAAGGAATCATCGCGCGAGAGACGTTTGAAATACAGGGGTTTCTCGAGGTTCTAAACAGCTTCGACGAAAGAGTATGTACTCAGACGAGTCGTTTTATTTTCATTGAGATTTATAAGGGAAGTCGAAAAAAACTCAGGCAGCTACCGGTGATGGGCTATGTGCAGAAGGCGGTTGAAGGTTGCTATATAAATACTTGTTCCTCGGTTACCTACCTCGGTGATGTGAACGTTTGCCGTGGAAGTAACTAGCAAACAGGTCTAAGCGGTAGTGCACAAGACGAACTATAGCCCAGACCTTGAGCGATTATATCACATCGTGTAGTAAAGTCGCAAATACAAAGATATGAGAGATCATTTGAACACAATATTGGTTTATTATTCAATAATAAACCGTTGTAATCTCCTAAGAAAAAATTTTCTAACCCCCTCAAAATTTGATATGTACGTTTCTAGGCATTTAGAATCCGAATATCCAATAAAAACGCTGCAAATGATTGTAAAGTGGTTTATTATTAGAGCCTTATTATATGGAGCCACTGCAGTGGCGCGCGTTCGCCACCGTGGTGTCGCGCGGGCTGGCCACACCTGCGCATGCAAGCCACAGCAGTGGCCTGGCCTAGCGACTGCTGTGGCCGAAACGGCCATATTTAGTCTTTAAGATTTAGACTTTGAGATTCTTTAAGATTAAGTCTTAAAGATGTCTTCGTCAAGTGAGGAAGAGGCAATGTTGCTTCTTCTCTTACTGAGAAAAAGAAAACGCTGAAAGAATAGTGTTTTGTGGGGATAGGGATTGAAGTAAAATAAAAGTATAATCTTGCTATCCAACCACGGATTTAATAAAAAATAAAACGCTGCAAATGATTGTACAGTGGTTTATTATTATTTCGCTTCAATATTGATTTAAGAAGACTATCCATTTGTCATTTTAAATATTCCGAACATTTTTTGTGAACGTTCCCACCGAAAAACAGATGGTAACTATAGGGGAAAACTCCGTAGCAACTATTGTAATTTTAATCATTTTTATTTTTCTTAATTTCCTAATTAAAAGCTAAACTTATTGCCTAACGATACAGCTGGAGAGAGTGTTTGACGACCATTCCAATGAGTATAGAACGATTTTTATAGCTCCAAGAACTCTCGAGTTATACCCTCATGTCAAATTTCTGAAAATCTCCCAATTTGGCACAATACTGCGATAACTGGAGAACCAATAAAGCTATCGACCCGGCGATGGTCTCATTCGATTCAGCGTCCAAAAATCTATATAATTTGATACCACGTACACATTTTTCTGAAAAACCTTGGAAAATATGAATTTTCTCCCCCTCAAAACCCCCCAAAAATACCCTTAAAATTGAGCTAGCAAGTTGGTTCAAGAATTGGGCCGTCGTAGGACCGAGATTGATTTTTGGTGAAAATTTCAAATTTTTAGCTCTTACAGTTTGGCCGGAAAACTGCTAACGGCGTACGGCGGACGGCGTACGGCGGACGGACAGAATTTTTTTTATTGGATATTCGGATTCTACACGCCTTGAAACGTAAAACATCAAATTTTGAGGGGGGTTAGAAATTTTTTTTTCTTGGGCGATTACAATGGTTTATTATTGAATAATAAACCAAAAGATCTTGGTTTTACGGGCTTTAATTTGCTTTTCCTTTCAAACTAATGAAATAAATAAATCAATAAATGACCAAAAATATTAAAATAAAAATTGTCTTGATAATAAATAAAACAAAGAGTCCAAACCGGTCGCGAGCGGAACGGCGCGATATCGTCCGTTCACACGTAAGACGCGCACGACGGAACTGTTCAAACGTCGAAAAAGTTCACCACTGCACTTATGCGTACTCTCACCTGGTCGACTATAGATGATCCTCGGAATAACAGAGAGGCGTCGCTTCCGGGTGCGCGGGAGTCCTACCGGGAGAGTATGCGCACACGTGGTACACTCGTGATCAGACGAGCGATTCGGATCGAACCACAAAACCCTTCGACGATAGACGTGGAAGGCCGTAATTCTCTGCTGGACGAAAAAACGTATCCACGGGCAGAAAATTCGGATAGAAAACGATAAAGTGCTAATACGAAGCAAGACGAAGCGAGAGGACATACGGTCACTCCAAACACCGACGACGGAAGAGACGAGACGTCACGATAGACGGACGACCGAGATACATTCCTCTCCAATCTCAACCTGTAGCGATCGTCGCGCAGGTGCGGTAAAAACGACAGCGCCCAATACATTTATAATAGACAGCGATTTATGATGAACATAAATATATATAAAAGAAACAAAAAAAAAGGAAAAGCCAGCCCACAATTATTCGGTAACATAACAAATAGGAATATCGGAGAGCATCCCTTTTTATTAGGAAGGCCGTCTAAAGGTGTATTCCACACTTTGTTTGACGACCTAAGAGAAGACGACAAGAAGTTTTTTGGGTACTTCCGTATGTCAAAACGATCGTTTGACGAACTTTTAGAAGAAATAGAAGAAAACATCAGAAAACCCTACGCAAACTACAAGAACGCAATTTCAGCTAAGGAGAGATTGGCACTTACTCTAAGGTAAAAACAGTGTTTTCATTTATATATACTATGTAAATGTGATTTCTGCTATAATATGTATGTAACTTATGTATGTCATATTATTAATATGTTAAAGCTACACCATTTGGTATTTACAGTTTGTTTATTTATTTTACGAAAGAAACGAAGACACACAAAATAAATATCGGTCGATGGCCTCAAGGTAAATGGCCTAGTGAGGCCGACTACGGTGGCGCAGTATAATAAGCGCCGTAGCAACCAATGGTCCTCTGCTACAGCCGCAGTCGCGCGGGGTCGCCACTAGAAGCGACGGTAGGCGACTGAAGTGGCTCACTCACGCCAAAGACGCGACCCCTGGCCACAGCTGTGGCCCAGTATAATAGGCGCCATAAGATTGCATGTTTCGCTTGTCTACGCGACTGGAGCGGTGGCGAACGCGCGCCACTGCAGTGGCTCTGTATAATAAGGTTACCATTCGTCCGGACAGTCGAGACGAGACTCACAAATGGACGTGACCCGAGAGCAGTATCGGCGACATGTCCGATCATGTCTCCGAGCGTCCCCAGTCACGAGTGAACATGCGTATTCCTACTCTCTTCTGTCCGTGCATGAAAATGTTTAGTGCTCTCGGAGACTTTCATACGAGTAGTAATTTTTCATTCGAGCGTCTTCCGTCTTCTGTCGCGTTTCGGTTGTGAAAGTGCGTTTTTTGTTCACGAAGTGAGTAGTTTTAAAAACGAGTGCATTCATCTCTATGATGGATAAGAATTTCTTTTGAATGTAATACATAAATTTTACGGGAATCGCGAAAAAAATGACCGCGCGTTTGTCGGATCCGGGAAAAAATTCGGTTGTGACGGAAATGAAGTGCGCCGCAAGATTCACCACTTACGGAACCAGGTGTGTTCTTATTTCTTTATGTCTTGCTTCATTTTGGTTTAGTGTTTTACGTTTCAAGGCATGTAGAATCCGAATATCCAAACATTATTCCTTTATTATTCCTTCGCTTCAATAATGACATAAGAAGTCTATCCATTTTTGTGATTTTAATTATTCCGAACATTTGTGAACGTTCCCGCCGAAAAACAGATGGTAACTAGAGGGGAAAACTCCGTAGCAACTATTGTAATTTTAATCATTTTTATTTTTCTTAATTTCCAAACTTAATTTTTTTATTTTCGCCTTACGGTGTAGTAAAGGAGAGTGTTCGACGAGCATTCCAACGAGTATAGAATGATTTTTATAGCTCCAAGAACACTCAAATTATACCTTCATGTCAAATTTCTAAAAATCTCCCAAATTCGACACCAAAACTGCGATAGCTCAAGAACCAATCAAGCTATCGACCCCGCGATGATCTCATTCGATTCAGAGTCCAAAAATCCTAAGAAATTGATACCAAACACACCTTTTTCCGATAAACTTTGGAAAATACGAAATTTCTCCCCCTTACAACCTCCAAAAAATACCCTTAAAATTGAGGTAGTAATGAATTCAACCAATGCCATACCAAGATTGATTTTGATGAACGGATTCTACATGCCTCGAAACGTTACGCATCAAATTACGTGGAGGGAGGTAGAAAATATATTTTTTATGCAATTCCAATGGTTAAATTGCTTTTTTATCGTTATTTTTTCAGTGTTTTTACTGTAGCGTGTCTTCTATTTTAATTGTATTCTATCATTTTAAATTTATTGCGATGTTTTGTTTTGTGAGTGTGAGTTGTATTTTGTGCATTGCGCTGTACTTTTATTGATTCGTATTCCTCGTCTTATTTTTGGAAACTTGGCAGAAATAGCAGTATTAAGTTCTATTAGATATCGGTGCCTATTTTTCTTCAGGTCGCTTAATCGGAGCCTAGAAATTGAACTCCATTTGAAGTCCTTTCCTCCGCTTCGATACGTTTATCCCTAAACTGAAATATCTGCTCGAAATTTACGTGAATTTGAATAGATTCACCTTACTTTTACAAAATTGTCAGGCGACAGAAAATCGTAGAATTACTTTCGTTTATGCAGAAGAATATTGCTCCGTCGTAAACGGGCGGTAGCTGAACTCTTTGGTGGGAGGAAAGCGAACTTAGAAGATCGTTGGGATCGTTTAGTTCGTCCGCCGCTGCATAGAGAACGCTAGCGTTCACTTCTCGACCGCTTTCTTGTTAGTTTTGCTCGATTGCCGTCAGATATCGTTGCCTCCAACTCAAACGTTCATTGCTTTCGATCGGTTCGATGAATTCGGTTTCGACGACGAATCGAAAATTAAACTATTGTGATTCGCGTTTTGTAGTTTTAGCCAATTGTCAGAAATTATTTACTATAATTGAATTCTACATTGATAATCTAATATTTGAATTTTCGTGGAAAACAATTGATGTAGAAGAAAATATTGTATTGAAAGTAATATTTTTAATTTTGATTTTTTTTTGTATTACTTCGATTTATATATTTTTTTAATTTCTGTAGGAAGTAAATTCTGGAAAATATACCTAAGCGGTTATTAACACTTTTTTAAAATAATCTTTTGGAAAAATTAGTAAGGTAATCACATGACAATGCCTCAATTCTTTAGCCAAATCGCTACCTAAATTTCAAGGATATTTTTGGGGGGTTTCTCGGGAAAATATTCGTACTTCCGAAGGTTTTCGCTCAAAGGTGTGTTTGGTATCAATTTCTATACAGTATTGGACGCTGAATCGAATGAGACCATCGCGGGCTTGATAGATTTATTTGTTCTCGAGTTATCGCAGCTTTTGTCTTCAAGATAGGAGATTTGCAAAAATGTGGCACAAGGGCATAACTCAAGAATTTCTGAGCTATAAAAATCGTTTTATACTCGTTGAAATGGTAGGCAAACACTCCCTTATCAACTATACCGGTAAAATTATTCTTTTAGTAGTAGTAGCTTTTACTTTAAAAATTAAGAAAAACTAAAATGATTTAAATTAGTACCTATAATAGTTGTAACGGAGTTTTCCCTTTTCGGTGGGAACGTTCACAAATGTTCGGAATAATCACTATCACAAATGGTTAGGAAATAGAATATTAAAGCAAAGAATAGTAAACCTCTAAACAATCATTTGCAGCGTTTTTTTCTTTGTCTACTTACTATTCAATTTTTGGTTTATAATTCAATAGTAAACCATTGTAATCGCCCAAGAAAAAAATCTTCTAACCCCCCTCAAAATTTGATGTTACATATGTTGATGTTGATGTTATGTAGAATCTGAATATCCAATTAAGTAAAAAAAGTTCTGTTTGTACGCCGTATACCGTCAACATTTTTCTGACGAAACTATAAAAGCTAAATTCTTGAAATTTCCATCAAAAATTAATCTTGGCCCAACAATGGCTCAATTCTTTGTCCAAATCGCTCTATAAAAATCGTTCTATACTCATTGGAATGGTCATCAAACACTCTCTCCAGCTGTCCCGTTAGGCAATCAATTTAGCTTTTAATTAGGAAATTAAGAAAAATAAAAATGATTAAAATTACAATAGTTGCTACGGAGTTTTCCCCTATAATTACCAATCTGATTTCGGCTGGGACGTTCGCACATGTTCGGAATAATTACCATCACAAATGGATAAATCTTCTTGAATCATTATTGAAGCGAAGGAATAATAATCCGCTGTACAATCTTTTGCAGAGTTTTCTCTCTGTTTACATACTATTTAATTTTTTTGAAAAAATTTTCAAACCGGTTGCAAGCTTTTTACTTGTTAGTTTAGAAGATTGTCACCTTAGTCCGCACAGAAATTTTTTTCTGCTCTCGCAACGATTGACTTGTTTTAGCCTTAGCTAGTTTTCCCAGCTTCCCAGTCCTCTCAAGGCGAAAAATCGTCCGTTCCGATTCGCCGTGCGTCGTTCGCCCTAATCGGCGACCTCCTCCCGCTGTTTTACATGATCGCCGCCGTTTTGTCTCAATTATCTAGTCGACTGACGACGCGCGTAAGTTAATCTCTCGTTTCGAGTCAGTGCGCGATTCGATTTCGCGAGTGCGCTATTCGCTCCTGACTTACAAAAATCCGACGAGCGAGGGAGCGAATTTTCTCGCCTTCCGAGTGATGTGACGTCACGTGCGGTTATGGATTACACGAGAATAAACGCAACGGTAATATTACCTAATTATTTCCGGGTGTTAATAAATGAAAATCTTCCTCTAATCGTCGTCCAAGTGCCATTTTTTGGCCATTTTTTTTAACGCATTCTAAAGTTGAATTCAATCGCCGCGCAGAATGATTTCGCCGAGTTCTATTGTTTTCGACGCACTTTTTATTTCTCAGTACTGGAAAATTTACCGAATGTTTCATTTACGAATAATTTTCGGACGTTAAAAAAATAAGTCTGTTTTCTCGTGAAATCGAACTGTTGATGAAGCCGGTTTGAAAACTCCGAATCGAGACATTGTCCGAGTTTACTATCCTCAATAAAGACAAGCTCGAGGTTGACGATAGAAAAAGGAGAATAAAAGGGAGACGCCGGGGGAAAATATGAGAAATAACATTCCGCCCGTATGAGTACGTTTTCCGAGTGTGAGAGAGAAGGAACATTGGCCTAGGTCGGGTAGCCAAGGGGTTGAAATCACCTCCCTTCATCCCTTGTCCCAGGTCAGCAAGACAAAGTCGACCCTGCTATCTCTTACTATCCGTCATCTTTGTTTCCTTATCGTTTCCCTTAAAAAACCTTCTTTAAATATTAAAAAAAAAAAAAAAATTTGCCTTGGCGAAAGAAAGAAAATTTTGACAAACATTTGTGGATATTCAAGCTTCGATGGACATTTGTAGCAGAATATTTGTAATGCCTCAGTTCTAGCGCATCTCAACTTATTGACAAGAACGTTCAAATTTCTTACCTAATAGCAAAAAAAAAAAAAAAAAAAAAAAAAAATTGATTAAAATATTAATACTTATGATAAACACCGATAAATAACCGTTGTGTAATTAATTTATCATAACAGTTGGGAAAAGCTCACGCTCTGCTACCAAAATCGAGACAGACGTACCAAATTAAAAACCGCAAAATATAATGAAAAACGACTTCTTTTCTTCAAATTAACTCAATTAATTCAACTCAATTGGGAAATTTGAAAAATTGACCATATTTGGTCACTTTTTAACGAATTATAAGGCTGCAGTGTGAACCATTGGTTGGCCAATATTTGGATTTGCGGGCTGCGACAGCTCCGTCTCCCTTTTTCAATCGTCGCTCTCTCTTTCTCTCTGTTCGTTGCAATTTCTCTCCTCATCTGAATTTATCGGAACCCCTCGAACGCGTTCGGAGAGATTTCAACGGTGGATCTACTGCGGGAAAATCTTTCCAAAACTAACGGAAAAATTTCGTCGCGAATGATTTTTATTGGCTCGTGAAGCGAGAAAATTCTGTTCATGAAATTGTTATTCGATTGAGTTTAAATTTGTCGGACGTTTGAAACATGACTCAAACAGTTTAACGGATTTATTTCCTTATTTATTTTGTTTATAGAATTTTTCCAATCTTTCCTACGAATTTAGTTATTCATTCCATTCAGTTTTCTTTTTCTTCTCCAAAAAAAAAAAAATCAGTTTTCATTGTGCGCTATTGTATATTATGTCCCGTTCAATTTTTCGTTTCCAAACAGTAAAAAAATGTCCATTCCATTTCCTCTTTTCATGTTTGGTTTTATGGGATTTCACACATATTTCAATTCTATCCCCCATTCTTCATACTCTATTTTCATATAAAAAATCTTTTGAACTTTTCCTCTACTGAATTTTTTTTATGTGCTATAGTTTTCTGTTTTTTATTATAATTTTTTTCGTATTTTCTTCTTGTAATCATTAATTCCGTTTTTATTCTATCATTTAATTATTATATTACGCTTATACGTTATTTTTATTATATTCCTATTTTAATTTTCATTCAATTATATAAACCAAAAATCATTCATACACTTACATTCATTTTTTCTATTCTATAATTTGTATTAGTATTTTCCATTCTATTTTCTCCTATCCCAATTCCATTTTACTCTACACTCTATTTCATTCTTTTCTTCAACATCTATTCGTTCTCCATCTATAAGAAAATACTATCAAGATTTTTCTCTTCATGGGAACTAGAGAAACTTCATATTTCGCTAGTTATTTTGGCCACTTGAAATTTCACGCGATGATATTTTTACAAAAAAATGCTCCCGTTTCAAGACGAAAATGTGATGCGGAAAAAACTCTATTGCTGAGGGACTGCACGACGAAAATAATCACGTGTTAGTCCGATTTTCGGGGTTTTTTTGGGACTGTGATCATCGAACAGAATAATGTTCCCTTTTTGAATTCTCGATCGCTAGAGGGATTGATTGAGTTCTTCGTAAAGCGGCGGGAACTAGCAGTTTGCCAAGGTGGAGTAAATACTGGCCAGCTCAGATAAGAAGGGTGAAGGGGCGTGCGCGAGGGGAGGCAGGTTAGGGGTGTTCGCCGAGCGGGGGCGGGTGGAATACGTGCGGAGTGGGGGGCGGAAAAGCGGTGGATGTGGAGGCGGCGGTAATGAAGCATCAGCTTTATAAAAAACAGCGCAGGAATTTTTTTATCGATCTTTTTCTCCTTTAGTTCCCTCTCGCTTTTCCCTCTCGCTCGCACCGCTCGCGCTTCCGCCTCCGAGCGCCCGCTAGTGCCATCTACCGAGGGGCGGCGGAAAACCTCCCCCGCCCGCCCCCATCGCGTCGTCGCGTCTCGCGGAAAAACCTGTACGGTTTTGTGTTGTGAGAGACGTTTCGGGCCGCACCGTCGAACTGTTCCGACCCTTTGACGCGCGAACTTGTCGTTACACGTCGTTAACGTTTCTCGAACGACCGGCCAGTTTTTCCCGCTGATTTTCACGCGCGATGTCCGCGTCGCGCGTTGACGGCCGAACAGAAGGGATTTTCTTTCGTGCCGTCTAGAAAAACCTCCGAAGCGGAGGAGGTGAGTCGTTTATGCGTCGTTTACACCATCGTTTCCAATCCACGTTTTTTTGTTTGCGGGGGCGAGAAAATGCGAGCACTACAGGAGCGTGTGGCGGGAGACGTTGAACGTCTTAAATGTAACCTCCGTGTGTCTTAGAGGGCAGACCACGTGTGTGTCTTTTCCCCTCCTTGGCGGTTATACACCCCCGTCATCGTCTGTCTCTTTCTTTTTCTTACGTCCTCCACACGCGTCCACATGCTCCCTCGCATGCCGCCCCTCCAGTTCATCCCTTTTCCACCCCCGTCTTATCAGAACGTCTTTTATACGACGATTTCTTATCAGCGCGTATTTGTTTTGAATCGAAGCGTAGCGCTCAAGAATGTCGATCCGAATTTAAAAATTAAAATTGTTATTTTTGTTGCCGTACTAACAGCGAATGGACCGTTTAGATGTAAAAATTGGAAATAATATCTAGCGTGCAATATAACATTTTTTCTACATTTTTGCGTTTTTTTGGTATGTTTAACCAAAAAATAATATTTTAAAATTTGTTGACTTATTTTCTATAATATAGAAAGAAGGTAAACAAATTTTAAATTCATATTAACAAATTTCCATCATATTATGATGAACTTTTTTCAAGTTTACATTATTCCCGAACATTTGTGAACGTTTCCCCCTAACAACAGCTTGGTAAATAAAAGGAAAAACTCGGTAGCAACTATTGTAATTTTAATCATTTAAAATTTTTTCATTAATTCGACGTAAAAGCCAAATTTCTCGCCTTACGGTACAGTTGAAGAGTGTGTTAGACCAGCATCACTACGAGTATAGAACAATTTTTATAGATCCAAGATGTCGCAGGTCCCTCGAGCCGATTTTCTAAAAATCTTGAAACTTCTCGAGCAATAACTCGAGAACGAATAAAACATGGTCTCATTCGATTCAGCGCCCACAAATCTATAGAAAGCTTTGTCTGAAAAACGTTGGAAAATACGAATTTTCTCCCATCAAAACCCTCCAAAAATACCCTCAAACTTGAGGTTGCGGTTTGGTTAAAGAATTGGGCCATTTTCGGGCCAAAATTGATTTTTTTTTAATTATCCAATAATGCATTAGATTAATAATGCATTCCAAAAGTATGCATTAGCTCGTCTCGGAATGATTTTTATCACAAATGGACAGTCTTCTTAAATCATTATTGAAGCGAAGGAATAATAATATTTCATATTAATTTCAAATATTTTTCAAATCTTAATTATTATTCCCTTTGTTATTGAATCCCGGACAACGCACATTATTTCCGCGTTAAGTGATGTTCAGCAGTAGGTTGTCGCGTTCCTCGTCCTCACGTTATCCGAGAGATAAATATTTCTTATTGGTAGAGAGGAAAAAAACAATTCAAGGTGTTCTGAAATTGCTTCTTTAAGACGGCGTCACGTGTCGACTCGATTAAGTACCGACTTCGTCTAATTTGCACCCTATGAGGTATTCTCACCAAAAAAAAAAAAAGAATTGTCATAGTCGACGTCAATTTACGCACATTATCGACTATTGTTTCCCCCGGTTGATCGTTATAATTGTTAACTGCACAAAATAGAGGGAATAAGTACACTTTTATAATGAATTTTCAACAGCTTTTTACACCTCAATGCTCGACTCCTGGGATTTACAGATTGATGTAGAAAATATCGTCCGGTGAAGACTAGAATCGAAGTTATAACTGTAGATTGAATTTTTCCTGATGACAAAGTGATTTTTTTCTGCACCAGGTTGAGATTTTTCTTTATTTTTCCCCTGCTAATCGTCACGTCGAATTATAATGTTGCCGCGTTCGTCCCAGTGAAACCCGAACCGATCGTCCCCCGTTTGAGACAATGGAGAAACGAGATAAGAGGAGAAAAATTCTCGGAAGGAAATGTTAACTTTCATTCTTTCGAGGGCTATTTTCCCATAAATGAAGAAGCCCCGTTCGATAAGCGGGGAAATAGCGGAAACGTGTCTTCGAATGCGGTAGAAAAAGAAACGGCAATATTGTGACGACTAGGTAGGGTAACTGAAGTTCCCTAATAGTCTCCGAGTTATGAGCGAACAGTAGAAATAAAATTGAAACAAACTAAAATACCTAGAAGTTGGAAAATAAATTGAATAAAAAATGGAAAAGTAATAAACATTTATTAAAAATATGTACTGGAAAATTGTAAAGCTTTAATAAAACTGAAACAAAACTATAAACAGGAAAATTGAAACAGAAAAAACGTACAAAGAGAAAAAAATAACCTTAAGGCTGGTGTTCAAAACAAAACAAACTGAAATAAGTTTGAAAAAAAAAGAAGATAAATAACCGTATAATAATATGGAAAAGTAACGCTTAACATAGAAATTAGAAAAATATAAACTGAATTAAATACGGACAAAATTTAAACCAGTGGTGTGCATAGATCACACAGTACTTCCATGTTTGAGTCGGTAAATAGTATAACCAATTATAAAATCGAGAAAATCGTAAGAAGGCCGAAACGTTAAATTACAACAGCTGTTATTGAAAAACTAGCCAGGAGACCCTAAAATAGCGGAAATATGGTATACGGCGACTTCAATGATAAAAATCGATCGTCATTCACGCGCCATAGATAACATTTCACGTCCTTTCAAACGTTCAACTATATTGACTTTTGGCTAATGTGAATATTTCTGATCGAAAAAACTACTGGATAGCATGGATGTACGGCGTGTGACCCTAGCGGTAAAGATCAGGCGTCATTCACTCGCCATTACAAATATTTAATACCTATAGCGTCAAATATATTGATTTTTGCACCCTGTAGAAAGCTCAACAGCGATAAACGGCGTACGGCAGAAGTACGGTATGTGATCAAAACAAAACAAAACATGGTCGTTGTTGGTCATATTTAAAGCAAAGAGACCCGAAAGTTACAAAAGCGCTAGAATGAAATAACTGAAATTACGTGTAACGAGGAAGTACTGCATGTGACCCCAATAATAAAAATCAAGCAACATTCAACTGTCATAAAGAAAAATCTAAAGTCTAAAGTATATTCACTCTTGTGGTCTATAAAAATCTCTAATGCAAAAAAACGGCATACGGCGGAAGTACTGTGTGTTATCCAAGGTATACAAAACAAGTTCTGTGAACGTGGTCAGAGTTGGTCAAATATATAGCAAAGAGCCCCAAAAAGTACAGTAACTGAAAATGCGTTTTGCGAGGAAGTACTGCAGGTGATACCAATAATAAAAATCATCGATATTCAGCTGTCATATAGAAAAATTCAAAGTCTAAAGTATATTCACTCTTGCCGTTTATAAGAATCTCAAAAGCTTAAAAACGGCGTACGACGGAAGTACTGTGTGTTACCCGAACCATACAAAACAAGTTTTGTGAACGAGGTCAAAGTTGATCATATTTATAGCAAGGAGACCCTAAAAGTACAAGAACACTTAATAAAATAACTGAAAATTCGTTTTACGAGGAAGTACTGCAGGTGACCCCAAGAATGAAAATCAAGCAATGCTCAGCTGTCATATAGAAAATTTAAAGTCTAATGTATGTTCACTTTTGCGGTCTATTCTCAAAAGTTAAAAAATGGTAAATTGCGGAAGTACTGTGTGTTATCCAAACTATGCAAAACAAGTTTTGTGAACGAGGTCAAAGTTGGTCATATTTAAAGCAAAGAGACCCAAAAAATAAAATAAAAATAACTGAAAATGCGTTTCACGAGGAGGTACTGCATGTGACCCCAATAATAAAAATCAAGCGATATTCAACTGTCATATAGAAAAATTTTAAGTCTTCCAGCGTTCAAATATATTCATTTTTGTGGTCTATAAAAATCAAAATGTAGCAAATGTGCAAATAACGCGGAAGTACTGCATGTGACCCATTTGATAAAAATCAGGCATCATTCAATCGCCAACCCCAACAGTTTAAGACCTCAAACATTCAAATACATTGAGTTTTGCGGCCTGTAAAAATCAAAATACAAAACATGCACTAGTGAAATCGTGAAAAACGCTCATAACTTGGAGGCATTGTATGTGACCCACTATACAAAAAATCTAGTGTTTTCTGCTTGTCATAACCGACATTTCAAGCCCTCAAACGTAGAAAAATATTGACTCTCATAGCCTGTAAAAATCGAAACAGAAAAAACTTTGAACGCTTATATCTCGGAAGTACTGTGTGTAATTCAAAATTCGGAAACACCTAATTTTGCACAATCACTGGGCAAACATTCCCTCAAAATTTCATAGGGTTTCATCCATTTTTCAGGGAGATATGGCGATTTATGTCAGTTTGTGACCACAGACACACAGACACACAGACACACAGACACACAGACACACAGACACACAGACACACAGACACACAGACACACAGACACACAGACACACAGACGAACAGACACTTGTTCAGAAAGTGTTTCTGAGTATACTACTATGAAAATTTTTTCCAACAGGACCTCGGTTCCGAATTCGACTTTTCAGACGATCTCAATACTTCCATTTACTACGTAAACATGGAAGTAAAAAAGAAATAAAAAAAAGGAAACAATATAAAAAGTGCGAAAATAAAAGGATAAAAATTAACAACTGGACTAAATTTTTTAGTAATTCCTTATATAATTTTAGAAATTAAACTGAAATAATATTGGCTGAAAAATAAACTGAAATTGAACTCAAACTCGTCGTACGTTGCGGCAACTCCTACAAATAACTGAAGTTTTTTCTTTCTTATTATAACCAAAACTCGAACGATTTCTCTGTTTTTCCCGACTCGATGAGTTTTGAAAATGTTCCAAAACCATCCGCTTTGAACAATTGGATTTTCCCAATTCGCCCTCAATTCATCACAGCCGAATTTCCCACAACTTAGTTTCGGCGACAACCGATTCGGGCCATTACTGAACGAATTCGGTCTCAAAAGATGTTTTCCTCCATTTTCATCAACTGTAAAAGGTGAGCTCCCTTTTTTCTCCGGGCCGGAAGGTTTTTCGTAGGAGAAAAAACGCGTTTCTGTCGATCGTTGTGAGCATGGCCGTGAGAGTGGCGTGCGAGTGGCGGCGGATATCAACAGCTCAGCACCTCGGAACGATTCAGGCTCGTGACCTCTCAACCCTTGCTCCTGCTTACTTTCCCCTACAGTTGCACAACTTCTTACCCTTCTTTGTAAAACTTCCAATCCACTCCATGTCGAAAGGAAAGGCGGAGGACTATAGTTTGAAAACAAACGTTTAACCGGGTAATGTAAAAATAGGAAGAGATAGTTTTGTACCGAGAGTAAGATTCGATTACGTTGTATATCATTCGTACTACGAGCGAAATATCTTCCGAAGTGGGCATTGGAGGGATACTGATATTAATATTCATTCTCCACATTACAATCCTTGGCGTTTTTGTCTGCGAGTCGGAAAATGACCGTTTTTAGGATTGCAGTTGTACTATTTCGAATAGAGTTGTTTTCGATTTTCTTTTCCTGTTTTGTGTAGAATTTCTCCCATTTTTATACTTTATAGAAGACAGATGTCATCGGTTAGTATCAATCGGACAATATCAAGCGTCAAATTTCAAAAATCGAGTTAATAGTAATGGGGGATTTTTCTTGCGACGAACGTATTTTTTTTAAACGATTTTAGAGCTCTCTATTCAATAGTAAAAATTTCCACATATACATGAGCTGAAAAAAGGACTAATTAGATTTTGCAATTACCTATCAAGCACTATGTTTGGATTAGCATTCTCCGTAGCAAAAAAAATCGGGTTTTTTGCGATTTTTCCCAAAAATGACTTGTTGTTCTTCCGCATAATGCATAATTAAGGATGATTACCTGAATTGAAATCTTGCAAAAGCTCCGTTAAAAACGACGCAGTTTCAAATAAGACCAAAAATCGCATATTTTCTGCGTTGCTTCGCTTTCGCAATTAACAAGTCTCTAAATTTTCAATATATTGTCGAACTTTTTTATCTAATGAATGTTCGAGCTGATCTCATTACTGAGCTGGAACTTGTCCGAAATGAAATACGACCTGATGAAAGAGTAGAAACGGCCGGAGCGTTCTTTGAACTGAAAGTTGCAAATTATTGTCCCAATATTTGAGAAACGGCTAAAAGGGATTTCGTCCACGTATAAGAAATAAATTGAAGTGAGAATAACAATCGAAATATTAGACGAGTTTGTTCACCAGATCATCAGCATTTTGCAAATAATGATTGGGCAAATTTTTAAATATTATAGAATATTGTTCGCTGCGGTTTTTGCTAAAAATTAGAGAAATATTCATTATTGGCTGAACAGTTTGTTGATATCGTACGAGGACATTCGCTTGGATTATTGGTTCATTTGGAGGTCGAAATTACAGAGATTTATATTTATCGCTCTCGCATTGACAATATTTAGCGTAAATTAGCTACAGTTGCCCCGACGAGCGTGAGGTTCCCATTAATCCAACGCAGCGTTAATTGCCAGTCCTCGATAATTGTTTGGCTGGCTGAGTGAAGCCACCGCTACCAACGGCTAGCGAACTTTTCTGTCTCTTCCGACTGCATAACATAATTCCGGCTCGTTCTCTCGGAGAACTACTTGTTGCACGCGCGTCCCCACCTTTTTGCGTTTATTATTCGCATTAATGAACCGAGCTAACTTGAACATTTATTCGCTGCGACATTAAACTTCGCCGAGCAAATAAGCCGAAGGAAAAATCGGGAGAAAGATGAGGAAATTCGCAATGGGAATTTTTCTTTTGGTTTTTATCACTATATTTTTTCCATAGTCGACGATTACAAATGCGTAGGAATAAAGTCCATTCCTATTTCCAAAAGCATTCTTCTGTAGTCTTTATAATCTTGAAGCATCTGACGTTTCAATTCGTCCTTCCTCGCCTGAAATATAAAATTATAATTTATAATGTAACCTTCGCACTTCAAAGGCCCGTGGGAAATGATTTGAAAATGTCAAATCAATATTGCTAATTAGACGAAATTCGATAAGTTGGAAATTACGTGAACCCGAATCTGGGTGAAATTGTTGGGCGTCAGAATCTAATCTAGGAAATCTATCTATAAGGATTTCAGTCGAGTTCAAGACCATATAAATCCGTCTAGCATAAATCGTTTCATTATTGATTCTCACTGCCAGAATATATCTCTTCACTCGGTCGTCTACTTTTTCTATCTCGTTGTAAACGTCCTGTTGTTTTCCGCGATCTTCTTTCGCAAAAGTTACTCGTTCGCATGTCACATTTTCATTTCCCTTTTCACTTCCGCATTTTCTACGAGCCGAAAATCGTTTATAAATAGAAAACTCTAGAAAAAAGTTTAAACAAATATACGACGTTACATATCTGCGATTACTTTCGACTACACGTCTTCGGTTCTTCGCACATTTTTCCGTCTACAAATTTTTTTTTTCATCTTTTTTCCCGTTGAAAAAATTCTAAATTTGCCGTCGCTTAGGATCGAGTTGCGCGGAAATGTGCGCCATTGTAGGAGCATTTGACCGGCATTACGACGAACCGAAATCGCATTCTGGGAAATGTTCATGTCAAAACTGTCGACTCGCTGTCGGTTGAAAAAATGCCCGCGTCTAATCGAAAATCGGCAGCCCATTGAGCGCAGTCTTCTCAGTTTCTTGTACGTGCTGTAAAAATACTGGAAAGCGAGTTCCGTTTTTTTTTTCTATACAACTTCAACTTGCGCGCATGATAATTCGATCGTACAGCATAAACAAATGATATAGATCAGAAAGTTTAAATTATTACGTTTTTGTAAATAATTCAGAAATTTCTTTGAATAATTTGAAGTCACTTCTAAATTTTTTTGGTAATTTTTTCAATTTTTTCTCCGCTAATTTTTTTTTTATAAGCATTTTTTAAAAGTTTATTTTTAATCATTTTGTATATATATTTAAAATTAAGTTTTCTAAGCTAAAAAACATTAAATCGTATAAAAAATTATGATTCAAATTTTTTAAATAGTTTTATAAGTCAAATTTGTTTATTATGGTTTGATTTTAGTTTATCTTTTTGTTGACAATTTGCTTTTTGATTTCTCAATTACAAAAAAAAAAATTGAGCGCTTGCATTTATCGAATTTTAAAGTTTGATAATTTAAAGCAAACAAATTTAGTACAATTGACAGACATGAAAAAAACCAAACTTGTATTTTTTTTCAATTTTTATCAAAAATTGATTAATAATTTTTTTTCTAACGCTTTTCCATAATGGTTATTCGTAACGCTTTTCAAGTTTGTGTGCCATATATCAAAGACATAAAAATGTCAAAACTAATTTCATCAACTATAAAAATCCATAACAACTGAGAGCGTGAAAAAACAGCAAAATTTATATTTTAAACCAAAACGGTGAAAACCAGTTCGAAAGAATAGGAAAATTCAATGCTTTCTCGAGCGTTTTGTATTGTAAAATTATCACAACTTCGATCGACGATATCGAAATCTTTCGGCTACTAAGCGTGTTGTTTTAAATTATTTTCGAAGGGCGTCCACACGTCTGAGTCGCTCGAATGAACAAAAGGCTTATTTTGAAAGGTTGAAAAAAAGTTGGAAACATTTTTAATACAATATCGGCCTTTTTTATATGAAAATCCTTCGCCTTCAAAGGTGTTACTAATACCAAACGTTTGAAAAGCCGTTGAGAAGAATGCGTTCCGCCGTGACGAGACTCCAAAAGGGTGAAGACGAGAGCTTTTGTAGTTGACGAAGGTGATTTTTAATAGGAATATACAGGTAGACACCTTAGCAGACGTAGGACATTCAATACGAAGAAGGAGCGTCCCGAATCGCATACAAGGTTCCACTGTCCTTCATTCAAGCCATCATTCTCAACAGCATTGCCATTCAGAGCTCTTGCCGAAAAGCTGAATGCACTTGTGGTTTTATCGAATTAATACGTGTTCTTCTATCATAAAATATATCGATGTTTCAACTTGCGCAAAGTTTTAGCCGAAGTAGACATAACAAATTTTAAGTTTTCTAAGATTTGTAACTTGCACAATCGTTAACATTAACAAAAATCCGACAATTCAGGTGTTTGAATGTACCAAAAGTTAGGTAATTCAACTGTCCACATTTTCCCCATCTAATGTACATATTTTTCAACAATATTGCTGGAATATATACGAAAAATCACATTTTTCAACTTTACACCTTCTTTTCATCAATTTAGTGCAAAAGGAACAAATAATGGAGCATATATTATTGATATACACATCATTAACTACCATTGTGCTGAATTTGAGCGAGATCGAAATCAAAAAATGTTTCACGAAAAATCCAAGGGGTACCCCTGCGATGTTTTATAACCGATCACTTACCGATTTTTTACTCCTCTCTCAATACAGATAAAAATCTGAAATTTTCAGGAAACTTGTATCTTACCAAGATGTATTTTTGTGATTTTTTTTCAATTCTCGGAAAAATCTGTAAGTGGTCCAAAAAAATCGGTTTTTAAAAGCTCGAAAATTGGACTTTAATCGTGATTTTCAGGGTCAAAATTCTTGCGAATCGATTATTTTATCACGCAGGAGTCTTCATTCAAACGTCTTACACACGTGCATAGCAAAAAGTTTGGTGAAAAAAATTTAAACAGCGCCACAGAAATTATTTTCCGTAAATCGGCCGAAATGTCGAGCTCCGCTGGCATCGGCAGCGGTGAAAAATTACATTTTTGTTTTGAAGCGAATTTGAAAGCAATTATTATAGGAAATTTAACGCTGAATCCGAATTTGACGTCAAAACGACTGAAATTTGACGACAACGATCAGTTTTATTCCATTTTAGGGTATTAGTGTTTTGCGTATTTCAACTTTGAAAATTCATTGCAAATACATACAGGGCTGTTCAATATTATTTTATTACTCATTAGTACTTGAAATTAGACGTAGAATTCGAATTTAAAAGGAAAAGAATCAAATTCTAACAATTATTATATTTCAGAGCTCTGGCCGAAAAGCTGAATGCACTTGTTCTTTTATCGAATTAATGGACAATCGTTGCGGTCTTGAAGCTATCGAAAAGATTGGATGTTAGCGAAGAAAAATCATCTTCGTTATACCATATTCCAAGTCATGAACGATTAAAGAGTTACTTCTCTGAAAAAAAAATTCTTGGTGTAAAATTCATCGTAGGAAGGAAATAGTTTTACGGCATTTTTTACTCTAGTAGGAATGTTTCCCGCAATTAATCGAGCGCATCGGCCAATATAGCCGAACCGCGGATGTTGTTTTTTGTGAAAACTGAGCGAATTTCGTCCTCGACATGAGCGGGACCAACTGCGCGGGCTTTTGGACATCTTGGCACCAGAAGCGGCGAACAACCTGGGTTACGTCCAGTTTTTCTTCACGCATTGCACAAATATAACTCCTTTAATCCGACTGGGATTTTTTCCGACGACTGAGTTTTTCAAAACTTGAGTTTCTTTCTGAGCTACTGGACGGCTTTGAATGAATGGAAACAGTTTGCTATTTCGCACCTGTTCTTTACCTAGTTCGAGAAAAAAAAAAACTGGATTTCTAACGAGCGCAGAAGCATCTTCATCCTATAAAAATCCTCCTCATTCGGAGAGAATTTATTCGCAAAACCGGCTCGACTATTGCCAGATTTTTTTATGTTTATCGCATCCGTTGGAAACAATTTATATTTGATCGTTTATCGAAGACGTCGATCGAACTGAAAATCTATTCCGTTCACAAAATAAGTCTGGGAATTTATTCATTTTCGTACACGGAAGCGCCGTTCATTATGTCGCCACCTTAATATTTTCTAAGATCATTCCACATTAATTATTTCCCGATTGTGTGCCGAATGAACAGCGTAAATCTCCGATCTCTTCGCTCGACTTGTCCGCAAGTTTTGTCAGTAAAAAAGGAGAAAAATACGGTAACAAGCCGTGAATCATTCGAGGCCCTGACGGTTTCGGACCTGTTCCCAACGCGGGGGAATAAGTTATGAATAATTCAACTCTCATATTGATTCCCCGCCAAGGGAAACGGGTCCCGTATTAATCCCTTAATTGCCAGGCGAAAAAAAGGAGAACAAAAATTAAACGAACTGGGCTTCTCGGACTTCAAGGAGCGTCCAGTAAGTCCTTGTAGTTCGTTGTTCTTCCACGTTATTCGGTTTTTTCGCGCCGAAAATATCTCCGTTGAAATGTTGCTGGATATTCGATGTGCATTTCGGCAAATTTATTTCTTTGGGTGAGCGCCAATTATAAACAAATACAAAACAATAAAATGAAAAATATAAGACGTAAACGTATACTTAGTTATTAAGATAAAGTGACATAAAACTATATACATGAATAGCTTCAATAAATACTGCATAAACGTGCTAACTGATGTCGGATAATTAAATAGATAGATGAGAAGTGATTTATTGAGACACGAAAAAAATTAAACAAACGCTTCAATTATCGATCGCATACTGCACTGGCCGAAACCGTCTGCAGTGGTTGGCATTTTTAGCTGCCTCCGTTTATGTATACAGAATGACATACAGTATAACATTTCACCGCTTAGGTTCAATTGTTTTTTTGTCAGTGCATTTTCCCAGCCACTCTGACGGATAATTATTCAAGTTACTTACACCTATGTTTTCATTTTTCAGGTGAGTCTTGATGACAGATGATGATCTGCGCTAGAAACGTGAGTATCAACGGTGAAAGGTTATATATTTGAGGAATCAGGGCATTCTAGTTCCCTTTCCCAGTTAAATTGTTGCGTTTTTATATCAACCACACGATTAACTAATTCAATCCCTCACTGGAACAGTTAATTGGCGATTCGTTTGGCATGAAGAATCAGTTTCGTAATGATAACTTGTTTCTCTTTTTGTTACTTTTCTACCTTTCTTCTCTCTTTTTATAATTATATTTTCTTCTTTTTTATATATCCTATTTTCTTCCTATTTGTATAAGTTCATTACTTTATAAACCCTATTTCGCTATTTTATGTGTTTTGCTTTTCACTAAATCTTTGATTTCTGCGTTAATATATTTCCACTAATTTCCAAAATTCCTAGTTTTACTAGTGATTTATTTACATATACTATAATCCTATTTTCCCCTTAATTTTTTCTACTATTTAGAAAAAATAATTTTTTTTATTTTTTATCTGTTTATCTTCTTATTTAATTCCGTTTTTCTATTATCAACCTATAAAGTACCGTTGCCTATTGCAACACGAGTTCTTTTACCATTTGTTAAACTACTAATTATTATTAACCTACTAGAGACGCCGTTTATTTTCCCTCCATTTTTCCGCAAATTACTCTCCAATAACGTCTAATATTATTTCTAAAATTTCTCCGTTTCTCCTCGCGAAATTATTTTTCTTTCGTTTTCCAAATTATAGAATATTATCCTTCGAAATTTTCTCCGCGAACAGTTCATTCGGAGAATACGAAATTTATACGACTCTCAACCTCGGTTACGTCCGATTACTTGAGTAGAAGCTTTGTTTTTGCTGTAAAATTTTATGCAATCTATAAAAGGGGGAAAAAACCTGGATGAATGTCCGATAAAGATACACCAAGACGTAGCTGAATTGGGATGCTCAGCGGGGAATGGCAACGTTTGCTTCTCGTGCCGGTGACTGTTTTTCTTTCATTTTCCCGTCCGCCGAATAAGAAAAACAAAGACGAGAATGATGGCAACTGTTTAGATTGGGAAATGTATTTTTCTTTCAAGAGAACTTTTCCTCCCTTGTCTTTATTTAGTACGTTTTCGGGGGGAAAAATCGCCGGCCCTTTCGAAATACAGGCGTGCGACGATAGAGCGAAATCGAACGAATTTGTTGGTGTTTTTTTTAAATGAACTAAAGGCACGCGAGTTTTAAATTAACGGAATGTACGAGCGTTTTAATGCGTAAGATACAACGAACATTATTTCTGAAACAATCGCTGATACAGCTGGAAACTACTAGCTACCGTTCTCATATTTTCTTCCTATTTTGGTTTATTATTCAATAATAAACCATTGTAATCGCCCAAGAAAAAAAAATTTTTATATGTTCATTACTTTATAAATCCTATTTCCCTAATTTACGTGTTATGATTTTCATTAAATCTTTGATTTCGAGGTTAATATATTTCTACAAATTTTCGAAATAACACTACATGATCGAAATAACAATAAAATTGCGATACTATTGATACTACCTAAGATTATATCACGATATATGCTGATAATATTACTGCGACACGTTGTACGAATTGATACAAGAGTGGAAAATATTTCCCAACGTCTCGTTTGGTAAGAGGCATCATCAAAATAGGCAGTTCATATGCTTGTTTATTAGCTGACAATAGCGTGATTTTCGTCGGGTGAATAAATAAAATAAACTGCGGGGGGATTAGGTGTGAAATGGCAAAATCTGTAAAACGATACGAGCGGATGTTTTTTGTACAGCATCCGATCGGCGGCGTTATATTGCTAATAAGCCTTTGCTTACCTGCTCATTTGATGCGGAAGGAGTGTTCGAAAACGAATATCACGGCGAAGGCGATGACGATTTGTTTGCCTCGAAACCGACAGATAGTTAAGGCGAGGAGTGGCCTAACCCTATCATTAGAAGCTCGAGGAAGAGGTTCGTGAACAGAACGAATAACAATAGTTTTTATACGTTCCAACGGAGCAATCTTCTCATTCATTTTCAAATATCGAGAGCCAGAATATTAGATGCGTTTATTCAACAATGTAATGGCTCCCTCGGGCCTTATTAGCTACGCTCGTTGGTAAACATGAATTAGAATTCTTCATTTCCATTCCAGCCGAGTCGAATGGTCGTTTCCGAACGGAATTCGCCGATGTTTTACATCGGTGCCAACTTATTTTGTCGAGAGTTTTATCTAAATTCGAGTGTTCTAGTCGCCTCATACTCAAGAGTTAGAATTTCTTATTGGGGTAGAGAATGAAAGGAAAACATTTGTAAGAAAGTTCGGCATAGGGGAAACCGAGGATGGGGTGAGTTAGCCTTGAAAAGTTCTTCACGAATCGTTTTCCTCTACTCTGACGTATAATATATTCATTTTATCGCATTTATCTCGGACATCTTTATTGAACCGGTTTGTCACCGGAACTCCGACATATTTTTGAACGTTGCATAAAAATTTACGCCCGATCACGTATTTAAAAATAAAAAATATTCATTTGCTTCGATTGTGATTTAGACCAATTGTGATAGTAATTATTTCGAACATTTGTGAACGTTTCCACCAAACTGATTGGTAAAAAGGAAAACTCCTTAGCATATTTTTTTTTCTCCTCTTTATTGTTTGATACACCGAGCGTGTTGCTCATAAGTAACATTCTTTTGACCTTAAATACTAACACAAATCAACAAAACGTGTACATAGACTAGGTTTGTTTTTCTTTCATGGATTTTAAGAGTGAGGCTTGCACTCTGTTCACTTCAATGTCTTAGCATATATGGTAATTTTAATTGTTTTTTTATTTTTTTTTAAATTATCATATTAACAGTTGTTTATTATTCCTATGGTTCAATAATGATGAAAGAAGACCATCCATTGGTAATAATAACTTGTCCGAATACTTGTGAAATTTTCCTCCTAAAAACAGATTTTATACTATAAGGGAAAACTCTGTACTAACTATAGTCCTTTTAATCATTTTTATTTTTCATAATTTTCAAATTAAAGGCTACAGCTGAAGAGCGTTTGACGACCATTGCAACGAGTATAGAACGATTTTTTGACACCGAAAATTCTTGAGTTATACCTACTCGAGTTTCTGAAAAATATTTACTTATTTATTTCACTAGAAATGCCAAACAGCTATTGTTTTGTCTGACGAGCGTCCCCATGAGTTGGAACAATTTATACAGATACCTAATTTATATTGCTTACGAAAGCTGCTTTAGATCGAGAACCTTTAAAGTTATAAGGAAATAAGAAAACCACTCGTACGTTGGATTATCGTCTTTTTTATCTCCTCAACCGTTTCAACTTGATAATTTGGTTCATTATTTATACATCAATTATGTTAAATTGATTTAAAATACGAGTGAATAAAAAAATGTTGAATTCATCAGGTAAACGCTACTAAGATTCCAGCGTTTTCTCATCAGTAGTCAAAGATTCTTTTCGATTTTCCCAAGACGTTTTCCTTTCCTTCATAACATACGTGGACATTTAAACGTAAAACGCGGCTATATGGTCTCTCAGTTTTAATAAGACAATGTTGTTTTATGAGGGTCTGGAAAAAAGGAAAATCGAGGCGGGGGGACTGTGCGGAAGGTCGCGGGTTGAAGAAAAGTGCAAGGCGCCACCCTTAGCTCCGTCCCCGTCCAACCCTTAACTCACCCCTTGGCCGAGTTCCGTCTCTCTCGCACCCCTATTCATTCCTTTGCCGTCATCGGCCCAAGCTTCAGACTCATATTCCTCTCGCCGCCTTCTCTCTTTCGCTCATTTCTCCGGCTAAAGGGGAAAGAAAGTCGTAGCGGCGAGGGCAACTTTTCAGTTGGTTTTATACTTGCCCTTATAAAAAAGTGCATAAAGAATGCACCGCCGTAAAAAGATGTAATGTCCAAGAAGTCGGCAGTCGCTGAGAATGTGCCTCACTTCGAGCACGCGAATCCCGAAGAACATTCGCTCCTTTTGCTCCATCTACTAGACAACCTTAGAGCGCCAAACCCCTACCCTGTCCACCACCGCTGTAATGATATTCTGTCTGAAGCCATCCAAGTACTCTTTTCTTCCCCGTGTTCCATTTTCTTCGCCAATAAATTCAATAGATATCCCTAGGATTGCCTTTTCCTCCTATTTCCAAGGAAACATCTCTCCCACTAACACATCCCTCCGCACGCTCGCCTTATTCTGTTTTTCCCGCTACCCCTCTTTTATTTTTACTTTTTTTTTATTTCAACCCCTTCCAACCCCCGAGCTTGTCTCTACTTCATTTTTTTATTTTCTCCCTCTTTTTTTTCTTCTTTCTTTCTTTCTTCAGACGTCTTTTCCTTCCTCTTCTCCCTATCGGCGGAGCTTTTCATACAGCATATTGCCCCCACCCTCGCAACCGTCCCATGTGCACCCGTCTTTCTCGCACTCGTTCGCCCCGCGCCTTCGTTCTCACTCGCACTCCTTACTATAACCTCTACCCGTTTTTTTCCCTTCCTTATTTTCCTTTCCTCCAGTACCGCGCACATAATACAACTTCCACCAAACACACACTGGCAAACGCGCATTCGCTACCCTGCGCTTTCTTCAAGGGGGTTTTCTTTTTGTGTTTTCCTCCAGTTCCACCATCGTCGTCGGGTTTTCCTCGTGTATGTGCCGTACGTGCGTTGAAGTTGTTTTCCCGTGTCCGTGTGTATGTTGTTTGAAGAAGGACCGAAGGTTATGTGAAAAGCGTAGGAGGGAAGCTAAGGTGGTGCAAGTTTCCTAGCAACACTATCAGTCGGATGTCTGGAGCCGGCTCAGCTAGTACGTCGCCAGAGCCGCCAGTCGGGGCGCGTCTCCTTCCTTTTACGTCGCCGCAGGAGCAACTGACGTACTACAAACAACTTCTAGCTGCTCTACCTCTTTCCACGCTTCAGGATGACCCGTTCTTCATATACAAAACCGAGGTAACCGTAAGATGTATAGCAATTGCACAAAACTCAATGGAAGGCCGTCTGGCTTGAGCTGCTGGAGTATGTCGGATCCCCTTAACTTGGTCCGCATTTAGGCGGTGGACATCCTGTGGGATTCAGAAAACTCCTGCTGCACAAAGTGTACCACAAGCTCCTCCTTTCACAGCCAAATGCTGTAATCCCATCTCCTTATGACCTTCACCAATGCTTCTGGTCTTCTCTGGTGCTGCGAGGATAAGCCGCTCACCTGTCATACCTCTAGTTCTTCAACAGACAGGAGGTATCAATTCATTCCCTCTGATTCGATCTCTGCTCGTCAAGCAGAGACGTCTGACCTGAAGTCAAACAGTCAGAGTTTCAGATGACCGTGGTCATTCATGGCCAAGAGTACAAAGAGGAAGATCATCCCTTTTCCATCAGCATGATCTTCTCCGGCAATGGCAAGTGCTCTGGAGATCAGCACTAGTCATGCTTTGAGTTCTCTAGTAGATATGAAGTTGATAGCAGTTCAGCAGTAGAATCTCTTTGGTCGAATCTCTGATCGAGAGTTTCTAAGAGGTCTCTGAACAGTTTTTGAACACCAGGAACCTCAAAAATGGCAACATTTCCTCCCTTGTAGCCTTGAGATGTCATTAATTGAGTGCCCGGCTCTCTGTTCCCAGCCTTTGGAGTTCATGGTCAGTGGAACAATCACGTATTGGATGGGGTTTCAGGCAAACTGTTCAATATTGGCTATAAGTATTATGCGGCCTCTTTTCTGACAATCAAGATGGTCGAACATAACCATCCACCAGTATGGGAGGGTGGTGTGGTAATGAGCTCCTGTCAAAATGCAAGTTATTCTTTAGCAGAACGCAAACCCATGACGACTCTTTGACCCAGCATGGTACTTTCCTTGATAACCCATCAAGAAAGTTCAGAAATAATACGGAACGACGAACAGCAGATTCTTAGAGCGTTTGCCGTAGATCTAGAGCGTTCAACATATTAGGCAGGTCTGGCGTCTATCAAGTTGACATCTTCCATCCCATTCTTGCCAAGCAAGGCAGAGCACTTCATTCATCGGCAGATAGAGCCTCATTCCAATCACTCACAACCACGTTTGCAGTTCAATTGCATTTATTAAAAACTAAAGAGATCTAGTGCAGGACTGAAGTCCTGCAAGTTTCTCCTTCTAGTTCTCATTAAAATGTGGTGATCACTACCAAAATTTGAACATGATTTTAATCTAGCTTGACCGAGTACAAACCAAGTTGAAAAAGATCAGAAGTAAGTTCATCCGGTGAATATTAACGATGATATTCTTGCTAAGTTTCACACGCAGAATTTCCGATTTGAGCATTAAAAAGACTTATCATTAAACAAGTTCAAAGGTTCCATAAGTTGATGAAGTCTGGCTTTCTTAATTCTGTACCACTCGGTACTGCACCGTTAGTACTGCTTTGCCATAGAAATTTTTCGGAGCAATAAAAATCGTTCTACACTCTACGGAACTATTATAGTCAAACACTCTCTTCAGCTGTATCAATGGGCCAATAATTTAACTTTTTACTAGATAATTTTGAAAATAAAAATTAATTTATAAGAAATCATTTCCAAGGTTTTCATCCATTATTCAGTAATTTTTATACATAACAATGGCCATAGTTGTTAGCGAGTTTTCCCTTATCCGTTGTCAGGAGGAAACGTTCTAAAAAATAAGCTTGCCCCATCTCTGAAAAATGATAGTTTCCTTCCATTGGATGGTAAAAAATCCATTCAACCGGTAAAACTAATCTCCTTTCTTAATTGAAGGAAAATATTATTTTTTCTCCCTCTCTTTTTGGTTAAGCCAGTTAAGGTGAGATCGGAAGAAAATTGAAAGAAAACATTTGAAGAGCGGCCACCTGGATTTTTCTCGCGAAAAGCAGCAGAATAAGAACTCGGCGGAACGGACGGTGAAACGTAACGTTTTGCAGAAGTTCGAATATGGGGAAATATTACAATAAGTTATACCGTAATTGAATTTCAATAATCGATCATACCTGACTATCTTCGGATGACGTCATTACCGAATTTTTTCCGGCATCACCTGACGAGAAATTTCGAACCGGTAATTTGAGAGAATCGTTACAAAACAGCGATTCTCGATACTCACGAGGATTTTTCAACTTTACGCGAATCTTCGCGGT
Organism: Tupiocoris notatus; assembly: GCA_037159825.1. NCBI lineage: Eukaryota > Metazoa > Arthropoda > Insecta > Hemiptera > Miridae > Tupiocoris > Tupiocoris notatus. The sequence goes on along the minus strand of JASJUZ010000233.1, from coordinate 378,836 downwards.
GAACTTTTCAACTAGAAAGCCGCTTCTCAAAGAACACTCGACTAAGAAACCCTTGCCAGGTCGATCCAGATAAGTGTTTCCCGTCTATTTCTCTGCGGTTGCGACTTGCATTTCTAATTACGGGACGATCTCGAAGACTCTAATCAGAACTTCGTTAGGGGACATTCCCCTGTTCGACTCGTATCCGCTGACATGACTCCTTGACAAGAGGTCTTTGGTTTTGGTCTGACCTGTCAGAAAATCACAGTAACCCGTTAATCCCTCTGCCGCCGTTCTGTTGAACGCATTTCAATGAAATGTTATCTGACGGTGTTTATCAACGGTATAAATGTTCGTCTTATGAATAGATCTCACGAGGACGTGAAATCGTTCATTAGCTGAGTGGCTTTCGAAAGGTAACCACGAAGTTTCGTCCTGTTGTCGATAGGGTTGCATCGAATTATTGTAGAAATTCGTCTTCTCAAAAAGTCGACTCGAGCGAGCTGATATACTGTCCAGAAATGAAAAACTGCATATTTCGAGGGTAATCACATTCTCTTCATATTCTGGTTGTGAAGGGGCCGTAAAAAAATTATCATTCACAGCCATTCAGTGCGATATCGTCCACAAACCTGCTCGGTAGCTCAGAAAAAAACTACACCGTCCTAATGAATTATAAATAGGCGCAAGGGTCTCGCACGTGAGCTATAAGTTTTTCTAACGTTGTCTTCCTCATTCACGCGAACGCCCGAGAAATCGTTTTTTGTCCCGGCGCGTCTTTCTTTCATTCTAAACGAAGAGAAATTTATTTCTAGAGCCCATTCTACGATTTTTCTTTGACGGTAGATGCCAAATGAGCGAGTTTCACAGTTCGCGGGCTCAGGAGGATTGGATTTTTTGTATATCTAGAAAAACGGCCGTTTCCGTCAAATGTTTTTGTCGGGCGTGCGAGGAAACGAAAAAACGGGATTGGTGAACGGGTTGTTTGCGTCTAGGAATGCTAGAATGCAGCGCTTCTACGGTATCATAGGTAAACCAAACGCGACGGAAACTGTCACCAGGCGTATTCGCCTCTATTCAAAACCGTCGATAAGGATTCGCATAGTTCCGCGTTCTGAGAGATTTCATCGTATCACCTAACGTCAGGTAGAGGACTATAGAATGGCGAGAAAGCTGAATAGAAAACATATTTGAGATACGACGGTTTTTTGAAAAAAAAAAATCCACAGCGCAAACTGAAATGGAAAAATGTCGCACAATTCTTCGTTTCCAGTGTTGTACCAAGAAATATTTACTTGAGCAGTTAGACAGCAACAGCAACCAGAAGCAGAAGCAACAACAAGGACAGCAAAATGATGGGCCGTTTGTTGTTGTTTTGTTGTTGCTGTCGAGAAGTTTTTCGAGCCATTCTTCGATCAAAGACGACGCAATTAACAACAGCAGCAGCAGCAATGAAAACTACTTGCAGTTGCTGAGCGTAACTTTTTATGTTTTCTGCCGTTTATAAGGTCAGAATGTTAATTGTGAGAACCCGAATAATGTTTTAAAAATTCTTCGTTGGTCAAAGTCGTCCTAATTTTAACCATTTTTTTTTTTTTTTTTTTTTTGGTCGCAATTGTTTTCAACCAGGTTTTAGAAATTTCAAGAATTTGTGACTTGTACGATTTTTGTCGGTGTTAGAGAGATTCGAAGCTGATCGTGATCCTTAAATAATGTATTTGAAGATTGTATTAGTTATAGTACTATACATAGATTAAAACTAGTGAAATTAATAAATCTGGAAGGGCCCTATAGAAAGGGGGTACCTATACAGAAATTTGTCCTCCTCCCCTCATCCTTAAGTCATTTATTATATTATATTCAAGTAATGAATCGTAATTTTTTTTTATAAAGTTTACTGGGATGTATGTAGTATTTAACAAATAATATAATGGCTTTGTTTTCAGTCTTTAGATTTTAATAATTCAAGGAATCTAATTTTAGTGTAAAAGAATAACTATTACTCAAATTTTACCACTCATTTTATAATGCATTCCCAATTTAGCATTTGTTATTATTTGTATGTATCGATTAATTTTGCTTCCTTGCTAATTTCATCCCAGTCACTCTTTCGTTGGTTCTATTTTTGTATTTCACCAGTTAGTTCCTATAGTTGATTTGGAATTACCTCGTTTTTATCGTCGTTCGCCCTATCTCACGCTCGAATTTCTTCTCGAGTTTGGTTTTCATCAACTCGGTTTTTCATTGGAGGAATAGGAAGTAAACATTAACCGGAAATTGAGCTACAGTGACTATTGAGAATGTGATTTATTTAATTTAATTTTTTTGTTTCATTTAATTTAATTTATTTAATTCAATTCTTAATTAATTAGGTATTAATTTATTCATAGTATATTATTATATTATATTATATTATATATTATTCAATTTATTCAAATTAATTTATTCAATTCATTTAATTTAATTTAATTTTATTTTATTTCATTTAATTTTTTTGGCGAAAAACGGCCGTTGAGGGTTGATGGCACTAATTTGCTCATAGTTTAGACTAAACCAGCAAAACCCGTGGTCCTTTGCCAAGAGCAGGAATAAGCCGCTTCGAGTTTCTCGCCCTTAATTTTCTAGCAGGTCTTGTAATAATTTTAGAAAAACTCAAAACAAAACACAAATCTTGAACGGGGTGGTCTTTTCATTCAGTTATCCCATTCTTCAGTCATGGACTGTTCTTTCGCTACAAACGTAGGCCAGACAATTATTCTCTTTCCTGAAAACTGGAAACGCGGCCAAGTGGCGTTTGCACTCCCGTAGCGTCGATTAATCTCAGTGCAGCGCTATCTAATATTAAACCTTCTGAATTGAGGGCTTTTAAAAATATATCCGAGTGTAAACCGTTATAACAGTAGCGAAGCTTACGGGATCGTGTATATGAGCCAAGGAAATGAAATTAAAATCCGAGCTCGCACAGTAAAAATAGCCGGTGGAAAATAATTCAAAACGAAAGAAAGGGGCTAGACAGGTGGGCGTTGTTATGGGACAGCATTCGAGCCAGCTAGCGTCAACTTCTAGTCACCGGTGTTCTCTCTCTGCGACTTGCCCGATTTGATAGCAGACAGTCCGTTCGTTTTTGTTGCTCAAGTAGCCGTTCAAAATTTCGTCCGTTCCTAGTGAGGCGTTCGTTGTGGCCGCGTAGTTGAAACGACCGTGACACGTGAATCCATGGCGTGAATGGGCATGTTTTTCTCCGTCTGAAAAAAAAGAGAAAACAAAATAGAAAGAAGACGTTTTTAGAAGTGTTTATTTTCTGTAAGAAATCAAAGTCCTCCACTCACCGAAACGACGTCTACGGTAATTTTTTATCGGTTTTATTTTTTCCTTTTAATTTTTTTTTTTTAATAGTTAAAGGTATTAAGTACCTAGCAAAAAAATAAAAATCGTTCTATGTGGTTGTAAGTGTTTGAGTGCAAAGGTTTAGAGAGTCATTATCACCAAAATTGCTGTGTAGGAATTTTTTTCAATCGGAAGATTCTGTTTATGCAACAAATTCCGCTTATTTTCCGCAAATTCCGTTTATTTTTTCCTATAAAATTATGATAAAAATTCCGCATTTTTTCGATAAAATTATGATAAATATCGACGAATAGGTTATAAAATATGATTTTTCTTTTGATATTGAGGAACGAAGAAACACGAGTACGAAAATAACCCAACCCTCGGATTTCTCATAATAAAATTGGTCACTCATATTTCGAATATTTGAACGAAGCATCAAAACGAATAATTGCTAATTTCGGATGAAATCTAATACTGCCAAGTGATGGTCGTTATAATTTATCAGTCCTTCTTGCCCTCGGATACGCGAAGGACCGTGAAGCTAGTCTTCCCTTGCCATCAAAGATCAGCCGAGGTTATCGTTTCGATATCGTTTGGCCTCAACGGATGTCTCGATGTAACTGAACGTAACTAGAATCGAATGCCCCGAGTTCATTGACAGATCGGAGCTATCTGTATTTTATCGGATCGAGGGTGTTCGTCAAAGAGTGTTGAGGCAGCTCTTCCGCTCAGCCTTCTATTTATATAATCTAGATGAAGTATCTATCGGTATGCAAGTTACATAAATCGTCAACACGGTTTGTCTGCGGTGTACGCAGCAATATAGAACATTGTCATTTCGATTCTCTCTGATCGAATGTAACGCAATACGTACTAACAAAAAATTAATAAATAAAAGAAGAAAAAAATTTTTTTTGAATCCTAATTGTTATTTAAAAAATACGGGCACGAAATGCAATACAATTTCGATATTCTCTAACTTCGAATGCGGGATATATGGCCATTAATTAGAATAATTGTCGAGAAAAAAAACCAGTTATAATCAATTTCAGCTTAAAATTGCCTACACGCTTTTTCGTTAGCTCGTTTCGCTTGCTCGAATTCGGAAAAAAAAACATAGGCTCGTATAGCGGAATGTTTTGGGACGAAAAATGGAAATGCGCTTTCTAAAGACGAGGCCCATCACTTGAAGTGGTCAACTTAGGAAAAAAAAAACAAACAAGCCATATTCACGCACAACTCAGACTATCAGATGCATAATGAGACTGCTGGTGCCCAATTAACTCACATGGCTCCGAAACTGGGGAGCTTTTTGATGGAAACGGACGAACGCGCCAAGGTAAAAGAGGTCGTAAATTTTAATAACTTTATAATAACACGTTTCTCACTAAAACCCCGAGGTTCCGCATCTTGTACATCGAAAATGCTTTAGTTGGAAACTTGTATTATAGTCCTACGAAATGATTCGAACCATCTGGGCCTGGGTAATGGAATAAAAAATAATGATTTATTATGTATAGCGCTATTTGATAACAAAGAGCCAAATGAAAGATCGTCAGTGTATTTTCATAAGCGTTTATTTATTTTTTTAATGTATATTTTATATATATATTTTTTTAATTTAAAACCTTTTATTATAGAATTTAATTTCACGATAGGAGACGAGTATGAAGGTTAAAATGTTCTTGTGACCTTGAGTATTATGGTCGAACTGGTAGGAAATTTAGGGATTTTCTTGGTGACTAGGGTAATTTCAGCTATGGCAATTCACCTAAGAGAATCCTTCTCTGCTTTTGGTTTTGATTCAGTCTATTGAGTTCCTTCATTTTTGTCCTAAGGGCACCATGTTGGATGTACTAGAGAATTTTTTTTTAAATGCGAAAGGGCTGGGATATTGTCTGAATGAGGTAATCTTCGTACTTGTTCAATAAAGTCATCGAATTCAATCATCAGGGTCTGCGAGGTTCCGATCGGAGCACCTCATTTCAATTACCTCGAATAAAAATTAATTCTGAATTCATGCTCGTAAAAGAAGCGCGAACACGGAACGAGCGACAATACAGGGACCAACGTAAACGGCGCGGTTCTTGCGGTAGAGACATTTGAAAGCGATTTGTAAAACGGTCGGATCCTCGTGCGCTTTGTCGTTTCGGTCGTTGCGAGCACCTGAAAAAACCGCGAAAAAACATTCGCGGGAATTTTCGCACTTTCAACTCCGCCCCCCCGTCGGAGTCGTAAAAAAGCGGATAAATCCAGGTTGAAAATTAGATCAGGGAAGCTGGCACCGCAGAACGCCTGTTCCAAGGACCTAATGAGCGCAAGATAACTGGCGAGAAATGGAAAACCGTGGGATGCGGATTAGCGGGTTCTATCCGATTATTTTTCACTATAGTACGGTTTTCCGTAAATGATTTGATAATTGTTTCCTGCTTACGCCCGTCTTATATAACCGATATTACCAATCGGGCAGTAATAAGACGGCGAATTTGAAAAAAAAAAAACTACATTTTCTTATTATATTAAAATTTGGCATTGCACAGCTGTTGCGTGCGAGTTTCTTATCACGTATTTTAGGTAAGACTCGTTATTTAGCAGATGTCGGAAAGTGACGATGTCTCATTGTTGCTTCTGAATTGGGAAAATTCGCCATTTTTCAACTACCGATTGTGACCTTGCGATCGAATTATAATTTAGCTGTACGAAGCGGAATTCAACCGAATATTACGAGTGATTGAAACTCTTGGATGGCTAAAAATCAGAACTGCTCTAAAAATTTCTAGGTTTTTTCGGCTCCCGACCGCATTTTCAGTAAAAGGCTCTCACTCACCCTCCACTATGCTTTCAATTGCCTACCGAATATTAGGGTGCCTTCTTGAGAAACTACCTGCGACTATTGCAACGGCCTCTACCATCTGCCAGATAGTCTTTTCACCCCTGTTACTTAGACAATTCAACGATAGAGGGCTTCGACTGTTCAGGAGCTCTTGTTTAAAAGTTAATTCCCGACATTTAATTCATTAATAATACTTTTATTAAAAATTCTCCAATTAATAAACTAGGCAGTAAAAATTTGTATTGTCTTAATTAGCTTTTTTTCTTGAGTTTATTTTCTCTTTTTCTCCTTTCCTCGAAAGAAATATTCCGATTGTAATTCGACCGCCCCGAACCCTTTGGAGATTTCGTGGACAAAATCTATTTATCCACCTTCAAATAAACTACGGCCTCGTTCGCACCTCGAAATATCGAACTCGTAAACATCGGCTCGATTAGGGAACCGAAGACAATTTCTTTATGAGTTCAGTCGAGGAAAAAACGTTATCGCCAGTATTATATCCTCGTTGTCAACATCGAACTCATAGTTCTTCGATTCGTTTCCTTATGCTAATGGTTTACTCCTTTCCAACGCCTCCGATAGCGAAACAATGAACTTGCTTGGCATAAATTCCATCATGTTACATTAATCCGATAGTGTTCCTTGCCTGAGTAATCTGAGAAGGGCTGAATCGGGCCGGTTCTTGAAGGGACCTCCTCCGAATTTAATGGGGTCCACTCTAACGTCCGACAAAGAAATTTGTGAAGTTACAGAAGTCGTAACTCCGCCCTCGCTGAGTTATCTTTCAGATACACAGGCCGCTTTTAAATTTCCCACTACCACAACAAAGAATCCTAATTTACGCACTAGTTTATCGTATAGTGTTCTCTATGGAAATTTATTCGTTCGTTATCCTGTCTTTTAGTCTCGGTAAAAATTTCACCGTCCACAGTTTCGCGGAAGTTTTTCCCAAAGGGAAGAATTTTTTTGAAAATAACCCTTTACGCGATTTTTACGCTTATATCTCGATGTTGTTAGGCTTTTATGTAACTCCAACATTTTTTTCAACAGCTGAAAATGACTTGAAAAAATATGTTAGCCCCAGTCATTGTTTAAAAATAGTTTTCAATCTATTTAAGATTAGATTTTCCACAAATTGCGTCGTACGAAATGCGTGGCTATTTTTCAAATTCAAAACGTCTGATGGATTGTTGAAAATTATTCTGCTTCGCTCCGAATTTCTGTTGAGGATGAGAATTAAAAGAATAAAATAGAGTCAAATAGAAATAAAAAAAATTAGGAAAAATTGAAAAACATGAAGTTGTTTTAAAAATAACCAATATTCTTGGTATCCAGGTTGAGAAATCTGTAGGTATGATTATTCGAAGAAAATAGAGAGAATTTAAATGACTGTATTTTGGTATATTAAATAATTTGAGAATTGGATTTGTCGAGAATGTTATCGAGCATTAAAGTTACATATGTTGGAGATTTTGAAGATCAAATGACTTCGCATGACATGCTGCGGACCTACGCGGAGAGCCAAGATATAATCTACTAAACTTAATGTACGCTGGGATAGTGTATAAAAACCCTAACTTCATTATTTATCACCCTGATGGCAATACATAATAATATTTACATTTTAATTTCAACTTTTAACCGACTTCAATAGGAAGAGGTTACTCAAGTTGTTTGCAGGTTAATTTTTTAACTGTGTGTGCTGTTTAGTTAAATGATAAATCATCTAACGATAATAATTTCGAGGAATTATCTCTGTTGCAGAAAGGTGGGCTGGTGTGGGGAAGCGGTGAGTGCGGGGGAAGCGGAGGTGGTTCGGTGGCGAGCAACAGCCGATGTGGCGGGCCCGGTGGTCCCCAACAGGGGGGCCAGGGGGGCCTTGTCCACTGGATGTCCGTCATGGCCGAGCACATGAACACTGTTGCCGCTCACGATTCCGTCCCTCCACATTATATGGCATGGAACGGCGCAGTTGAGGTAATTATTAAAAATTATGCATTTTTGAATAATTCGATATTTTTATAGATGTTCAGAAATTCTTTCCGTTTAAAATAGGTAGTAAATATTATTATTTTTTATTTTTTTATAATAATTTTTTTTTAAAGTTACGTTTAACAACTGTCGACGAATTATCGACTCCCACGAAGTGAATTTACCTATAGTTTATACGCAAGGGTTAAATTTGGCTCTACAAGTCACAACGGTTAAACTTGAAAAAAGGCTCGATACAAGTGCATTCGACGTTTTATGTACTTACCAATCTGTTTTTCGGTGAGAACGTTCACAAATGTACGGAATAATTACAATCACAAATGGATAGTCTTGATAAATCATTATTGAAGCGAAAGAATAATAAATAAACCATTGTACAATCATTTGTTGTTTCGACTGGATTATCAACATTGTTCTAGTGTCCAATGAAAGTTTCATTTATAACCGTTGAAGGACAATTTTTGTAAAAACTCCAACTGGGCGATAACAATTTTTTACTAAAACATCATTAGAGCACATAACTCCGTTTTATTTGTCAAGTTGTTCGTATACGTAATGCGGCCTAATGCTTCGTTTAATCACACGAAAGCGCTCGCCGTGAGAAGATTCTCAAGTCTTCTCTCCGTTTGACGCCCAAAACCCTTTTACCGAACGTTAAATTTCTTTCGCCACTCGAATTCGAGAAAGTGGGAGAGAAGCGATAAAATCTTCAAATTGCAATCCGCTCCGCCCATCATACGGTGTTAAAGGTTCTATTATAGTCGCGATTGCGAATAGCAATATAATTGTTGGGAAAGACTTTTTCAATACGTGTTTTCGAACGTGAGGCTCGAGGTGAAATTTCGGAGATAATGAATACTCCTCCTGACATAAAGCGTTTACCTAATAACCGTTTCTATCGCGAGGCAATTATTTTTCATTTAAACGTCTCCGTTAAATACCCCTTCCTCTCAGCCACTGTCCCGCCGAAGTAATTATACCTTTAATAGTCAAACCGATTAACCGTTAAGAAATATGTTGTTGCATATCGTGACACTAGAAATGCACAAAGGGATAGTGTTGCAGAAACATTGAGCAGAATGAAATCTGGTTTTTTTTTTTTTTTTTTTTTTTTTTTTTTACAATCAAAATATTATAAATAGGTTACAGTTCAGTGAGCACAATTTTTTTTGCAGTTTACTAAATTAGAAATCCATGTTCTGTGGATTTGAAAAAAGTGATGTCTATTCGTAGCGTCCGAATAAAATATGAGCGAAAACTCGTAAAAATGTTCTACTCCTCAAAACTCACTTTCTCGTAAATTTGCAACGCGTTTTGACGGTGAGAAAATTCTATTCAACGGGAAGAAATATCAAGCCAAAACTACATTCTATTAATGTTCATACGGAATGAAATTTTATTTTTCATTGCATTTTGGGCTTTCTGCAGCCGTTGCATTTCTTCCCCACTCAAATCGCAGAATGCAATACTGGCATATTCAAATACAGTATATATGAGACTCTATACCGCTATTCGAGGAACTTCATTTGACGGATGGATTGTCATCCTGCAAAATTGATATAGACCACCGTACACTTTTCAATTGGGAGGAGAAAATGAAATTCGACCTTTCCTTTCTCACGGTCGAATCCGGTAATTCACGGATATACGACAAGCTGTTGTCGAGTTAGGAAGAAATGTGTTTATTTTACAGATTTGCCCCGGACTCTTAAAACCGCAAAGCTGCGCAGGGACCTCAAACATGAATTTTGATGAAAGCCTATTCCTTTATGGCATACATTATCGGAAGAGGATAAATACAACGGCTATGGTAATTGCCACAGGGAGGGAGCCGGTTTCGATTGTAAATTTGGCAATTATTCAAATCGATCGACGAGTTCCTTTTGCTATTCTTTTCACGTTCCAGATTTAATAATGAAAATTATTGTAAATAAAACAATCGACATGTATTGTGACGGGGTGAGGTGTGTCGTATGCGAAAAGAAAACATCCTTTACCCTAGTTTGGCTATTTAATGGAGCAAAGGGTGTTTTGTTGGGGCATCTCCTGGGAAAACAAATAAACCGCCTGAAATTTAGTAGAAGAATCGGTTGAAATTAATGGAAAGAATCTCAAGTGCTTAGAGAACTTATTATGTTATAGATTACGAAGAGCACTTTAAAAAACATCCAAGTTAGAATAATATATAACCATTTAATCGGCGATTTTTTATGGCGCAGGGCTTGATTGGTGGTGATTAATTATTGCAATAGTCGATAATTTAAGACGTGAATAGTTAACTTGTTCTTCAACTGCTCGAAGGCTATTCAAGGATACAAAATCCATATAAGGAGATCCCTGTCAATCTATGTAGTGGGCAAGGTTTTCTCGCTGAAGTTATAAACAAGTCAATTCCTACTCCAATGAATTTATTCCAAATTTCGCTACCGACCAAATAATCGTATCGCGACATTGGAATTTGCGAACTTGGATTTCGAGTCCTCCAAGTGACAACAAGAGTTGTATATTTTGTACCAATAATTTCCTCACCTAAAACCGTTAAACGAATCCGTAACTTCTGCAATATCGTCCAAATCACGTTTATCTTTTTATTTCACCTACCTGATGAACAGTATCAATGATGGTTGTTCGAACCTTCAAATCATTTTAGTCAATTAGTCAGAAAGATATAATTGTAACGTTTTATAATATTGTTGCTGTGATTTTGTAAGGTTTTCAAAAGTTTTTATTTATTTATTTTTAAATTTTAATTATTTTGAAATTGTATCAGGGTTGAGCATTAAGTTTTTTTGATTGTATAATAGTCCCACAGACAGAAAAAAGAAATTAATTAAATTAGAAAATCTTTCAGAGTATAATACTATTAAAATTCTTACCAAATCACTTCTTTTCCGAATTCGATTTTTAGGACTATCACAATACTTCCATTTACGTATAGGTATTTTATCGCCACATTTTCCTCAATAGTCCAATCGTCGGTTTTCTAGAAACTGAAAAAGACGTTACCACCAAAAAAAATTACCTATTCCTGGAGTTGCGTAATTTAAAAACAATTTCAACGTTACTCGTGTATCGAAATGGGGAACAAATCATTCTGAAAACCAATTACGCGTGTTTGTCCGATTTCGTTCGAACTCGTATTATTGGCCGGTGCGAGCGTAAAAACCGGCGGGATTGCCTATGCGGTTTTTTATTCCCGAATACACTTTAAATTCGCGATTACCAATTTTGAAAGCGGCCCGTTCATTAGCAAGGCAGAGAAATATCATGCTGGCCAAATAGCGAGCCAATAATTGAAAATCCGCATCGGGCCTCGCTAATGAGAAAATTTCGGCCCCCGCGTATTCCGTGACAAAAAGAAAACGCAGGATATATCGGGAACTAACTCAAAACGAGAAGCCGACTTAGGTCGAATGTTGACAGGAAGTTCCGACAGAACTTCACCTGTGTCAATTATTAAATGGCGAGGAGGGGTAGAAATTAATTATAAGTCGTCAATTACGATCGGTTGAAGTGGGACGGGATTTGCGGGCGCTGGATTTGTCTCTTATTAAACTACCGCGTTGTTGTCGGGAGCCGAGGGAAGTTTTTGCGTTTCTACGTCAAAACTGCGCATCTCCGCTCTTTGATTTTGCCTTTTTAGCGGAACGGAAGAGGGTGAGGTATTAATGAAAATCAGGTTCATTTGTTTCGAAAACCGTGCGGGCTCAAAACGATGCGAAAGAGGGAGGTAAAAACAAACGTGCTCGCCCTAACCGCGGTGCCGCTCTGGACACTAATTATAATTCCGCAATCTGCTTCCGTTTCCAACGACAATCAGCGACGTTCCATGGGTTTTGTCTGAAACAGAAGCGAGGCGAGGCTCTTGAAGAATCATTAAAATTGATATTACTGACGCAGGGGCGTTATGAAGCTTTTCCAAAACCGCCATCGAATAATTGGAAATGGGGCATTTTTCCATAAAACAAAGTTATTAGGTACTCCAAAGCGATATTAGCAGTGAGAATTGAAAAATTTAATACTAAGATTATAATATATATCTTATTAACTATTATATCATTATTATTAATAATATAATATGAATGTTCTTTTTGAAATGAATTTTTCTAGTAATTATTGTGGGCAAAATAATCACGATTTCGATATCAGAAATTCAAAACAATTATGGTATCTGAAAGAATTGCGATGAAAATGGGGCTCGGGGCGAGCTTTTTTGGTAAAATCTTGCCTTTTGCCCTTTATTATATTATTTTTCTTTAATCGGCTCGTATTCCAAGTTGATAAATTTCCCATCTGTCATTGATGTCTCTTATACGCTTACAAACTATAGATTTTCATCCTAGCGATTATAATTAATTAACAAAAAAATTAAATTGTTTAAATAATTAACAAAAAAAGCTAAAATAAGAGATTGATAGTATTTGCCAGGCTAAAATATGAAAATCTTCAATCATGTCCTCCTTCAATCATCTTCAATCAATTCATGTTAAGAGAAGAAAATTAGTAAAGGTTATTGAGAATATTTATTTATTTGAAGGATAATAGTTTACTCTCTGGAATCTAAAGACGGTGGGCAATTAGGCTCAAAAAATGGCACAAGGTTTTAGTTCATTAAATTCATTTAGTTCATTGGGTTTATTAAAGGTTCAGGCCATTGAATTCTCTTATAAGCGTGTCTAACAGAACGTTCAATAAATAATGGGAAATTTTCTTCTTTTTTTTTTTGAGCTGCTAAAATAGTCTTTTAACTTTGAGTATTTTTGTTCATTCGACCTTAACTCACGAAAATTGCTTCTTATTTATTTTTCCTCAAAAAAATCTCAAATTTGAAGAAAAAATTTTCTCGAATAAACCACATTATTATAAAATCAAGATTCTCCTGTAACAGATTCGAATAAAGTGTAACCCTATAACTATAAAAGATTTGTCAAGTTATTGAGAAAAAATTGCAGATCCTGGCGCAATATTTTTAACGAGACGGCTTCAGTTATTAATCGGTCGACGTTGTTTTTCGAATAAAATTGCCAAGATAAGTACTCGTGTAGTTTCCATTTCGTTTTTCTTTTTTTAACGAGCAATTATCGGCCGTGTAGTTGCGAGGATTACAACGGAAAAAGCTGATGATATGAAAGCACAATATTGTAATTAAATTTCTACCCTTTCACACAGGACGTAGTGTTGTGATCATTTGAGTAGAAATTAATATTCCCTCGTTTCTCTTCAAAACCGTCTGTAAAATGAATAACCAGAACATTTTTGCTTTTTTCTTTGAAAAATACGGTCGATTAGAAAGTGTTCATTGGAGTGTAAAGTAATTTATTTCCGTGCTGTTAACCTTTGATGTGTCCTGAGTAAAGGATGAAAACAGTACTTAAGTACAAAAATAATCGATTGGTAGTACTTTAATCGATCGACGATGGTTAAGAACGCGAAGAATCCGAATATGAAAAAAAATCCTCTCCGCGCATTCCGCTAATTTGACGTTCTGGAAATGAATGGATTTAAAAATCTCGAATAAATCCTTAAAGCCCAGGTATGTGAAGAGGTTCGAGGATTTTTTAATTTTTCTCCCTGCGCTTTAGAAAGCTGAACGAGAACGTATCGCGGAAATGAAGTCGTTCACTGCAGAGAGTAAGCACGGCAGCGTTGGCCGGATCGTAATTACCAATCTAGTCGATTTTTTCATCAACTTTTCCCAATGGTTTTTTCTCCGAATACTACCTCGAGTACATCTCACTGCTGTAAAACTTCCATTTACCCTACGGCTTGACTTGTGTCTTTTAAATCGCTTTCTGCATTTTTGAATTCGCAGCCACCGACATTGCCAAATACTCCAACATATTTTTTTTTTTTAAAATATGAATTGCATTTATTGACCAATAAAAAAATACTTGAAATTTGAACACACATTAAATGCTACAATCCCTTTAAGAGAACTTCTGTAGGGGTTCATTTTTTTCTTCCATTTTTACGAAGTGGATAACACGCAGTGCATCCGAGATTGAACCGTTGAAAGAGTTTTCTGTTTTGATATTGGTTTATTATTCAATGGTAAACAATTGTAATCGCCCAAGAAAAATGTTTATGGGCGATTCATGCATTTTTCTGTTTTTGGATCTGTGTAGTTATTCAACAACAGTTGCAGTCTATGATCTGTGGATGTTTTGGTAGCAGAGCGTGTTTACGTTTGTGACGTTCATTGACAAAGACGAATGAAAACCATCTCTCTACCCACGATCCTCAATTGATCCCACAACTACTTTATCTCTCAATCAAAACGTCTTCACAATGACTCCTCTGAACCTTCAACAAATCCGACGATCCGTTCAATTTTTCCTAAATTTTTTCAATTTTCCGTCCACTCGTCATTTTTCAATAATTGTTTTCTTTCCTTTATTGAACTTTTGCCCTAAAATATCAGCTGTATAGATTGCATTAGGAGCTCAGGTGTTGGGTGTTGTTCTTATATGTTTTCGCCATCTGTTTTGTTCGTCGTGAATTCTTTCGAAGCGATAAAAATTAGCTCTTTCTTCGAATTCACTTTAAATTATTTCCGCAGCATTGATTGATTTCTAACAGAAAACCGTCTTCTTCGAAGAATGATTTGTGTTATTGTCAATCGATCGAGGCACGCTCGAATTTAAATATTCATCGTATTTGTCGCTGCTCGTGGAAATTGATTGCAAAACAACAATCCGCTTGTAATTTGACGGTAATAACGTTTATTTACGCCGTATATCCGCGCTCATATAAATCAACAATGGGCTTCATTAGGGGATGAGTGCGGAAGATTTTCTTTTGAAAAAAAACCCCGGTACAGCAACGCTTTTCGAAATGTTCTGCCGGGAGTTAAAAATAAAACCAAACTGTTCGAGGGTTTTTAAGAACGCAGCTCCCGTTGCTCTGGTCCGAGCTCGAGGGTCGATCTGAAAGCAATAATTAGGAACGGACTTATTAGTTGGATTTCGAGAGAGAGAGAGAGAGAAACGGGAAAAAAGAGAGAGCCCATACCCGGTGAAAGAGCAGGGGGTATTTAATATGCTGAACAGCCGAGGAGGGTCGGAAAAAAGCGTGTGGGGATATCTCCCCTACTGATAAAAAACCTCAAGGGGTCGTGACTCTGCGCAGTTTTTTTATGTTTACACACCACCTCGCGTTCTTCGGGAATAAAATTAAAAAAATCCCGCCAAACTCATCCGCGTCGTCAGGGGTGAATTTTTTCCCTTTTATTTTATTAATGAATGAAACTAGTTTTAAGATAGTAATAGGGTGTAAATAAAAACAAGTCGGCTACCTGATCCCACGGTGTCTACTGCCTTACCCCACAATGTGTACTCCTTTCCTTTGTCTTGTTTCCTAAGTTTCTCTCACATTCGAGAGGGGTTAACTATGCAAATCTACACTTCACGCTCGTCTCTGTCTTCCATTCATTTCGCTTCTCGTATATTTGTTCCGTGAAATAAAAGAGCTCACCCGTCCGGCCCGTATCTCTTTCCTTTGACGCTATGGAAAAGCTGTGTGTTTTACCTAATAGGACGACGAAGTTGAAACCGAGTACTCGCAAGTTCGCTCCGCCGGCGAGCAGACATCATCTTCCTATTTTGCATACACCAGCCCCAACCCAGGGTAGTTTTTTCTCCCTTTTCTTTTATACGTCGTATCAGCGTGTGAGAAAATTCCACT
Organism: Tupiocoris notatus; assembly: GCA_037159825.1. Classification (NCBI taxonomy): domain Eukaryota; kingdom Metazoa; phylum Arthropoda; class Insecta; order Hemiptera; family Miridae; genus Tupiocoris; species Tupiocoris notatus. The sequence goes on along the minus strand of JASJUZ010000233.1, from coordinate 363,019 downwards.
CGAATATTAACGAATTAGACTCATCTTCAATTGAACTCATCCTACCCCTTTTCTCTATACTGTCTTTACAGACGTTAATATGTAAACTAGAACAGACGCGCTAAATTGTCCGGTTACTCATCAAGACACTTCTCCCCGGTTCGTTTTTTTTTTTGGCTATCTTTTCCCCCGCTGCTTTGCCGTTACTTTGGGTGGGGGATTTTTTTCGAAATTTTTTTTCAAGTTACGCTCAACCCTTTTTCAACGGAAGGAAATTTAAATACCGAGCTTAGCATGTGCGTTGATTTTTTCCACGCACCTGGAGCAGAAATGAAAAGAATTTTTTTTCTGCTCAAATCGAAAAAAATATCTGAACGTACAGAAACAATGGTTCAACTCGTTTCAACACCTGGCGACTAAAGAGAACAAGTTTTGTCACTGAAATAGTTGTAAAAAAATTTCATTTAGACAAAACTCGTGCCTGAAACGAAGAAGGGAAATTTTCGCGCAGTCATATATGTTTCTATTTTGTCTTAGCCAGCGCGCATTTTCAATTTAGAATATTAATTGATACAGAAATAACTATTAAGACGTAAATTAATATACTTATTTATAGTTCGAATATATGAAGAAAATGTGAAAAATTAACAGTCATTAAGCGACAATTACGCGTGAAAAATAGGAATAGGAAACTACAGATTAAACAGACAGTGGAGTATTTTAATACCTTAGCCATTTGGTTTATTGTATCCACAATGGTGGCCGTGACAAATAACATGGCATGATTAAATTCAAGAACTTTACTTTCTTTCGATTTGTGATCAGCGACGTGTACGAAATACTTGGTGCTTTTCGAGACGTTGACTATAGTCCGCCTAAAACAGATAAATACCTAATTATACGAGATAATAATATAAAAAAATTATAAAGGGTTCTAAGCACAAATCAGTTAACTGTCGAATCGTTTTGTCGTTCGAAAACGTGATTGAAATGAGAAAAATATTCTTCCAACCGAGTTATTTTCTCGAAAATGCCAACAATTGCATCCAATTACACGAACATAAGACGTCGTTTCGCACTTCAGCCATTTTCGTTTCTTATGTTGTGAGATTTGAGGTCAGGTGGGTTTCAAATAGGTCATTGAAACGGGAACCCTCTAATAGATTTCGCTCCCTTTAGTATAGCATAGTGATTGGAACAGCGTTGAAAAGCGTCCCTAACCGCGACCTGTCAATCAGATCTCAGATGTGTTGCGATTCCCCTTTACCGCCTAATGAAGTCTCATTTCCCTAAATAGGATCTCGTACTAGGCTCGTGAGAAAGATCTGAAGAATTAAAATTACGATATTCACTGTTTGCATAGGTTTTCCGAGGATCGAGGTCCGGAGTTTTTTAGTATAGAACGTGAATACGGCTATTGCTATTCGGTCGAGAGAAAATTAATTTAGAGAAGTACAGCACTGAAAAGTGAATAAATTATAACTTCAATAATAATAACTTCATAATAACTTCAATAATAATATATTAAAAATGTTAAATATTAAAGAATAATAACTTCAATATTCAAAAATATATTAAATTATAGTCTTTAATCGAATATTCTACCTCTTGTCCATAGCACTGTCATGTGCCCTACATAGCTCCAGCTCGTTTTCTGTTCGATGGAATTCTCGTCAATCACTCAAATGCTACCTTTTTTTGGCGAATAGTTTAAATTTTAATTATATACTTAAAAAAAAAAAAATCAAAATTGCGATAGTTGCTAACGAGTTTAGGTAGAAAAGTGGATTCTTTTAGCATTATTGAAGCAGAGGACACTGTACGATCAGCGTTTACCACGGGAAAACATAAAATTAGCAACTGTTAGGAAACATTTTTCCCATAACGCGCTCATTTCTTAATATAGTCTATATTTTAATCGAAATTCCTCAACTGACGTGCTTCCAAAAGAGAAGCGACTGGCGTGAAATCGTTCCAATTATGGTAAAATTATTCCACCGGAGCTGGCGATGACGGACAGGAGTACGCGGAACCGATTATGACGGACGATTAATCGACGATTTGAAAAGACCGTCGGTTACCGAATATTTGCGACGGTGAAAAAATATCTCATCGAGAATAAAAAGCATTGAAAACCGATGAACCGTGTTCGGACCTCCTGGGGTACGGTCGTGCGCCCGAGAATACCAATGAGGCTCGGGTACGATTTGTGCGAACCGTTGGGTAGAAAAGGTTCGACGTATAGGGAAATGAGAGGACTTCATTAGACATGAAGACGCTCGACGTTGAACCTGAAGAAATCCGAGGGTTGCAACGAGACAGGAGATAATTAAGATTCGGCTCGCGATACGGATTCGGAGTGATTGACAGGTCGCGGTTAAAAGGGGCCAACATACAGGGACGTACGAGTTACTTCGGGCCATTGTATGCCTTCGCGATACTTAGAGATGGGGAAAAACCGATTAAACAATCGAATGAGAAGCTGGGAATAACCAAATTTCGACCGCGGATTTGGATTCGGCGACCTCCAAAACGGTGTTCTCCTATTTTGATGCCATGAATGCAGTTATTTAAAAAAGAAAAAAAACTGTAAATAGTAATTTGAAAAAATTCGAAATACGAGCCCCTTAACGGCAGCGATTTGTCATGGAGGTGAACATAGCTTAGTATTAGGAGTGCCGAATCGAAAGTATCATAAAATGATCATAAATAAGTATCATAAATTAATTAAGTTGTTTCTTTTCATGAATCAAGAAACGCATTTTTTTAAACGATAGTGTTTTTTTAGGTATTAATTTTTTTTCTAAAATATGTGAATTTACTTGAGATCTGCCTTTTCATGATGGGTTCGTGGGACGTGACCTTTTGACCAATAGAACGTTGTTTCGCCTCGATTCACTGGCCATAAACTTGGACCTTAGTTTAACTCATGGACAATTTTCGAAGCCCTTCGTTCCTGTCTCATTCGGGATGGTGTATGACCAGAAAATATTAAGCCGAGGGTTTGTTAATGAAAAAATTCTCGTTTTTTTTAATATAAATATTTTTTTAGAAATGGAGACTAAAGCTTAGCAAAAAAATCTCAACTAGATTGATCCGCTTGTCAACTAAACAACTATACCCACCGTCAAACATCGCAAAAAATGCTTCTTTACTCGGAAAAGAAAAAGAAAAAAAAATTTTTTTCTCCTCGTCGTCGCTTTTTTTATGTGCGGATGTATGAGGGGAGAGACCAGGCTCCGATTTTTTATTGGTAGGCCGAGCACTGTCGCCCATTCGGGCATCCTCAGGGCGACGTCGGTTCAGTCACTAGGATTTTATTTAAATAATATCTTGTCTGCCTGGTTTCCCTATGTTATAAGTTGAGACTTCAGTGAATATCACAATTTGGCTAAAATTTGAAGTTAAAAAAAAAAGAAATATAAAAAGATTTTGAGGAACAAGGGTCGAATAGAACTGGTTCTACAACAGTTGATTGAGCCGACTTTGCTGTCGATGGCTCCACGTCGCCCTGAGAATGCCCGAATGGGCGAAAGTGCTCGGCCAGCGAATAAAAATTCGGAGAATGAGTCGCCTGGTTTTTCACCTCTCTCACCTCCTACAGAAATATTTCTTTTCGTTTGCCGTCGATCGCGTCTCCGATGCATGAAAATACCGTACATCCTGGAAGTCCGTATCTGGGTCAATAAGTTCCATCTCAGTTGCGCGTTCTAGACTTACGTTCGTGTGAATGTCGGTCTCAAAATAAAGCGTCGATGTGAGAGATGGGATGCTCGAGACATTAACAACCGACGCGGTTTGATGAGTTGTGATGAGCTCACTAAACGGCCGATGAGCTGGCCTGATCAAACCCGCGTATCCCACAGCTTCCTACTCGATTACGGTTTTCGGGTCGAACAGCGCCACAATAGCACGCTACATTAATAAAAATGCTTCGGACTCGTCTCTAATCCAAACTCGGCCAGTGTTGGTGTATAATAACAGGTAGACCAGTGATGATAGCTTGCCCTACCCTGGAATCTAATGGGCTTTACCGGTCCGACGCAAATTGGTTCATCCGGACTATTATTGGGTTGTTGAGCCGCTCATCTTTAGTTCAATTCGAATGCAACGGATTTGATATTTTTCACTCCGTTGCGTTGAACTGATTTTTTTCACGCGTAGATAAAATTTATTACTATTTCAACAGTTACTGATGGGAATGATGTCTTAAAATTTTGTCGAAACGCGACCGGAAATCGCTTTAATGTTTCGGAAAATAATTTATTGCGGCAGCATTAAAAATAATAAATTTCAGCGACTTCTATGATAATGTGCCATAATTTTCTAGGGGTGTAATATTTTATCCTTCTATAGCTATTCACTTTCTTGACGTTAGCAGTGTTTCTATAGCGTGTTATGAAAATTCCACCAAACATACACATTATCTAAATCTAAGATTTAGATGTAAATCTTCTCCCTTTTACATAGTTAGTGGAAGTAACGTGATCGTCTGAAAAGTCGATTTGGAACGGAGGTCCTGTTGGAAGAAATTTTTATAGCACTATTCTCAAAATCCCTTTCTGAACGTGTGTGTGTGTCCGTCTGTCCGTGCGTCTGTGGTCAAAAAGTCACCTAAATGGCCATATCTCCGTGAAGAATAAATAAAACTCAATGAAATTTTCATGTAATGCTCTCCTAGTAAATGAGAAAAATTAGCTTTTATTCCAAGTTAACTGATGCTTAATTCAATTTTTTTGTTACAGGTGAGTGCTTGATGGGTACTATGAAGATGTTGACATTGCGTTGGTATGTGAATATTGGTGAATAGTATTACCAATTAATTTATTTAATTGGATTTGCTTAACCGAGCACTTGAACTAGTCGTTTCAATTTTCTTCCCAATAGCCCTAGTTTTTTTTGTACCGTGAAATTTTCGTTTATTCCATTTACCCGTGACTGAAGTTTTTCTGTATACATCTGACGAAAAAAATACAAAATGTCCCGGGCTTTTATAATGTGCAAGGAATAATGATCGATTATCGAAGAGAAACGGTTGTGCTGAATCCAGTTTTAATTGGGATAAACCGGATATTGCAGTTTGAAAAGCAGCTTTGGAATCTACGTCATTCATAACATAAGAAAAATTCCAATTTTCTTGCTAAAATTTCGTTTTTTAATTCTTTTTTAGCTATACCTAAAAGACCTTTTACTAGCTAAATTTACCGGTTACAACTTATTTTACGAGGTAAATTTTTTTGCTGGAATTCCTTTTACTAGCTTTTTTTAGTTAGAATATCTTTGTCCAGCAAAATTTTCTAATACCAGCTAAATTTTCTCGGTATTTTTTTTAAATTATTTTTATTTTTTACTAGCAGCATTTTCTAGCTACTAGTTATTTTAACTATTAGTTATTTTTTAACAGTTGAACTTTGTTTGTTGGAATTATTTTTATTGGTTGAATATTATGGTAGCTAAAATCATATTTATAAACTGAATTTTCCCGCTAAATCTTCTAGCTAAGAATACTTTTTAGCTATGAAACCTTTGTCTAGCTTAATTTTCTAGCACAAGCTGACTTTTTTTTAGCTAAAATACAATTGTCTAGCTAAATTTTCTAGCCAATATTCCTTTCACTGGGTGCTCTGGTATAAGTTCGCCTTAGGGCCCGTGAGATTTCAGCTCGGCAACCCTGAGAAATTTCCTGTTCACTTCGAAACCCTCAACACGTACGTGACCAGACGCAAAAGCCGCATTCTCTTCGCATCCAGAGACAAAACGGCGGACTGCGTCTATTATGTAAATTACGCTACACTGGTGGAAAACTATAGAAATAGACAAGACCTCGCGAGCAACGGTAGCGAGAGGGTAGGACCTTTTTTGGGGTGTGACCCAAAAGATGAAGATGGAAAAAAGCCAGGGCTAATCTCTCCCTGCGGGGTAAAGGAACTTCTTTCGCTGCAGGAGTCCAAAATCGACCCCTCACCGACTGTCCTTACCCCTGCAAAATTTTTTCCTCCAGCTTTTGTCGTACATTCAAATCCCAGTGAGAACGTCTTAAATACATTATACGATCCCAACCGCCACCTATGTACAAGTGCTTTTAAGAATAACAAACAACCGCCTATTTGCAATTATATCCGTTCGCCGAGTATCTTCTGATTGTCCCGCTTGTCAATCACTCTTCAATTTAAGAGCTTCGGCGAGCGGAGACCGAATGTTAGCACAAAGGGTATTTTGCCCTAATGGCCGAATATTTTACTTGACATAACACATCTCAAGAGGTTTCATGAATATCTCGAAAGGAGCAGTCGAACCGTGCAGATGTGAAGATTCGCCGGCTGAAACATTGAGGAAAATTTCGAGTACGGCTTTTCTATTTTTTTCAACTGATTTAATTTTTGAAGTATTTTTGAGCATTTAATTTAATTTTGAATTTGATATTTAAATAACTCTTATGTTCCCCCAGTTAATCGTTATAATGCTCTCACTGATCCGAACTGCTCCTATTTATTAAAAACTCCTGGTTAATATTTTAATAATGCTAGTTCTAATTCTTTTGGTTTATTATTCAATTGCAATAACCATTGTAATAGCCCTAGAAAAAAACATTTCCTAACTAATTCGATATTTTACGTTTCAAGGCATCTAGAATCAGAATATCCAATAAAAAATATTCTGCACATCCGCCGTACGACGTCAACCCTTTTCTAACGAAACTATATGAAAGATAAATTCTTGAAATTCTCACCAATCTTGGTTTGAAAACTGCTCAATTCTTCAATCGCTACATAAATTTTAACGGTATTTTTGGGGGTTTCAAAGATAGAATATTCGAATTTTGCAAAGTTTTCCAGAAAAATGTGTATTTGGTATCAATCTCTATAGATTTTTGGACGCTGAATCGAATGAGACCATCGCGGGGTCGATAGCTTTATTGGTTCTCGAGTTATTGCAGCTTTTGTTTAGTTTAATTTGAGTGATTATTTAGAAATTTGGCATGAGGGTATAACTGAGAGTTCTTGGAGCTATAAAAATCGTTCTATACTCATTGGAATGGTCGTCAAACACTCTCTTCAGCTGTACCGTTTGGCGAAAAATTTAGCTCCATATATGGAAATTAAGAAAAATAAAAATGATTGAAATTAGAATTATTGCTATGGAGTTTTTCTTTATAGTTTACCAATCTGCTTATCGGTGGGAACGTTCACAATAATGTCTGGAATAATTACTATCACAAAAGGATAATCTTCTGAAATCATTATTGAAGCGAAGGAATAATATAAACCACTGTACAATAATTTGCAGCGGTTTTTTTTCTTCGTGTCTACTATGCCACTCGAACGGTCCGCTTCAGTCAGGCCGTTTGAAGGTGATCAACTCGCTCAATCAGTTAATTATTCCGCCTGATCTTGTCGCCCGTTTGACGGAGACAATGCTGAGGAACTCCATTGTCTCCCTCCAGCAAGGGCAGATAAACTGACCTTCGTCACAGCTATTGTTAATGATGCGTTCTTTAACAATTTACCGTCTTCTAGGCTCTTCCTTAGAGGAGAAAGTCTAAAATTTGAGAGCGTAGATCGGATTAAATTTGAAAAACTTAGTCGAATGGCATTGGGAACGTCGAAAAAATATAAAGCGAACGTAAGGAAGATATAATTATAGCTGTATAATCTATTACAGTATGATGCCATTCACGGAATACGTTCTGACCGAAAAGTTTCAAATACGTTGTGAAAATAATATTCCTTTTTTTTCATTTTATTTATTTGCCCAGAGACATTATTTTTAATAAAACTATATCTCTATCTCATATCTCTATGGCTAGAGAACGAGTGACGTCAACAACGTGGTAGTTCGGTTCGAACCTTTTTCAAACTAGAATCTTCTCTAGAATCTGTAATTTTCAAAATCTGTATTTCAGGCCTTTAATTCATCGTCTCTGTATTTTTGCGACGTGTAATTTCAAATAAAAAAGTTCGACGCAAATTCCCCGTTCTATCTGCTTTTGCGGCCATATTGAAAGTGATTGCAGCGCGCCATCGGAGATGGTAGTCTAAGGTGTTATCATATTGCTTGCAAATGTATGGAATGGATTCTTAATTTTCTTTCCCACTGATCAGTTTGAAGGATATAAATACAGGCGAAGTATACAAATAAAATCACCATCCTCTATTTGAAAGGTGAAATGGCATTTTTATTTTATTGAGTACCTATTATTATTTATTGCAGTGATTCTTCGTTGAAAAGAACCCCCTTAAATCTAAGGATTCTTAAACAAAAACAGAGGAAAAGCTCGAATAATTTACCCTTTTTTTCATTGCAGCATTGATTTCATATTGTGTCGAGTCGAATATTTTTTCTCATCTTTACGAGCCACATAAAACTAGTCCGAGAGCTGTAACTAAACGAAACCAAACAAATCTGCTCGTCAAGCTAAAACCCCTTAAGCTTGGCCTTGTCGAAATGATAAATCACGCGTTTCCGTAGGGTTGAAACGAAGATGGCGTGGGAGAGGTCGTGGGACCTGTTCAAGGGTTCTTGTTGCTGGCCCTAGACTCCCTATCCTTCGAGGGTTGATAATGTGTAACAGGAGGCTGGAAACATATGGTCTCCTATTCGTTCTCGTCTGTCAACTTCGAGGATCGTAATTTCATAGATTGAGTTTCAACGGTGTATGTTTTATCTAGAACCACCTGTTAACGACAGATTTTGCCAGAGTTGAATAATTTATCAGTTACTAAAAATTCGGCTTCTTCGCCTCTCGATTTAGGAAAGGTCGCTTTTAGATACAGATGAACATTATTGATCCGAGAGGTGATCGGTAAAATGCGCGAACTGTTCTGCATTTTCATAATAACACGTCTCACGTATTATTTGAATTGCAGCTTTTATGAACGTTAGATTTTCTTTTTGAAGCCTACCTAAAAACGCCTCGTACCTATAAAAAAATCTCCTAAATCCAGAAACCGAATAATGTACAAATTGAGCCGTCCATTATCCGAAAATGACGTTAGGTGTAGCGCAGGTTTTGCTTAAAATATTCATTAAATAATAACGTAAAAATAATTAATAAAATATAAAATATTAATAATTAAAATATTAATAATTAAAATATTAATAATTAAAATATTAATAAAATATTAAAATAATAATAATAAAAAATAATAACGATAATCCCTCCTCATTCCAATGATAAATTATGCCCTTAACAAACTACTAATTGCTTAGACCTTCGTGCTCTGGATAAACCGACGTTCGTTTTGATTTGTATATCAACGTTTTTCTCGTTCTATCTTGAATTCGAATCTTTCGCATGAAATTCGTAACGATTAACATATCAATCGTCGCTGGCAGTGATGACAAATTGATAAAGGGAAACGGAACCGTCGTTCACACGGACGTTTCTTGTAGCCGATAACCGTGAAATCGCTCGTCAATCTCATCAGCCCATCTCGCTAACTTTGATGGATTAATCTTCGCGACGTTTCGTAGGCACCTTCGAATTTCGTCCGCGTCGGGTTTTTATTTTTCAAAACGCGCCGCATAATCGAGCTATTTATTACGGGGCACGTTGCCATTGTACCGGAACACTTCAGTCATTAACTATCGTCCCGTCTTCATCCGTGATATTTATGGACAGCCCTGCATTCGGCATCCCCTTTGTCCCTAACTTAAGGTCGAAATCTCGACAATGCCAACCGAAGGAAAAGGGTAAAGAATCAGAGATGCTCCTTGTTAGTATTCCGCACTCACCCCACATACGGTTTTTCATCAACCAGTTCGCTCATTTGCATCCCAAACTACTCATCTTCTTTATCAACTTTAATTTTTTTTCGGGGGCCCGAGTGTTTTTATTAATGTTCTTAACCCTGAGAACCTCAGACAAAACTCGTCTTCTCACCCCTCGCGGATCTTTTTCTTCTATTTTATCTCGCATGTACGGCTGCGTCTCTTGTCTGCTTCTTTTTGCATAATCAGCGAGTTTTTTCCACGCTTTCTTCATCCTCTCGAGCAAAAGAACAACGGACTTGTCGTCCTTGTATTGTTTCTGGATTTAATAACGGTCCGAAAGCCTCGACGGTTCATCCCCGGGGCGAATTAACATTTAACTGAAAATCTAGGCCATATTCTTCACGGCAAGGAGTCGAATTCCACAATATAAAGTTACAGAAAAATAAATTTGTTTTCCCTGCTAAATACCAGAAATGGTCTTTTTTGGATTACTATAAAAACACGAATATTCGCTGACGGAAATTTCTCCCCGCAAAACCTTCTTGCCCGAATGTTCGTAATTTTTATCGCTTTTCACCAAAACGTTTGCCGTTTTTCGTTGATTTCATGACGTATTGTAAGTCAAATTTACCCCATTATTTACATCAGTTATACATCCAAAAAAACGCTACAAATTATTGAAAAATTCCGATGCAACTATTGTAATTTGGCGATTTTAATCATTTTTATTTTTCTAAATTTTCAAATTAAAAGCTAAATATTTTGCCCAACGTTACAGCTGAAGAGAGCATTTGATGCCCCTTGAACGAGTATAGAACAAATTTTCTAGCTCCGAAAATTCTCCAATTTTTTGAAAATCTCGCCAATACTACGCGAAAGCTGCGATAACTCGAGAACCAATAAATCTATCGACAGCGCGATGGTCTCAATCGATTCAGCGTCCAAAAATTTACCAAAATAATTACATATTTTTCTGAAAAACATTGGAAAATACGAATTTTCTTCCTCTCAAAACCATCCGAAAATATCCTTAAAATTGAGGTAGCGATTTGTATAAAAGAATTCAATACAGAGGAAAGGTGTCAGACTTGGATTGATTTTTGGTGAAAATTTCTAGACTTCAGCTGTTATAGATTCGTCAGAAAAATTTTGATGGTGCCAGACGGGAGTTTTTATTGTTGGATTCTTACGTGAGGTTAGAAAAAAAATTCTTAGGCAATTAGCATTTTTTATTATTGACTGATAAACCAAAATTGCTTTAAATAGGCGAAAAAAGTTTTAAAATGTTTAAGTTACATTTTTTATGCATACGTCAGACTATACAAAAACGTATCTGGAATGGAAAAAAAACTGAATCTAAATAAAAACATCCGATGATATACCTTGTCTGTTAATTATCGCACCTTCGATTAGTATCTGTCAGTATTTTTATCTCGCAAGTCGCTTCTGGATATATCGGCAGCCGCTGGATTCCGCATTCTAATTACAGGCAATCATAATTATTCAATTCCAGTAGCGGAAAGGATGCTCCTGTTCACGTAGGAAGATATATCGAGTTTCGATCCGCCTACTGAAAACCACCTTGTATATCCGCTGTAATGAAAATCACGCTTATACGACGACATTCTAATCAGAAAACGGTGGCTAGATAACTTTTTTGAATAAAAGACGTCTTTCGTATTCGTTTTATCAGTTGCTTATCCGTTTTGATTGGTCGCTTTTAACGTAAGACGTCTCATGCAAAATTCAGTTGGGACGGTCCAGTTTGCATAAATATTTACTTGCCTTCGAATCCTTAAAAACCAGGACCGGCTGTCAATTAAATGTTATAATCAATTAGCTAGAAGACTTTTTCATCGATTTTTTCGTTCGAGTCCCAAAAAAAATGTTTGCCCATCTGTCGTTTCAGTGTGACCTAGTATTCTGGCCGTTGAAAGGCGCGAACTAGGCGAGATCAATTAATAAATGACGGTTTTTAAGGTAATTCAATAGCGCCACGATGGTATTATAGATAAATCTCGTTCGACTTGATCTTGACCTTTTCTCCTAGCTCCTAGGCCATCTTATACGCGCTTCGCCGAATCCGAGCTACACATAACATTTAATGGTCATCATAATTCACGATTTGTACTTTACGTTCTGATCAATTGGAAATTTGGCAGTCAAATTTCTTAATCTAGGGAACATTCAGGTTGCAACATGAAAGAGAAATCTTCTTCGAAGAAATTTTTGCTGAAATATTCGAAATTCTTCAAATTGCGCTTTTTTAATACAACAGCATTTGAGCAACCTTTTTTGAAAAAGTCCGCCGCGATTATTTTTTTCGAAAAAGTGGTCATTGCTTACAGGCAAATTATTGTCATCGGGAATTTATTCTCGAATCAGTTTCCAAAAGAAGTTTTTTCCCTCTAGCGAGCCTTCGAGAATAGCGAGTCTGTTCAGGTGAATAGCGAACTCTTTCTCCCACTTCTCCGTCTCGTTCTCCCACCCGATCGTTCCCCTTCGACCCTCTTGCATTAAAGATGCAACTGCAGGAAGAGAGGCGGCTCTGATGAGAGATGCGGATGCTGGGAGCGGCGTGACTGTGCGGGGGCGGCGGTGAAAAAAAGAAAAAAATAACCGAGGGTTGGAAAAAAACGGGAGTGCGGGAGAAGGGTCCGGCGGCTGTAATAAAAAAATCAATAAGCCCTGTAAAAAAAGCTCCTGGCTGCGAGAAAGAGAAAGAGAGATCGGAAGGGATGGTCGTCGAAGGGTTGTTGCGCATGCTCATTACAACCCCGACGGAAGGAGTCGGGGGCGGCCGAGATCGGCGTCTGTCTCAGATCTCAGCTGTGCCGCTTGAGGAACGGCTCAGTCTTGAAAGGAACGCCCCGAGGAACGAATAAAAATCGTCTTGGAGACTACGGAGTACATCGTAGCGAATATTATTACTATTACCTCCTAATTTTTTTATTATTTTTTTTTATTCTACTTTTAAATCGAATACGCAGCTACTGTAATTTATAATACCTATAGACTACGTGTAAATGAAGTTTAATTTATCAACTCGTTAAGAAATTCTTCTAAAATCAACTTTTTATATATCTTGCTTGATAATAATCTTGAATAATATTTTCTGCCGCTGTAAAACATTCGGCCGGTTGTTTGTTGCGTCTCAAATTCCAATATGAAAAGTGAAAAGTTGATTTTCAATTCAATTTTCAAAAAGTTGATACGAAAAAGTAGGTAATAGTTGATTTTCAATTAAGAAACGTAGAATTTTATTAGAAACCGTCGATTTCTCGTTTCGTAGCTATTTTGTGGTAAAACTGATGTGAAAATGTATTTATATTTATTTAAATGTTGTAAAAATTAATTTATTTATTACAATTATTGTAAAAATTTTGAACGCATCGTGCTTTGTAGAACACTGTAATAATAATAATGTCCTTCTGATAGCAGGAAACAGCCTCTGCCTATCTCAGAATTGAATTCTTTTAATTCGATATGCAAATATCGATATTCATCGATTGAACTGAAATAGTATATCACAAGTAGATGGGCTTCTTTAATCATTATTGAAACAAAGGACTAATAAACCGCTGCTTAATCAATTGGAACTTGAAAAAAAAAACGCTGCGAATGATTGTGAAGTGGATTATTATTCCTTCGCCTTAATATTGATTTAAGAAGACTATCCATTTGTAATGGTAATTATTCCGAACATTTGTGAACTTCAACCGAAAAACAGATTGGTAACTATAGGGGAAAACTCCGTAACAACTATTGTAATTTTAATCATTTTTATTTTTCTTAATTTCCTAATTAAAAGCTAAATTTTTTGCCTAACGGTACAGCCAGAGAGAATGTTTTACGATCATTCCAATGAGTATAGAACGATTTTTATAGCTCCAGGAACTCGCGAGTTTAACCTCAGGTTAAATTTCTGAAAACCTCCCAAATTCGACACAAAAGCTGCAATAACTTGAGAACCAAAAAGACCCCGCGATGGTCTCATTCGATTCAGCGTCCAAAAATCTATAGAAATTGATACCAAATACACATTTTTCTGAAAAACCTCGGAAAATATGAATTTTCTACCCCTCGAAACCCCCCAAAAATACCCAAGGAATTGAGCTAGCAATATGTTTCAAGAATTGGGCCGTCGTAGGACCAAGATCGATTTTTGATGAAAATTTCAAGAATGTAGCTATTATAGTTTGACCCGAAAAGTGTTGACGGGGTACTACGGCCAGACAGAATTTTTTTTAATTGGATATTCGGATTCTAAATGCCTTGAAACGTAAAACATCAAATTTTGAGGGGGTTAGACATTTTTTTTTTTTGGGCGATTACAATGGTTCATTATTGAATAATAAACCAATGTTATTGAATATTAAACCAATGTTATTGAATAATAAACCAATATTATTGAATAATAAACCAATGTTATTGAATAATAAACCAATGTTATTGAATAATAAACCAAAATATATATTTTTATGAATGTTTCGTGGCCACTTTATTCCCATGATGCTGGAATGGGCGAAAATATTTTCGTAAAACATGGAACACTCGCCGACTGGAACGTACGAAAATTTCACGGTATTCAATTAATGCATCGTCGCTATGTCAACATCGGGAACCAATATTTCCGTTAGTGCTCCACTTTTCGATGAGCAGACGGTGAAAAAATATAAATAACGAAGAAAACTTTGAAACAGGGTTAGGAGGGAAGGTCGTTCATATAACAAGGGTTGTCGAGCAGTGGGTGGTTATGTGGCACACACATGCGGCTTTTGAGACGAAGGACGTGAAGATGGAAGACAACCCAGACCCTCTTGGATAACGTAGGAGGGGCTAGGACGTCTAGTGACCTTGTAAAGGCTATAGCAAAGGGAGGGGAAGCTGCCCTGTTCTTCAATCCGACCCTCACTGAGTACACCTGCGTCAATACAAACGCACCCTTGTCTTCATCGTAGACAAGAAATCCCTTCAACACAAGTCTACCGACACAAGTGTATACTATTCGATGCCATCGTGGGAGTATCAACCTTATTATCATTTCGGCTATAGTTATTCATCGTTTTATTTTCAACTCCCCCAAGGTCAAACTTGCGATCTAGTTTTTTTTTTCCGGTGAATCTAGTTTCCCAAGATGTAACTCCTACAACGGCCTTCAAGGTCAAGCTAGATTAACTATTTCAGTAAGAACGACCGTTGAGTTGACCGTTTTCGAGTTTTTCTAGCCGAGCTATTCAACTCTGAGATTTTTTCTCTATCTTATATTTCCCAACGGTCTCTACGATTGAATCGACTTTTTTACATTTCGAGTAGTTTCGGCGAACGGTCGAAAAAGCCGTTTAACGGACTTGAACTGAAGTAACTAAGGCTTTTCATACGAGTCGCTACCGTTTAATTTTCCGTTACGATCAAAGTCAGAAGGTAAATGAACCAGTACCAATATAAAAATTACCAAGGTTTATAAAATTCTACGTTTTCTACTATTGTTATAATTATTTACTTTTTGAAAATAAATTTTTTATCATAGTTTTTTGGAATATTTCCGGTTCTTCGAGCTCTCAAAGTTCTTTGAAATCTCCCGAGTACGCAGAAAAATTAAAATTATTTGAATGTCTTTTTACTGAACTTGTTCGTTTCGTAACTGGGACTGGTGTTTCAAGTATATTTGCGAGGATAACGTTTTCGGGGTCCCACATTCTTATTATAGTCAATAAAACATTGCAAATGAAAGTTCGGCGGTTGGAAATTCCTTTACTTCAACTATGATTACGAAGACCATCCTTTTGTGAAAATAACTATTCCGAACATAAATATGTAAGCGACTCCTCCTCAAATATTGGTAACTATAAGGAAAACTTCGTTGCAACTTTGGCCATTTTAATTATTATCATTTTTCCTCATTTTCAAATTGAAAGTTAAATTATTCTCCTTAACGGATAAGTTTAAGAAAGTTTTTGACGACCATTCCAACGAGTGTAGAACATTTTTAATAGATCCAAAAACTCTATAGCTGTACACTCGTGCCAAATTTCTGGGAATCTCGAAAATTCTAGACGTAAACTGCGATAACTTGATAAACATTAAAGCTATCGACCCCGCTTCAGTCTCGTTCGATTCATCGTCCAAAAATTTACAGAAATTGATGCCGAATACAACTCTGTCTGAAAAGCGTTGGAAAATACGAATTTTCTCCCTCTCAAAACCCAAAAAATAGTTACACTTGAAATTGAAATTGGTTGAAGACTTGAGCCGTTATCAGACTAAGATTGACTTTTGGTGAACGTTTTTAGAATTTAGCTATTTTAATTTCGTCACAAAAACGGGCATTTTTTTTTTTTTTTTTTTTTTTTTTTTTAATAAATTTTCGGCTCCTACATACCTTGAAACGTCAAATTATGTAAGTGGGGTTGAGCGATTACAGTGGTTTATCATTGAAATAGCGCAATTATTATTCCTCGATTCTAAAATACTGGCGGACATGAAATTCTGATTTTGATTTTTCATCACCCCGTCAACGCAACTCATATCATGAAAGTTAATTATCGCGTACATATGTAGCGCTAGAAATTTTCAAACCCTACTGAGGTCAATGCCGTATTAGGTCAGCTAAATAGAATCTCAATATATCATTCCTATAGGGAATGGCTTATATATTTCATCGTTTGTCTTTCTACGAATCGACGCGAATAATGGAATTATTGGCTGCGAGGAAAACACTTAAGCGCCAAGCGTTTTCACCTTCACAATCGATTATAGGGACGACTCAATGAACGGACGAAAAAATCCAACGCGCTTCCCTTTTTAAGTGGGAACGTAACATGCGTATTATTTTTTTCCCCTTCGGTAGTATTGATCGCTTTGCAAATCAGAGGGGACCCCCACTCTTTTTTTTCTCAGATAAAAGAATGTTTAATTAAGCTTCAAACCTGATTACTAGGTGATTTGTTTCGGCGCAGCGATGCCTAGTGCGCAATGCGCGTCGGTTGAGTAAAAAACCGCGTCCTCATTTTAATGAAGGAAAAACGTAAACAGCAACAATGGCCGTACAGAGATAAAATACCAATCGGGAAAATGACGATTTCGCCTGAAGCATTCGAATTGTTTTTCTTTACTCTTTTTCTCCCTCTCTGTCGCGTTTCCCTTTATCTGAATAATAGAACAGTAACTTTCACCGATTTGACAGTTCGGATTCTTGATCGCCTATTTCGTACAAGAAATATACAAATTTATTTCACTTCATTCGGTTAGCCAGGGGAATAATCGTTATGTGTTATGGTCGAGTTCTTTTTATTTCTTGAGTCTGCATTCAACGATATCTACTATTTTTGTCAGATTTTTTTTGGTTTATTATTCAATTATAACCATGTAATCGCCCAAAAAAATTTTCATCTCCCCCAAAATTTGATGTTTTATATTCAAGACAAAAGGGAATCCGAATATTCAATAAAAAAAAATCTGTCCGTCCGCTGTACGCCGTTAATACTTTTCCGCCGAAACTATATAAGCTGAACTCTCGAAATTTTAAACTAAAATCAATCTTGGTCTGAACATTGCTCAATTATTCAACCAAATCGCTACCTCTGTTTAAGGGTATTTTGGGGGGTTTTTGAGAGGGAGAAAATTCGTATTTTCCAACGCTTTTCAGACAGAGATGTATTTGGCATCAATTTCTATAGATTTTCGGACGCTGAATCGCATGAGACAATCGTGGGGTCGATAGCTTTATTGGTTCCCAAGTTATCGCAGCTTTTGTTTAGCATTTGCGAGATTTTCAGAAATTTGCAAAAAGGTATAACTCGCGAGTTTCTGGGGCTATAAAAAATCGTTTTATACTCGATGGAATGCTCGTCAAACTGTACCGAGAGACAAATAATTTAAATTGTATTTTGAAAATTAAAAAACATAAAAATGATTGATTTCTCTTAAGTATAGCTACCAATCTGTTGTTTGGTGGAAATGTTATCCAATTTTTGGAATTGTTACTATCACAAATGGATGGTCTTCTTGAATTATTATTGAAGCAAAGGAATAATAAACCACTCTAAAATCATTTGCAGCGTTCTGCATCGCGAATTCGGCTTTTTATGCGAAATTTCTTGAAGATCCTTTCGCTCCTATAACTTCTTCTCCTCGTGATTTCTATTGATTTGATATTCTGGGTACACGTTTAATTTCCCCGCCATCGATGATAGGCTAATATTTATTAACGCGTTTTAAATTACCACTGGGCTCTAAAACTTCATTCTCGCCTCTAACTAGAGCATATTGATCGCTCCTTCACGTGGTTTACTACGGAAGAAATTTTTCTTTTGTGTCGGAGTAGCGTTTTTATCAGTGGTACTTCCAGAGCAATGACAAAATTCGAGTCAAAATCACCTTACCTGTTGAAAGCGCTAGCTTAGAAAACCAGTCGAGCGATGGTAAATTTTTATCGAATATCGGACGATCGAGATTGATTGCTTCACTCGAATATTTAATCAAAAGGCGCTGCCAAAACGGCCCTCACTCGTTGGTTTAATTTTATTTTCGCTCTTTCTGACGAGATAAACATTTATCACTTTCCAAAGATCAGTTGCCTAAATGCCTCCCAAGGCGACTTTCTCGTTCTGAACCTGACTTGCCGACAAACTGCTCGAAAATCGGGTGAAAAGTGGACCGAATGTTATCGGGGACCATTAGAGCGAGAAATTCGATCGGTCGATAAAGCTGGAACTCAACGTAACGGGGTGTTTTAAAACCTGGATTCTAGAGTAGTGCATAATTTTTCGAAAATCTCCAAAAAAAAAAAAAAAAAATCAGTGGACTTGGACAAATTTTTTTGTTCAGATGACGTTTATGACGAACAGATGAAACCTCGAAAGTAACCAAATTGTCAAAAAATTTGAACTTTAAAAAAAAATTTTTTTTTCAATTTTCTATTAACTTTTTGGTTTTGTTTGATGAGCGAAAAACAATGACAGATTGATTCTAAAAATACATTAGAAAGTACATTAGTCGAGTTTGATACATCTTAGAATGATGCGTACATCGCGTTGTTTCTCTCAAACTATTTCGATTCCGCCAGTTCTGACGTTTTGCTCTCTCGGTTCTGATTGCCGATAAATCCTTTACATTTTGGAAATCCTCGCGCTGGATCCGTATTATAAAGGTATATGTACCCGTATAATTATCTCTTGCTTTGTAATTATCTTTTGATGAGAAATCAACTGGTTGTTAACCGTCATTATTATTGTCAGGAGAGATAACGTTTTCAGGGCGAAATGAGGAACTGGGAAGGACCTGAACGTTTGAAGGAATAGCTGTAGAACGAGGATCGTGTGGTTCTGTAAATTATACGGTTCGTGAAGGGATATCCAAGGCCGAAATTCTTATAGTGTCAGAACCTTCATTAACGAGTTCGAATACTGCTGATGAGAAAAAAAAATGTAATAAAATTATTTACGACAGTACACCCAAAAAATTGTTTCTCCTCCGTTATTAATTATAAACCTTTCGCGCATTTAGTATGGGATGTAATCGACGTAATTAACGGTTTTAGTACCGATGGTACCGTTTTATTCGTCGATTTCAAGTCCGACTATTAACACACTGAAAGGTGATTAAATCGGAGGATTCAGTAAACTGCATTTACTTACAACGGTCACTGTCGTTTGTGTAGTTTATGCTTCTTAATTTTAGTACACTGTATTCTGTCGTATCCTTTACTTAGATTCATTTTTCAGGTGTTTCCAAATCTGGTTTCAGGTTTTTCGGTATTTTTGTAACTCGCACCAATTCCAATGGTGCCAAGTTTCGCTCGTTTTATTTCCACTTTATCGCTGTTCTTATATCGGACGCTGATCAATATAATTATTGCGCAATTAACTCAAGGCGAAAGTTTCCCGTTTTTTAATTTTTTTTTATAACACTTCAAACAAACCACTTGCATCATTTTTTCAAATTTGTTATAGTGTACGTATAGAAATTTATAACCCAGTTTATCTCCTCCTTCAAGAAATTAGTTAGTAATAAAATGGATATTATTGTAACTCCACCATGTGCTTAAAATTAAATGATTTTTTATGATAAATGATTGATTGATGATAAAAATTGGAAATTAATGAAACGGATCAGTTTTGTGTTACCTTTCAACGAGTTTAATTAATGAGCTTACTTGATTTTTAAAAATTGATAAAAGGGTTAATTTTAATAACATTAAAATTTTAATTTTAATAACATTGGTGTTGTTTGTACATTGCGTAAATAATTTTTAGAGTCTTTTGGTGTCACTTCTATGGTCACTATAATCAGCAGGGCTTAAAAAGAGCACTGAATGGTCGCGTAACAAAATTAACTGGTTTTTAAGCTTTTTTTAAATCATGTTATGTATGAACGAGTTTTCTCGAATAAATATCATGATAAGGTAATTCCTGTTTATAGAAACTTTTTCTTCTTCCTTTGCTTAGGCCAATGAGGCTGATTAATGTTTAAACGGACCATTCTAATTATTACAAATCCCGTTTCAAGGGCGATATTAATCTGAAAGCCTTTCCTGCATCTTGAACGATTTTCAAAGGAACATTCCGCTCGTAATAATCGCCACTTTTTCCCTAGATTCTTTTGTTTGTTCAAAGCCCTTTCCGACCGATTGCTCATTGATTTTTTTAGCTTTCCCCAGGGTTGGAAAATCTTTGAAGGGCTCGGTTTTGATTGAAGTTAACGCCTCACCCTATCGTGCGTACCTTCTTCATCGCATTTGGACGCTGGTGGGCGCACCAGCTACTAGTTTAGGACCCTCTCCCGATTCTCTGTAGCTTCCTCGACCCTCGGCCTGTCGGAATAAGTGCCGTAGAAACGATACCCCTACCATTCCACAACAGTTTCCCTCGTCACGAGTTTAAAATGAGAAAAAAATCGATAGCGCACTCTTTTTCCATTTCTCTCTCTTTTTCTCTCTCTTCCATACTATTTTCACGTCTCTTTCTCTCATTCTCTTTAAAGCTGGGGGAAAAAAATACGCCAACCCCTAATGGGCGGACCCGACCCTCGCCCCTGCGGAGATTAGCAACCCTGCTAACTGAGGAAGAGTGCGATTGAAGGCGAACGAGGCGCAGGGGAGTGCATTGAAGCCTCCGCATCGCGCGCCGCTTGAAAACCGACCCGAAAAAAAGTTAAAAAGACTGGAAAAAGTGCGCTGGGGAGGGAAAAAAGTTCTACAGCTTTCTAGCATCGTCCGAGGCCCGTTCCGGCCGCTGTATATTTATCAGTATTCGTCTCTTTTTATTTGACCGTTTTTTCCACAGTCTGGTCTGGGTAGTACGTCGAAATCGGCCTTTTATTCAGTCGGTTTCAGAGGCTTGAAAAAATGCCTCATTACGCTAAATGAACACTTCCTATTTCGAGCTTGTGTCAAGAAAAAAGTGCGCTGAAAAATCGGAGAGAGGGGGGAGAAATCGGAAAACCAATCACTAAGGCAGTGGAACGGTGTCGAATTGATCGCGAAACTTGTATTGTAGATTTTGCACCTTTTCAGCGCGGCGAATTTCAAAAGAAACGCCAGTATTTATCTTCTCGGGTAGAGCCCTATTTGGCTAGTTGTCATAAATAAATGGCGCGGAAAAGCGTGTTTTATCCGAGGGAATCTATCGAGTGAACGTGCTCGTTCTGTTGCGAATCTCCAACAAAAAATCACTATATTCAGCTATAGGTTGTGCACAGGGTTTTTTCTGGATGAAGTGAAACGCCCATTTCAAATACAGCAGGCTTAAGAGTGATATGATTGATCCCAGGGTGAACGGGACAATTTTTAGGGATCTTTATTATTTCATAAATATCATCATATTTTTTATTCTCGTAAATCGCTCAGAAAATCTGCTCAACTTGAGAACCAATTGCGATTGTAAATCTGTTATAAGTTATGCATGTCCATTTTTTAAAGACATTGAAAATATAAATATGAATTAGTACAACTTCGATAACTTAATTTATTCGGAGATGATAATATTTTAATCCGGTTCAATCGAAGCGAAGTTATATTTGCTGCGGTGATTAATGTTTATTTACCGCTATCAGCCGTCATTGCTGCGGAAAATTTGCATAGCAAATGTCACTGACATAGCAAAAAAAAACAAAAAAAAACTTAAAACTCGGAATCTATTATAGTTCATTACTGTCCGCTCAAATTACTATTTACCTTGCTGAATTTCGAACGGCTTCTGCCCATTTCCAATCACGAGTTTCGCTATCTATTCGTGTCGAAAATTATGGTGCAATTTTTACGACGTATCCAATAATAGTCTATTATCGCGGGATAATTCAAATTCTTCCTAATGCACGAGCGATGTAATTTTCTTTTATATCGTGGAAAAAAATGGCGTGAATCCAATAGAAGAGACATTAGGATTTCCAATAAAACAAGGCCTTGTTGGCCATATCGCAGGGAATGTCATGAACGTAGTGCCCGCGGGCAGCTGCTAGGCAGCATATTAATCAAACTCATCATCTTAGTTTTTTGTTACGGTCTTCAAGTAGGTATTTTTAGTACAGCCTGGCACGCGAGGCGTCCTTCGTTTGTTAGCTGAAGCGAAGCGACAGTAGCGTGATGCCCTCTCTCGCCAAGAGATGGGAACGGTTGAAAACGTCTTTGACTCGATCGATACTATGTTTACCAACAGGATTTTTTCTGCCGTCGATGTTTGGCAAAAATTGAGAAAATTTAGCATCGAAAAATCGCATAATTTATGAGGGTTTAATTATGGGAACATGGTGTTTATAACCACTGGAAATTTTGTCAAAATCCGATCAAAATCGAGCGCGTCATCCGGTTACATACGCTAGGTTTTCCCCGTAAACCGTCTCATGTCGATGAAGGAATTTTAATAACAATAATATTCTTCTATGATATTTTACCACTCGAATTCCACTTTAAATTTTCGGCCAATAATTTATCGTGACTGTCGACAGATTTTAACCGACAAATTAAATCCGCATTTCCGAAAAGGTCTCGACAAATGCGCTAAACATTCACCGATATCAACATTTTCCGCAGTAGCTTCAAGTACATTATTTACCTGTTAATTCCTATCCGTATTTAGGTAAAAAATTTAAAAAAAAAATTCCGGGGATCTAGGGAATGAATAAAATACGCAGCTATTCATAAGGCGTAATATTCATGAAAAAACAGTTGACCAGGTGGCTCTGTCGCCCCAACTTCTTGCTCATTCCTACGGCTGCGCTTTTGCTCGCGTCATTTATTTGGCACAGTTTGGCGTTCGACTGAGTCTTTTTTCGGGTCGATTTTTTTTTGTCTTCTTCGCTTTACAAAATGAAAACCGGGGAAGAAAAATCTGCCTTCTGCGCACGCTCGCGAGGGCGATACCCCAACGGATCATTCACGTTTTCACCCCAAAACCCGGTAAAAATACTCCCTCGGAATTAAAAAAAGTTCGGGAAAAAAACTCGAAACCCTTGGAAACGCTTCCAACGACAGCCAGTCCGTGTATCGGGGGTAAGTCAATCCTGTAACGAGGGTCTTTCATAGAAAGCGTGCCTGGATAGGTCTTGCGAAGGGGTTCATTTAAGGTAGGCACGTGTTCAGAGCCAGCTGTAGGTACATTCGATAAAGTACCGAACTCCTAACGGACGTGGAGTAAAATGGTGAATAATCTTTTGAAAGATGCGCGCGATAAAATTGTTGTTTACTTTTAATTACCCTCTGGCTCTTTCTACGGGTCGCATTCAAGATTTTTTCCCCATCGGTTTCGACTCCTTTTAGGGAAACCTGTATTGAATTACAGTACTGAATACCATCGCCGACCGATAGCGAAGTTTAAGTAGAAAATGCATTAAATTAAGGAGTGAATTCCATTTCCGATTGGGAAGTTCGACGTTGCAACTTGCGAATTTGCGTAAAAATTGAAATCAATAGGTTAAACGAATTGGAATTGCCAGCGGAAATTTTGATCCATCGAGCCCGTCGACGAATCTGCAATTTCCACTTATCAAATCCCCTCTAAAAATTTTCAATCGTCAAAGGAGGCTAATATGAATACTGTCAAATATAATAGAGGAGTCGACTGTAAGAGTTGACGCTGTCACTCAATCCCTGTCAGTCATAAAATGGTTTATTTATCAATCGTGATGGACAATGAGGTAAATAAAACCGCGGAAGTACTATGTGTGACCCAAGTAGTAAAAGCGATTCTTCGTAATTGCGCAGTAGCGAACACAGCTCAAATAAGTTTTGCTGCAATGCATAGAGAACATTAATCACCTCGCTTTATGACGTGGAAGTACTGTGTGCTGTACGAAATTCAATGCCGTCCACAGGGGAAACAGTTTCTGAGCATTGTATGCAATTTAATAGGCTTTCATAGGCATTGAAAGAGCAATAAACAGTTTTTTTAAGACGGCTATTATTTTTTATATCAATTAACTAGCCAGTGCTGGCTAATCGTCGCTTTATTAGTGTTTTCATTATATTTATTCGGTCTTTAATCGTACCAGGGCTTTATCACTTCAACGATCCGTAATGATGCTCGTCGGCGAGTTCGCTGTCTAGATATTATTTAATAATCTATAAAAATATAATGGTGATCATATTATGTCACCAATAAACTCCTAAGCCGTTGATCCGATCGCCGTGAAACTTGGTGGATTGACGAGCAGATCACTGGGATGGCTTCTGGATAGTAACATTTCGAAAAATGATTAGTAATTCGTAGAAAAATCAATCGTAAAAAATATTTTGCGGAACATGATCCTAGATTCAGTATTGTTCATTGTTCTAAACTCTTGTTGTTGCAGGAAATGGGAAAAGATAACTTTCTAGAGGAAGCTAACATTAAAATTTTGATTGTTTATTTATTTCGATTACGAATTTTTTCGATTATTCAAACCTGTCGAGATTTTACAGGAACGAGACGTTCGCGTTTGCGAATTGTTCGCTGAAAGGGTCGAATGTAATTTTGAAAACTTGATCGGTCGTTGGAATGTCGTTTTCAAATGACATTTACATCAGCTCGACCCCGCCGATGTTTTCGTTTAGTACGAATTCAATTTCCATTGAGATTCCATAGGTTTTATATGAGTTTTCAATAACTGGCTTCGTTTTGAGTATTATACGTTCGTTGTCGGCGTCAATGTGAAAAATCGTTTATTTGGATATTTATTTTCTGGCTTTCAAAAATCGTCGATGGAGCGAAAGACAGCACTCAGGTTTTATCATAGCCGATCATTGTTCATAGAAAAAATTTTCAAAACAGAGAAAACATTGTCGATTTTGATTATATATTAAACGCCTCATTATTATTCGAGGCTTCCAATTTTCAGAATGGAGAGCAACTTCAAATGCCCGCGACAGAAAAATATCAAAAAGAGACGTTAAAAAAAAATTTTCAAAAAAAAATAAAATAAAATAAAAACAATATTTGCAGTTCTCTGGACTACTTATCAAATTTCGATGTGTTCCAATTTCTAAAACGGCAATGACAAACTCTAACGGTTTACGTCGGGCATAATTTCATAAAAATACGCCCCTCTTTTCATAGAAAGGAATAGCATTGTACGATTTGAGTGCGGACTTGACAAAACCTTTTGTCGAACGCTTTGCAGCTGCCCTGTTGTGTTTTGTAGGAAAATCGGGCAAGAAAAGTACAAATCCCTAGCTAACGAGGTACATTATAAATTATTTTATTGCCGATTATCTTTTTATCGTATCCAACGTCTTCGTTGACTAAAGAGATGAAATCGTTGTTTCGTCGTTTTACTATGAAATTCACAGCAAATATGATTGGCTATTCAATGACGAGTTCGTCAACATTTTACTTCGAATTTATCGTTCAGTTGAATAATTCACTTTTCGGGTGACCCAATTCGCAGCGGATATTATTTCCCGCCGAAGGTTGTTCCCACGGGAACGGTTCAATGTTAGGATAACAAATCATCGCCTAATCTAGGACTAGCTCATTCCGCTAGGCAGCTTCTGCAGTCAACAGATGGTAGCTGAAGAGGCGAATTAGTTCCAAAAGCAGGTAGAACGTTACATCATCTGTTATTTTTGATCGAAAAAAATTTTTCAAATCTTCCTTAGAAGTAAATAAAATTAGAAAAATCATCTCATAAATTATTCATCGTTTATTATAAAGTTTTGACTTTATTTTGTGTGAGAGGGAAAACGTTTCAGTATGAGGCCTACATCAATAGGCTCAATATTCTTTCGGTTTTATCTCATTGAGATAACCCCTTGGCCATGACTACGTCACCTAATGCGAGCATTTTTTTCCCCCGGCCGATATTTCGATAATTTATGGATTTTTATCATTCCGCTTGGAAACGAGTAACAAAAAGATCGTTGTCGATATTAATCTTCGTTCCCTCGCAGGCCCGTTGGACTAATTAAGACGTAAAAAATATAATGAAATGCCGCGCCGTCATTTTCTACTCCTGGAAACCCATCAAAACCGAAACGATTTTCATTAATCAATTTTTACTGCCGATTTTATGGGTGAATCGGGCTCGGATCAGTTCTCGACTCATTTTACTCTCATGAGATTTACATTAATCTCACGCTGATATTTTATCGACCCGTGTTTATCGACCCATGAGATTTAATCGATGATTTCGACCCTGGGTAATATTTTAGGGCAACGTTTTTCGCTTCGCCAAAAGCGTGCGCTTGTTTTTACTTTTTGAGCGATTATCATCGAGTCAATATTAATGCTTTCATTTTTACAGGCAGAAAAAAAATTTTCATCGCTCAAGATTGAAAAATCTTAAGGCGTGAGGAAATCTATTGTAATTTCGGTCACCCACTTTACTATTTGGATATTGCAATTTTCTCTCGATTCTTCGGGGCCTAGCGGGTCAAAAACAGGTTTCAATTTTTTGCGTTTCCATAATTCCAGCTCTTTACACTCAGGAATTCCCCTTCTATATTATTTTTAAGGACCTCTCCGAATTTTCGGGTATCCCGAGATTTATTTCTATCAAATACTGTTCTCAATCTGCCTGGGCTAAATGTTCAATATACGTTGTATTTTAGGTGATTCTAGCGTAACAAGCGGCTTTTGGGTTTATTTTTAAAACGGCTATTTACGAATCATTATGCGTTTTGGAGGTAAAAAAGAGGGGTCTCTTCTATTTTCCGCTTCTCAGTTCCTCGTCGAGAGCAGGTTCGACTCGTCACTGTTACCAAGTCAGAACGTTTCTATCTCAATTTGTCAACCTTCAACGTAAATTTTCTTCCGCCTCGCAGCTGTACGAGCCTCTTCTATCGCACTGGGGCATTTTTTCGTAGGTTTAGACGTTTATAATCTCATCTTCGCTCAATCTAACAGACATCTTGTTTTCCTCAAGCGATTGTGGTAAAGCGGACCTATATTAGTTCGGAAAATGTCAGAATGAGAGCAATCGCGATGAATGATAACAGAGAAAGCCTCGTCTCTTCCCTCTACCATCATTGCATTTTTTAAGTTACTTTTGGTTTTAATTACTCTAAGTTGCGAAATTAAATCTTGTTTATTGACAATTATGAAAATAAATTTTAAAACTCTGGTTTGTTGAGAAATTATTTTCTAATTGATTTAAATCTGCCGAATGATGCTGGTACTGATGAATTTAATTTTGTTTTATTTCATTGAAAATTTAATATTCGAATATTATTACCTACTATTGATTGTTTCGGTTTATTTTAAATTAATCACTTAAATTACGCTTACTTGCAAATTAATTAATCTTTCCAATTTATTTTTTAAATGTTCCTGTTTTCTACTGTCAATTTTTTACTTTTCCAATTTATTGTTTACCTCCTTACTGAAACCTTTATCGGGTGTTTTGAAACGTTATACTGAATGTGGATATTATGTAATGCATTATTTTAATGGAGGTTTTACTGACGTAATTAATTATTAAGACGTAAGGTTTTTGTTGAAAATTAACTTATTACTACAAGGAATTATTGTAACTCGACAAGGTAGTTGTCGCTGCTAAATAGTTTACTCCAGTATTTAAAAATTTATCTTTGGCCTCAGTTCTGAAACGACATCGGTTTATGATTTAGTTCTTCGTAATACTTTTGCTTCGAATTGACATTACAACCGGGGCCGAATTTTTTCGGGAATTCTTCGCATTTTATCGGCTACCTCGACATTTATCGGTTTTCGATGATATTTTTCCTGGCCGAGAGGCGCCAATATTTTCACGAAGATGTTCTGTGATCGTTTCACAATCTGCACAACCATCAGAAAAAATGTATTTTTCTCCAATACTGTATCTTACCGGAAAAATTTATTAAGAAATAATTTCCCAGAAGGGGTCGGATCTCTCAAGCTATACAATGGGCAAACGTTTACAGTGCAACGAAATTATTAATTTTCACTTCAGAGTTTTTGCTGGAATAAAAGAAAGCCGTTGCAATAACCCGCTAGGGAGCATCAAAGAGGAAAAAACGGAGCCGTCCGGTTTGAGAAATTCATATTTAATTCATTTCCCACAACCACGCGCGGAATCACTTGAATGCACTCTAATTAGAAGGAGATTCCGCTAAGTTCTAGTCGTATTATGCAAGTAGTAACGAGGGCATTGAATCAACTCTGACAGTGCCATATATCTATTTCTCCGAAGCTTCGAATGAAAATGCACCGGCCAGAGATGATAATCGGACCATGAGAGGATTCTGAGCCAAATGTAAATTGGAAAATAGACGAAGGATTCCTCTAGCTGGAGAAATCCACGCCAGTTTTGTCGAAATTCTATGATATGTTCGAATGCGCTAATTTGGAAATTTTATTTTTGACCGGCCAATAGGAACGGCTTGATTATGATAGAGGCTATAGCGTGACGCAGGGCGTGACAGATGAGACACATCTTGCCTTTTCGTGAATGGGTGTAGTCCTGAGGGAAGAGGGCCCTCTGTTTCACTGGCAGGAGTCCACAGGTTTGAATAGAACTTTAGTATCACGACTCCTCGCGTCATTCACGAGCAATTCTGATTTAAAACGGTAGACCGCTTGCCAAACCTGGTCTATTTTCGAATAAAAACGGATGAAATGCTGTTTATATCGCGGTATTATTTTGATATTAGAATAAGCCAATATACGTTGAAAAAAAAAAAAAAAAAAAAAAAAAAGAAAAAACTATGAACCTAGTTGAACTAAGCTACAAAACGCGTTTGTTCCTTTTTGTAACGATAATCCCGTTCAGTTGCAACGTATCTGGCACTGGTTCGCAAAAAAACCGACAGCTCTTCATTAGTTTTTTGTTTCTTGTGAAATTTTTCACCCATGAAGCTCTACACGTGCGGTTTTTCGAGACAACCTTTCTACGGTAGCGGGGCTAAAAAATGCCAATTCTTGAGTACTAATTGAAAAAGGATGTTGACCTTTTTTCTTACAGCGACCCGGACGTGACCTTACTTGTTGGAAAAACAGACAGACCGCATCAAAAGGATTCGCTCGTCTCTGAGTTTATTTTACCGATCACCCTCTTGACATTAGTTTACACTAAAGGTAGCTCTTTTTTCGAGTTACCCTAGACAAGATAAAATATTCAAGTGCGACAGCAGTCAAATATGGCCGTTTATTGTCACTCTTCGATTCACGTTTGACGCGAAGGTTGTCACTCATTTTTTGACGTAGCTTTTGACAATATGTACATTACCAACACGTGTCATGTCAGGACAATGTTTGTTTAGCGATCGCAATATCTATAATTTTCTATGTAGTAGAGGTAAATTTTAACGGCATTTTAATGAGTTTTTATTGTTTGAACATTTTCTCTCGCCTTCATAAATAATCTTAATTGTTACAGCAATGCGGGCCTCACGGAAAAGAAGAATACGGCTGGGCTCGGCAGTCGATGGTCAAGCAAGGCTACGAGGTGAGTTATTTTTACTCTGCAATTTTTCCTACGCGTTGATTGAATATAATAATAACTCTTATTTTCTCTTCATTGTCAGCTGGTGAAGTTGTCGCATTCCGATTCTGTCAGGCTCAGAATGGTTAAATTTGGTCAGTTACTCATAATTCACTAGCACCTGATGTTTCTGGTTGTATCAACACGTCATCAGGGAACTGAAATTCTAACACCTGAGTTGGTTAGGTCTGGTTGGGTTTGGTTAGGGCTGGTTAGGTCTGGTTTACGAATAGTAGTGACGTCTGATATTTTATAGTTTTTGAGAGAAAAAATACACTGATAATACTGTTAATGATGATTATTTTGTGTAAAAACTGTTGAAGCAAATAACGGCTAAATTTTTCTGCTTCCGAACGAGGAGGTTTTCGTTTCGTTTCACTGAGTAGCTCTCGAACTAATCGGAAGCCGGAATGTCACCGTTGTTTTTGCCCAAAATTTCATTCAAATTTTTCCCAACGCTTCGGAGTCAGCGTTTGTGAATCGATTTCGGAGGAATAGTTCGAAAGGACTTAAGGAATCTACTAATTCAAACGAACCAACCTAGTCTAGAATATAAGGAATGCCGACGAGTGGCAAGCTAAGTAACAAAAAACTCGACTCCTTTGACCCAAAAGATACTGGAACGGTTTTCAACTGCTTCGACAAAATAATTTTTTTCAGTGCAGTATTGATCGTCAATCGAAATTATTTTTATTGAGCCAAATTTGACGGAATCTGAAAATAATTCCGATTCTATATGATATATGATTCCTCAACATGAAGGCGGAAAAGATCTGAAATGGCTACTAGAAAAATGGGTGAAATCATCATCAAAATGACTGATCAAGACGGGAAAAATTCAACTGCCGAGTCAATAAAAAATATTCCCGGCGTGATTGCTTTACAATCCATCTAACGATTAATTTTCCGGGAAATTGTGAAAAACCAAGCTTCATTCGTCGGCTTTTAATAATGAGACAGTTCTTTGACAACTTATTGATAGCTTGAATGGGAATTTGAAAATGTTACGTCGACGTTTCGTGTAGAAGACCTTGACATTTGATAGTCCGTCGCCGAACTTCCTACTCGTAATTGAGTAGAAACTAACGTCGTAGTCAAGATGGTGGAATTCGAGAAAAAAACACCTGCCCAACTCCGAAGATCAATATCGTTTCCGTCCCGACGAAAAACCAAATGGAAAATCCTTCGCATCCAAGTCATTCAATTGAGGTGAAAGATGAGGTTCCCATTCATTGAAACCGCCGAAATAAATGAAAGAGAGAGCTGATGAAATAACGTACGACGCACATGTGAATGCGGTGAGCGATAGTTCACGGAACAGTTTAAACTTGATGAGACTTGAGAAATGAAGCGGTTTACGGGTAACGTTCGCGGTTGGCAAAGGAGCTGATCGAACCGAATTGACCGCAGACGCGCCTGAGGTAGAAACGTGAAATTTCATTTCCGATTATATCTTCTATTACTTGGTTGAGGAAGGCCAATTAGAAAGCAGGGAAATATTTATGTTGGAGAGAAAAGTCGAGTTAGAGCATGTTATACTGAAATGTAACTAAATCAAATAGCAGAACTTGAGTTGTTTTTGGAGCTTGTTTCCTATTAAAAATTATTGATTGAATTTTCCGATATGTTATTTAAATGTTGACCGGTTGGAAAAATTTTTTTAGCGCATTTTCAATTAACGAAGCTTTGGTAGATGATAAAAATCAGAAAAATTATCGTTAAACTTTTATTTTTATTTTTATGGAAAATTTTCAGTTCGATTAGAACTTGTCAGAAAATTGCGATTTTAGATGAGGCAGACAGCAAATTTCTGTTGACAACGGTTGAAAAGTTTTAGATTAATTTTTTTAAAAAGTTCATTGCCGTTTTTCGAGGTAAGATAAAAAATTCGGAAAAATCTATATCTTAAAAAACTCGAAGTTTCGTTGAAGCGACATTTTTATAGGAAAACCCGAGCAGATTTAATCGGAACAAAAACCCAACAAAATAGCCACGGAGTGCAAAATTTTATGCAAGCTCGGAACGAAAAGATCGATATTTTAATTAATTGAGCGAAACAGTACAAAATTGGGAGAATATTTTTTTGTGTAGGAAAAACTTAAGTTTTAACCGGAGCAGGGAACAAATATACAGGAATAAAAATAATTACGACGTAGCTATTACGCATTCTACGATTGAAGCTTCCTAGATAAAACGAAGGATTTTCCACGACGAAGACCTTGAAAAAATTGACCGCTCTATCTAATACGTCCGGATAAATAACGAGTACGTTCAAGATTTACCAGTTACGTAACAACCGTAAGTCGACAGAAACAGCGCCGTTGACGTTTCTATATGACGAGACCGGTTTACGATGCGATCTACCGAGCTAACCACAATATGTCGGAGCAGGCCACTTGTAGGGACGTCGGCTATGCTTATGCTAATGGATGCTGGTTGATAGATCATCATTTGACGTTCAGGAGCGAGCGGAGCTGGCACTCGCTTCTCCTACGTCTCGCCTCCGGCCGAAGCTGACGTGAAGATTTATCAGCTGATTTATCATATCACCTTTGTCGTCGAGCTAATTGATTTCCCGAAATTAGTCGGAGAAAAGGCCTCCAACGATGCCTTTATTAGATGCCTCGAGCGTTGAATTTCAGTAGACGATGTTTTGTAACTAAGGAAAGTTAGAAAGTAATTTTTACTTCGCAGCCTGATTTATTCGCGAACAAATTAATAATTGAAGAAATTTAAGTGTGCCGTGTGCAGTACGGACACAAGGCGAGACCTAGTTTCGGATTAATACAGAGTTAAATAATAAATTAAAAAATTGGAAAATGAAATATTTTCCAGCTAATAATTATTAGCAATTGGGCCAACGTGGAAACGGAGGACGGATACGAGAAAACTTGGTAGTGGTACGGATGATGCCACACGGTACTTTTATCCCAGGTTTTTATCGAATTCACCAAAGACGAAGCTTCCTGGTGAGGGAAATAGTTCATCTCCCTTGAAGATGATTTTCCCCAGCAAAGTAATAAAATTAATTAACTGATTAACCAACCTTTTTTTTGATAAATTATTGTTTCACTATTTTTTCCATTAATATTCAGTTGGTTGTTAATACGTTGGTGGTTAATATATATGACAACTTCAAAACAAACGAAGCTCATATAATTTGCTTCATAAATGCAACTGCTTACGGTTCGCATTTATGCTTCTGGAATGAGATACTGAGACGTACAATTGGAATCTGGAATTGGATTCTTTAATTAACCTTATCGTTATCGTTAACGCTACGAGTTCCTTGCTAATCCTTAACCTTTCATATCGTTTCAATCTTATTAGTTCATTATTCAACAACTACGTACTCGCTCGCCAAAAAATTCTTAACCCCCCCCCCACGCTTAAAATTTGATGTTATACATTTCAAGCCAAGTAGATTCCGAATATTAAATAAAAAAACGCTGCAAATGATTGAACAGTGATTCATTATTCCTTTGCTTCAGTTATGGTTGAGAAGACCATCCATTTGTAATAGTAACTATCCCAAACATTTGAGAACGCTTTCACCGATTGGTAACTCTTAGAGAAAACTCGTTGAATGCTCGTCAAACACTATCATAAGCTGAAACATTGGGATGATCATTGGAATTCAAATTAGGTGATGAAAAATAAAAATAATTTAAATTACGATATTTGCTATGGGGTTTTCACACTTACTTACCTAAATGTTGTCATTTGGAAACGGTTAGTATCTATATTTCAAGCTGACTTTATTTAAATCATAATTGAAGCAAACGAATAACAAGCGTCTTTCCCACATAAGCGCAAGATAATTCCTCGCCCTAAGTCACATTGTTCAGTCAATGTTTTACTTAGACAATGTAAAATGCGAACGCTCGTTACAGACAAATGAGTACCTATCGAAATACGTAAATTGAAGACCGAAAGAATAAAGAGTGCAGGCGGGAACGAAGGGTAAAAATCGTTAACGAACTCGGAGCTATGACACGAGGTGGATGCTAATTGCGGTTCGAGTGCCTTGTAATTACAGACTATTCCATTTAGGGCAGGGGTATCCGCGCCTTTCGACCGCAACGCGGCTATCGGTCGTTTTATCTGCGCGTTTCTATCGCCAAATCTGCAGCGGCGCGGCGGTTGAATTTTTGAGAAGAAAACGATCCTTCCAACGGCCCCGAAAAATCCAAAAACTCAAACTCCGAATTTGTACATGCGTCCGAAGCGTCTTAAATTCTCGAAAGACAGCTGATTTCGGCGACATTTCCGAGACCGGATTTTATTGACCGATATCGAGCGTGGGCTTACGAATTCGGACGGATTCGCTGTCAATTAGAGGTCGCTTTTTGAAAAAATACAAATCTTGCCCAAAAAGAGAAGAAAAAAAAACGCCTCGAGAATGGGAAGTTGTTGACCGTTTCGCGATTCAAGGGCAGGCACGTGGAGCCGCGAGATCTGGAATATTTTATGTAGCAAGCAACCGAAGCCAGCGTCGGACGGAATGTTAATTTTCGATTTATTCCACCGATTCCGAATTGGGCTGCAATTTCGGGCTTTCAGCCGGTAAATTTCTCGCGTCGATATCAATCTGGATCCTTCAGTCTAGCTCCCAACGATCAACGGTTTCTTCTCGTTTCGCGTCTGATCTAAAAAGTTTTTTTTTTTAAATAAAAGCCTTTACTAGCGGGTCCTCCAGTGAAAAAATCCGGTTCCCAAGTTTCGCTCGCCGTAAAAATTTCGGATTTTAAAGTGACCGTCGTAAAAAGCTCGTCGACGGACGGGTCCGGCCTGAAGTTCCATTAGCGATTTTTACTATCGGCCGTGAATGGTTGAGGTTTCGCGGCTCGAAATTTCCTTCCTTGCTTACGATTGTCTAACTTCGAACATCCTTGTACAGTAGAAATTGCGACGGAAATTATTATCGATGGCGTAAATGGCAGTAAATCTTCTTTAGATGGAGGAAATGACTGAATGAACTGAGGGTAAAAATGAAAAACAATATATAGAAAAGTAAGAGCAAAGAAGAAATGGTAGTAAAAAACCTAAGAAAAGTAATATGAGAAAGTAGAAAAAGAAAGAAAAGGCTAAGAGAAAATCAATAAGTGTATGAAAGCAGTCTATGAAAAGAGGGAAATTGATGAAGAAAAAATGATAAATTAAGAATATGAAGGAAAGAGGTTGACGAAAAAGAAGAAAACAAAACAAAGAAAAAGAGAGCGGGAAAAATGAGAAAGGCTGAAATAAAGAAGAAAGAATGAAAGCAATGAAGAATTGCTGGACAAAAAAAGTTATGCTAGAAAATACAAAGAAAAGAAGAAAATAGTCAAGTTGACAAAAGAAAGAGAAAACAATATAATAAAATTGAAGAACGGCAACAAGAAGAAGGAATAAAGAAAAAAAACCTTCAAGTAAAAGAAACCCTCTAGAAAAATGAACGAACAATTATAGGCTTTTCTACTCTCACCCGTTAATCCCATTAACTCTCAACAATTCAGGTATTTAATGATGACAAGTTCAGTGAGCCCATACGAAGCTTTTGCGGTTTAAAGCGACCAAAGTTTTGGGCTGTTTATTATTATAATCCAAAAAAAGGCCTGAAAAAACCCGTCTGAAAAAGTGGTCTGTTGGTTTATAGGGCAGTGATTGAAAAATGTGAGGCTAATCGAGTTCCAAATTAATAAGGGGCGACTTCTGTCCAAAAAAGCCACTTTCACTGCTGCCATGTCGTTAATTCGGAATATCGTCGGAGAAACGGTTCGACGCAAAACTCGTCTCCGTTTCACAATTGCCTCTGTTCCGACTGCTCATTGGGTCGCATTTCTGAATCATAAATTATTCTATCTTATTACAAGTTTTACGAGATAATGTAACTAATTTTAGACTTTTTTTGTCATTGTTTCAGGCCAAGATGAGCGACCAGAACAACCAGGGTATGCACAAAGGTAAGCGCTCAACTCCGACTGAATGATATTGTGTGTTTTTTGGTTAATTATTCAATAACAAGCTATTGTAATCGACTATAAAAAATTGTCTACCCCCTCTCAAACTTTGATGATTTACTTTTTGAAAGAGTCCGAAGGTCTAATTTAAAAAAAATTTATCACTCCACCGTCATCGCTTTTAAATGCAACTCAATGCAACGCATGAAACTCAATGGAACTACTCGTAAACGGCTATGTATAATATATTCACCAAAAATCAATCTTGGTCTGACAATGGCTCAACTCGTAGTCAAAACGCTACCTTAATTTTATGCTTATTTCATATGGGTTTTGCGGGAAAGCAATTCGTATTTTTCGTGGTTTTTCTGACAATATTGCGTTTGAAATCAATTTCTATGGATTTTTTATGCAGAATCGAATAAAATTATAACGGAGTCGATAGCTTGAATCGACGAACTTTTCCTGTAGTTTTGGCGCACGCAAGTTTGTTTTGCATGCAAGTTTTGGCGACGTAATCGCTCAAAAAAATCCCTTCCCTTCCAGCGAAATCATCCCTCGGTCGAAAATCGACATTCGGAAAATATGAATTACGAGCTATTTTAAAATCTAGCTAGTGTTTGAAATATGGTTAAAGCTCCATTAAAAATAATATTACGAGCATGTTATTCGCAATACAAGAGGGCGATATTTCCACGAGCTAATATTCGCTCGTTTTCATACGAATTCGTTCGACCGAGTTTGGTGACTTGTTCTGTTGCATGCGCAATCCATGTGCAACGCGCGAGATGCAAGTGCATCAGGTGGAGTGTCCGTTGAGGGAGTCGATGGGTGTGCATACCTAATTACAAGACTATCGCGACGTGTGTCCTGTGCGGGCGGAGGGAGGTCAGGGTGTGGCCAGTCTTCCGATTGGCGCCGGCCGGTCGCCATCTTTCGCCCCCTCCGCAGTTCGGCACCCCCGTCGTCGGTACCCCTCACCCTTGGTGCCCCCGCTTGTGTACCCCCCGCCGGCGACAAGGCCTCAAAGCGCTCATTAGGAATGTATTGTCGATCATTCGAGGTTGACGGAAAATTTCGCAGTTGGAAGGAAAAAAATCACTTGGGTGAAACAGAAGTTTGAAATCCATCTTATCGGGCAGTTTGAAGCATGTATAAACAATTATCATTGAAGATGTTAATAATCTGATAATTCCTAATCAAGTGCAGCGAATAAAAATTATTGTATGTTGACTTTTTATCCCTCCATAAAATATAACTTGATATTAGTATCGGTCGATTCAATAAACGCAGAAAATGATTGTACAGTAGTTTATTATTCCTCCGCTTCAATAATGAAGACCGAAAAAACAGATTGGTAAGGGAAAACTCCATAGCGACTATTGTCATTTTAATCATTTTTTTTTCTTAATTTCCTAATTAAAAGCTAAATTTTTTGCCCTATCGTTCAGCTGGAGAGGTTTTGACGACCATTCCAATAGGTATAGGACGATTTTTATAGCACGAAGAACTCTCGAGTTATACCCTCATGTCAAATTTCTGAAAATCTCCCAAATTCGGCACAAAAGCTGCGATAACTCGAGAATCAATAAATCTATCGACCTCGCAATGGTCTCGTTCGATTCAGCGTCCAAAAATCTGTAGAAATTGATACCAAATCCACCTTTTTTTGAAAAACGTCGGAATTACGATTTTTCTCCCCCTCAACACCCTCCGAAAATATCCTTAAAATTGAGGTAGCGTTTTAGCTAATGAATTCAGTCGTTTTGAGGCCAAAATTAATTTTTTGTGAAATTTTCAAGAATGAGGCTATTATATTTTTGTCAGAAAAGTGTTGACTGCGTACGGCGGACGGATAGAATTTTTTAATTGGATATTCGAATTCCCTACGCTTCGAAACGTATAACGTAAATAAAATATTGAGGGGTTTATAATTTTTTTGGCCATTACAATAGTTTATTATTGAATAATAAACCAATTCACCAATAACACATTTTATAAATTCTGCAAATTATTTGTCAAAAGTAATAGCTCGAAAAAGGTGTCGATCTGTATGTGATATCCCGACCGTTTGCTTTGTTTATATTCATCGGGAGTCCTTCAGTGCTCCCACTGCCAGAATCTGAAGCTGTTAGGACCACTAGGGAAAACCTGCTTTGCAGATCGAAGGCTTCTCAATTCCCCTGCTCCACAGTCCCCCGTTCCATGTTTCATTCGGGGAGACGCAAGTCCTGCCCCACTGACTCACATGTAGTGAGCAGGTCAGTTCAAGTTTTTTTTCCACTTTTATTTGCATTCAATTTTTTCTCCTCTCAATTTAAATCGAATTAAGTTGAAAAATGTCCTCTGAATAATAATTGGATAATAATCAATTACCAGTTGTTTTTATGTAATTTTTTACAATTGATTTTTGGACGCTGAATCGAATGAGACCATGACTGGCTTGATATTTTTAGTTTATTCCGAGTTATTGCAGTTTTTATGCGAGATTTTCGAGACTTCAAGAGTTTTGTCGTGATGGTAAATCTTCATCATTTGAGTAGCTATACATATCGATCCATACTTGTTGGAACGCTTGTCAAACACCCTTTGGAGCTGTATCGTTAGACGATCAATTCAACTTAAAATTCAGTAATTGAGAAAAATATAAATATTTAAAATTACGATTTTCAGCAAGGAGGTATGTTGTTTGACAGAAACGTTCCCAAATGATCGTAATTGAAACTGAGGAATAATAAAAAACTGACAAATAATTTGCAGCGTTTTTATTTATTTTTTAAAATTAATATTTATTTAAATTTTTAATTCTTATGTAGAAACTTGAAAAAATGAAGATTTCGACCTCTGTAGTTTTTCTATCTAATTATATCATTCAATGGTCAAAAATTCAAGAAAATATAGAATATTCAGAAACTTTACTGAGGCTCAAAAATTGCCCTGACTGCTACTCGTTTGTTATCTCGTTATTGTATTTAGGTCGATCTGCTTGTTAACACAAATTAGCCGATGTTTTCAACGTTTCATAACCGTCGAGTGGATCGCAATAGAAACCAAGGTGGCGGTTTTTTATAATTTTTTCATATCACTTATGTTTTTCTATTTGAACCTTGTAAACCGCTTGTTCCGCCTCTCGCAGTGGGAGGCCTCTCTCGTTCCGATTAGTCGAACTTCGTTAAGATTCACAATTATTTCTCATTTTATATGTGCTGCCCTCTAATTTAATTCGCTCCTGTGGGCTCTCGGGGCTTGTGTTGGTCGATCTGATTAGTCTATAATCACAACGAACTTCCAAATAATCGTGGTCCCAAGTGGACAGTCGTTGGATGCCCTCGGGGTTCTCTACACATCGAGGCCGTCTCGGGCCGATTTTACATCGCTAACCTACGAACGATCCGTTGACTAATAGGCGGACGTTAATTAAGACAGCTTTTTGTAAATTAGGTTCGAAAAATGAATACTCGACCGTAGTTTTAGAAGTACACAGTTCTTCGCTGAGTCAACCATTAGAATTTTTACCATGAATAATTATTGTTTCTGTTTGTGGTTTTTTTCTTGTCCAAAATAAACCCAAAAAATTTTTTTTTCTTCTCGATTCGTGTTGAACATTTTCACTTGAAGTTTAGTTCATCGTGCGGTGTTGATGTTCGTGAGTTGCGAAATGTGCGACGAGCGAGCCCATCGAAGCGAGACGGTCGCCCATTACTGAGCTACGGATAGCGATAAGCCCCGATAACCGCGAATGCATTGGTTGCAGTGTTCATGTCATTACCTGTCTTTCCATTCGTCCATTGTTGGTAAATAAAAAATGTCGCTCCCTCGATCAGATCATCCTCTCATCGTAGCGCGATAACGAATTTTTCACTGGTAATACGTCCTATCCTGCTTTGACATTTGCTATTGTTTTCGAATAAAATCTCGCCTGTTCGACGAGAGCTGATTATTTTGTCAATTATTTTGAAAAATGGCGAACGACTTTTTTAAAATACGTCATGTGCAACTAGGTGAAGTCTTCGTTCGACCGTCCGGCTCTCGTGCCTACGAGCCGGCGCTTAATAGTAATTGCGGGCTGGCGCTCTTCATAATAGTACACGTAAGGTGGAGATGATAGTCGTGCGTTGTGCCTTGCAATTACTCTCGTTGACTAATGACAGTAGTCTTCCCGATAGTAGAGCTGATCAGCATGGCACGTTCCTGAAAAATTCATCTTTTTTTCGGCAGAGAAAAACCGAAGGTGGAGCAAGATGAACTAAGTAATTTAGTAACTTGAATGACTAAGCGACTGGGTAACTCATTAACTTAGAGACCGAGTGAATCAGTGAGTGTGTAACTCAGTGACTGAGTGGCTAAATGACTGTGTTGCTCAGTGACTGTGTTGCTCAGTGACTGAGTGGCTGTGTAACTCAGTGACTAAGTGGCTGTGTAACTCAGTGACTGTGTAACTCAGTGACTGAGTGACTGTGTAACTCAGTGACTGAGTCGCTGTGTAACTCAGTGACTGTGTAACTCAGTGACTGAGTGACTGTGTAACTCAGTGACTGAGTGGCTGTGTAACTCAGTGACTGAGTGGCTGTGTAACTCAGTGACTGAGTGGCTGTATAAGTTAATGGCTGGGTGACTGTGTAACTCAGTGACTGTGTAACTTTGTGGCTGAGTGACTGTAACTCAGTGACTGAGTGACTTTGTAACTTAGCGACTGTGTGACTCAGTAACTGTTTTACTGAGTCATAGTGTAACTTGGTGGCTGAGTGGCTGTGTAACTTGGCGGCTGAGTGGCTGTGTAACTTGATGGCTGAGTGACTGTGTAACTTGGTGGCTGAGTGACTGAATAAGCTTGTCGGCCAAAGTTGAATGTTAGACTTAAAGCGCTAAATTGTTGCGAATGTTGGCTGGAATTAAGAACTTTGATGAAAAAGGTCCTTGCTTTAATAGACCGCGGTAAAATAGGACGCTCTCGTGATTCGACCGATTCGGGTCGTGGAAGGGCCCGAGTCGCGTAGCAGGTAGAGAAGTTTAGGGCAGATGGCACGCAGCCCGTCTGGCCTCCCCCAACGCATACCTCTCTATGTGGTATCGGTAGTAGTAGAAAAGGCTTTGCCAGTCACTCTATAGGAGCCATACTATCTTTTACCTAACATCAGACCCCAGTACAATAATACTATCTTCCTCCGGGGAACACTAACACCACAGGCTCACGAGATTTTCCCATCGCGATCGCCGAAGCAGGCCACCTGTCAGGATGTTATGACAATCTCTTCAGGTCGATTCTTTGCAACTATTGCGTGCTGAGAAGAAATCTGTCCGAAAACCGATTCCGATTAGTATTTCATGGAGAACGGTCGTATTTCTATTGCGAACCGTTATTTCATTCGAGAGGTGCCGAACAAAATAACTAGTGTTAACATATTTAATTTTCATATGAAATTCGAATCGAAAGTAAATCGTTATATGGTCTGGATCGAGCGACTTGAAGTGATAAACCAACTGCATAGGTGTACATGTTTGACTAATCGTGTGTACCGAAGAATCCATGCGTCTTCATCACTGGGTGGTTCCCATTACTTAAGACCACTTATGCTACCAATTGGACTAACAGTTCGATTTCGCTTCCTATGTTGGTTGGCGCTTGTTTGCAAGGCTTCCTCGAACAGTTGACCGTCTTGTAATTAATCTCCGGCAACATCGTAACTTCCATTCGAGCCTCGTTTGGAGCAGTTAATAGTTTTCATCGCTTTATAGTTGTAAATCAATCTCTCTTAGTTGAACGAGTTCAACTCGATTATTTATGGTGATGATAAGACGTAGAACGATTCTTATTTTCTTTGCTTTCCTCCGGAGGTTTTTCGACGCTGAATTATTTTATTTTTTTAAATTAATTTATCTATTATCTGAAATTTATTGGTTCGAATCGGACATTTATATTATGAAATGGCTACATATTTTGGGAATTTACATTGACCCATCAAATGGGGCAATTTCGAGAAAAACTGGTCAATCCGTGCATTTTTACGTGCATCGTCCATTGCACAATTTTCCATCGTCGGTTTTTATCGACGGTTCCTCGTTCGGGGTGAAAATGATCAAATCAAACCGTGAATAAATGCTTTGAAAAGGCTCCATGTTGGACGCTCCATTTATCAAAGCCCGCGTCGGGATTTCTTTTCAATTTTTGCCTGGATGAATTCCTATAAAGGTTACGGTAGCGTCGAAAAAGGAAGATTATGCCCTCGGGATGACGCGCGGAGGAGGAAATAAAATGATGTTCTAGAGATGGGTGAAAAGCTCATCCCACGACTAGACCTATGAGGTCACAATAGGTAAGACCCGACGACTACCTGCGAGATGGGGATTTCGAATCGGGTATGGCGATGTGAAAAGGCATTGGATTTTTCGGGTTCTATGCTGTAGCAGGTGTAGAGGGGAGGACACAACAATAACGCTATATTCACCAGTGTCGACCTCTGAAATCAAAGAAACCCCGATTACGAATCAGCTTAACTTCATTGGCTGGAAATAAATCCGGTTAAACATAAATTATGTATTAGATACGTAGAATGATAGTTTCATGTAAAAAGATAGTCGTAGTACCTCCACCTCTCATTGGATCTAAATAGTGTATGCAATTTTTTAATCTAAAACATATGAAGAATTAATTTTTCTATCAAGTACTAATTGTGTTAAAAATTTCTGTAGCTTTCCTAACGCCTACCTCTAGATTTATTTTTGCTCTTCCGTTAATGTAACAATGGTCATTTATTAATAATCTCGTTTCCATTTTATTTTAATTTATTTTATTTTTTTAATTTGGAAAATAATTATTTGAAAATATTAAACCACAAAAGAAATTGCGAGCTACGTTGAGAAAAAATAGAACGTTTGTGTTGAACTGTGTTGTTATACTGGAAAAAAAAACTAAGAACGTGGGACGATAAAGGGAACATTTTTTCTCTCTATATGTGCAGCTTTAATGCAACAGCTATTATTAAACCTGAAAAATCCCCTATTTCTCATCGTACAGAATTTGCGCTCGTTCTCTTCTAAAATAATCGGCTTTTTGTTTCGCGGTTTGTAATTTAGTACGTCATTATGCTAATATTACGTCTCCTAATGAGGAGTATCCGAACAAGACGAGCTGCTAATGTCGATGGTTCAGTTTTACTTGAAGATCCCATGGCCACTCTTCGGTTCTCTCAATTTACCTTTTACACGCGAAATAAAGTCGTATAATTTAATGATCCGTGGCCAACTATTTACCAGGGCGCTTATCACTAACAAGTGAAATGGCCGTTAACACGCAAAGGATCCTCGAGTACACCGTGGGTGCGCTTTTAGCTTTAGTTCAGTGTCCAATTTTTCAGTGCTATTAACGGTCTTATTAATATACGGCTTTAAGTTGAAATTATCAAAGACCTGTCGAGAGCGAGCTAACAGAACTGTTCTATGTCCATACGAAAATTTCCCACAAACTGGTGAGAGTTTAGTTCGATTAATTTCAATATTGTCTAGTGTCGTTTTTTGGCTCTGTTTTAATTCGTCTACTGTTCAAATTAACTCCCTTAAAAGAAGTTTTTATCCAAGCGTCTCCAACCGTTTACAATGGCTTTTTATATCAACCCCTGAAGCCCGGAGCGGTCACTTAATTCGTCGTACTTTGCCAGCGAAGGGATATAAATTCAATTACAGTGCCACTCTTTAAATGATAATTTTAAGCCGATTACAAGTTTTTCTATTTCCTCCGCAATAACTTTCGAGACGATTCACGCTCTCTTAGTTTATCACCTCTGAAAATGTTTTATTCGTCATTTTTTCGTCTGATTTTTTTCGCCATTAATTTGAATATTGAGTACATGATGGCATTTTTAAATATATAAAAAATTTCTTGCCACTAACAAAGGAAGTGTGCCGGAGGTTTCTCCATAAATGATACGCAAAAGCATTCCGTTCGTTGTGGCTCGAATAGTTACTCGATTATACGCAGCTTTTTACTCAGTTACGGTTGTCATATTTCAAAACTATCGACCAATTCATTGGATCGGTCGAATAAAGCGATGAATTTGGGGCGAAATCGATAATACGTCAATCAGAGGTGGAGAAATGATTGAATGCATTTTAATGATAGAGTCGAGTCGCAATTAGGGTTCGCGAATAACGCTTTAAATCCATATTATCTCATTGGTCGCTAAAAAAGGTATAGCGTGATGTAGATGCGTGCATTTTACCTTCGTCGAGGTTACGCTTCGGGAGTGGCTATCGATTTGGCCAACGGACATGGCATGTCGTCACGATTTCCTGTACGAAGAATATTGGGCGTAAACTAGCCCTAGAGCCCGAGGGCCGATGAGCCTGTACCCGACGAGCAACAGGTTCCAAGGACCTATAATTACGACTGATAGTGATCGCTGAACTTCCTAGTTATATCCACAATATGAGCCAAATAATGTGATAATGGAAAGGAGTTTAGATGAGTTTGGTTTATTCTCTTCGATTAGCACGCCATTCAATCATCTGACTAGGTTAGATTGCAGTATTAAAGATAAGACTGCTTCTCGGAATTTCGACTTTGAAAATGTAATTATATCTGCAGTAATTAAACAGTTATTGCGGCCTCAGTTGGAAATCGATACCTTATTATGTTTTGCCTATTGTAAATAATGTACTTGATCGAAAAGGGTGATATTAGCGATCTTAGTCCCTTTCACCTGGTCCACTCACTTTCCACTTCAATACGACTATACATTCACTTCCTTCCTCTTTGCACTTCAGTTATACACTCTACTTCTACTCTACTGTCGCACTGTTCCCAATCCGCTCCCACGCCTCTTCCACTCTACTTCTACTTGATCTTCACTCCTTTTCTACTTCACTTCAGCTTCTTTTTTTACTCCTCTGGTACTCCTCTTCGATCTAACCCCGCTTGACTGATACTCTACTTTAGCTCTATTTCTGCCGCATTTTCACTCCTCTTCACTCCACTTACATTCAGCTTTCGCTCCATTTCCTCAATACTCCATTTTCAATTGACGCTCAGATCACTAACAAAGCAATAAATAAATTATAGATCACTACAATCCTTTGCAGCGTTTTTACGATAGTCTAGGCGGAAAGATCCTCTTATTCGAAGCTGAGTATTGGACGGCTATTGGAGCTAGTTCTGTTCGCCATATGGGGCATTAGGATGGAGATTCTTAAGAAATAAGGGTGCGGGGGTGGCGTGAACTGTTCACAGATGA
The DNA here is from genome assembly GCA_037159825.1 of Tupiocoris notatus. Classification (NCBI taxonomy): domain Eukaryota; kingdom Metazoa; phylum Arthropoda; class Insecta; order Hemiptera; family Miridae; genus Tupiocoris; species Tupiocoris notatus. The sequence goes on along the minus strand of JASJUZ010000233.1, from coordinate 318,264 downwards.
CGTGGAGTTAGAAGTTATAGAGAAGAGGGGCACGAAGATGATGAATCTCATGCAGTTGAAAAGCCGACCTGCTCGATGCCAAGACCAAGGTCAGATGTTAAACTGAGGGAAGTATTCAGGACGGGGTGCATCGGATCGGACAGGAGCAGGTAGCGACTCGGAGCCTCCCTCTGGAACCCCATGCCCTTGGATCATCCTGAATTCTCTTTCATTCTCGGAAGAAAATAAAGGAAAAATCCGAAGAAGCCATCCCGCTATGAAGAAGTTATCAAAGATTTAATGGCTCGCATTTTGATAGATTTAAAAAGGGAAGGAATTGCGTTATTATTACGTTATTACAGAACGAATTACTGATATTTACATTTCCACTTCTCCTTCCATCATATTTCCTTCCAATCTACTGTCACTCCTCTTCAACTCCGCTTTCAATCCACTTCTCCTCCACATCTGCTCCTCTTCTACTACACGTCCACTCAACTTCCACTCCATACATATTTCCTCTCTCTGTCCACTTCTAATTCGCTTACCTTCAATCCTCCTCCACACTACTCAAATCCATATCATCCTCCACTTCCTATTCACTTCACTATATGTACTCACTGCCGCTTCCCTTCCACCACACTTCTCCTCAATTACTCCACTGCCATTTGCATTCCTCATCGAAACTATTTTTTCTCGCGGTCAATTAATCATTTCAATATATTAATAATTATTGTCATTTGAGAATGCTCATAAAAAAAATTTTTATAACTTTAATTATCCATTTAAAAGCGTTACACTGCTCGAAAAAATGTTTATCGCGCTAATAATAATAAAGGATCAACTTGAGCGGTGGGAAATTTTCAAAATGATTTTATACACCGTGCCTTATTCTCCTTTTTCTGTCGTGACCTTCATTTTCCAGACGTACAACGGCTAAACGAGTGGTACGAGTTTGTATCTCCGTTATATTGCGCCAATTAGTGGAACATCCATTAGCAATCATATTCTTGTCGAAGGACTTCATGTTGAAGATGTCAGTGCCCTTCGCCTTTACAACCGTTTGACGACCAGTTCAGGGTTCGACCTTCAACTTTGACTTCGTTCAAATTACGATCAGATATTCTCCTTGACCGTCCTTCGTGTCCGTATTAAACAGATGGAATCGAGGTAGCACTTCCCGGTCAGCGAAGGAAGGCATTGATCACCGGTTCGTTAAATATTCGACCTGTTGAAAAAAAGGGGAACACACTTTTTTTCGACAGCTATGCGGTGAAGTAAGTTCCACTTTTTTCGGGCCAGCTTACCGTGAAATTTTTTGCTCGCCATAAACTTGCTCGCTGTTCGAAAAAACCTTACTCGTCACCTTGGCCTACTGAAATCTACTTCTTGTGCTCGGGGAAAATTTTTTTCTAACTCCCCCGAGGTCATAATAGTACGAGGTTATACGCATTTTTGGAATGTAAACCACTTTTTCTTCCAATATCCGCCTCCAAAGGCTTAGTACGAACAAGTTAAGCGAGTTACGAAGAAGATATATGTTTGCATTTGAAGCAGCTGGCGAATCAGAGGTCGGCCTGCACATTCATATTTTCGCTCACTTTATCCTCATGCGATTTGATTTAACGATTGTCGCTTTCAAATACTGGAAACGGGTCAGACGAAGGCGTAAGCTTTGGATCTTTGTCGGAAAACAGGTTGAGAAGATTGCACAATTTATAATTAACGATCTTATACTCAACAGTTATCGAAAATTCGATTGACCTTTCTATTGATCTGCATAATCGGAGGGGAGTCATTTTATGCTGGAAGATGAATTCTAGGGCGACAAGTTTCAATAATCAATGTCGCCGCTTTAAATTCGAATTTTAAATCGCATAATTTCGACTACTGCATCGGTTTGACGATAGCTGACAATCGTAATTTTTCTCCTAGTCAAAGTTCGCCGAATGACGCACGTTGAACGAAGGATAAAGCAGTTTTTTCTTTCGGGGTTTGTAACAAAATATCCCAAACCTCACGATCGGCCTGTTCAGCTATTGCAACCTAATCCGACAAAGTTTTCGAACTCCTCAAATTACAAGTTGTCGCAGCTATAACACGAATTTTCATCCTACCGTCTTCGTTTTTTACATCGCATCGCATTTCTAACCGTTTTCAAACTGAATTTGTTTCGATTTAAATTCGAAAAAACAGTGTCGAACAAGTCATTCGTGGAACAATTCATTCCTTCGAACTCTGTTGAATTTTTTTTTACCCTCGATTTTTTTTCTTACCGAAATTTCGCTCTTCAAATCATAGATTTGCAAACTTGGAACGCTATGAGACGCGGGTAAAATTCAATGACCCGAGAAAAGCCGGTTTGATCGCGGAACTTGGTGCGGTGGTCAGTTAACTCATACGTTGCGTGTTCCAACAGTTTAACGGACCTTGGTATCTTTATTTAATACGCGATGCTCAGAATCGTCAGCAAGTTCAGCTAGAACCCGTATTTCCACTTGAGCTTGTGCGATCATTCCCATTGCAATGACTTGCATTTGTTTTAATGAAGTACCTAGTTCCTAATTAGCAATTAGCTGCAGGCGATAGGTTGCATTGTTGACCGGAGAAAATGAAACGATATCGATTCTCATTTCCTCTAGATTACGTACATTTTTTCTCCCTCAATAACGAGGGCATTTTCATCCGATTAGTTCTGGTTAAACTAATTAGTTAAACTATAGCGACATCGATTCTGTCATTTTTAGCGCAAATTATTATTTTTTATTTCTGTAATCCTCTTGTGGTAAATTCGATAGTTGCTTTTCATATACCGTTTATATCCTTTTCGCAATTAATATGAAAACCTTCAAACCTCCAAGGCCTGTAATGGGCACGGTGAGCAGTTTTTGCCCACATTCAATCATCTGTCAAAATCCAGGGCCTGCAAGACTTGAGAAAGATATCGACAAGACTCGAATGAGGAACGTGCGATTAATCCGAGTTTTTTTCGCTTCTGCACTTGACCGAAATTCGAATTTTTTTTTCGCGTGAGACCCGATAATATTTATAAAGCGCCCCTTAATTTCAACTCTCAAACCTGAACTGAAACCGGTCGGACGTTGTAGTCTTGTTGAAAGTATTTGAAATTAATATAGAAAAAAAAGCGCGCGATTACGCAAGGAAAATTTGAATAGCGGGCTTCTTTTCTTTTTTTTCATAAAAATCATCATTTCACTGAACGATTCGGTGATTAGAAGCATTCACGATTTTAGTCCGTTCGTAATTTCAAATTTAACTACATAAACATAGATACGCTATTTGTTTTGACTGTGTAACGTATTTTTCGACTAATCGCATCATTCAATCAAGTTCAAACACAACATCCACAACTATACAAGATTGGCAACGTAATTAATGAACGATCGATTTTAAGCTTTTTGCGTTCCAATATTTTCTCATCTACACACAACAAAATATACACGTACTATCGCGATTTATCAATCACTACTAATAAGTTTCAACTACGGAGTTTCAGCCACTTTCAAAGACGAATTTCAACGACATCAAGCTACCCTTTCAATAGATGGTCTACAAATTATACTGTGTTGAATACTAGCGAAATTTCAACAACGAAATCAATTTTCATCAACTGCAACATTCAGCAACAAAATTGGTTGTCAGTGATTTTTTAAAATTTTATTTTATTTTATGAGAACACGGGACGAACCTAATTACAAAGAAGAAAAAAGACCAGGCTGTACCTACACAATGATCAGGAATAGGGGCAAGAAAAAACTAACTGCTTTGTCACAGAGCTTCGGGAAGTAAAATATATTCCATCATCCGAGCTTGAAACACGAGCTGTCTGAAAGTGACTTCAAACTTCATAAATAAACCCGCTACTATTTATTTATTTTTATTTTTATTTTTATTTTTATTTATATTATTATTATATTATTTATTTTTTATTTATTTTACATGTACATTTTACATGTACGGGACATGCCCCATAGACATACTCTGAAATTTTATTTTTCTGTTTAAAAATTACTAAAAAGCTTAAAAAAAAAATTACGAATATTTCCAATTAATTTTTTTAGTTTAAAGCATTATGAAATAGGCATGAATTCCAGAAAGGGAGAATAAACCTGATAGCCATCATTTTAAAATTCAACTTCACTCTGCCATTACCTTTCAACAACCTCCAACTCATCAACACTCAATCAATAGATTTCGTACCCGCTGACATCACCGTCTTATGAACGGCGTCACTCCTAACAACCTATTTCACTAAACACTTGATCCGTTGGCAAACATCGTATAATTGAAATAATTATGTTCGACTATGGAATAGAAATAGGCGCGCCGTTGCTGAGAGGCCAACAATCTTCCAACATCTTGATCGCGGATTAAATAGCTGGCTCGTGTATTGTTTACAAATGCTCGTCGTTTACCGAATCCGATGCTAATGCGTTTAATCGGCCCACTTGATTGACGGCTATTTAAGCGAGACATAGTTAACGATATCATTGTATCACCGAGCTGTTACTACATTCCTCCCCGAAATATTTTTGAACTGCAAGTTCGTACCTTGTAACAGAAAAATCGCATGATATGATCGATTAAATCTTCGATTTCACTGTTTGTGAATTCGTCAATATGGTTGAAAATGATAGTGCGAAAAAATAGTCGATTTTCGATTTAAGCCTTGGATTTTTCTTGGGGGAGGTTTATTTAAAAAATTTACCTCTTCCGGAACCACGTTTTCCCGCAGTTATTCACGATTTACCCAAAATATTCTCATTGGAGCTGTAAATTTTACTACAGATATTTGTAGATCATTATTTTCTTTAAACGAAAAAGTACACGAATTAGTTCGTCGATTTTAGTCGGAGCTAGAGAGGCTCGAAGTGAACGTATACGATTGATTGAGAAACTGGGACTAGGTAATCAAATTTTGATCATATATTCGTAAAATAGAGACAAACTCATCGGGTGAAAAAATCGTATTTTTTATCAGGCCTTCATTAAAGATTTATTGCACTTGAAAATATTATAATCCCGATTTTCGCGTTTTTTGCCTGTTTTTCTCCGATAACTTTTGAACCGACCACTTTAACATAGGTATAATACTCAGAGGCGAGAAATAGTTATCAAAATTCTACAATTTGGTGTTAATTATATTTTTATGATATGTCCCCGCAGAGCTATTAGCGCTTGAAGAAAACTCAAAACAGGTTTTTTACCTAAAACTAGAATATATATCTCCAAAACAAAACCAATTTTTTTCAAAAATTTTGTATTTACTTTCATATTTATTTTTTCAAAATTCGCAAACGTGGCGAAAAAAAATTCTGAAGTTGAAAGCCCAAAAGTATGAAAATCGAAAAAAATTCGAAAAATAATATTAATTGGTAGAATTTGATTGTTTTCACTTTAAATTCGAATTATGCGTCTAATTTCCTGTAGGAATCATTAATTAATCAAATTTAAACAGTACTGTATCGAGGAATTTTCAAAGTTGAAAACATACAAGTAGTGTGATACTAAAAATATGAAAAACTAAAAGTTGTCGTCAAATTTCCGCCATTTTGACGTCAAATTCAGATTCAGCGTTAAATTTCCTATAAGAATGGCTTTCAAATTCGCTTGAAAACGAACATTTAATTGTTCACCCTTACCGCTGCCAGCGGAGCTCGAGATGTCGGCCGGCGAATAACTCGATTTACGGAAAATAATTTCTGTGGCGCTGTTTAAATTTTTTTCACCAAATTTTTTGCTATGTACGTGTGTAAGGCGTTCAAATGAAGACTCCTGCATAATAAAACAATCAATTTGCATAAATTTTAACCCCGAAAATCACGGTTAAAGTCCAATTTTTGAGCTTTCAAAAACTGATTTTTTTGAAGCACTTGCAGATTTTTCCGAGAAATAAAAAAAATCACAAAAATACATCTCGGTAAGATACAACTTTCCTGAAAATTTCAGATTTTTCTCTGCATTGAGAGTGGAGTAAAAAATCGTTAACTGATCGGTTCGAAAAAATCGCAGGGCTCCTTGGACTTTTTGCGAAAAATTTTTTGAAATAGATTTAGCTCATATTTAGCATAATGATAGTTGATGATGTGTATATCAATAATATATGGTTCATCCTTTGTATCTTTTGCGCTAAATAGATGAAAAGAACGTTTAAAGTTGAAAAATGTGATGTTTTCGCGTGTAGTCTGCTAAAATTGTTGAAAACCTCACAAACGGTTGAAAAATAGATAGGTACATTACATGGGGAAAATGTGGACAGTTAAATTACCTATCTTTTGGTATATTCAAACGTCTGAATTGGCGACTTTTTGTTAAAGTCATCCACTGTGCAAGTTACAAATCTTGGAAAACTTAAATGTTGGACTGCCTATCTTGGCTAAAACTTTGCCCAAGTTCAAAAATCCAATACTTTATGATACTAAGTACGATGCAATACCCACCACCTGCACACCAAATTATAGCAACTCCTAATAATAATATCTATAGATTCCCATTCTCCAAACACAAGTAATGAATCTCGAAGACTTGAAACGTATAACATCAAAGTTGGAGGGGGGTTTGGAAAAAAAAATTTTTTTTTGGGCGATTATAATTGTTTATTTTTGAATAATAAACCAAAATCGAATTTCACTTCAAGCCTCCAGACGCTGCATAGTGCTTTGTTTCGATGCGCAGGCGAACTCGAAAGACCCTCAAGGGCTTCCCACGTCAAGTCCCGTTAAGCCCCCTACCCTTCCGTCCGTTGAATCGACCGAGACGCCGAAAACTTCGGTCGACGAGCTTGAGGAAGTCCGCGTTTGGAAACGCTTAGATCGGGGCACCCTGATAATAATTATTCGATAGAGACCGGCCGCTATCGTGGGCTGTCGAGCTAGTGGGAGCTCGCTGAGTAAATAAATATAAGAAAGAACCTATTTTGCCATGGTTTCGTCCCTCAGAGCTACGATAGATTTGAAAATAACGGCGCCGAATTGGGAATGAATTTTTTTTCCCGAGCAATCGTCAGGTTCGTTCCGCTTGTGTGGATATATACATAATTTTCCCTGTAAAAGCCGCGAATTCTGGAAACGAATTCTGATTTCAATACTATTCGACACGCTCTTGTAGCTACACCGTGATTTCCGCACAATTGTTTTGGCAACTTAACGATACTCCATTGCTTTCAACAGTTTTTGTTCATTAGCAATGCAAATCGCAGTATAATGACTGCCAAAAATGCGCAATTATTTCCCATTATTTTCATTTCGATCGGATCGGAAGCTTTTGTTTAAATTAGTTGAAAAATTAGTTGAAGTTATAATATAATATTTTAATGTGATTGATTGGGACTATTGTGTTAAGGACACTCGTGTACTGTCACGATTATGAAATATTGTAGTTACATTTGTTAGATCCGAATTTTCAGTCTTTCAACAACTTTAAACAGAGAGGTTGTCACGAATTCCACTATTTAAATTAGTTACATTGATATATCGATTTCGGCGTTCAGGCCGTCATCAGTTGTACGATCTTTACTGATGATGTACTAAACGTGGACATCGATATAACTTTCTAAATTATAATTTAATTACCTCCTCTTCGTTTCATACTCTACATTGCTAGACATCGATCGTATCCCAAGTTTCGAATGTTCCTGAATAACTTAATACAAAGACTGTAAAAAGACTTCAGAACCATATACTAATTTTCGAGCCGCTTGCCAATTAATTACCATGAGAGTTGACGTTTCTGATAAAGTTGACGAAAAAACAGGCGAGACAATTTTGATTTCAATTCAAGACCATCTTGTTTTATCTTTTTGATAATATTTCCCTCATTTTCTATTCGAATTGATAAACTATATTTTATTATTCTCGATTGTTCGACTATGTGTGTATTTAATTTTAGTCGTATTCTGTTCGATTTTCGTAACAATATCGAATTTAATCGAAGGGCATTTTTTTGATCCGTTTTTCTTTTTTATTCTGTTCGCAGTAGAAGAGGGTGGCCATGTATACGGTGGTACGCCTCGGACACATAGCTCTGGAAGTAGTAGCGCATCACCCCCGGCTGCACCACACGGTGCCGGTGCTCAGTCGTCGGCATCGGCGCCTTCTTCAACGTCGGCGTCGATGCTGATCGTCCCTCATCCCCTCGGCCTTCCCACGAAAACCGAGGACGTCCACCACGTCGTCACTCAAAACGGCTCAGGACGGAAATACCAGTGCAAAATGTGCCCATCCGTAAGTACCAGTTTTCAATAATCAATTCTATTCTTTTGGCTTTTGGTTTATTATTCAATAATATACCATTGTAATCGCCCAAGAAAAAATGTCTAACCTCACGTTAAAACGATCCAAGGCATGTACAATCCAAATATTAAGTTTGAAAAAAAACTTTGTACGGCGTATCAAAACTTTTCCACACAACTATAATAGCTAAATTCTTTTTAGCCAAAATTTTCGCCAAAAATCAACAACAAAGGCTCATTTCATTAACCGAATCAGTAGCTCAGTTTTAACGGAATTTTAAGGGATTGAAGGGGACAAACTCGTTATTATTCTATGTTTTTCAGACAAATTACGTAGATTATTATTGGACGCTGAACCGAATGAAACCATTGTGAAGTCGATCGCTTAACGGTTCTCATGTTATCGCAAATTTTTTGTGGAATTTTCGACATTTTCAGAAATTCGGCTCTAGAGTGTACTCGAGAGATTTTTGGAGCTATAAAAATCGTTCCATTCATTGGAATGGTCGTCGAAGTTCTCTCTTATTGAAACTTTTTTTTTCCTGTAAGGTCCATTAATTACTTTAACACTTATTAGTTTTATTATTGTAACGTTAGGAAAATAATTTAATTTTTAACTAGAAAATGAAGAAAAACAAAACTAATAAAAATTACCACAGCTTCTACCGAGTTTTCGTTTAAACTACCAATCTGTTATTTAGTAATAACGTTAAGAATGTTCGGAATAGTTACTATCACAAATGAACGGTGTTCTAGAATCATAGTTGAAGCAAAGAAATAATAAACCACTGTACAATCATTTGCAGCGTTTTTGAACATCAATTCGGCTGAGGCTCGATCAATTTTTAGTAGCGAATAAAAAGAACGACCGTGAATGCGAAGTTTTCCTTCGAATGGAATTAATTTCAATTTTCTAGCGAAGTTTTTACTATTCAATCGAACATTTACTGCTATTGAAGGGTGAACTGTAGACCTGAACGGTGGTACAAGCTGAAGTCTCTTCAACGCTTCAATGATATCATGCATTTACAGATCAATTAAAATTAAATAAAGATAATTAAATATTATGTAATTAATAATAAAGTTGAAGTTCAATGCCTCTATAATATTCGCAGCAGCGATAATTTTCTTATAGCTTTCTTTCTACGCCTCTCCATCGATTATAAAATAAGAAACTGTCGAATGACGAGCGAATGCAACTAACTTGCTAACTGCAATTCTATTTTCGCGTTGACAGACTATAACATTTTATAGGATGCAGATGCGTGAAGATTGGGCTGCAGCCAATTATTGCCACACTCGGATTGTCTTAGCAGATAATGACGAGCCGGCCAATTACGAGGGAGCGTGAGTCTTTGGAGAAAACAGTGATAAAAACAAGTTCTCCCATCTTGGCTCAAGACAACCTCCGTTCGAATCGTACAAGGAACCACTGTTGTTTCGGAGCAATCAGTTTAAATCAATCCATCTCGTTATGGGCTAATGGGGCAGAACTGAAACCTCACTATGCGCTTTCGGTACGAAAGGATGGGCCCTTATCGAATTTCGGGTCGCTCGGTGGGCCCCCATTGTTACGTGGGGTCGTTTTCTTTTTCGAAGAGCCTGCGATCCTTTTGGAGCCAAAGGGATTCGCGCTTTCATCACGCGTCGAAACCGGCTTTTGTCGTCGTGGTCGAGTGAAAACACGGAGCCGATCGTCGACTTGCAAAGACTTTACGGCTGTTGCCAAAATTGAAAATTTCCGACCGGTACGTTGGGATTTAAAAAAAATATTCCAACAAGTATCCAAAATTGTAATAATCTGGCAGAGGCGATCTTATCTAAAGAGTGTGGAAAATATTTTTTAAGAGAATAGCACGTTTTTCTGGCCACAGGGTATTTTCGAATTATTCAGCACCCAATCGTTTTTACAAATAAAACTTTTGTGAGTCGTGCGTGTCATAGCTCGATTAGAACGTGAAGACATTGTCTGTAAATTATCCCAGTCCTCGGATGCTTCCCTTGGACTTGAGCGAGGTGAGACGAAGTTGATTGCGTTGAGAGCGTTGTTGAAGTTGATTATCTGATCATCGAGCTTGAAAGCTTTGCTGTTTAATGCCATAAGCCACATTCCTCGGTTCCCAAGTTTATACAACCTTTCACAAGCGTCTTCATAACATCTTCACTTGAGAGACAAATGTCGTTCGATTTATGCTCGGAATGCTGAACAAGCCTTGATTCGGAAAACCAACTCATCATTCTGGGAAGTGATGATCGAGTATGTCCTAGCAGAAAACCGGTCTTCGATATTCGTCTGGATAGCAAAAGAGGACAATTTTCGAAGGCTTGACAAGCGATTTTCACAGGAATTTGAATAACGATGAAAAAGAAAAAATGGTCGAATAATTTTCCGTGTTTTAATTGAATTTATTATACAGGAGAAAAAAACTAACTTGAAGGATAGCTGGCGAAAATCATTTTCAACAAAAAGGAGTTTTTAGGAGTACTCGATTCATATTTGGGAGTCCATGGTCCGTTTCTTGGATCCTTCCACTTGTTTCTCGGGTTCAATGTTAGTTCTCTGTTCGTTTTTCGGATTCTTTCATTTATTTCCTGGACTAGTGAGATCGTTTCTTCGTGTGTGCCTTGGATTCGTCATCGAACATCTTTGTGTCCCGGATTCATAAATCCCTCGATTTGAGAATTGGATTGTTACATTTATTTCTTGGATTCTAATTTTTTTTTCTGAAAATTTCGTATAATCTTCGGATCCTGGCATGGAGTTCTTGATTCATGGGTTTTGTAATTCATTTCTTTTGATCACTTTTTTGTCCCATCTTGGTTCTCAGATTCCCGATGTGTGTCCTGGATTCTTGAGCTCTTCTATACGTTTCTTGGATTTTCCCATTTCTTGTATTCTTACTTTTATTTCTGGGCATGTGCCGTTAATTGATTAATTTCATATTTAATCGCGTATACTATCTTAGCATCTTGGATAATAATTATTAATGAATTGATTTGAAAATAATTATTTTCGTTATTTGTTTCTCGCATTATTCCATTAGTTTATCGTATAGTTGAATAGTTTCTTGAATTATTCTTGTTCTGTTGCGTTTATTTTTTCAATTTGAAAGAGATCAATCTAAGGCATAATATTCCCGACTATAACGGGTATTCTCGGCGTCTTTCGTAATTATTCCTTGGCGTCTCGCCATGAAGCAGCTCCTACTAGCTCTTTCGAGTTCAATTCCAATTAAAGCTGTTTATTAGTTTTCGACGCATTCAATCAGTCAAGTTTCGCGGCCGACCGAATCGGAAAGAGTCGAGTTTTCGCATTAATAAATCCTTGAACGGAAACGACTTTGCAACTGTCCAGCCGGTTTGTCTTCTCGTCGTTGCTACGCTAATTGGCTTGTGGGGATTCTACTGCGAAATATAAAAAAGAACCGATTTGATTTCGAAAACGGCTCCCGGTTTTCGCGGATCGAAAGGCCAGACGACAAAGTACGGGTGGCTCTTCCTTCGGCGAAAATCATGTCATGGTCTCGAGTAATTAAACGGCCTGCGGGACCTGGATCTTTATTTAACCCATGTCGGCACACAGGTGGTTGCTATGCGGAGGAAGGGTTGTTTAGCCCGTTCTAATCGCACGTTCCTATCGGAATTCTGGTAGCTAAATCCGATTTTTTTGTCAACTTATGGAAGCGCTTTTTTTCTGAGCCGAACCCTGCTAGCCATGACCTGTCTTCAAATATTTTTCGAGCGGGATTTTTTTCAAACAGCTTTTCCTCTTGCCAGTCTTCCGATATCGGCTCTGGGCCAGCAAAATGTCAAAGAAATTTCAGCGACGATAAAAACGTCGGTTTTCTCAAAAATTTCACTCGCGAGCCGTAAACTTCGAGATTTTTGCGGCCTCGAGCCGTATTTCACTCGCCCTCGTCCGAATTCAGGTCTTTCGGCGGGAAAAAATGCGTAACCGATATAAAAAAGAACACTCGATAGAATCTTTTCGTATGAATACGTTCACGCCGACTCAAGACCTGCAGAAGCACGCGATTATCAAACTGTCGTTTATTTTTTTGCGGGCGGGATTATTTATATAGTATTATAGTGATGTTTTAAAATAGATCTTGATGGTTTTTACATATTGTTTGATTTGGCGATTGATATAATTGGGTCCTCTACAATTTTCCATTCAATAATAGACCTTCGACCTTCCTTTCCATTTCTCTTCATCTTTTCTTTATTGCAGTCATTTCACAGTTCGGATTTCCTCGATTTTTTTTCATCGCCAATTTAAGATGAATATTGAATTGATTAAATCGCGCATGCAATACGTTTTGTATATATTTCACCGACCGGTTTTCATTTCGTCGACATGATTGTTGCTGTAATGAATTCAATTAGTCCGAATCCCGATCAGCACGACTCGAGACTTTCGTATGAGAACGTTGCTACGTTATCTCATCACGTCGTTACTCCTAATTCGAATCCTACACCAGCTTCAACGTCGGTGAAATCTCTCGAGGCCGACAGGAAAAACAGAATTTCAGATCCGAGATCTGTAAACAGAGGTCACGAACAGCTTTCATCGGCGTCTTTGACGCTCCTTTAACCGACTCGGATCTTCTTTTACAAAGCGACACACCGACGGTAGCTGTTTCCAATCCGTCGATGCCTTGGAAAGGGTGCAATTTGAGTTAGCGATGTCACCGCACGTTCCGAGGAAGTCGATCGTTCGAGATATGCGCGAATGTCGACGATTGTCACCGAGCTGAGTTCGAAAAAGTGCTGCAAAATTTGGTCATACTGCGCTAATTCTATTTTTCATTTTTCTTCTTTTTTTTTTTTTTTTTTTTTTTTTTTTTGTATAGGTAATGTTTGTTTTACCATCGAAATTATAGAACGAAATAAAAAAAGAGTGCTCGCGCTAAAATTGATTTGGGCTCATCATACGGCCTGATTGTTTTTTCGTAGATATTGAAATCATATTCCTCTGTAAACCGATGTTACCTGAGAATCAGATCGTCTTCTTGTGATTGGCGTGACCTCTTTTGGTTTCCTGTGCGTAATCCGTTTCCCACAGCGGAGCCGGTATTCGACGTGATTAGGACGTCAAACTGACCGACGAAATACGACAGCGCCCGAGCATGCGCTATAATCAGCTGAAACGATAATAACAGCGCATAATGAAGCAGTATGAATTTTCTGGCTCGATTAAAATGCGGGAATACGGCTGAAACCTGTAATAAGACTTTCATTCGATCAACAAGAGAGAATTTTTTAAATAAATTTTGTCTTTTGAAAAAAAATTACTTCGGCACAGCTTGAACTGAATTGGTTCGAAAAATTTGACAGCTCGACTCACTTCCTTTCGAAACCGCGATTTTGGCAAAGAATACGTCGCTCAAAACACTATCATTTATTTAATCATGTTGACCCTCTACCAGGTTGTTAATATAAATTGACCTCCACATGAGTGACACTAATAAATATGAAGTCTTCACAGCGGTTTTGAGGTGAAGAAAATATATACGACTCTTTCACATTGGAGAGTGGCTAATAATAAATTTAATGATATGAGAGTCGCTTCAAGTCAACAACATGACAATTAATTGGTTTCCAACGAAAATGTTTACAATTAAAATATTTAACGTTACTTTTTTATTTTTTCGGTTAGGGCGAACCCGGTCAAAGGATATAATCACTTTTATAACCGTTAAAATAGAAAATGCCATAATTACAATGGGATAGAATTTCGGCCGCTTATTCAATTCGGACACTTATTTTTTCTTGATTATTCCCGGCTCGGATTAGTCTCCGAGAGTAATGATCACTTATTTGAGTACTGTTATAAAGCGCAATAGCGCTCAGATTCTCATCCTTTCGTCTGAATAAAATTCCTTTGTCATAGGTTTTTCTGTAGGAAGATGAATTAATCCTTTTTAACAGTAATTTTAAACTCCAGCACCATTCAGGTAGATTAATCGTGTGTGTAAAATTTAATAGCTTTAATAATTGGATTGAGGGGAAGAATATACTGGCGATTTCTTGTCCGTTCTATTGCTTGGCTGAGATCTTGCGCTCTTTTGACATTCTCAGAGTAGTAGATCAATCGTGTTCTTCTTGCACGAAAAATTAATGTGCAAATTATTATTCCGTGCCGAGGGATAATTATTCTCAACTTATTTATTTTTCATCTCCGTCAATTTGACCTAAATGTGGCATTTTGTCACTAGTATTTCGTTCCATTTCCGACTTTCGGCGTATTGTGAAATGAACAGTTCCGAGGAAAACAAATTCCTGTTTATCAACGCTGTTTTTTTCGCAAGGCAGGTCTATCCGTATGTTGCAGTTCGGTACCGTTATGTTTGGGTTGGGTACCTAGACTTGACATCTATTCAAGCGGTCTAGCTGATTGACATTGTGATTCATTGGGCTGTACCGTTAGAAACGGTAACATCCCATGACGGAACAAAAAAAATGCACTCGATGGTTTATTGGGAGTCGACGAAAACTGGCGGCAAAGTCTTTCTAAGTTGCCTCGGAATTGTTAACAAAACGGAGTCCTATTCTTTTCCTCATGCCCTTCCGGCATTCGGCTGTTCGTGCCGGTTTATTTCATCGTAATATTGCGTCCAAGGGAAAGAGCAGGTAAACGAAATAGTCGAGCATTACTTCCTCGACTCATAAAAGGAAAATATGCGCAGAGGTTTCCCTGGCCGACCTTTGCACTCTGGCGCTCATTTACATCATTCCTAATGGTCGGCGGCGTCAAAGCTACTTAGTGCTTCCATAAAAGTCATCCCCGAAGTTCAGACTGTCGTTAAAGTTAGAATTTTTTACGAATCGCCCACTTGCGAGCTCTTCGGCTGTTTCTCAAGTTGTTGAACTCCGTTGTAAATCAGCCGGCACGTAATATTGATGCTCCGACCACTGACAGTCTTTTGTGTCGACAGACGTTATTTTACATGATTTTTAGAGCAGTGAAGACCGCACTTTTCTCTCTCGTTTGCATCGCGTTACGAAATTCGTTCCTCAGAGTTGAATTTAGGCCGCTATCCGGATATATAGAAAAGGAGTATAGAAAATTACCGATGAAGTTGATTTTTTGTGAATTAGAATACACTCTTTTAACTTTCAAAATAATAGGTCGCTATAATTTTATCCTAGAACTTCCTGAAATGCAACGGATCCTTATCCTCATCGATCTTCATTTATCTGATTGAAAATGCGAATCCTAACGTTTGACATGTATTTACGCGTCGTCAATCCGAATAAAGTGGCCTTGCATTTCCAACGCTCGTGTCTGATGCAAAGCCAGTTTTCTGAAGCTCATCAAGATGGACGGTTCTGTTGCGATTCGAAACCTCCTCGGCCGACCATAAAAGGGTCACCGGCGACGGCTCATTTGGCAACGGACTTTGCCTCTTGGCCACTCCTTGGTGCTCGTAAGAGGAAAAGATCCTAACAGGCAATATCTATAGGAAACGGCAGGTCAGCTTGGCAAAAAATTCATCCCGCTGAGCGAGTTGAATGAAAAGATTTGCCGAGTTCGTCACCTTGACCCAGAAACCTTCTGCTTTTTTGCTGTCGACGGATTCAGTTTTTCCTCGGCCGAGAGGGGTTGCGGCCTTGACATT
Source organism: Tupiocoris notatus (assembly GCA_037159825.1). Classification (NCBI taxonomy): domain Eukaryota; kingdom Metazoa; phylum Arthropoda; class Insecta; order Hemiptera; family Miridae; genus Tupiocoris; species Tupiocoris notatus. Next base: position 302,412 of record JASJUZ010000233.1, on the reverse strand, counting down.
CAGCAATTAGAATATGCCTATTGTGTTTATACCAACAACAAAAAATGCCGAGCCTCTTGCCGATGAGGTTTTGAACGGGAAGGAAAAAAGCGTTCCGTTTTCTCGGAGCGCGAGCCGCAGCAAAAACTAGTCTGGCTCGGCAGACGTCTTCACCCTTGGCAAGGTTGAGCTGTTTGATTTTTATGTTTGGCTTTTTTGTCGTTTTTTTCCCCGTGTTGTTGAACTGAGACCCAGTTGCATAATAACTTTATCAGCCTATCTTACGGCGATGCAGTTCTATATTTTTTGCACCCTTGGGAACACGTGTGGGATGCAAATTGACGTTCACCTGATTTCGGTAAAAATACGTTGCATTTTTTTATACGTCCTTCACAGAGTATTGATTCTGATTGAGGGTAATGCTTTTGAAAGAATATTTTTAAAAACTAACAGCACACTTAAACGGACCTATTCTTATCAAATCAAATTTCCATGAGCACGCTCTGCTACCACAATTTGAGGCAATAATTTTTCAACTGATTTGACAGTATTTTCCATTTTTGACAGTATTTCAATACCGAAACACGAATGGATGTTCTTTCTATAATTAATACTTAATAACTTGTAATTAACACTTTCTATAATGGGAATCTGATTAAATATTTAACAGGTTGCACCGTGCGTAAATGTATTTCTGCGCAAAATTCTGCGTGAATTAAATGCGCCATTCCAGAAACCAAACACGGATATCTCTATATCAACCCACTATCCGGATTCGACCTATTCAGCTTTCCAACTCTTTGTTCGAATCGAATTTATCGCCTAACACAGTCCGAACGTTTTGTTCGGAGAGAATTATGCCCGTCACAGGTCCCGAAACTGGCCAACCGAATTGTACGGCACGACCTGGATTTTCTTATATGGAATCGTGTCCACGCTTCGATTCCCTTGTTCGCGAGATCTGTTTCTCCGATTTCGCAAGACGTTCATGCCCACTCGAAATTTGAAAAGGCCCGATTTACAAGTGTGACACAGAGCGGCGATTTTCTTCCTTTCTAGGAAAAGAAAATAATGATCGGCTCAGTGATTGCTAAGTCTCGTCGTTTTGTGGATCGTAATGCACTTGCTAAATAATCATTCAGAGCTAAACGAACTTAATCAAGTCAAAGCGATCGAATGATCAATTTTCCGCGCCGGGAAATAGTGAAACCTTTTCTGACTACATTGTTTCATTGCGTTCAATGTTTCATTTAATTAGGTTAATTATCCGGGTAGTTTCTTCCTTCCTTTCGAAATGTTTTTTGCATGCCTCAAGGCGGCGAGTAGCGAGAAAAATTGATAAGTAGGTACCCGTATATTTGCAGAGTGGCAGATGCGGTAGGTATAGACGACTGAATTATTTCGAACCGGGGAATTCAGTCAACAGACTTATTATAAAAACATACGAACTCGTCATTTCTCTTCTCTCTGTACAAATACCTGCATTTCCTCCAGTTGCGGCCAATTAGCGGATTTATTCTGTCAGCAATCGCGCAACGTTAATTATTCCACATGAATACAGCGTTCAAATGGCACTTGAAGCGATATGGGACGGTGATAAATTTCGAAACAGCGATTCCGTTCAATAGTAGCATCTGGATGACCGGTTAATCGTCGCATGCTACATTTTTTAAATTATTTAATTAAATTTTGATATTTACTCACTATCCAATAACTGTAGCGCCTATTCCGCTAAACTCCGTTGAGCAATTGTATTTTTACAAACGACGAAAGTGAAATAATTCACAGTGTGTTTTATGGTTTGACGAAAATATATCTATAATAGTCTATTTTAGGTTATGCGAGTTTTAATTTTATTTTATTATTCAGTATTAATTAAATGGCTTTGAAAAATTTCTCTCTTGGAATATGAATCACCTTACATTCTGAGCTAATTCAAAATCGTAAATAAAATAGAATCCTAAATTCTCGACCGTTGATTCGACTGTTTCTAAAATCTTAGTCGGATCGTGTTCAAAAATTATTTATACGTTGGTTGATTAGGCCATTTTGACGATTGTTGACGATGTTGAAAATAAGTTATAACTAATCGCCAGCTATGATTCTTTACAAAAATTGATTTCACCCTTTAGCAAAAAATAAAAATGAAACAAAATTGCTCTGCCGCTAGATCCTAAAATTAGATTGTTTGCTTAGTTAGGATTTTAACTAGCTTTGGTATTTCTAAACCGAATCTGTTTCCACTACACTAGATTTGCTGGGGGCATTTGTGATAGTGTTTCGTCTGAGGCCTAGTTGTTGTGAAAAAGTTATCTCCTTCTGACCAAGCTCATACTCTGAAACTTTGAAAATGTATAATGTCATAATGGCACTTTAATTGATTGTTGATTCAAAAAACCTGTTTACCAGATTATTATTTTGTTTTTAACGTCGTGAGTAAAATCAAAATCATCTTGTTGCAGGGTGGAAGCAATGTAAGTACCCCGTTATGTTTCCGGGTGGTAAGTTGCTACTTTTGACTTACCTTTTAATCTTGACTCACCCTAATCTCATTACGCCTTTGTGTAAAGCGCACCATTATAGCTATCGATTACTTGCCCTTTGAAATAACTAAAAGCGACAATCCGCTGTAACTTGGTTTTCGACAGAAGCGCAATAAATATAAAAATGAATATTTTTAAAATGAAAATTTACGATCGAAAATTTCGACTCGATTTTCAATTGGATGAGCTCTTTTTGGTTGCAAAAGATGATCAATAATGGCTAGATTTTTCACTAAAATGTATTTTTTTCCATCGATTTATTACGAGAAAACACTGTACAAAAATGTATAATTTCTATAGAATACGGGCTAAAAATTTTACGCGAATTCGTAAAAATGAATTAATATTTAAAAACTGCCGATCAATATTTATTTTTTTAGTGTTTATTTCTTTATTATTTTTTCTTTATTCTATTTTGATTTATTTATTATATTTTCATTCATTAGGGTGTGAGTTTGGATCCCTCTCCCTCCTTCGGTCTTGGGTCGAAATGAATTTCCAATCCTTCGTATTTATTGAAACCTAAAGCTCTGCGTCCACTTAATATGACTTAAGTTACTTTTTCCTGGCGAGACAATTCAAACGAATTCGGGTCCAGTTTAGCGATAATTGATAACATTTCGAATACAACTCTCGCCCAAAATGAGTCTCCGAAAGTCTCTTCGGGTTGACAAGTCAAGCGTGCAAGTTTCGCGAAGATTTCTAAATCGACGCTAGAAAAATCGGACATGTTGCGTGTTTCGGGAAGATAGAGAGACCTAGAGGAACCCGATACTACATGAGTCGTATCCTTTTTCCATATTACACGGTGGTTTGAGCCCCCTTGAGCTCTCGTCGGGCGGAACCTTCTTCCTCCGGTGTCCAATGTCCCATCGTTGGTCTTTTTTCAAAATCGACTCTACCCTTCTTCGGCTTAACCCCTGATTAATCACGTTTGTCACCCTATCTGCACTACCTGTGTTGGTGAATTTTTCTCCTTTTATAACTCTCATGAGAAGATAACTGTTGCTGCCGGACATCGAGTCGCTTCTGTGAAACAATGGCAACCTTGAAAATTCAGCATTCCGCGGTGTCTATTGATTAGAAATTTTGCTTCAACGATGTACGTATATTGCTCGAGCGAGTAAAAGCTCTGGTGTGGCGAATTCCTCACATAATTTTCCCTTTTAAACGGAAAAAATTACGCCACCAGAATTTTTCATTTTGTCTGGTCACTCTCTTGGTATCTTTCTAAACCGCTTATATTAAAGTCGCTCGTCTCTCGGTGTCACTCAGAGACATATGATATAGAGAAGTGCATCTTTAAGACTTTTTCCCTGAAACCTTCAATGAACGGTACGATTATCTTTCTTCTATTGCTAAATCGTTCGCTTCCCAGTTATCAGTTCGCTTCTATCTTCTGGAAATCGATCGGTTTCTGTGAGTTTTGGATTACCGAATTCCCTCCTCCTTCGTTCTGAATTATCATAGACCTCTTCTATCTGTCCGAGATCGATTTAAAGAGATGGTCCTCGGGCTATTCGAAACGTATAGTAACCAGCAGTCGATTGAACCGCCAATCCGCCTACGGACGCCGCAGGGTCACCGGATAAGGGATCCGGTAATGATAAACTACTGTTCAATAACTCAACGTCTCTTGAGCTCCATCTCCGACTCTCCCCGGACTGTAATTACGCTTTCCACGCGCTTCGGTCAGCTGAGAGTGAATGGAGTGTTTTTTCTAGTCTATTCCCGAATCCCGCGTTCTCTCAATGGCCTTTGACTCATAGACCCACATTCAAGCGAGACCACATCCGCAGAACCGGAGGTTGAAACAGGTTCCCATCAATTCGACATTACTTTGTATCTGAGATTGGAGTACACCTGAAATTATTAGGTACGCACAAGTGGAGCCACATCCGATCTACCTAGCTCCACGATGGAGATCGTCACCTTTCAGACATCACGGAACCACTAAAATTCTCCCACTGTCAACTATCAATATCAATATTTTAGTACGATTATCGCTCAGAGAAACAAGTGCTTTTAAAAGAAGTACTGGTAAAAATTGTTAATCTTACTCATACAAATAGAATTTTTCCTGACTCCTTGAAAATTACTCGGATCGCAGCTTATTTTAAAGTGGAGATCCGTCGATTGTCGAATTATTTACCAATATCGTTACTCGAAGCTCTTGAAGCTAAATCGATTTTTTTTAATGTTCTCTGACCACACGGTAATTCTGTATGAGGCCGATTCCTCGGACGAAATGCTTAGATATGCGAATAAGGACATGAACATAACATACCAGTGACTATCGAAGCATACACTAAGCCCAAGTGTGAAGAAAACAAAAAAAAAGATGCTTCTCAAAATCTACCTCAAAAGACTCTCTTCAAGAATTCAATATAAAAATGCATACGTCTGGTACTCACTTCTGCAATATTTACCTTGCAAACATCTATTCTATTCGCTATTTGTGAATCTGTTTTGACGAAGACCTAAAGTGGGGCGAAGACATTTCTTTGGCAACTCAAAAGCTCAGCAGATTGACTTTTTCAGAAACTTGAAGAGGATGTCTAACTACAGAAACCGCTATTTTAATATTTAAAACCCTTGTAATTATCAGTTTCGGAGTACTCCATTCCCTGTTCGCTACCCAAAAAGCAATAGCTAAAAAATCTAGAAGATTCCCCACGAGTGACTTGAACCGGATAATCCCAGTTTTTCTTCCTCAACTCTATATAAAAGAATCTATTGAATTTTTTTACAAACACTAAGACCATTTCAGATACCCCAGAGAAAACCTATTTTCTATAGTTTACCATGTTTAAAGCCTTGGTAAGATGTTTAAAGCCTTCGTAAGATTGTTACCCGAGGAAGTAAAATAACCCAATAATTTCTCCTGCTCATTATTCAATAAAAACAATATTCTCATGGCGGATTTCGAAAGGTACAGCATCTTGTAAAGAATTTATGTCGAGCATTAACGCAGGTGATTTTTTTCAACCCCTTTGTATTCATTTTATATTTTATTTATTAATTTTTCTACATCACGTTTTCGAATAGGTATAACGATCAACTTAAGCAACGATCTGTAATTTAATTTTCATTGAGATTTGAAAGCTGACATTTTTGAGGATGCATTTTAGGCGAAAGCGCCTTAGATAAATCTTCCGGCTCTCACTCTCGATAATTCTCATATTTTATCAAGCGATGTGAGCTCGATTTCCGCGCGGCTCAAATAGAAATCATCCGTGACGACGTACGATGAAGATACAACGAGGGAATGTGAAGGATAACAAATCGCTTTTTAAATGGACGAGGCTCAAAAACGGGCGCGCTACTCATTTTGAGTTCTCGCGGGTTAGTCGACCGCCCAAGAAATCAACTGACCGGTCTTCTAATCTGACTAGGAATACCAACTGGCCCAAACTGGCTTAACGTGGCACCTCCTTTAGCCGAAAACTACTTGACAAACGATCAACTCGGCTCTCCACTATATAATCAACATAATCATACATTTCTCGCTTTAATGAGAGTTACACCCTCTATCTCGGCAAAGCCTCAAAACCGATAATGGTATTTACTCAAATGAAACGATAAATGTGTATATAAGTATGGGAGCGACCTAGTTTCTGGTATAAACAAACTGGTTTCGCGTTGGCATCGAGGCGTTTGTGAACAGAATGCAACAAGTTTATAAGAATGCATTGTGATTTGTGGCCGATCCTGTGTAATTTATTAACGTAAGATTTGAATGCGCATTTTATATGCAAGTGGCGATATATCAACATGAAAGCAAGTGCGTGTAAGTCATACTGACCGCTTGACCTACTGTAACGTTAAATTTGACCGACCATCTGCTGGGTACAATTAAAAAACGAAATCACATTATATACTACCTTCGCTGTGGCTTCGAATGAAAAAATAATTTTTTTAATTTCTATTGTTTATTAATTTTTTGAAAAAATATTTTCATTTTTCAAAAGTTATCTCTATGCAACTTTTCTTTTTGCAATAGCTACAGAAATGTTTAATTTAAAATTACTGGGCGAATTGTCTTGTTTTTATGTCTTTAGTAAAACTCGTACGATTTTTTTCTCGATAAATTGTGTCGTTTTGGAGTTTCGTTCTTTTGTTAACTTCATGAACTTCTTTTCTTCATAAAATTCCTGTTTCATAATTTCTCCAAGAAGTTTCACTTATGATTTATTTTAAAAATTTCGATATTTTATCTATAAATTTTGTATTCCAATTTTTAATTAAAATTAAAAAAGGGATCATCGGATATAATTATTTATTTACAAAATTTCAATTTCAATGAAAAGTGTTCGATTAATTTCTTCCGAAAATCTTTTCGTTCAGTTATCTTTTAGAATTTTTTTTAAATTTAATTATCTATAAAGGATATGAGTTTGCTTCTCAGTTTCTTATTAAAAAATCCCCTCCATTATCTTACAGAATATTTTTCTCGAATTCAAGCCGATTCGAGAGTCAATCTTTACCTGACATTTAAATCTTAAAGTAATCTTTAAAGCACCAGATGCTGAAAAGTGGAGCTGTTTCAACATAATTTCTGCGGTTGCGTTCACTCTTGATATTTTATCCGATCTCGATTGATTTCGTAGCGCCAATTGGCTTCAATTTCAAGCCACGAGGTTGAAAGAGGCTGAAGAAATTGCACGAAAGTGAAATCCATCAAAAAATGTAGCGGGAAATCGTTCGAATTTCAAAGCTCTCGGCTCCGAAAGGAAGTTTGGCCGGTAATGGAGAATCGTCAGACATTCAAGTAGCCCTTGGTCGCCAGGACTGTTGGCTCTTGAGGATGCAGAATGTGAGAAGAGGACAGCCTCTGCCCCAGGTAAATTCAGCCGACCTCCTGGAGCGGTGAAGTCCCTCACCGAAAACTGGTTTACACGTGAGGCTCGAGAACTAAGTGGAGCATGCTGTAGGGCCACAGGACGACGGGCATTTCTTTCAAGCCGCCCGTCTGCTAACCCGAAATCAGCCTCCCTCTCTCCTTCTGTTCCCTTCTCTCTCCTTCTACGAGGTTCTTGTTCTTTATACAGGACGCCAATCTGAATTAACCATCTCCCGCAGGAGCGCGGCGGCGTTAAATCCGCATCGCCAAGCGTCACATGCAGTCGATGGTTTCGCTTTTTGAAATTCGCTTTTTCACGGGTCTCCGATTTCGTTTCGGAGAGCCATTCACGAAAGGCGAGGAATCAAAATCGACCGTTTTCCCAATTATGAAAAGATGGAGATTTATAGATCGAAGATAAACTTTCTATTGCTGATGGAGGAACTCTATAGTCGTAATATTTCACAGATGGGTTAACGAATTATAGCAGTACGTCTCTGCTACCAAGAAGTACTTATTCAAGTTGTGATTTTCTCAATGTTTGGAAATGCCTTCAGTCTACGCTGTTCTTTTCCCGGATGCTATCATGTTCAACTGCAATCCGGTGCACCTGAGACCGCCATTAGGGGCCGATTCGTCCGAAAACCTCGCCATTAGCGACGGTCGTATCGAGCAGTTGCGGCGCCGGAAATTCAGAAGTAGATACACGTAAGAATTACACGGCTCGACGGTTGTAGCACTTGAACGTGACCTATCATTAGCGCTAGGGCGACCATTTTGAACCCCCGTTCTCACTGTAGAACGGCATTTTTTGACAGTCGATTCGACATTGCGGCGAAATTATGACCAAGGAATAAATTATAGAGCGAACAAAAACGCTGCAAATGATTGTACAGTGGTTTATTATTATTTCGCTTCAATATTGATTTAAGAAGACCATCCATTTGTCATTTTAAATATTCCGAAAATTTGTGAACGTTCCCACCGAAAAACAGATGGTAACTATAGAAGAAAAATCCGTAGCAACTATTGTAATTTTAATAATTTTTATTTTTCTTAATTTCCTAATTAAAAACTAAACCTGTTGCCTAACGATACAGCTGGAGAGAGTGTTTAACGACCATTCCAATGAGTATAGAACGATTTTTATAGCTCCAAGAACTCTCGAGTTATACCCTCGTGTCAAATTTCTGAAAATCTCCCAAATTTTTCACAAAAGCTGCGATAACTCGAGAACCAATAAAGCTATCGACCCGGCGATGGTCTCATTCGATTCAGCGTTCAAAAATCTATATAATTTGATACCACGTACACATTTCTCTGAAAAACCTTGGAAAATATGAATTTTCTCCCCCTCAAAACCCCCCAAAAATACCCTTAAAATTGAGCTAGCAAGTTGGTTCAAGAACTGTGCCGTCGTAGGACCGAGATTGATTTTTGGTGAAAATTTCAAATTTTTAGCTCTTACAGTTTGGCCGGAAAACTGCTAACGGCGTACGGCGTACGGCGGACGGCGTACGGCGTACGGCGTACGGCGGACGGCGTACGGCGTACGGCGTACGGCGGACGGACAGAAATTTTTTTATTGGATATTCGGATTCTACATGCCTTGAAACGTAAAACATCAAATTTTGAGGGGGGGTTAGAAATTTTTTTTTCTTGGGCGATTACAATGGTTTATTATTGAATAATAAACCAAAATTATGAAAACGGAAAAACGAATAAGAACCGATAATGAAACGTGTTTTTGTATATTAATGTCTCAAACGTAGCTCCATAAAAATGGAATCGGTGTGAAACGCCCTTAAAATTATAGAAAGAATTAATTTCACACGATCGTTTGTTGGCTCTAGTTGATTACTTTAAATTGCAAGAATTATAATTTTCTGGCGTGTTTAAAAATAGTGCTTGAAAAACCTTTAAAAATCCATATTGTGACATATTTTGTTACATTTTCTTCTCTGCAAATCATATCAGATGTCGTAATAAAATTTTGAGTCAAGGAAGGTTCAAAACGCGTCATTTTGTTCTTTTATATCAAAATGATATCCATTACTTTTGAGGGAAAAGCGAAAATATTTTCGTTTTGACTTATGATTCAATAGTAAACAGACGTTATCTCCCTAGAAAATAATTTCTACTACTATTGTGGGGTCGATAGGTCAATCGTTCTCGAGCAATCGCAGCTTTTGTGTAGATTTTTTTGATATTCCTAGAAATTTGGCATACTCGAGAATTTTCGGAGCTATAACAATCGTTCTGAACTTGTTGGAACGGTCGTCAGCTGTATCGTTGGACCAATAATTTAACTTTCTATCAGAAAATAAATGTAATTAAAATTACCATAGTTACTAAGGATTTTTCCCATATAAATACCAATCTGTTCGGTGTAAACGTTCTGCAACGTTCGGGATAGCTACTTTTACAAATGGACGGTCTCCTTAAATCACAATTGAAGGAAAGAAATAATAAACCACTGTACAATCATTTGCACTTTCTTACAAGTCCTTTGCAAACGGGACTCCGCCTCCGGTTTTTCTAATCTTCGACGACTCCTGCCCACCGGCCGCGTGCATTTTAAATCTGAAGATGAAGCTAATGGAACATCGGTGGATTTCGCTTCCAAAAAGTGGACAGAAACGTGCAACTTCCAACTCGACGTGAGGGGATTAGTTGAAATCCAGCGGGACCGTCTCATTAGGCCAACTCTAAATCTGGAAGGGCAAAGAAGACTGTGGAATACTTAAGGAGATCAGAAAACAGAGAAACCCCCGGTCGAAAAAGATACTGCATAATTTATTTCCATTAAACTCGAAATTTAGGAATTCAACCGCTACCTGCGCGGCCAACTTGGAAATCTGGAAACATCAATAAGTCCAATTAAGAGCGGAAACGTTGAGCCGAGTTCTAACTGAACAGGCTTACAGAAGCTGATGGGCGATTTGTAAATATCCGGATCGAGTCCGATCGAAGTTGACTTATCTGCGCCAAATCGTTCGACGATTTCAAATTCTTAATATTCAAACGGGACGAGTGACGAAACGAGAGAAACTTGTAAATTACCTCTTGTCTTGCCGGTCAAAATCGCCGTTCACGACAAAAAAAACCACAGGCTTAAAATTATTTATACCCTCGATTTAAAAAAATTAATTCGTCTACCCCACGTCGTAAATCAACTGTAGTCCAAATTGCCAAAACCGCGATGAAATAATTTTTTACGTATGCCGTTCAACGGATAAACGTTCTTTTATAGCTAAAAAATAGCCGGTTTTATTTAAACTAATCGCTCAGGATTTTTGACGGAATTCTGTCAATAAATTTCAAATTAAATCCACTTTTTTAAATCCAATAGTACCACTTTTTTTGTGCCATTGTGAATTTCTCCTATAAAATTAACTGGGCCGTTGAAAGAACACCGGTAGCTAGTTGCTTCCGAGACGTTCAGTATGTCAAACCGTGTAATTGTCGTGCATAATTCATCGAGAGGACTTAAGTGCCTACTGACAAGGCGAAGACGTTTATGACGGCGGGTAATTGAGAATTTTATGAGGAGTTTCGCACTTCGAGTCGCAATGCTATATAGAGTAGTTTGCAATAGACGGCTGCTCCTTGGGCAGTGTTTAATTAACCTGTTAATACTTTATATCTGATCCGCACTAAACGCTCTGATTCCGACTGCAACGTACGATAGCTTGTGGGAAAAAATCTTGCACATAAAATAACATTTTACGTTCTTCACGGCTAATATCAACTGGTCTGTGAATTTACAGAAATTAAATCTATTTGTAGCGAAAGTATACAGTACAGAATACAAATTATACAGCACAGTAGAGTTGTACTGAGTAGTAAAACGCTGCAAATTATTGCTCAGAGTTTATTATTCCTTTGCTTCAAGCTTTAAGAAGACAATCCACTTGTGATAATAACATTTCTGAAATAACCACTCAACGACAGATAGGTATTATATAGGAAACTCCTTACCAACTATCGTAATCTTGAATATTTTTATTTTTCTCAATTAATTAATCTAAAGTAAAACTAATAAAGCTGAGGATAGTGTTTGACCAGCTTTCCAACAAGTATAGAACGATTTTTATATAACCGCGTAGTATTTTCGAGTTATAAAATCTTGCCAAATATTTAAAAATTTCGACGGTTTTACATGAAAGTCTCCCAAGAAAATCTCAAAAATCCTATACAAAACCTGTGATATCTCGAAAACCATTACGACTCCGATATGGTCTCATTCGAATCAAGACCGAAAAACCTATGCTTCAAAAACCTTGAAAAATACGAATTTTCATCCCTTGAAACCCCCAAAAATATTCTTAAATATTTTTTGGCTAAAGAATTGAACCGTTGTCAGCCCAAGTATGAAAAAAGATATCTGTTTTTGGTGAAAATTTCAAATAAATATGTCTTATAGTTCCTCAGAAAAAACAATTGACGGCGGCCGGGCAGAATTTTTATTTTTTGCGGATTCTACACGCCTTGAAAAGGGTCGTTAGAAAATTACAATGTTTTATTATTGAACAATAAATCGAAAGTCGTAGTACGAAGTACAAATAATACAGTACATTTGAATATAGTACGCGTGCATTTGAACAGTACAGTAATTGAATTGAAGTCGGCCAAATGGGAACTGAACGAAATAAAAATCGGTATTGCATCCGTGTCTTCGCATATCCGTGTCCAAAGACTAAACGGTACAAGCTTTTATAATGCAAAAACATTTTTATTTATCCGTTCGCTAAGATAACGGTGCCTAATGATTGGACGGCAGATTCAACGAAATTAATAGTGAGCGTATAATCGTGACGTCAAATATCCGTGTCTGAAGCTTAAACGACTTCTGTTTTACACAGTAGGACAGCTGAGGACGCGGATAATTGAGGACACAAATATACGGGTGTTAAACCTCTAAGGATACTTATACAAAACCCATTTGCGACGATATTCGCCGTATTTCATCATCTGCTAACGTATAATTGCGTTTTCAAATGTTCGCGTCCAAAGGGAAGGTTTTTTACTGTCGTATATTGGTGTTATCAGGACACGAACATATCGCTAGTTTGTAAAGTTCAATCTTTTGAGGCCACCGATACGCAGTCATAGACCCAATAAATTCCCAAAAATCGTCGGTTTTGCGTTACGGCCTACACATTTCTGCGAGATGCAATCTCTGTCAATATCATACATCCCCCCCCCCCCCGAAATTCTGTAATTATCCTATGACCAATTTCCAAAATAGCTCTTCCAAAGGTTCGCATATTTTCGATTCTTACATGATTAAATATTTCGCAAGTTTCCCACGAGAAATCCAAGATGAGCCGAATGGACGAAAACGAAAGGTCAAGAGGTCTTGCCCGTTTTTGGCAATGGCCCTCATGAACCTCACCGTTACTCAGCCCTGATGTCCTATAAACTCATCCCTTTTCTCTCGGCTTTTGAAAAGGTCTCCGCATCGCGAGTAAAATCCTAGTGAAACACCGCAATCTTTCCCCCCATCTCGTCAAGGGTCTACTGGTTTTCGCTAGATGGAATCAGAATATAACCCCGAGGGCTTTCATGGTACCTGCGAGTTTCTTTTGGTTCCCTTACTTCATTCGAGGTAGCTCGATCGAGAGCTCGATATGTGCGAATTTACTTTTTTGGCGTAATTCAAAGTGATACAACTTCCTAAGAAAACGAGCGATGCTGTGTGAATTCGTGTAGATTGTAAAATCCTGCAAAGAAGGAAATTAGGCTTTGAAAAGATGACGAGTTTAGAAGAAGAAGATGAAAACGTTTATCTCGGAAAAAATAAAAAATAAAATACATGACTCCAATTCAAATGAATGATGACGAGTTTATATGAAGATATTATTTATAGGATTGATTTATTAGTGTATTTGATTTGTACAAAATTGCAAAGATGTCAACAAAAATAATTTTTCCTCGTAAAACTAATTATTATAAGCAATTACAAATATTCAATCATTTCTATCGAATATTTCTATTATCGAATATTCTATATTTTATTTTAATGATCTATTTTTTCTGTTTGTGTACTTATACATATGATTCTAGCGGCATATTTCAAAAACTTGAAAATGTAATGGATTAATTAGTAATATGAGCAATATATAGGTCAGACAAAGCTATTTTGCTTTTTTCCGATAACAATATAATAGCGATTTTTACGACCCGTAAAATTTGGAATTATAAATTATAACTACAAATATTTCAAACAACCTTACGTGAAAGATAGTGCTAATATGAAAATCAAGTTTTAGACATTTACGCCACTAGCGAAAGAAAAAAGTTTTATGTTTCCAGGTGTTGGCAGATTTTTTCCCCCTCGTTGCAAGCAGTTGAGAAATGTCAATTATCAAAAGAAAGCACGGCTATCGGCTCCGGGTAGTTTGAACGTAGTTAATTTCGAAAGAAAATAATAAAAGACGCTGCTATAATATTTTTATCGACGTCGTATCACTTGGACCACACATTCTGAAAAATTAATGCACTCGTTTCAAATAGCGCGATTCCATAATTATCGCCGTCAGATCGTTTTCTAACGACGCGTTGAATTTTTTCAACCGAGCTCACACTACCGGATTCATGTTGCTGAGCAATAAAGTCTCACGTTTATGGATTTTAAATCGTTTCGTATTGTTATGTAGCATCAAATGCTTGCAGCAATTAAACCTCGGGACGCTCTCTCCGTTTATGCGATTCAGCGGTTTCTCTAAGGGGCCTAAATGGAAAAACAAGAAGGTGAATATAATTACAGTGATTTTCAGCTGGAATGAAAGCTACGAAGGGTGAAATGCTTATTTGAGGCCGTGAATAGCATTTAATCGCCATAATTTGTATGCAAGATGCAATGCTCATTGCCGAAGAACGGTCACATATTTCAGTTGTTCGCAAGTATTGCAGTTAAAAATGTGTCTCGTAAATATTGAGACAAGCCCTCAAAAAACAAATGGTTATCAATTGATTGTTTAAGCGACACTAAAAAATAATTATATAATAAAATATACACTTTTTTAGCGAAGTAATGCTAACATTGTACTCGGATGAAGTGAAGGTTTCAATGGATCGCTTTTGTATTTTTATAATGAAATTATAAATTATTATCTGCTATTTATATATAATTTTTATTATTTATCAGCTAACATTGATTATATATCATTATATTATTATAATATTCTATATGATATTTATTTTTATCTATTCCTGTTGTTATTATTATTGTTATTTCTATAAATTATTGTATTGAATTTTAGTATTGTATTTCCTAATTAAATTATAAATTATTTAATATAAATAAAATAATTAAATTATAATTTATAATTAATTTATGTATTTAATGTCTTCTCGATTTATAATTATCGTCGTTTATATTTTTTGCGTGGACGTGATTTATTACGTGTACGTTAACAAAACATTTTAGTTTACCGTATCGCATCCTGTAGTGGTTATTTTTTAACCGGTTATTAATCCTAAACAAATTGAACCCAACTGCTCAATGAAGCGAATCGATTTTTGAAGGCAGGCTCCAATCCGTTTCATTTAGATGGAAGTTATTAATCCATTCGCCGTTATAAGTGGCAAGGCGGCTGCTCAGCGTGGGAGAACGTGTAGATTTAAGACCAATTCCAGTATCTGCCTGATGAGCGTACGTGGGCTTGAATCGGAATGCACAGGTTTATATGTTTGTAATGAATCAGTTAATCACAACCGTATAACGCTTTTTACTGGTTGTAATATTCGCAACTTCTAGTTTCAGTCGATTGTAAGCCTTCATTTTCCGAAATTCAGTTATTCGCCTATCGACGTTTTCAATATCAGGTCCTTTTATCTACAAGTAAAAATAATATTCTTAAAAAATCATAAATTAATGCTATAATTGGCAGTTGTTAGTAAAATAAGTAACAGCAGTATTTCAGTAGTTGTAGTCTCCTATAATATTATTTGACGTATTTGTAAACAAATAACTAATACTCTTTCTAATACTCTATTTTAAAGCTTTTTTTTTCACAGTAAATTCAGATTTTTAAATTCGTTCAGACTTTTCAAATGTACGCGTGTGGTTGACTCGAACGAAAACGGCTAGTAAAATTAAGATCGGAAGGATAGGTCGTCAGGAGATCTCGCAGGAGGAACCCGTTGAGCTAAGTGCGGGTGAAGGATCTTTGAACAGGAAGCTGCGCATCAAGCGCTATGAGCCGGTTCAAGTCGTGGGCGATTTTCGCTTGATATAGCAGAACTCATTCATAGAGCTCTGCGTTCGTTTTATTTCCACCTCACAAATTGCCCTCAGCCTCGAACGGCTATCATAGAGCGGATATTTGTGCAGAGTTTTCTAAATTGCAAAGCCGTTTAGTTATTTTTCAATCGAATTTCAAATTGAATATTTTCCCCCATTCTTGGATCAACAAGGGAAAAATGTGTATTTTCACACCATACCGATTATTATTAACAAAATGTTAATAAAATCAAATTAAAAAATAGGGCTGCCGTAAAATATTATTAGTATTTTCTATAATTCATTTTCACAGAAATTTTTTTCCCAACGTATTCAGTCGGTGAAATTCCCAGGTGAAAAAAATGTCTAAATAAATGCTACGGTCAATAATTATTCCTTCCCACCCAGAAAATAATTTTCGAAGGTCGTTCCGAATCGTGATTCCGGCAACAGCCAATCAATAGGCTTCCTTTTCGCCAAAAGCTCCGATTCGTCCGTGTGCGCTCGCTTGCTGGGAAGTTAGCGTGTTGCGAAAACTGCACGTGGCTGTTCTGGTTCCCTTGGATCCAGACGGAAGATAACAGATCAGCGCCGGGCTCCACCGGTTACCCACGTCCTTCGCTTTCTGTCAGTCAACGCACACATTTGCGAGTTCATTCGCTTTTTATGAAAAATATCATAGAATTAATAACTCAAAAGCGGAGCGAGCACATCTCCGGCGCATCATTCTTGCTCTAGTATTACAAACAGGTCGTTGGCCGTTGATTTCACGTTGGATGATTATTTTTTTGATCGAATGTAGTAATAATTCTTTGTTCAAGAACAAGAACCCCGTCAATGAAACCGCTTTCGAAAAATGTTCGAAATTTTCATAAATCCGACGAAAATGAGAGACCGCTTTTTATTGGTGGGTTCATGGTATTCGAGAATCTGTATCGATTTTCCGTTAGAGAAAATTAAAAATCTTTCAAAACGTCTAAAATTTATTTTTCTTTAATACAAAGATGTTTTTCTCCCTCAAAAATGGGAGATCGTGATTCGATTATTTACTACCACTAGATTTGAGTCAATCCATTTACTAGGCTATACGCTCATTTGTGTGGAAGACCCGTATCTTAAAGGAGCAAAATAATTCAAGCCCGACAAATAAAATATTCAGTGTAAAAGGTGAGAAAATCATATATTACCACCAACGTAACGGAAGTAATGAAATACGGCAAGATCGATACCGCTTTACAAAATCTGCTATGGTGATCCTTGAAATGACACATACGCGAGGTCGCAATAATTCCGCTGTTTCCAAGGCAGCTCGTACATCAAGTTATATGAGCGTACGGACACGAAACAACTCCTTGGTAGGCTCGTTACCGTATAAAGGCGATAAGTTTTTCTTCCTACGGCAACCGAAGCGTGCAAACTTTCGCTGACCCCAATTAACGGAATATTTTTTGAAATGTTGCCGACTTCCAGACGTTGATTGGAGATGTGATCGAAAATGTCGAAGGAGCGATTTCTAAGCAATGTGAGATCTAGTATAAATTTATTTTAAATCTATTGTAAGTACGAACAAGTTGATGGGGCTAAGGTGTTCGAAGGATTTGTAAGTACCTATTATTTTTTTGCCGATGAGAAATTCTTTAAATCAACATAGGATTATCAGAGAATATCAGGTACTATTGGACCTAAGATTAACTTATTCTGAGGTATACGCTGCATCACGCCACTCTGCAAAAAGTTCTGATTTCCTTAACAAAATTTTTACACCACACAATCGGCTGGGACTTCCAGTGTTATAGAATTAATATAAACGCTTTTACTTTCTCAAGTTCCCTGCCAGAATTACTCTTTCTCTAGCATTAATAATTTATTCCTAGGCTGGAAATATGCTAGGAAAATAGCTACAACAATGCACGATGATTCGAACAGAGGCCATCATCTTTAGACAATATTCTGACGCTCTAACAGCTCGGCCACCAGTGCACCCTGGCCAAGTGTGGAAAAATGTCAAATTAATTTATCCGCGAAGACTTGTTCTACCGCGGTCGCAGGCGATGGCCGTCGACGGTGCTCGCTATCAGTTAATGAGTTTCCTTTTCAGAAATGTCGGATAACGGCGGTAAATTAACGAACAGAAAAGGCCCGCTCGTGAAGAGTTGCTCTATCCGGGAGAGTATAGAGAAATAGAGGCAAAACCACCGTGCCAGTGCCCACTATGACATGACAACCCTGCTACACTGGAACGTCAGGACTCGATTCTATGTACCTACTTACAAGTCGGCCTGCGAAAGGGGGCTTTATAACGAGACAATTTACTCGGATGCCGAATGATAAACTGCATTCGCGCATTTCCATTTCCAACAATGAGGAATGTAGTTCGCAATTAAAAAAGGTCATTGTGCCGCAAAATGAGCGAAGTTATCTTCAAATGGGAAAATTCCAATTGATATAGTTACAAACCAATGCCCTATGCCGGAACACATCATTCCAAAAAGTGATAAAAAATTTATAAAAACTATAAGTAAATATTTAAATACTAGATGAAATTAATTTCTTTCTTTTATTCTTATTTGAAATGTTTTATTGTGCATAAAAATAAAAAAAAGGGAAAAAATAATTACGTTAGTTTTCGAACCGTTCTTACGGCAAAGTTGAAAAACAACGATCTTTCGGTCGACTTTAAATTTTTTTCAAGTATTGGTACTCATTTGTGGAAATTACAAAATAGGAACGGATACGTTTTGCTATTTGAATTTTCTCATTTATTATTTTTTTGGACCTGGCAAAAGTCATTAATTTAAATTTGAATGGGAAATCGATTGAAGGGTTGGGGGTTTTTAAAAATTCTTATCAGGAATTTAAAAATTCTGAACTCAGCAGTGCGTCCGATTTCTGACAAAGTGGAATAGCAAAGCTGACTTTCGCCAAACAAAATCAAAGTAAAATTTTTGTGGGATTTCAATTCCTTCTACATTCAAAGGATGAAAAATTAAAAATATCTATACTTGAAAAAAATCAACATTCCTAGTTCTTGGAGTGGTGTAACTTTTTTTAAGGTCGATTGGTAGCATATTTCATTATTGATGGAGTTGGGCAACAGGATGATGTTTTTTTTACCTATATAAGTAAAATGGAAACTCAATTATTACTTGTTAAATTTGAAACGGCGATCAAGATTTTTTCAAATTTTTTACTCGTAAATCGCGCGTTAAATGAGCTGAAAGCTGCACGGAGCATCGTTGTTTACCTCGTTATTCTTCGACGTTGTAAATCAAAACTGGTTGATAATCTCTGAATAAAAAACGCGCCTTGCAGTCTGTTAAAATAAGTTACTACCGACTTAGGGTTCTTACGAGTGGATTAAAACAGCGTTAGGGTCAATATTGTATTTACGACATTCTCAAAACGTTCTAAGGGGATCGAAATAAAGAAATCTTACATCCCATAATCAGGAAGCGATAATTCAACCAATCCTAAACGTTGAAATGACTCCTTGGGGAGGCTGTGCATTATTTTCCCGCAGAATCAAAACAAACGCCCCGCCCATTAGAAGGAGCCGATAGATTACTCGGATATCGACAGGTCCGTTGTCGCTAGTTGTGAACAATAGGACACCGGTAGGGTTGGGGATGTACTGCAATGTGTCATGTGCATCGTAAAACCGACGTTACAATGAAAACGCCGAAAGGGTGTCGCAGGTAATGTTTCCGTGCGCGAGGCGAGGAAAGGGAAAAAATCGGGGGATTCTTCAATAGCACCGATTACAAATCAATAAGCGTTGGAAAAAAAATTCAGCGTAAACGAAACGGCGACAGGTTCTCCCTTGAGAGGAACCAGTTATTTGCGATGATCGACCGCCTGTCAACGTCTCTATCAATGCGTGACTTGGATTTAGAAACTACGCATAATATATTCGATTTTCGCACAAATAACCGAAATATCACATTCCCACGAGATCGGCTTGCAGATCGCCAACGAATTATAAACGCCGTAAGATGATTGGAAATTCAGTTATCGAATTAACTAGTGAAATTTGGAGTCGAAATTTCGATTGCGCCGATAGCTGACTATACCGATAGTTCATGATGGATTGGTTTCACCTTTGGTTGAAAACCTGAAAACAGAATCCTCCTTGAGTAATTTACAGACAATTTCACATGAAATCCCCCAAAAAATTCCGAATAAAGTAAAATCCTAAATAAAATAAAATCTCCATAGGAGCAAAATTAATTATAAATACAAATTAAAATCACACAATTCCCCTGAAATCCCCCAAAAATGCTGAATAAAGTAAAATCCTAAATTAAATAAAAACCTCCATAAGAGCTAAATTAAATCTAAATCCAGATTAACCCCCAAATCCTTTATATAATTTATTACAGTTATCTGAAACTCCAAAAAAATAATGCTGAAATCGTCTGAAATAGATTATTTTGCGATTCACAAAATTCTCTACAACTCCTTAAGAAAATCCTCAATTCCAGAATCCTCGTATAGTTTTATATATCTAATACTAAATTGAATAAAATCCTTATTCCTAAATCGTAAATATGACAATAACAAAATTTAATTTGAAAATGTATTTAAAAATGTGATCACGTTAAAATCCTCAGCGCCAATAAAAATCATCCAACATTTTTAGTGCTGCACGATTGATTACACTGTTATTTGCCAGCCTCTTCAAAACCTAACTGAATTCCATAATCCTAAATAAACTAAAATTCTAATATCTCGAACTGAAAACAACCTCTAATTCTACTATCTAAAGTAATTCATAAAAATTCCAAAATAGAATTATAATGGCCCACTTTAGACCATAAATCTGAATTGAATCTTAAATCCAACAATTCTGAAAAAACCTGAATCCTAAAAGCTCAAAAAACTAAAAACCCGTCTTCTTTTACTGGTTGCTAAAATTTTAGAATCCTATAGAACGAAAACCTACTTTCCTAAGATCGATTAAAATTCCTATACAACTTTTTCTTTTATAAATAAAGCACTTTTAATTTTTCTTTTTTATGGAAGTTCGCGAACTGTGTAATTTTTTTTTTTTTAATAAACAAATAAAATAAATTAATGAAAATTCATACTACGATCTATGAATTCTAGGCAATGTAATTGTGTTCGCTTTGAAGCGCAAGGCTTGCATGAAGTGAGAAAAAACTCGAATCAGAGATGAGGGAGTCTGTTGTACCGCTGAAGGGGTTGAAGGAGCAACAATAGCTGCACTTGTTCAACCCTTCGTTTTCGAAGCTGGTAAGAAGGAAAAAATCGACTTCACTTCTTGTTTGAAAAGTGTTCGAGATGAGCTTTGAAAGAAGGTGATTTATCTTAAGAGTTATCGAAATTCGACTGAGGTTGAGAGGTGAGAAATTCGCGATGCTATTTACGTTGTTTATTTTTCAATATTTCTCCTCCATGGGCCTCTTTGGGAAGAATTTTCTAGAATAATTTTTTTGTCTCGTTTCACCGCTGAGTTGATTTTCTAGAAGAATGCTCACTTATGATACAATCTTACTTCCATCTTTCGCGTTTGAAAAATAAATAGTACACTAATTATGCAGGAGTGAACTTTTTACATCAACCAATGTAGCCGGCAACTTCAATTGCAGTAGCCGATGATAGATTGCTCCAACGATTTTAAAGCCCATTTGCAAAACTTGTGTTCGAGGAAGGGCGATCCTAATGAGGAAAACCGTCTTCGTTTGCGATAAAGTCCGTTTGTAATCCATTACTTCGCATCAAGTGTCCGTTTAATTCGAGTCCACAGTTTCCTGCGAGTCTTCATGCTCGTCGGTCGGTTTTAACGAGGACGACGTTGTTTAACTAGAAAACCGTTTTCGGTTTTTTTTACCAACCCTCATACGACGAGCTTCTGACCACTCGTAACGAAATTAGGTTCAAGGTCGGCTACCCGAATGACACATCAAAATGCGGGCTGGAATGGTGACATTTTTCTAGCAATATTATTGGATCGTTATTTTATTAAATATGGTCAATAAATGACGAAGCTCGTCCTGTTTCTGCGGAAAAAATTGACGACAACGTCGTAAAATAATTTTTATCTGTTCCAATATTCGCTCTGGCTATTTTTTTTTCGACGAAATTTCGACGGGTTCAGAGTGATTCTTTACTACAAAAATGTGGGCAATTTATCTGACAGCAACTTTGCCCTCCATTTAGTATATGTAAAATGTAATATTTAAACATTTACAAGCTCGTATGGGCACAATCCCGCGAAACCAAATTTTTCCGGGTCCCTATGACGTTTTTCGATACATTTCGAATTTTTTGAGAACTGCAAGGACGAAAACCGAAACTCTTGAGATTTTTTTAGTCGATGGCATAAATTCTAAGTAACCCCACTTTTTGGTTTATTGTTCAATCTTGGCCTGACAATGGCTTAATTCTTCAAAAAAATCACTACATCAATTTTAAAGTTATTTTTGCGGGTTTTGAGCATTTTCCACCTTTTTTTCAGAAAAAGGCGTATTTGGTATCAATTTCTATAGATTTTTGGACGCTGAATCGAATGAGACCATCGCTGGGTCGATAGCTTTATTGGTTCTCGATTTATCGCAGCTTTTGTGTTTAATTTGAGAGATTTCCACAAATTTGGCATAACTCGAGAGTTCTTGAAGCTATAAAAATCGTTCTACACTTGATGGAATAGTCGTCAAACACTCTCTTGAGCTGTACCGTTAGGCGAAAAATTTTTCTTTTGATTAGGAAATCAAGAAAAATAGAAATTATTAAAATTACCATAATTGCTATGGCGTTTGTCTTTAAGCTACCTATCTGTTTTTCGGTAGGAAACTCAAAAAGTTTGGAATTATCACGATCACAAATGGTTTTCATTTATCATTATAGAAGCAAAGGAATATTAAACCACTGTACAATCATTTGCAGTTTCCAACCGATCAGCTTCTCAATCAATTGTTACCTCTCACGTCATCACGGTTGTATAGTTTAATTTATATAGAAAACCATTCGATTTTTGACTTCAGTATCACGACGGTTGATTTATCTGTTCGACAACTCTGTCTCAATCGAAGTGATAAGACCTCTTATAACTGGTATAGTCTACCATGCTGTTCTCTGGAGGCGCACCTATCTCAATTTTCAGTATTTTATCGCCAAACGGCTGATATATCGTCGATTCGACTCATAACACGGCTACGCTTGGTGATGCTCAATTTATGCGCAACTTTCGATTTCTCATATAACACAGTCTTTATGAGAAATGTTTCAACCATTATTCGCGCCATGGGGAAACTATTTTGCCATCCTTATCACTCAGCCAACGTTTTTATCAAGCACTTAAAACCTCTCAAGCTTTAGCCCTTATCAATATCGATGCACAGTCGGGATATATCTCCGATATCTGGAATCAAAATTAATTTTCTTACCTCTCGTCTTTAATGCTTGCGTGAAAATGATATTCAATTCATGTTCTTTCCGTGTTACACCTTTCGACTTTTCGACTTCCGTCGCCTTCGGGCGAGTCAAACCCAATTAAGCGGCTATTATGTTTTTCAAAAGACTTCGGCTCGTCTGTTAATTTTCGAAAGGAGGTTCGGACGAAAGACAAAGGCCGAGTCTACACGAATCAACCCCTTTCTCGTTCGGGAAGAGCTCGGAAAAAGTATAATTTGTATAATTACAGGGTGAGAAGGGGTAGTGCCCGAGGGTAGGCCATGATCTAGCCTGAACAGCGATACCAAGGGTAGGCTAGGTAGTTTCCTAAGGACACCTGCGTTCCAAGATGAGGCAACATCTTCTCAATCCACCCCTCGTGGACCTCTCATCCCATGAGGTCGTCCCTTGGCGGCTCTTAACGATCCTCTTTCTGAGGTTCCCTTTGTTCCAACAGCTAAGAACAATAAGAGGGTTAGTTTCATCAGACGTCAAAACTAGGCCTGTTCCTTATGTTAATTGGAAATTATAGTCGGCCCTTCCCTGGGAAAATTTGTGCGCAACGTACTGCATTTCAACCTGTCTACAAACCCCATTGAATGTTGCATTTTCTCTAGTTATAAGTATTACCTGAAATATTATTGAGAATCTACCTTATTGACAGCCATTTTTCAATTTTGTCTTCTTCTGTTTCAGGTAAGTACCTATCTCCTCAAGCGGTTTTGTGAGTTGACAACCATATCTTCCAAGTTTTTCTCTAACCAATTTTCGAGCATTGATTTGAACCGAATATGAGCGAGGATCTATGAATTATTCTTACTCCAGCGTTGTACTATTAAATGCGCTCCTTAGCCTTAAGACCGATCTTTTTCATAATTCTTACTCGCGCCGAACGCTTTCGCCTCTTCGGGCATCGTCAGGGCGATATAGTTCACTGCGATAACTGTACAGTCGTCAAATTTCCCTCGTTCAACTCCATTTGAGCCGTCGACTCAAATATTTTACTCCCGTCGGTGTGAATTTTGTAAGACCTGGTAGATGCTGTGGTCCTTTTATTCCGCCCTGACTAGGTTCGCTGTTGGACAGGAAGCGGTCCATCAGGGACGAGAAAAAGAAATAGACGCTTCTGGTGGCGGGTTCGAATGACGTGGAGCAATCAATAGGCCCTGCACTCCGTCTATTAGCATACGGAACACCCCGCAACTACTCTCTTCGACAGCGTCCGTCTCTAACCCTTATTAATGAGAGTGGTCGGCTGTGAAGATGAAGGGATACCCGGCTAAGGGATGGAATCGAGTGAGTCTGTACGGCGCGAATATTGTTTCCGATTCGAAACACTGTTCTTTTATTAATCTCGGGTGATCGGCTACAGTTACGCCTGAAAAAGCATAGCTTCTTTAGCATAGTCGTTTTTCAGTTTATTTTACCAACAAACGGCGACTATTAAATCTATTGAAAAGAAATATTAACCACCTATACGATACCCTATCGAGTGAAAGTCTTCAAAAAATACATACCGACTATATTTTCAAACAATCGCAGCAAATGAGAAATTGTGTCGCGATTGTATAAATTTTTACAACATTTGGCGCGGCTCAGTGTCGGATATAAACTTGCTAGCGGGACTGTACTTCTGGGGGTGCGTTCAGGAGGTAATAGGAAAGAAGAGAGACCAAAGAGGAATCCGAGCTGTGAAGCCCTCTCCTTCGCTAAAAGAACTAAAGCGAGAGGAAAAAAACCGTCTCTGCGGATCTGGATTCCGAATGAGTACGAAAAAAACCTCTACTAAACCTCTTGGGCGAGCATTCGATTCGTCGAAACGCCGTCGCTTCATCGTGGATTACCGAAATTAGAAACGCGGAAAGAGCGGGGAAGGAAAAAAACGTTTAATCAGATCGGCTCATTTATACGAAGCGGCCGACGCGGACAATCAATTTGATTCCTGCTGAACATTTTTAATGAACTCGCAATTCAAATCAGGTTTAAATCTTCGCCTGACGCTGACGCTTGGACACTTTTTCACAGCCCACGTGCCTTCTCAACTAGTTAAACATTGCTACCAAATTATCCTCCGAGCGCAGGGTTGGAATTTTCGTCAAATTATTTTTTTATACGAACTGGTTAAACGCTTAAAATCGCGTCAAATTCGGCTGCTTTTCTAATACGCAGTCATGTCAAGGTTGGCGAAACAAGGTTTCTCGTATTGACGTCATTGAACTGGATTGTATAGAATAGAATGAACAAGAGAGGTCAGTCTCGCAAGGTTTCAAGTTCGGGGTAAACCTTCGCTTTTCGTCAGTTTTTGGCAACGAGCCCGCCCTGTTCGTCGTATTTATAGCTTCTCGCCGAAAACTAAAGGAACAATAATAGAGTCGATAGAGTCAGAAACGAGTATCCGCTTCATCGACCGTCGAGGAGGAAATTGGGGCGAATTTGAGAGAAATTTTTTTCTTAGGGCGAATAGGCTTTGATTTTAGTCACATTTTTCCAATTCATGGCTTCCAAAATTGTCAAGTCCGCGAAAACAATCCGGACCTTGACCGTAGATATTTATGGATCGATGGTATATCTAGAGTCAAAAAATGACCTTGAAATTTTTGAAAAAGGGAATTACTTGGGATGACGGTTGAAATGTTTTGTCCAATTTTCTCTCCGAATCCGTACGTTAAATATGAGCAAGGTCGAACTAAAAAAATGTTCCTCTAGCCGCGATTCGCAATTCGCTGAGCCAAGCGTGATTATTAATTGGGCCACTCCCTCGGCGAAGAAACGTCCGCGTGAGTACTAGGAGTCATTGAGAATCTCGGTGAAGACAAAAAATGGCAAAAAATGCGAAACCACCTGTTGCTCAGAATGCGGATGGGGTCGATTCTTTAAAGGTCTCTCTCTTCGTCGAGGAATAAAAAAGTAAAGCCGATAAAAAAGTTGGGGAAGGGTGTCGTAAAAACTTCTAAATGTTTTATGAAAGAACCTGCGTAGGTCATTGAACGGCGGTTTTCCACATTGGAAACACAAGGGGGGGAAGAAGTTTTTGTACAGAGGGCGTGTGGGAGACGCGTGGCAAAAAAGGACGAGCAGAAACTGGCTTTGCGTTTTTTTTCCTTCAAGTAAAAAAGTCACGTGACCCAGTGAAATGTGGACTAACAAAAAGCGTCGCTCAAGAAATCGAGGGAGATTCAACGGGCGATAGGGGTATCCGCATACATTGTTTTCAGTTACTTGTGCGTTCTTTAGCATCTACAGTTGCTCTGGAAGGGAGATTTTTATCTTGCCCTGCGCTGCATTTAATACGTCCTACATTAATTGCTTTTTAATGACCATCGGCTTCTCGGTTAGCCCAAGTTCGCGTTCAGCTGGCCTAAGGACATTTTTTCATCGTCTCCCTAATCCAGGAAATGCGAGGACGATTCTTTCACCGTTTTTCTATTTTTCGACAGTCTATACCCCGATTCTTTCCGTAAAAGAGAAAAAATCTTCCCCAGACGGAAACACGCAGTTGCAACAAAGAAACAGATGCGCGTTCCGCTTCACTTGACGATGGGAGGGCTAGAAAAAACATCCCCACGAGTCTTTTGGAAAGAAAAAACCCACCCGTTGGGCTCCTTAAAAACTCTAGACGCAACTGCTCCAGGCAGTCACATTGTGGAGATGCAAGACGGCCCTGGCTCAACTATTATGTATCACCACGAGATATTTTCTATGCGGGGAAATGTTTTTTGAAATATCGAGATATTTCGAACTATGGAAAATCTGAAAAATTTGCAGAGAATTTAGACCGAATTGTAACTTCACATAATTCCTGTTCGCGAAACAATTCGGAAAGAAAACCGATCATTTCTATTTTTTGTCAAAATGTTGACTTTGAGGTGAGAAATTATTATGAAGAATCTCGGAACGGTGTCATGGGAAATTTCGAACTTGGATCCTGTTGTTGTAAAATAGATCTGATTCTCCCCTTCTGTGTTGTAAGCGTGAGGAATTGGAAAAAGTGTAAAATTATTGGTTTTTCGAAAATCGTCAAAAATTTCCGAAAAGTCGCATCTCAGAAATGAATGTTTCGCAATCAAAATGAAAGCTAATAAAATTTTCTATAGCATTGCATATATATTTGTGAATTGCCAACGGTTTTTGAGCTATACAAAAAAAAAAAAATCACGTACCTGTTTCGTGAATTCATTATGATTCTTTGCCATTATTGTCGAGATATCGATTTCATCGCATTTTTCACATGCGAGATAAATTAAAACGCTATCTAATTATACCGTTTTCGACCGATTTTGAGAGAATTTTCTATCGTACGATCGGCATAATTTTTGAACAAAAGAAATGCATCAGTTAAATGCCAGCTGATTTCTATTCGGTTTCCTGTTGATTTAACTTGTCCGATTTAATACCACTCATGTTCTGCTATTCGCTCTGTATAGAATATTCTATGACTAATGCGGCCCCTATTCGGCCACCTTTGTCTTCACTTTCAACGGATGAATTCCGAAAGGTCGCAATACGTTGTCCACAGTGGTCCATCGTAATTACAATAATCCGAATAGAAGACCCTCTCCGGGCCTAAGGAGCCGATGCAGTTCATCGTTCAAAAGAGGAACGGAGCAAGTGTGCGTTTCACTCAGGGTCAATCCTCAAGGTCACTACCTGGTCCCCAATCGTGAGAAAAAACTTGTCACAAAAGAGCACCATCGTCCGCCGTCATAGATTCGAGCACGGCCCTCGCCCGAAACCTTAGCTCTGTCTCGGTCTCGCTCGTTTCCTTAAACCGCCAGACCTTTTTCACCGATTCCCTTTTTACAAGAGGCATCTTTTAGGCGAAAAACGTCCAGGAAATCTCCGAGGGTTACGTACTACTCAAGCTAAGGCCATCGAAAGGTGCGGAATGAAAGAACTTAGTTGAAAAACATCTGCAGTTTATCGCGCCTCGACAATAGACGCCCGTCTCTATCTCTTGTCCCGTTGATTTCTCCTTATTTGATTCCTTTCATGCTTAGTTTTCAAGGCTAGGGGAGTATTGGAGAGATTTTTGGATAAAAATACTGGAAAAAGAATACGGAAAAGATCCGTTCCCCCTAAAATGGAGAGGACATGAACATCTCGCGTGTCAAAAGGTCGCCGTTATGCAAAACTTTCGGCCTATTCTTTTTCGACGGAAAAAACCCCTCGGAAGATTCATCGATGTTTCCTTCCAACGGCTCGAATCTCAACGGCTATTGGACAGATGCTCAGTTGCGAAAGAATAGTCTAATCAATAGTATTGAAAAGGCGTCACCGAGATGTCACTATGTTGCCGAATTCTCGGCGAACGCGCTGTTTTTTTACCGGCATTTACCAAATTCTTTCATCTAGATCAACTTGGCGAGTATTTTTTCGTAAAATAACGAGGCCGAAAAAAATCGGTCTAATTCATTGTTTTCCATAAATTATCAACTTGAAATCTTTAAATAATAATCGATAACATTTCCTTGATCCCTAAAAAAATTTCTTTAATCCTCGTCCCTTCAGTACTCATTTTTTCATCCTTTATCCTTCACCATTCATCCCTGATTACCTCTAATTACTTCTTTTCTCATTTTATTTTAAATTTCCATTAAAGTATAACTATTTTAACGCTTTAGAGTTAACTTTATTTCCAGTTATTTTAAGCGTTTAATGTATCATAATTTTGAGCTTCGTAATAATTTAAACCGATTCGAGAATTCTGTCCGTCCTCATTTTTGACATTTTTATGCCTCTACTATGGCACACAAACTCGAAAAGCGTAAGAAATAATCTCTGATGATTTCCTCTTACAACGTAAGTATGGTTGCTAAGGAAAAGTAATTTCCTCAATCTCTTCGCCAAAAAAATCTTTCGAATGCGCTGAATTAACAAAAAATTGTTATGTGTTCACCTCACCAGTAACTATCCCGATAACTAAGATTTAAAGTTATTCATAAATTTATATAAACAATTTAGTCGTCAACTTCGCATTCGTGTTGCTATAAAGTTGAAACAAACGTTAGAAAACACGTTAGATGTAATTCAAAACATTCAATTCAAATTATTTAGGAGTTTAATCTTCAACATTTATCTTTTTATTAACCTCTTACTGGTTTTCAGAAAATTGTACTCTACAAAATAAATACAAACATTAGCTATTCTTTTTTTGACAACTAAAATATTTTGTCTTTCTTTCTTTATTTTTACTTAATGGCGAATCTCAACGATGACGAGCGGTTCGGCTCGTATTTACGGGTGTTGGCGAAGCACATAAAAATGTCCGATTAGTGGACTTATACGCAACACAATTTTATTTCTAATTATTTTTTATATTAGTAGAATTTTCTGAAAATCTGATTCTTTCTCGTTTCCCCCGAAGTTTCGAAAAGGGTAGTTGATGCGTTGAGTAGGCTGTATGAACTGGATGAAACGAGGACGGGCTCAGAGAATGCGTAGGGCGAGGAGCATCCGCCGCGCTTTAATGGCCTTGAGTGGTTATCTCGACTGGCAAGGGATGGGATAGGACCTATCCTTTCGAGAGGGTGGATAACGTCTGTGGATGGAAAGAATAAATGAAAAAAACCTTCCCACATCTCTAGCTCGGCCAAAATGTATCGTCGAGATAGTTTGAAACGTTTCTTTCTCGTCTGGCGTCAACGCTGGTTGCGTTTCTCGCGTTTGAAATCGCTAACTCAATTGTAGGGGTGTTTTTGGGGATTTTTGTGGGATTCGTATATTCCAAGGTTTTCCAGAGAAAAGGTATTTGGGCAATTTCTATAAATTCTGGGACACTGAATCGAATTAGACCAAACGGAGTCGATCGCTTTAATGGTTCCCGAGTTTTCGTTGCTTTTCTGTATAATTTTTGATTTTTTCAAAAATTTGGAAAAATAGTACCTATAGTTTGGTAATTTTCGGAGCTATAAAAAACGTTCTATACTCGTTGGAATACTCATTGATTCTCAAGCTGTATCGTTAAGCAATTAAATTGACATTAAATGAAGTAATAGGAATACAAATATTTAAAATTACGAATATCGCCAAAATGGTTGCCCTTTATGCCCGGTCTGTTGTAAAGTGAAAACGTTGTTTAAATGGATGGTCTTTTCAAATCATGATAAACCGCTGTTGTATCATTTGCAGCGATTTTTAAAAGTTTATTTCTAACATTGTTAATGTCACTTGAAACGGTAATTTTCCCTCCAAATTCGTGTACGGTTTAATATTCGGAGAGGTTCGAATAGTTATTTCACGAGTTATGCGGGGCGCTCGAAACAAACGCGGCTTTAGAAAACAGCTTCAACTCCACCCCCGCAGGGAACCTATGGAATTTCCGCACCGGACTCGACTGACCGTTAAAACCACTCAAGTTCGGTGGTTGAATTTATGAAAATTATTTGCATTCGCCGACAATAGATGAAGAAAGGGCCGAATCTGAGGGAAATTGTATGCCGAAAGCGGGGACTTCTATTACGATTATATAAAGGAACCTGCTCTATAAATGCAGGTTCTCACGATTCGAAAACTGAATACTAGACACCTTGCGAACACCCCCGAGCCCGTTGTTGTTCTCAGCTTTCGCTCTCTTTCTTTCACGTCTAGTATTTCTAGCCTAGTGTTGAGATCTGTTTTATATGGGAGCGAATAACCTTCTACAAGGGATGTGTTGGTCTAGGTTGGGCTCGCTCGTTCCCTTGTGTCGTAACTCCCTCGTGGACCCCCGAAAACTGAGACCAGTTCCTAGACCTCCCTCGCTCGACCTGTTCGAGACCTACCCTCGATAAAAACTCATCTCCTCATCTTTTCTAATAGCCGTCTCAAAAATGTCTCCCCTGCCCTCGAAAGTTAAACCCGTACGCCACGTTCACCAATTGAACAAAAAGTGGAAAAAGCTCACCTCTAGTCGTTTTTTGTTTTGTACAAGGTCGGAGGGGAGGGAATTTTTTGCGCAGTGAACCAGCGCGTGCTCCCTGGACGAACATTCAACGGTCTCGTAATAAAGTGGCAGACAACTTTTTCACACTTCCCAGTTTTTACCGTCTCGAACTAGTAACGGTTAACAGTAAAAAACGTGAAAAGACAAAAAACATTTCCTCCCCTGTTGGAAAACGCAGTGTCGTACCTTTGTGGTCGATGAACTTCTTGTTTACAAATTCGACCAACTTTAAACGGTTGTCGGCGATTTTTTGCGCTTGCCTCTTTCGTTTTCTTCTTGGCAATATGGAATCGCCAGAACGACTATATATAATATTATTATTTTGTGGCCTAATTAATTTGACTTATCCGACTAATGAAGCATTAAAAACCGTAGGATTATTGGATAAATTTTCGTCTAGCTTGAAAAACCGTTGGAAAACTGCAATGGGAAATTAAAATACCATTACATTAATGAGAAAAAATTAAATTACCTATTATTTTAATTAAATTGCTATTAAATTACAAAAAAAAAACTGGGAAATTAAATTACCATAGTTATGAGATGCCGACGTACGGATGTAGAAGGTAAGGTTTAGAGGTAGAGGATAAAGGTTGGAGATTGAGATTAAGGTCGAGGTATTTCCATTGAATATGGTTACGAATACCTAAAGCTAAATCCAAAAGTAATCTTAGCAAAAACTTAAAATGCAAATTTAATCCTTCTAATGTTCATATTTCTCGTTCGTTCTCGTGAAACGAAATTTTCTATATTCGCTTCCATAAATGAAATCGCTGGATGCAATTATTTTCCCTTTCGATTTCAACCGATTTCAGGTCAAGCTCATAGTCGGCCGATCTAAAACAAGTACGTTACGAACCTCGTGTGACATTTCTAGGCCAAAACGTGTTTGTAAGTCAAGGAGATTTTTTGTTTGTACGATATTTGATACGGCTAATTTCAAACGGCCGTGCAACATTGATCGCAGCTCGGTCGTTAAATGAAGGCCCCGCTGGTATTGAACGTTTCGCTAGAACTGCATACCAGGTGCAAGGTTCGCCGAGTTGTCATAATTTCGCAACGATAGATGAGCATCAATGATTGGAATAAATGGTCAGCGAGTGCAAACAACTGGAATATTCGCGAGACGCCGCAGGTGAGCCGGGAACCTGTTTGAAAATTCGCAGAAGCATACGACTAAGTCGGCGTAATTATTTATGTTTATTACAACCGACTCGTAGACATGGCATCATAATGTTTTTACGAAAAGGTCATTGCAGCTTGGAAAGGGCCGTAAATTTTTGACTCTACACGAAGGAAGAGATGCTGAATAGTCGATACGAAATCGCTAAAGTTGTTAAGATAATAGATCGAGATGATTATAGTATAAATTAACGGCATTTTTACTTCGACTGTCGCTATAGATAATACAGCGCATGAATTCGCACGAAAGTTCCTCATTTATGGTGCTGATTTCACTAGCGTTTTCGATTTGACGACAATTTGTGTGCTTCTTGTTCTCACTCGGCGTTTAAGTACTATTAAGTACCATTATATTATGTAATTGGGCTTTGCCCGTGTATCTGAATTTAAAAAAAAATTGAATGAAATTATTCCTCGTATTAATAATTGCTCCACGATTTAACTAAAATGCAGCTAAATTGAATAGCTCCTTACACTCGAAAGTAATTGACCTTAGCGGTCGTCCCTGATTCAAATGTGTTTCTATTACAAATGATTTCGTTACGCGAGAAATAGAACGGGCGTTAATCTCAATTTTGTTGTCATCGCGATCTTTCTCGCGTTGGATGTCAATGTAACCGCAGTCTTGTCAGTGTCCGTCTCCTGATACTGTTGACCGAAGAGTATGACTATCTATGGTATCAGTCGAACTGGTTTGCTCTGCGACCGGTGTTCAATTAAGTTTTGCATCGTTATCCCGGCGGATTAAGGAAAAAATGCGCACGCATTAATTGAAAATCTCATTTTTACAAGAGAGACCAACTATTATCGTAATTGAAAAACATCAATGAAGAGAAACTATTTTTATGATGGTCGAGTAAGATAAAAACAGGTTTTCTTTCAAGCTAGTAAGCCATAATAAAGGCATTGGATTAAATATATAATTTGTAGCTCTCTTATGGAGGCGTACACTATTCGTGAAAACTGTTGCGGGTTAACGATAAACGTATTTAATGTAAAATTCATTTTTTTTAGATTAATTTTTTGCGAACAATCAGAGTATGAGTTATTGTAGGAAACATAAAGAGATAAAGGTAGAGGATGGAGGTAGAGGATAGAGGTGGAGGATAGAGGCAGAGGATATAGGTAGATGATAGAGGTAGAGGATAGAGGTAGATTATGGAGGTAGAGGATAGAGGTAGAGTATGGAGGTAGAGGATAGAGTTATAGGGTAGGGGATATAGATAGAGATAGAGGTGGAGTATGGAGGTGGAGTATGGAGGTGGAGTATGGAGGTAGAGGATATAGGTAGAGGATATATGTAGAGGATCGAGGTAGAGGATAGAGACAGAAGTAGAGGATAAAGAAAGAAGATTGATTTATAAGACGGAGGTAAGACAGAGGTAGAGGTTAGAGGCCGATTTATAAAAACACAATGGAAATGGTGGAAACTTTGGAGCTGGCGATTTTAGAGATACTGTGGATAGAAATAGAATTAATCCTGATCGCAAACAGGTGGTATTAATTACCCTAAGGAGTTTGAAACCATTATTAGCTTCTTTATCCTCATGCTGCAAGCGATTGTGGATTATTAATCTCCGTACTATTTTTTCTTGAGCATTCTTCTTGAGAATTTCTTGAACATTGTTTTAAGTTCTGCGGCTCTTGAGTCTCTGTGGTAGACGTATGAATGTGAGCATAATAGACGGGCCTTCCACAATAGCGGGAATGATCTTAATCGCTTTCATGAGGCGCCCTTTCCTCAGGCACAAACGTATAATGACTAGAATATCGGCAATTATCAAGTCGTCTTCATGTTAAGTGAAGTAGCCGAACCGGCGTCTGAAGAAAAGTTAACAGAGCTTCAAAATCATCCAAGCCGAGGCTACAATTAGCCGTGTAATAGCAGCCGGTGGGTAATCTACGTATAATAGTCGGACATGTCACTCATATGTGTATTATACGTGCTGCAAGTACCCGGTCCTTACTACGTGCACGCGATTTTGCGTGAAACAGTGAACATAACGAGAAGGGATTATTTTATTATTTTACGATAGGAAATTAAACAGCCCAGTGTAGCGTGCTCTTAACGGCTGATCGAATTAATTGATGCTCGAGTTGGATAATAAAGCGAGTCGGATTACCCACGAATTTGTGAAATATTTCGAGACGTTTAGAACGCATTTTCGTGCTCGCATTTAGGTGTTTTCTATTTTATTTTGAATTAAGCGTCGAGAGTGAGGATTGTGGAGCTATGAGGAAGGGCGTCCTATAATTGGGGACAATGTTCATGTTTTATGGTTACGAGGTAGAAGGGGATAGAGGAAAGAGGTGGAGGATCGATATCGATGTTGGATATAGAGACTGTAATTAAAGACAGACAATAATCATTTTTAATCGTTATTCGTGTTTTTACAATTATTTAATCATTGAGAAATTCCTCTGTGATTTAAAACTAGAATTCTTCCACTGTGGTACAGCGTCGATTTCTCTCGTATAGCTCGTTATAGGATTTTTTTTCATAGTTGACAGCACTGTTGATAGTGCTTCGAAAAATTCCATCGGTCGTTGGACGATGAAAGTTAATTAGAAAAACGCTGCAAATGAATGTACGGTGGTTTATTATTCCTTCGCTTCGCTTCAATAATGTTTTAAGAAGACTATCCATTTGGGATAATTGTGGTAATAGAATGTTTCAAGAATAGAGCTTTTATAGTTTCGTCAGAAATGTGTTGACCGCGTACGGCGGACGGACAGAATTTTTTTCATTTGATATACGGATTCTACATGCCTTGAAACGTAAAACATCAAATTTTGAGGGAAGTTAGAATTTTTTGGTTTATTATTCAATAATAAAATAATGTAGTCGCCCAAGGAAAAAATTTTTCTAACCCCCACAAAATTTGATGTTTTACGTTTCAAGGCATGTAGAATCAAATCATCAAACGATCAAATAAATAAACGCCGCATATGATTGTACAGTGGTTTATTATTCCTTCGCTTCAATAATGATTTAAGAATACTATCCATTTCTGAAAGTAACTATTCCGAACTTGTGTGAACGTTCCAACCGAAAAACAAATTGGTAACTATAGTGGGAAACCCTGTAGCAACTATTGTAATTTTAATCATTTTTCTTTTTCCTAATTTTTAAATTAAAAGTTAAATTTTTTGCCCAACAGTACAGTTGGAGAGAATTTTTCAGAACAAGGTGTGTTTGGTATTATTTTCTATAGATTTTTGAACGCTGAATCAAATGAGACCATGGTCGATAGCTTTATTGGTTTTCAAGTTATCACAGCTTTTGTGTCGAATTTGGGAGGGTATAATTCGAGAGTTCTTCGAGCTAAAAAAATTTTTCTATACTTTTTGGAATGCTCGTCGAACACTCTCTTCAACAATATGGTAAGGCGAAATATTCAGATTTTAATTAGGATATTAAGAAAAATAAAAATTATTAAAATTACGATAGTTGCTACGGAGTTTCAATAGTTACCATCTGCTTTTCTGTACTGGATAGTCTTCTTAAATCATTATTGAATCGAAGGAATATTAAACCACTGTACAATCATTTGGAGCTTTTATTTTTGGGCGATTACAATGGTTTATTATTGAATAATCGTCGTCAATTCGGATGTTTGAATATATCAAAAGGTAGGTAATTTAACTGTCCACATTTTCCCCATGTAATGTACCTATCCTTTTTTCACCCATTTTTGCGCTATTTAATAATATTAGTAAGCTATACACGATAATATCACAGTTTTCAACTTTAAACGTTCTTTTCATCTATTTAATGCAAAAGAAACAAATAATGAACCATATATTATTGATATACACATCATCAACTATCATTATGCTGAATTTGAGCAAAATCGTTGTCAAAAAATTTTTCGCGAAAAATCCAAGGGGGACCCCTGCGATTTTTCTGAACCGATCAGTTAACGATTTTTTACTCCACTCTCAATGCAGAGAAAAATCTGAAATTTTCAGGAAAGTTGTATCTTACCGAGATGTATTTTTGTGATTTTTTTTATTTCTCGGAAAAATCTGCAAGTGGTCCAAAAAAATCAGTTTTTGAAAGCTCGAAAATTGGACTTTAACCGTGATTTTCGGGGTTAAAATTTATGCGATTCGATTGTTTTATTATGCAGGAGTCTTCATTCGAACGCCTTACACACGTACATAGCAAAAAATTTGGTGAAAAAAATTTAAACAGCGCCACAGAAATTATTTTCCGTAAATCGAGTTCTTCACCGGCCGAAATTTCAAGCTCCGCTGGGTGAACAATTAAATGTTCGTTTTCAAGCGAATTTGAAAGCCATTCTTATAGGAAATTTAACGCTGAATCTGAATTTGACGTCAAAACGACGGAAATTTGACGACAGCTTATAGTTTTTCCCAGTTTTAGTACTACATCGTTGTTATGTTTTTAGTATTGAATCAAAGGAATATTAAACCGCTGTAAAATCATTTGTGGGTATTTTTTGGGGCGATTACAATGGTTTATTATCAAATAATGAACCAATATTGAATAATCAACCGAAATATAATAGTTTCCCATGCCGAAGTAGCTGTAGCAGTTAATGTTGTTGTAATGTCCATTGTCGAAAATTACGAGCAAAAAAGGGGTTGGCTTTCAATGAATCGCCCTTTTGTTTGAAAGTAACGCTTCTCCCAAGAACTGTTTGTTCCTCGGGTAGTTCGAATTCGAGTAGCCTTCAACCCAATGATAGGGAGGCATAAGATCCCTTATTGCATCTCCTACCCTTGAAGATTTTCGGTGCCCCCTCCTGCAGATAGTTTGTACGTCCGTTCGACGAGTCCTCTTCTCATCCCCACTCCTTGTCATCCCTGCCCCTACCTAGTGATCGGTGCCTCCTCCGCCGAATCGCACGCCTAGTAAGTTTTTAGTCGCTGTTCACGAGCAGCCGCAGCGTTTTTTACCATTCGACGCTCAATCTTCGGCGTTTTTCTGGCCGTTCCCGGTGCCGCCGATATCAGCTGTGCGGCCTCTGTTCGAAAATTCGCCCGTTCCAAAATCCGACGAAATTAATTTTTTTTTTTTGTACCGAAAATCATCGCGAGTGCTAAAACACAAGGTTTTGAAGTCGACCGAGTTGAATTGTTTGTCGAAATTCGTACGCGATTCGTGAACACTTCTGTGATGATCTGATGGTCAGAATGACGACCGAGTGTAATCCGCCACCCCTCGAGTACCTGCACCATCATCATCATCATCACCGGCAAGAATTAGACATCAAGCCATGTTTCAATCCGCATTCGCCGAATCAGAACATAGATATCATCTCACCCCAGGGTGGCAAGGTATTGGATGATTAATTTTTAATTGATTTTTCAATATTAAATCGTATTTACGGGGGCTTAGGAGAAATTGCGACAATAACTCGTCTGACTGTTTATTTCGATATGTGTGGAGGTCGTTTTGTAAAATCGGAGTAATTTTTTATAGATAATATTTAAATACTTTGTTTTTGATTTGTTCGATCGGAGTGCGGCATCAAATTTTATCTATTTGGGTTCGATTGTTTATCAAGGAGCGTCTCAAGGCTCTATCCTTGGACAAATGACAATTTTCTGGGTGGCGTCAATTTTCTAAGGTACATTTTACAACACAAACTCTTTTCACTACAAATACGCCAGAATAGAACACTATCTTTACCAAAAGGGTAACTTCATTTAGGTCTGAAAGTGAAGTACATAATAAAAAGAATACCATAAATTGAAAATTCGGAATATTGACCTTTTGGTGGTTGAGGTTGCGTTAATGAATTATGAATATTTTGACTCGCATTTTTTTGTCTATAATAACATTTTTTATGGAGTATGTAGCAAAATATTCCTACAATTTATCCGCGCGCGGATTTTTCATAACAACCTGAGCTTTCAAGATCCGGTCAGATATGACGGAGTTGTCCTGGAAAAATGATAAACCATAGTCTCCTCATGGGCTGAAATAATTCTTCTCTTACAAAGGTTATTATTAAATATTGCATTGTCTTAAGGCAAATTCGCTGGCGAAATATTTCAATAATTAATTAACAAAAATATCGCCGCGTCTTTATTTGGCCGAAAAGGGGCGGGAATGAAAAAAGTGCCTTTGTTCCCCTGTATTTATTACGACGAATATTTATTTACATCTACAAAATATTTATGTCTATCCTGTATATTTTCTTTTTTTTCTTTCTTTCTATGGAGTAAGCTTATAAAATTCATCCGTCATTATCAGATCTGATTATGAATCTGTCTATCTGAATTTGTCGATTCCAACTCGCGAATACATAATTATAAACTCGGCGATTCGCGTCAATTAATTTCCTCGATTTGATTTTGTTCTGTACTTCTTGGCTCGGCTTGTTTACACTCATGAATATTTCCGCTTCGTCTGATTGAAAACGATTAGTTGCCTCTGCGTTGAATAAAAGTAGCAACTAATTATTCCTCCGTGTGTCAAGAGCTTTTCAACTCTCGGCCGCACTATCCTTTTATCGAGTTTATGTAACAATCGTTGTTTTTTTTCCTATTTACGTTTACATAACTTTAAAAGTTTTTTCCTAGCATCGTTTTTCGTTTTGATTATTGAGAAAAAAAATTAAATCTCCCGTCTGTTAATTTTAAACATTTGACATTTCAATTGTTTTCCAACAATCGCACCTGTTTCGATACCTTGTTAAAATGCGCCCACCAAAACATGAAGTTCTGCCCCGCTGAACCAAAGCGCCGCATTCTTCACCGGCTTATTCATCATATTCTAATAAATGCTAATAGCCGTCCGTACGTTCACGGTTCTAATGAAATTACTAGCCGGAAAGCTAATTATTTCAGAGACCGCAGAAGAGCGGTTTGGATAAACACAGTTTTCGGCGGGGGGGAGGGCCTAGAAAATTGAAATATGATTTATGAATTATTCTCGTCGTCATTAATCTCTGACAGTTCGCGCGCGTGAGGTATTCGTCGTTAATTTGTTTTCAAAAACATTGTTTCCAAACTGGCGCGAAAAACGGGTAATTTCGTTCTCTATTGCAAACAGGGAAAATTTGACCCGAAGTGTCGAAAATTTGGAAATTTTGTGATTGTAGGTCAGGAAATAATGGAAGTATACCTTCGTCGCATTTTCTGTTCCGCTGATGCACAAGGCTGATACTTCAAATTTTCTTTATTGAGGCACAGTATGAAGAAACCTGATTTAGGTAATTATTTTTGGACCTGTATCGGTTCTCGATTCGTTCAAATGTCATAAAGTTGATTTTATTCGAGCGCTGCTTACCACACCCGTTAAATACAGATAAAATACATTCCCCACTTTTTCAGGAAAATGTTCAGTATGTATCTAGAATGTTATTTTTTCATCGTGATAACGGGGAGGCAATTTCAGGAAATTGTCAGACTTGCATAGAAATACGTTTTTTCGTGAGGAATTAATTTCTTTCTGGCGAGTTTTGAGGTCTGATCACTCTATATAGCGTGAGTGCGACGTTCAAAATATAGAAATATATCGTTCTATTCAATGCTCGACTTCTGGCTCAGAAATTGCTTAGCTGATATAACTCGGAAGTTGAATAGGTCGCTTCGCAATTTACAGTCTCGATCATAAAGCTTTAAATTAATATCAAAATTTTTAATCTTACGACTCTGGAATATTCCCTGTGACCTTATACAACTGTAGATGGCTATCTGGCTAATATTAAAAAATATATAAAGAAAAAAGAAAGAAAAAATCGCGATAAATCCTTTGTCGTCAGCTTTTGATTTATTATTCAATTGTAAAAAAACTGTAATCGACCAAGAAAAACAACCCCTCCCCCCCCCTCTTGATGTTTTACGTTTCTTTACTCGTTGTAATGCTCCTCAAACACTATCTATATAACCAACGTTAAGCACATGATTTAAGTTTTAATTTTAAAAAATCCGTTTTAAAAAAATCCGTTTTAAAAAAATTTGTTTATTATTGAATTACAAACTAATAATTAAAATTACCATATTTGCTACGGTATGTTCCTTTTGAGTTACCAATCTGTTATTTGCACGAGAAACGTTCACAAATGTCCGGAATAGATACCATCACTAATGTACACAGTCTTCTTGAATGATAATCGAAGCGAAGGAATAATTGACCACTGCGATATCGTTTGCTGGTTTTTTTCGGTGAATTACGAGTATTTTTTGCTCGAATTGTCCCCTGAGAAGAATGGCAGACTTTTCTATTTGATTTTTTATTATTTATATTATTTATTATTATTATATATTATATTTATTATATTATTTTTCTTCTCGGTTTTGTAAAAAATTATTTTCTTTGACCATTTATTTATCTAAATATTTGCTAATTGTGCTAGAAATTGTTGTTTTCTCGAATGTTCTGGTATTATTTTCGTATTTGAATAATAACATAATGTTTGTATAGGATGAATACTTTTCTAGATGCGATCAACGCCTTTTATTACGGGATAATAAAATTAGTCAAAAAGTCTGCAAATCAGCAGTAAAACAACAATTTTTTTTGGTTCTGCCTTAATTATTTTTTCGGATTTATCTGTCTCCGTTTTGCTATGAGCTTTTAGCTTTTCTAGAGCAATCGGTCGACACGATCGAGGCTAAAATTCAAAACAACTTTTTTTGCTAAAAAAAAAATTTTTTTACAATTTTTTCCTCTCTAGAACTGCATCGAAAAAGTATTTTTAACCCGTGCCAGTGTCGTTTTCCCCTCCTTTCCGAACATAGCTGAACAATTGGAACGAGCTCGAAAGACTAGCAGGCGAGGGTCGCGGTGTGGTCGTGCGTCAGCCCTTTCGACGAGCATTATAAAGAACAGCTTACAAAAGAACTGTAGCCGCTTGCCACGCGTTCCTTTTCGTCCCCTGTGCGGTTTATTCCGAATGTCTTGCATATTGAGAAAATTATGACGAGGAGACGAGTCGGATGAAAATACGATATAAACCTCTTTGTCGGGCGGGGTCGGTACTGACCTACACCTACGATACGGCCTTCGGTGGGGCAGGATCCCTTTATTGAGCCGTTGTCCTTCAAAACCTCTGTCCTAAGCCCTTCTCCTTCGAGATCCTCTTCCTTCAACCTGTGGAATCGCATGAAAGGGACTCGTTGAAACTTAACGGCATTAAACAATAGGAAAATGTTTACATTCCGTTTCAAACGCCTGAGGCGGATCTGCCCATTTCAAGAAAATATAATTTTTTTTCAACAAATCTGTCTCATATTAAAAGATGAGATTATTGCTAATAATTACGATTCAGAAAAATTCTAGTAGCTGATTGGAGAATTCATAAATCGATTTTACAACTCTTTTGTGACGGCAATGTCCCCTAATAATTTTTCTCAACTGCCCCTAAAGTTTACTGGAATTTCCTGATATGAAAGAACCTTCTTTGTTTTCCTATCGCTTTGGAATTATTTTTTCTCAAAGCTATATTCCGAAGAAATTGCTATTCCGTTCGCGTTTTTATACTCGATCCAGATTTTTCACGTGTCTTTTAAAAACGTGGTCGTCGGCAGACTTGTTTTTCCCCTACGAGGAGAAGAAGGCTGAATAATTGTTTAGTCATTCGGTTTCACTCTCGTTTCAACAGGAATATTCGTACGCAAGGGCGTCTTGTCGCGATTCGGAATAAAATCAGACTCGTAGATTCAACGGATACGTTACACGTTGAATAACTGGTTCCTGTATGAATTCAATTGAAGACAAAAAAATACAAATTTGGTCGTTGATGGATATTTGAAACGGTTGATGGACTTTTTATTCAGCGGATAAATCGAAAATCATTTAAAAATCAAATTGCCGAGATGAATAGAAACAAATGAATTCTGACGTGAGAAATAATTGAATAATGAATGAAGAGTGGAAAAGCGAATTGAAATAAAATACAGGGAGGAAATATAAGTGAATATTTACACCTGCCATTTGTAAACGAAAAATTAACAGTTTAAAAAAATAAGGTGGCTTTCAAATGGCAAGAGAGTGATGAACGAACAAAAAAAAATGTATAAAAACTAGGGAAATTATGAAGACAATAGGCGACAAACTCGTAATAATTAAATGGCTCGACAGAATTATCGAACGTTCGAAAATTGTTAGAATTTCACTATAAGTTTGAACGAGGGCTGCCGCAGAAAAAACTAACAAAGTTTGACAAACGCGAATTCGATAAAAAGAAAAAAATGAACAAAATTCGTCGCAAATAAAATAAAATGCTCTAGAATTATAGAAACCTTTTATCTATTATTTATTATTCTCATGGTTGTAATTTTTCAAACCTATCGACCGTATCAATAATCTATTTACGGACGAAATTAAAATGAATAACAAATCTCTGATGTGGTCGAAGGGTTGACAAAAGGGAATGCAGCATCAGGCGCAGGTCAACCGTTTTCAAGAGGTCCCATATATGTAAAATAGGCTGTTTAATATTCGATTCGCTCTCCGGTAACTGAAATTTATAGGCCAATAGTGACCAAACCTAAAGGCCTCCCGGTTTATAAAACAGAATGAATTTTAGGTGTTCACGCTTGTCCTCATAACTGT
This sequence comes from Tupiocoris notatus, assembly GCA_037159825.1. NCBI lineage: Eukaryota > Metazoa > Arthropoda > Insecta > Hemiptera > Miridae > Tupiocoris > Tupiocoris notatus. The sequence goes on along the minus strand of JASJUZ010000233.1, from coordinate 259,764 downwards.
CATAACTGGCTAGAAAAAATTGTTTTGACGGCTCGAACGAGCCTTTCGGAAGCTCTGATGACTTTGTCGATATCGGATTAAAATTTATAACTCAATCGGTCGTTAGATCAATCGCTATATCAGTCAAATTCGAAAAATTTTTAATATTTTTATTCTTTTAAAATTTTTTTTTTTAAATTGGAGATAATGAAAACACAAAATTATACGTTTACATAATATGCAAGTGATTATATTCAGGTTCGCATAATCATTATACGTTGTGCGCTAGCCTTGAGGTTTTTATTGACGTCCAAACATTGTTTCATTTTTTAAAATAATTACTGCACTTCTAATTGTTCTCTAAGGGGTTTTCCTTTTAACAGGTGCAAAACTCGGTTCGATTCCGGGTAGACAATGTTTAATGCGGTTCACGTCATTATTAATCGATTTCCCACATGATTGAATGTACTTAGATTTTAATCAATTCCCAGAAATTGTCGATTTTTTCCTGGTGCTTTTTGCGAGTAAAGAAACCTTTTTTTTTGGTTCATTTACTGTACAGGTGGGAAATAAATGTGATCCCCAAATTTCGCGATTGAAAAGAATTGCGAAAAAATAGCGAGGAAATGTTTTGGAAATTTCGCTATGGATTTTTCATGAATTGTCTTTTTTCGCCCAATGAATCGTAGACGCCTCGTTATCGAGAAGATGATCCTTCCGAAACGGATCTCGTGTCGAATGATGTATTAGCTTTTCGGTCAGCAAGATTTATTCGCCACGTCCTTTTTTCATTTTCCACCGCCGCGAGCTGCATCTATTGGCCGATTTTAAGAATAAAAAAATATCCAAGCCCGTAAAATCACAAATTAGACAAAATAAATTTTCTAAAATTACAAAAAAAGTAGACCGATAGGCTTAAAAAATTATAATTAACGTACCTTATAATTTTCCCCGCGCTTTCCCATTTTCGCCGGTCGTGTGAGAAAATTATTCGAGCTGATCTCGACAGAACGGACCGCGGAAGCTGACTCGAAGGTGGCAGAATGCGATTTTTCGTGACTGCAGTCTCGGCCGGTGTCGAATGTCAGCTCGCTGCAGCTCCGCTATTTTCCCACAGGATCGAGTGACTTCGTTGCACAACGTTTCGTATTAATCGATCCGTCAACAGGGCTCAGAAGAGGCGAACTCAGCTTCCAGATTAGGATCGGCGTTTTTCTCACGAAAATTCATTTTTTTAAACGTACGAGCAACCCGCGCGAACGTGTGAAAAATGGCAAAACGGAGGGAAACAACGAAAAACTCCCATTACAAAGTTCTGAAAATCTCCAAAATTCGACACAAAAGCTGCGATAAGGCTGGAAAATCAATAAAGCTATCGACCCGGCGAACAATGGTCTCATTCGATTCAACGTCCAAATTAATCTATAAAAATTGATACCGAATACACCTTTTTCTGGAAGAGGTTGGAAAATACGAATTTTCTCCCCCTCAAAAACCCCCAAAAATACCCTTAAATTTGAGCTAGCAATTTCGTTAAGAAATTGAGCCCCAGTCAGGCCAAGTTGATTTTTTGGTGAAAATTTCAAGAATTTAGCTTCAACAGTTCTGTCAGAAAATTGTTGACGGCGGACGGACAGAAATTTTTTCATTCAATATTCCTTCTTCTATTTTATTCGAATTCTAAATTTTTTTGAAATGTAAAACTTCAATTAAAAAAAAAAAAAATTTTCCTTGGGCCGTTAGAATGGTTCAAACCAAAAAGTATAATTACCTTCGTCGATTCTAAGCCGAAAAGCTTGAAGCTCTCATCTTTCCAAAGCCCCGTCTTTCTAATGTTCAGAAAAAGCTAGAAAACACTGTCTATCCAAAGCGGAAAAAATTAGATGTCTTTCTGTCTTTCTAAAGCTAACTAGAGCTTTGAAAATTCATATTATCAGAGCCGGGAAATGCTTGAAAACGCCGTCTTTCTAATGCCCATAAGAACCGAAAAAATCTCAAAACACTCGTTTTCTCAAAGATCACTTGCGACGTTAAAAACCCATCATCCCAAAGAAAAAACGCTGCAAATGATTGTACAGTGGTTTATTATTCCTTCACTTCAATAATAATTTCAGAATCCTATCCATTTATGATAGTACATATTCAGAACATGTGTAAACGTTTCAACCGAAAAACAGATCGGTAACTATCGGGGAAAATTCCGTAGCAACTATTGTAATTTTAATTAATTTTATTTTTCTCAATTTCCTAATTAGAAACTAAATTTTTTGCCTAACAGTACAGCTGAAGAGAGTGTTTGTCGACCATTTCAATGAGTATAGAACGATTTTTATAGCTCCAAGAACTCTCGAGTTATACCCTCATGTCAAATTTCTAAAAATCTCCCGAATTCGGCACAAAAGCTGCGATAACTCGAGAACCAATGAAGCTATCGACCCCGCAATGGTCTCATTCGATTCAGCGTCCAAAAATCTATATAATTTGATACCACGTACACATTTTTCTGAAAAACCTTGGAAAATATGAATTTTCTCCCCCTCAAAACCCCCCAAAAACACCCTTAAAATTGAGCTCGCAAGTTGGTTCAAGAATTGGGCCGTCGTAGGACCGAGATTGATTTTTGGTGAAAATTTCAAAAATTTAGCTATTATGGTTTGGCCGGAAAAGTGTTGACGGCGTACGGCGTACGGCGTACGGCGTACGGCGGACAGACAGAATTTTTTTTATTGGATATTCGGATTCTACATGCCTTGAAACGTAAAACATCAAATTTTGAGGGGGGGTTACAAAATTTTTTTTCTTGGGCGATTACAATGGTTTATTATTGAATAATAAACCAAAATATGGACATTGTCTTTCTAACCAAAAAGAAGCGAGATGAAGTATTTCTAAAGGAGAGTATCGGCTAGAAAATCGCATCTTTCTAAAGCCGGGAAGAGGCTAAAAATACCTGTCTAAAGCTATAATAGAAGCTAAATAAATTCGTCTTTCCGCGTACGGACGTGTGGACGCAATTTTAGAATCCAAGTTATGCCATAACGTTGTCCGTAATCGAGATTATCACGATGGAGCGTTCAGAAAAACAGACTAAAGCCCAGTTATGTTGCACATTAAGCCGAAGAAGCGACTAAGTACGATCTCCGTGGACCGTGTTGACGGACCTTAGAAACGTCGTTAAAATTCAGTTCATGAATTAGCATGATTTCCGCGGCTATCGGCTACCTTTTTCACCCTTCGGATCACGTTTAGTCCTATTTGATACTACAGAAAAGAACGAATCGTATCGTGAAAGGGCGGAGTGCGGCAATGTTTGATAGCCATCAGGCGGGCGTTGATAGAAACGAAAGAACAGCCGTCGCAGCCTAAAAAGCGAAGGGTCGGTGGTCGTCTATGAAGACAGAGAGGGACGCCCGACCTAGGGCTCTTGCTCGGTTTTTGGGCAAGGAGCCCCTCCGTCCCGCTCGCGCTCGCTCCGGCTCTATGTCCCTCTCGCTCGCGCTCTTCGCTCGTATTCGCGCCTCCTCCCGACGTCGGTCCAATAAAAAAGGGGGAGCCGGACTTTTTTAGGACGGTCAGTACAGATAGGCAGACGAGAGAACAGAAACACACAAAAGCTGCAGGCACGGACGGCCTACGGACGAAGAGGCCCCATATTCAGATGGCCTTGCTTCTAGTTTGTCTGTTTTCATTGCGACGCCAATAAAAAGAGCTTAACGCTCTCCGTCCCTCTTTTCTCGGACTTTTCAATGAAACTCGAAATCCCTCGCTCGCTTTCTCGACCGATACTTCTGCTCACATAATTCAAGCCTAAGGCATTACTTACGCGTCAGGTTCACCTCTGATTATACTCCAAGCTATGATCCCCTGTAATGAGATCTCATGTATTCTTGGCACGCTCCGTCTAATGACAGTAATCGGTCGGCGGCCAACGGTGATCTTTGATTCCACTAATGAAGTAAGTAGTCGAATTTTTTCGCACCTTGGCCACCGTAAAATTTGACATCAGTAATTTTAACGGTCCTCTAGTTTCCGCTGATTTTATGAGATATTTTCGACAAATTTCAAAAAAGAAAATATCCGGGGAACCGATAAAGACAGAAAACGCGACAACTGGGAGAAAGTATAGGCAATTATTAATATCGTATGTCGCTATCGGTTGTTGGTGTCCTCGTTTATTTTGCCGTTTTTCCATCGACTGACCGTCGAACTTGTTTGGATTATTTGTACAAAAGAATAAACCGTTCAGATAAATTTCGAGAGAAAAAAACCTTTATCAACACGTCATTGAGATAGTTTGTAATTAGCGGATAATTTGCGGTTATATAGTTTGAGACAAAGGTGTTCAAACGGCACGGCTGTCGAATGATTGAAAACCTCTTTGTTAACGATAATTTTATCATTCCTTCAGAGCTATACTAACCATTGGTTTTTTATTAAATTGCCAAAATATTGAACTAATTTGCTATTCTTCTAATATTTATTGCCCTGCCTTCGTTTAAAATTCTATATTTAATAAATGAAATTAGTAACCCAATATTAACTATTAAAACCATTGGGAATCAATGAAACTGAACCTATGAATATTCAGGTATCAAAAATATTGTACTAGAATCTTCCATAAAACCAACCAATAATCGAAAATCTTCCTCCTTCATCTTCGAACGACGAAAAAAAAACGCTACCAAATTTTTATCGGAATAGATGAGTTATTTGTCGCCAAAGGATTTTGGCCAGTTCTTTCGAACTAATTTATTCGACTCATCGCACTTTAGTTCGGTTCAATTTCCCAAACCGGTAGAATAAGCGATGTCGAAATATTCGGACGTCTTCCTCGTCGGTCGACTTTCACGCCGAACTAATGAGCATAGGCGAGTGGGGACATTATTTTTTCGAAAAGTTAACGGCGATCATTTCTCGGCCTCTCGATCATGTCGAAAGGCACGTTCCGTTCTCGTCCGTCGGCTTCTTTTCTTCCTAGACTCTTCGAGAGCTCTGCATTCCGGGTGCTTAAAGAAACCAGTTCTTGCACGAAAGCCCCTGTTTCCGATCGATTAATCCGAACCGCGGGAATAGGCTCGGAAAACGACAGTTTCGTCGAAAGAGCGAATCTCCGAGAGACGAGTCGTTCGTCGACTAGAAGTGCTTTTATGTTGTGCTGATGGTCACTCGATGGCTCTCCTGCACGTACGCTGCATACTAAGGTGTTGCAGATATAATATATATTTATACTGTAATATAACAGAGCGACGATCTCTTCGAGAGCCGTCGAACCGTCCGATAAAAACCTGGCGGTAAAAGGTGTCGATATATTAGGGGCTTATAGTCTCCAGCTATTCCACGATTCGCTATCTTCTCGTTGAATTTAGTTTCTCAAAATGGAAACGTCCAAGGCGGTCGAGAATTTTCGAGCTAGAATTATTTCGTTATTTGAATCGAGAAGAACGATTTATAATAATTATTTATAAATTTTTAATTAATTAATTACCTAGGTACGTATTTTGAATTATTTATTAATCATTTGTATTATTATGAATTATTTTATCATTATCATTGTTATTATTATTAACACTGAGATTAATTATTATTTGAGTTATTTCTTAATTATGTATTATTATCATGAATATTTGTCGTCACTACTATTATTATTATTTGAATTATTTACTATATATTTATTATTGTCATGAGTTATTTATCATTATCATTATTATCATCATTCCTATTATTATTATTATTATTTATTGATATTATTATTATTATTATTTATTGATATTATTATTATTATTATTATTATTATTATTATTATTATTATTATTATTATTATTATTATTATTATTGATATTAAATATTATTTGACTTTTTTTTATTATGCATTATTGTCATGAAGTATTATTATTATTATTATTATTATTATTATTATTATTATTATTATTATTATTATTGATATTAAATATTATTTGAATTTTTTTGATTAATGCATTATTGCCATGAAGTATTATTATTATTGTTATTATTATTATTGATATTAAATATTATTTGAATTTTTTTGATTATGCATTATTGTCATGAAGTATTATTATTGTTATTATTATTATTATTGTTTTTGTTGTTGTTGAGATTTTTTTAAATTGAAAATTAAATTATTGTAGGATTTTTTAACCGTCCTCAAATTGCGGAAAACCCTTTTGAAATGCGAACTTCCCCAGGAAATAATCCTCTTGAGCGATGTAGGCCTTCCTGCGATGCTCACGGTCGCCCGTTGAATCGAAGATTTCGTCTCAAGCGATGTCCAAAAAGAAAACAAACTCAAAATCAGAGAGAAGCGTGAAGGTGTCGTGTCGCGTCGGCCGTGACGAATTTCGACTTCAAAAGAGCGCTTACTGCCCGGCCATTGTCGCTGATGGCCCGTGGACCTCGAACACCTGGTCCCCGCAAAGGCCCCATTCAGTTGTCTTGTATCTGTGAAGCGTACAATGACGAAATTATCCTTAATCGGGAATAATTCGAGCTGAGGAAGCTTCGCAGTCTTGATGAAAAGGGTATGAAATTATGGCAATCCTTGTGGATCAGAATCGGCAGAAAAATTTTCAAATTTCCGACCTTTGAATTTCTGAGCGATGCTCAGGGAAATCCTGCCGTTTTTATGCGGATTCCAAATCGAGATGATGTTTTTTTCTCTTCCGGAGTTAGCGATGATGAAGGAGAAATGCTTGTATGGGAGCAGTCAGATCGGTGCAGACAAGGAAGGGCACTAAGAGAGTCAGAGGGGACGCCTCCAGAAAATTGTGATTTTGACATTGAGGAGGCAGCATCCTCGCCACTGATGTGATGCCAGAGCAAATGAGTTTCAGAATTCCATCTAGAGAGCCCATTCCTCCTCGGACGCTCGCATGGTATATAGAGGCTTGGCTATGAACAGCAGTGCTGGAATGGGCATAACAGGCCCAAACTCTGATCTTGCCCTGCCTCTGAGCACCAATGGCACTGTATTTCTGGCAGAATTCCTTGCCATCCGCTCTATGCCTGGGAGATAGAAGGAAAAGACATGAAGACGCTAGAATCTATATAATCTCGCCTGGGATTGTCTTAGTGCTCTTGTGGCAATGTCAGTGCCCAATAAAATCACCCTGATAGCTACCTACTGGGGCCTCAAGGGCAATTAAATAACAGATTACCTTGGAAAAGAGTGGGCTAAATACTGCAAGGCTCTCTACGGAAATAAATTCCAAATTTCTCAACCATTTCTGTTATCTCTGTCTCTATTCTGATGTGTTTCTGTTTTTTATTTATTTATTTTATTTATTTTTTTATTCTTTTTAATTGTTTAATTTTTTTTGTAAATTATAATTTGACTTTTTTGGAACCGAATGAAGAAGTCAAGGCTTGCTAATTAATTTCATTCGATGCAGGTTTTTTATGGGAATTTCTCACGTTATGCATGAGGTGAGCGCATTTTTTGACGGTTTTTTTCCCCTTATGCCTTCGCTCAACTGAATGTTGCGCATCGAGGCCGAGGTCCTGGAGTTTTACACGCTAACGGGTTTCTCGCTCTTCATCCTGTCCGTCAAATTCGCCTTTACGAGCTCCGAGCCCTCTTCAAAGTGCAAAATCAGATATTTTTTATAGAATTTCCGCCATAACTCGAATTTAAACTTCAAAACTTCAGCTTTCTCAAGAATGGAAATCATTTGAAATATTTTCGCGAGAGACAAATTTGGTGACTTATTTTAGTTTTATCGGTTGCTGTTGGAGCGCTTTCCGATGTGGGCCTCGCCAGGAAAAAAGCGACGTAGTGTTCTTGAATTAAAAAATATTCTCTATTATAAATATTCTCTATTATTTAATTTAAAAAAAAAAATATTCTCATGGCTGATAAAGCAAGGCCCCAGCGCTGTGTCAGGCATGCTGAGAAGCTGTTATGTTTATTAGTTTATTTTCCTTGCAACTTAATTTCACTTACCCTGTATTACCTTATTTTTTTTTCAATATTAGTTGGAGATTATTTTTGACATAATTTATTTTACATCGAGAGCAACCTCCCTGACCGCACAGTAATTGTATTACTATGGTCAGGGGTAATTCCATTGTATGTGAAGTGTTTAATTTTTTTTTTTTTTTGTATATTTTATGGAATAAATCTTCTTTTCATTTCATTTCATTACTTGAATGTCATAACAAGGTCGGTAATATTGTAATACTCGGCCGTTAACGCTGTTAAAAATGCCATCTCCCGTTTTCTTATCGCTTTCGCCTCTCAACATTTTTGCTACTCTGCCACCACTTATGGTCATTGATAGGCGTTAGCAATACTATAATCCATTATGTATAACCCATTAAATGTATCGAGGCCGAGCCTTAATCCGTTGAAGGCAGCAGAAATATCAACGGTACATTGTACGTAAATTATACGAGAACTAGACAGTGGGCTTCCTATGAGCTTATTCGCCCATTAACAGGTCCCGACTACTCGTGTTATAGGACTGGTCAGACTTGTTATCGGCGGCCGGCATATTTCACGATGTGCGCTCGCACTGTCAAACGGCTTCGCATACGAGCTTCTTATAAAGGTCAATTTATTAATGGACAATAGATAGTGAGAGTGTTCGAAACGGGAATCTCAACTGCACCGGCAAAATGGACTTTCTTCCTAAAAAAAAAATTAATAAATTAATAAAAAATATAATAATGATAGATATTATATAACTACTGGAATTGCTGTCTTTTATCCAAATAGTGTTTCGTGTCGGCTAATTATAGCTGATGTCATCTTGCCGTACTTCAGTGCGCGAAAACGCTCATCGATAAATATCGAGCGCTAGTAAAAAATTCCAACTCATACCGAATTAGTGTTATTGGCTAGTACTCGCTTACAGCTCGGGCAGACGCTCTTGAAGCGATTAGATAAGGTGAGTTGCGTGTTGCGATTACCAATGTACCGACAGAACAAGTACGAAAACCTAAGGTATTATTATGGTTCTGCGATGGCGTTTTTCTTTCATTTTGCAACGGGCCCAATAATGAAACGAGCTTTTATCGCTAAGTGCAACTAGATAAGGCCAATTTTGACGAGGAAAATGCGGACTAAATTTGTTTAGATTGGGAATTTATAAAAGGGGAAACCGAAAGCGTAGAATGGAATTAGTAGATTTATCCATTTTCATTTAGCACGAAATCGGAACGATGACACGATTTTAGAGTTAATTTATGCGAAAATTTTCATTCCCACAGTCTTAAATAGGTAGCAATTTTTTTTTAATTTTTGATTCGCATTTTTAAATTTATTTCAACAATATTAGTAAATAACGCTGAAAAAAATTGGAACATTGAAAATTTTTGGTTCGTCATTTAGAAAAATGAAGAATATTACGAATAAAAAAAAATTAAATTTTTAAATATTACGAATTAATTAATTGTTTTGGATTTTGAAAGGCTAAATGCGGTTTTTATTATCCCGAAAAATTTTACTGGAAATTTCCGATAGAAATGAGGTGAACTTGGCGTCGGACTACTACAAATATTCGCCGCTGTCGAGGAAAAACTTGGAAACAAGTCGTTACACGCGTCATCAAGTTAGCGAGGAAGCTGAATTTCTCGTTTTCCAACGAGGAAGGGAAAAGGGAATAAATTTGTCGTGTATTAGGTTAACGTTAACGAAACGATGCGAAGATTTTACATAAAAATAGGCCTATTAATTATTCCTTTAACCCTGAGCTATACTCGCACGCTGTACTCCTCTTATGTAGAAATAAAGAACACCTATGGGTCTTGATTTTTTTCTTCCCAACCTCTAGGATAAATTGCTTTTAAACCGTTGCTCGGTTAGACCTCCCTGAGCGGAACGTTATAGATAATTGACGACGTAAAATCGCTCGCTGGTGTTATAAAAATGCTACTTAGGCCCGCTGATGTCGGATTACCGGCAATGCAGGGTTAATGAATCGGTTGAACTTTTACCAGTGGCGATCTACTAATCAACAACTATAGGAGCTAATGGTCGAATTTTAAAATCGAGCGAGAGAATATCGATGATAGAAATTGTAACTTATTAATTAATCGACAAACTTGTAATTAAATTGTAATCGCGATTTCTCAGCTGTCGAGGCCTCGAGATGAAGGAAAACCTAGCGACGGGAGGGAATTATTTAAATACAAGATATAAAAATGTAAAAATAACAGCGAGTAAAATGAGACTTAAATAAGGAAGCAACTCGATTGTATAAATATAAATAAGAAAAGGAGATAAGAGCTATATAGTAATAAATCAAGTTGAGGTATTCCCCTTCCCCCAAAAATTATATATAAATTGATTTCGTTGGTTCTAATGAACTAAATAATTAATTAATTGTTGAGATAAAAGAGGGGGAAAAAGTTGAAATAATAGAAAATAACTTGGCTCTTTTCTCTCAAGAATCGATTAATTATTTATTTATATATATGAGTAAATATATATTATGCAGTGCTTGTTTTTTAAAAACTCCTACGTTCAAGTTTGGAAAGAAGATGCGATAAATAAAAATTATATCAATATATTATTATATAGTTCTATTTGACACCGTATTACGCAAAAAACCGACGTTAAGTAACGGCTACATCTGCGAGGTGAGCACGCTGTCAGGAAGAATAAACAGCTTATCAGCTATCGAATTGTAGGAAACGATAACAAAATCTGATGAGCCTTCGAGATGGAGGACGGCAGATGATTACGTAACTCGCGGTTTTCCGGTGGCGGCGGAAACGTTAATTTTTTAAAAGGGCACGAGAGAAAAAAAATCGAACCAAAAAACCTTGAAATCGCGTACGCCCGAATTAATTTTTTTCTAACTTTCAGTAAACATAACCGGCCTTGTTTCCGAATCGGTCGAGAATTCTCGTTTTTTTTCTCACACGATTAATTAAAACAATAATCGGTACTCAAGAGACGGACCAGGTGACCCTCCCATTTGCGGTTTCGAAAAGTGAGCTCTCTGTCGGTTTTATTCTTAATTTCGCAACCGAGCGCGTTGCCTCAGGACCGGTCGACCGCCAAACTTTGGAGAGTATAGGTTACATCGGCAAAGATTATTCACCTATAGGAAAATGCATTTTTATAGGCATCCGAGCTAAACCCAACAGTGACATTGAGGAAATGCGTTTTCGACTTGCGATCAAACCAACATAAAATTACAATTCTACGTCTGATTTACTGTGGGAATCGTTAACTATTCAAATTTGAACAGTACTCTATTTGCGAAGGATTTTCAAAGTTGAAAAACATGGAAACTTGTAGTGCTTAAATTAGTAAAAACTTAAACTGGTCGTCACATTTCCGTCGTTTTGACGTCAAATTCGGATTCGGCGTTCGATTTCCTATAAGAATAGCTTTCGAAATCGCTTGAAAACGAAAATTTAATTTTTCACCCAGCGGAGCTTGAAATTTCGGCCGGTGAAGAACTCGATTTACGGAAAATAATTTCTGTGGCGCTGAATACATTTTTTTCACCGAATTTTTCGCTATGTACGTGTGTAAGGCGTTCGAATGAAGACTCCTGCATAATAAAACAATCGATTCGCATAAATTTTGACCCCGAAAATCACGGTTAAAGGTCAATTTTCGAGAGTTTAAAAACCGATTTTTTTGGGCCATTTGCAAATTTTTCCGAGAAATAAAAAAAATCACGGATATACATCTCGGTTAGATACAACTATCCTGAAAATTTCAGATTTTTATCTGTATTGAGAGTGGAGTAAAAAATCGTTAACTGATCGGTTCAGAAAAATCGCAGGGGTACCCCTTGGATTTTTTGCGAAAAATTTTTTGAAATAGATTTAGCTCAAATTCAGCATAATGATAGTTGATGATGTGTATATCAATAATATATGGTTCATTATCTGTTTCTTTTGCACTAAATAGATGAAAAGAACGTTTTAAGTTGAGAAATGTGATGTTTTCGTCTATAGCCTACTAATATTATTGAATAACGCAAAAATGGGTGAAAAATTGATAGGTACATTACATGGGGAAAATGTGGACAGTTAAATTACCTATCTTTTGGTATATTCAAACGTCTGAAATGATGAATTTTTTTTAAGTTATCCACTATGCAAGTTAGAAATATTGGAAAACTTAAAAGTTGGACTGCCTATCTCGGCTACAACTTTGCACAAGTTGATAAATCCAATATTTTATGATGTTTACATGACAACACCTCCACCCACATACCAAATTAATAATAATTTATAGCAACTACTAATAATAAATCTATAAATTACTCCTCTCCATATACAGATATACAAACTACTATATAATATGGTAGTGACAAGGACAACAATGCTATCACCTAGAAAATAAAAATTTAAAAAAACGCAGCAACGCAAACGCATTGACGAAAGCCTGTGAACCATGCTTCAAACCTCTGAAGCTAGTAAAATTATAGCTTTAGGCTCTAAGACACCTCTAAGCTCTTAAAAACCCACTCTTCTCTAGATCTATTAACGTCCGCATAAGTCGACGCTAATATTCTTTTATCTCTCTTTGTTGCAGATATTCTCTTCGAAATCGGAACTTCAGTTACACTCGCAGCTGCATATGCGCGAAGTGAAGCCGTACAAATGCAACCAGTGCAGCAAGACGTTCGCCAATAGCTCGTACCTTAGTCAGCATACGCGCATACACCTCGGCATCAAGCCGTACCGTTGCGAGATCTGCCAACGCAAGTTCACGCAGCTCAGCCATCTGCAGCAACACATCCGAACGCACACCGGCGACAAGCCGTACAAATGCAGGCACCCCGGTTGCAACAAGGCGTTCAGCCAGCTGAGCAATTTGCAATCCCATTCGCGCTGCCATCAGACGGACAAGCCGTACAAGTGCAATTCGTGCTACAAATGCTTCAGCGACGAACCCTCGCTCCTCGAGCATATTCCGAAACATAAGGAGTCGAAGCATCTGAAGACGCACATTTGCCAGTACTGCGGCAAGTCGTACACGCAAGAAACGTACTTGACTAAGCACATGCAGAAGCACGCCGAGCGGACGGACAAGCGGCCGCCGATAATCGGCATACCCCGAGTCGCCCTGGTCGACAATCCGCACTATTGGGGAGGCAAAGTTTCCCCGGACACGGCTAACAGCTTAGTCGACGCGATGCAGCAGCAACAGCAGCAGCACGAAGTTGGCGCCTACGGCAGCAGCCAGCAAAACGGCGTCCTTTCCGACCATCTATCGCACCATCGGAACGACAATATGAACGGCGACGATGGTGTCATGCGAGGCATAGCTCCTCCAGCGCCTCCGCCCACGCCTTCTGCAGCGTCGCCGCTTAGCTACCACGATTCTAGCGCTATCAAGACGAACACGTCCTCGGCGTCAGCCTTCACGCCCATACAGTCGACAATGGGCATGGCCGCAGCGCATCATCACCACCACAACCACGCGGCACACCATCACCAAATGTCAGCGGCCGACCACCATCAGCACCGGTCTGCATATCTGTCCTACAATGCCATAGCCTTCCCCGGCGCCAAAATGGGCCAGCTTGGCGTACAAACGTCGATGGCGTCGATGGAAATGCCGAAAGCTCCCGGCGGTGGCGTCGGGGCGACGAACGGCTTTCCCAACCAGCTGATATCTTTACACCATATTCGCAGTTACGCTCACCAGCCGACGCCAGCTGCGCTCATGACCACGGAACACATTCTCCAGGGCCTTAAGGAGAAGGGGCAATAATATTACGTTCCACCAACGTCGACTGATTTTCTCTAATATTTTACATTAAGGAAATGAAAAAAAAAACAACGGATTTTCAAAAATATCTCAGTCGCAGTTGCCAAATACGTGCCAGTGCTCGAACAGAAATGATAAACCGCAGTGACGTTCGCCCTCTGTGTAAATATCCCCCCCCCCCAAAAAAGGAAGATTTTGCGGTGAAAACGCGGAAGAGATTCTGTGTAAATTATTTTCAAAAAATTCTTTACACCGTGTTCATTTTCAAATGCATGTTGCATAATGGCTCTCAGCCTATTCCCTTGTGTTTCAACGTTGACAAGTTGCGAGCGAATTTTTATCGTACCTACGTACTTAGAAAAAGAACGAATTATTGAGATTGTTTAAGTTTGGAAGCAAATGTTTTCGAGTTTCTGCTTCTTTTGTTCCTCTTTTTTGTTACTTTTAATACATTGTAAATAGCTGTGTCTACATTGTTTTCTCAATGTACAGTTTTCATCGTCGTAAGTTTCTAAGGATAATTAGTGGTAATTTGGACAGGAAAAAAATTTATGTGGAAAACAATATTTTAGTCTCCTCTCTTTTCTTTCATTAGTGTATTCTAGTTGTTTCCCTTTCCCATACGCGCTTGGAAATCGTTCCAAAAAATTAGGTTCATTTTCGACCCACCCCGGTCAAAGGAAAATATTTAACTTTATTTATTTACAAGGTTTTCACTTTTTCATCAATTTGAATTGACTGCTCGTCCATAAAAATCGCACATTTTTCCGAATATTTTTCGGCAGTCGATTCAACTGTTGTAATTATTAGCCGGTTGTGTTCTTCGATTTTTACCAATAAATAGTTAATTTTCCGAAACTATTTTTTCTTGCCACATCGGAACGCTTCGAAAAATCAATTAATTTTTTTTTTTTTTTTGTCGATAATTTCGAAAGAAAAAATTAATTTCCTAGCTCTATTCGTGAGAGCTCTATTCAGTGAGTATAGTAACTCAACTGAAAATATTCCTCTGAAGCTGCTAAATTTCAAGAATTCAAAATTCATCATTTTCACAAGATATAATTTTTTTTAGCGAGCTGCTTGTTTTTGAAAAATAATCTTACATTAGGGGTGGGTAGGAACGAATGAAATTTCGCCCCGGGTAATCATTTCAGATCTCTATTTAGCGGTTCTCGTTTCGATTAATTTCTTAATGTACGTGAACAAAAAAAATGGTGTCTAGTGTTTTTTAATAATAACGCATTTTGTGGCGATGTCAGCGAGGAAATCCGACCTCTGTTTTTTTTCACAGGCAATCACACATAATGTCAAAAAAGGTGAAACATTGTAAATAATTTATTTTCAGAAGTAACACTGCCTTCGATTGTTAATTCGCCATTTCCTCCCCGATAGATGAGCAATTATAGATTTCCCACTTATCAATGTCGAACCTATACGTTCATGGCGAGAAAGATATCGGTAAAAATATTATAACTCGGAGCGTTCAGCGGGGTCGCGTTTTAAATTCGTTTCTCCGCTGTAAAAAATGAAAAATAAATAACCAGAGTCGCCCTTGGTTTAGTAAATATTCCGTTGTAAATTTCCTAGTTGTTATAATATTTTTTCTAAATACTTGATGTCATTTTGTCACGTAAATTAATTACAACAGCCTCGGTCTGTACTGAGAATACAATTCAAACCGCTTTCCTCGCCTGTTGGACGCTCTGTACATTAGATACGCCTCCGAATTCGTATATGAAAATGCAATCGTTCGAAAAACTATTTTTCCAACGGGTTTTTGTTTTCGAAATCGGTCCACGACTAATGCCGATTTCTCGCAGCATTTTCGATCACGAATTCGCCCGTAATGTTAAAATCAGGCTGAGTTGAATTTTAAATGGATACAAATCCGTTCTAATTTCTTCCCCAATACCCGACGAAATAATGGTCGAATTGAGAAATAATTTTGGAAAATTGTCTCGAAAGTTCCGTTTGCTCGCTATTGAAAAGAATCGATGAAGAGCTACACGAGTCCTTCACTTTTTTTTTGGGACTCCGCACAGGACTTTTTTGACCTCCTTCTCAATAGACCCTTCTTGAAACTCCCATCAAATTGCAGAGATTAGTCTTCAATTCACGTCAAAGATCAGTTTCAAGCTCTTCAATTCGACAACTTTCTGGACTTGGATATTTTCTAATTAAGTACACTCGTCTCGCTCATTTCTCTCAATTGAACTCAGTATATGCGAGCCAAAGCATAATTATTGCACAGCGTAAACTTGTTACGCAAAGTTATCGTTTCTGCAGCCTTATTTAGTTTTCAGCAGACTCAAGAACTGTTGAACTCGAATGAATAGTTTTGTAGACATGAACGACTGCTAGAGTTAAACGGAGTTACGAAAGTTATACCTAACTACTATATAATTTATAAACGTATAGAGTTCTTCAACGTCTTTCATCGTTTATTATTACTTGTTTCATTTATTTTATTTTGTTTTTAATTTTTTATTCATTTTATTTTCAATTTTTTTTTTTTTTTTTCAATTCTGTTGCTCCAATTTTGTGATTGATTTCACTCGTTTTTGCCCATCAATGGTTGTTTGTTTTTCTGCAAAGCGCATTGTTTTCGTTGTATTTTTAAGTGAAGCCGAACTGTCTAACGCAAAACAATTTCTTTTTCATCGACTGGCCATAAATACGCAATTGACGGAAATAATGAAAATTGACAGGCCGCAATTTGGACTCGCTAGAACTGTTTACTTATATTGAAAATATATATGGATATATAGTCAAGTTGACAACTTTTTATTTAAAAATGTTAATAAAGAATAATAATTAAGCGAGGAAGGCGATTTTTTTCTACCGCTTTTTTCTCCGTCCGACAGCCAATGGAATTATTCATGAAAAACAAAAATTACATCCTTCAACTTTCGACGAATCTGGAGCTTTCAACGCAGTGGAAAAAGATTCAAGAGCGGGCGAATAATAAATAAAAACTCCAAAATCAGCAATGTATTCAAAGTACATTTGAATTTTGTCAATCGTCGGCTCGAAAAATATTCGCCACAGAATACAAACAGTACAAAATCGTTGACATCGGAATAAATAAAATCGAACTGACAAAAATAACGATAAATTACAAACGGAAAGAACATATACTTAAAATGGTACTGGGAAATGGCAAACGATACGACTAAACCTAATAAGCATGGTATTCAATACGGCGAATACACAAAAAAGCTCCCGTAGGACCAAGCGAAATACATCCCTTTTAAAATCTAATCCCTTACAATTAACTATCGATGTACAATAATTTATTCCGAATTGCACAACCGTTGATTACAATTATCGGAGTATTTTTTAGGAATATTTCTCACGGAATGTTCTACAACCGGAAGCGAAATTCTGAGTATGGGAATGACTAGGATCTAAAAACGCTAGATTTCATTACACACACGCGTATATATAATATTTTAACGTAAAATAAAAATGAAGGAATGTCAAAAAAAAATTTTTTTGATCGGTTACATACTTAGAAAAATATTGGTAATATTGAGGGTAAGAATTCATGAAAAAATCTTCCACGCTCTTTGCAGCGACTAACCTGATCTAATTTGGAAGGCAGAGAGAAAAGGTAATGCGACGGTTAAAGTTCTTCCGATTGCAGATAAAAGGGATAAATAAAATCAACCAAACCTGGACATTTTTGAGGAGCTCAATAGAGACAAATCCGCGCCGCATACATTAGCGGTATTGATGGATTTGTCGACTAGGAAATTTATTATCATAGACACACGCGCACGATAAATTTGATGACATCCTATGATAATAAACAATCCGATCTATTTTGTTGCAGTATTTTTCTTATATCCCTCAGCGCTGAAAATGCTTGAAACAAAACTTTATACGACGAGCGTTCATCACCGTAATTTAATGTAGTTCCTGCTGAAGTACGATTTTCAGAACGCGTGGCGCCAGGAGTAGATTACTGGCACATGAAAACCACATTGCCAGGAACAGTCAAATAATAAATATCCCTCACGTCGGCGGCCGCATCGATTTTCGCATATTTTTGCTTCCAGGTTGCTACATAGCTGCACATTGAGCTCTATCATTTCCAGGACAAACCTTCATCCTTTATTCTGCATCATTTTTGGTGTATAGATTTTTCGTTAACTAATTTCACGATTTCATGAAGAGAAGCCCGAAGAGCGAAGAAAACAGCAATTCCTTTGAATCAAAGGTTCATCAATATAAAAAAACATAAGCTTCGATCAGGAAGAATAATTTGGAACGGCCACTCGCGAAGTCAAGACGTTTCAGAAGCAGGGTTCTCTTGAAAATATGAATCCAAAAATCCGCCAACTCGAAGCGAATTTAAATTTGGCACAATTTCATAAAAAATCGTCAGGTTCTAGTTACATCTTGGTCTCAATCTAAACAGCAACTGTATGAACAAATATTTGATTATAACTGAGGCCACGTTACCACAAAAACAAGATACAGCGCATAGTTCCATATCGATCGTACAGAAACAAGCGCTGCACACAGAATTAACACAATTATTGCAACCTTTTGAGGTAAAAAGATTATACCAACGTTGGTACAACTGAAACTTCCATTTCAGTGAACTACAACCAGGTCATCCTTGTCTGCAACCATTCTCGACTAGGACTTACAGTTCCGTCGTCATATGCGACGTCAATGCTTGAACCCTTTTGGCGTTACAGCTTTTACACAAGATGTGGTCGTCGAGCGGGTAGCATCCTCTTCCTTCAGCTTCTGACGACAATACAAGACCGCAATCCTGAAAAAGAAATATTACCTTGCCTCAGTCACTAGCTCCAATAGAAACCAGGGGTGTGCATAGGCCACACATTACATCAATATTTGAGTCCGCAAAGGAGTATGCAGTCATAAAATATCGGGATATTTAAAGTTCATAAATCAAAGTTAGAAGACCGAGAAAAATGAAGGCATGTGAAAGACCAGTGGTCTCCATAGATCACACAGTATTTCCATATTTGAGTCGATAACAGGTCTAACCAATTATAAAATCAAGAAACTCATAGAAAGACCCAAAAATACAAAGCTCAAGTAAAATAACTGATAATGCGTATTATTTGGAAGTGCTGTAAAAAATCAAAAAATGTAAAAAGTAAATGTAAATCTAAAATGTATAAATGTAAATGTAAAATGTAAAAAAATGTAAAAAGAAAAAGCTCATAAGCTGAAAGTACGGTTTGTGAGCCAATATATTTTTTTTCAATCAAGGGTCGTCTGCTTGCTATAACGAACATACAACACCTCGAACGTGAAAAAATATTGACTCTTAAAGCCTGTAAAAATCAAAAGAGTAAAAACTTTCAACGGTTTATCGCAGAATACTGCACATTCACTGGGAGAAGTTCTTTAAAAATAAAAAAAAATTCAGTTGCATTCATTTTCCCCGTTTCAGTTATGACGATTTTTGTGATTTTTTTACTGCAGACAAACGGACACTAGTTCTGTTCTGACTATAGTATTTTTTTTTTCTCCTAATTCTCATCTGCTTCGACTTCGACTTTTCGGACGATCACAATACTTCCATTTACTATGTAAAAATGGGAGTAAGGAAGATTTAAAAATAATCGGAACTCGTTTCAACACTTACTTCACACTTGTAGCAAGAAATGTGGAAGCTCCTGTCCAAAGCGACTACTCTGACAGTCTCTTCTTGTCCAGGTTCTGGCATGATAGGCTGCTGACACACGCAGCAACGAGGAGCGAATTTCCTGCAATAAATAACGCAATATGTAAATCTGAATAACACAGCCACGGTAAGAATAATGTCAAATGTTAATTTCTGAAACAAGGTGGAGTAAATTCTTCGCAGCAAGGACCAAGTACAGTTTGCTTAAGGACAATATTAAAATTCAGGTAGTCTGAAAGAAGTAATAGCTGATATTTTTGCTGCGAGAGGTGAACGGTACTCAAAAGGATAGAAGACAAATTCCACTGATTTCAAAAGTTATATAGTTATATCGGTTTCGGCGATTAGAGGCCTTTAGACTAGAAAGTCAAGGTCCCAACATTTCATTTTTTATATTTAATTTTATAATCCGAGGATCCTATATTTTTCCCCTATAGTAACAATATGACACAAAACACTACAACGACAGACAAAAATGCTCAATATTATACACAGAACTGTTACATTTAATCTAACTGAGTTTATGCCTCATAAAAACATTTTTATTGCTAAAAAGGGTATTGACCAATAGACCATTTGATGAGGTTCATTTTTTGGTTCTCTCAACGCCCTCAAGGAAATTTGCTGCAGAGAAGAAAAAAGTTGTGTACCAGCAAAAAAGAATGTGGCTGATCGTCACCAGGAACGCAAGTGTCTATCCCTAGTCGGAATCAATTTTTTTGCATGGGCCCTTTACAGGAAAAAAATTATAGCTTGACTGTTCAACTTACTTGTGGAAATCCTCTATACAGTGAATTTGATTGGTGGCGTCGACAGTGAAAGGAATGCCGTCCAAACTTTTTCCGCAAACGACGCAACAGAAACACTGCGGATGGTAAGGACGCCCTGTAGCGCGGAGGATTCGGTCAAGGATGGGGCTCAAGCAGACCGAGCATTTTTCCAAGGTAGCCTGAAAAAGAGGTTATAGTAGCACTTCGTACAAATGAATTAAAATTAACCGCCTTCTCAGGGTAACTAATGTCCAATGATTTCAACGATTGCCTTGTCTGGGGATATATTTATATATCAGTTCAATCAATCAATATTATTTTTATTTGTATAAACGTGAAGACATTACAGTGGTAGGCCATTTTCGAAAAAATAAAATGAATAAATTTTTGTGATTCCAATTAATATCAAAGAAAATAATTCTAAAAAATTTGTAAAATGAAACAATACTGAATGTAACATTAAAAATTATCAATAACCATCCCAGCGAACAGGGGACAAGAAATTGTATTAGAAAATAAGCACAATGAAGCCTAGGCAAAATTAATAAATAGAACCTTCGTTGGCAAAGATCGCTCTTTGCCTCACAACTAAAAAGACAGTTGAACAATTTTTTTTCAACCTCGATCACTTGTAATTGTTAAATTCACAGGCCAAACCATGTAATGTTGATCTTGAAAATTTACTAACCAAATAACCAGCTTCGCAGTACGGCTTTCCTTCAAGAACGTAGAACGGTTTCCCCTGAAGTTGAACAGCACAGTGATCGCAGGTGAAGCACTCGATGTGGTAAACGTTGTCCATGGCCGTGCAACCGTTCACTTCGCCGAGTACTCTCTCTCCGCATTTGCAGCAATCGCCCTCTGATGGAAAACAAAAGAGCTTTTCTTCAACAGAGGAACATTATTAGTTTTCTGATCCGCACATAATTGGGGAGCCGGCTCCAAAGCTGAATCAAAGAATGATTCAGAAGCAAACCTACAATATCAATTTGAAGTCAGCATCAGTCAAGAGTCCGAAGTAAAACAGAATATTAGGATAGTTCTAGGGATAATTTTATTACATATGCCTAAAAAAAGTTGCTATCTTTTATTGAGTTTTTAGGCCGCTTTAGGGAACCCCTTAAAGTTACATTTGCTGTAGTTTAAGAGTCTGTATGCGGTCTGATCTATTTTTACTACTTAGCTGGCGGTTTTGGTTTACCATTCAATAATAAACCATTGTAATCGCCGCAAGAAAAAATATTTTCTAACCCCCACTCAAAATTTAATGTTTCACATTTCAACGCATGTAGAACACACGATTTAAAAAAAATCTGTCCGTCCACCGTAACACTTTTCTGGCAAAACTACAAAAGCTAAATTCTTGACATTTTCACCAAAAATCAATCTCAGCCCAACAATGGCTCAATTCTTTGACCAAGTGGCTACTTCTAATTTAAGGGTATTTTTGCGGAGGTTCTGAGGGGGAGAAAATTCCTGTTTTCCCACGTTTTTCCGAAGGTATATTTGGCATCTATTTCTATCGATTTTTGGACGCAGAATCGAATGAGACCGATGTATGAATCGATAGCTTTAATAATTCTCAAGTAATCACAGCTTTCGTATTCAATTTTTGGGATTTTCAGAAATTTTGCACAATGGTAAAACTCGAGAATTTTTAGAGCTATTAAAGTTGTACTGTACTCTTTGGAATGGTAGTCAATCTCTTCAGAATTCATTTGCAGCGTTTTCTCCAGCCATCGTCTCATTGGCTTTTGTAGTTTGCTAAAATAAATAATTCACTTTTCTATTTACCAGATGGGCTATGAAACTTCCGAATAACAACGCAACGTTGTACCTATCTGCAATTGGATACTTTACTCTGCTCAGAGCCCCTTCGTCGTCGTCTCTCGTCTATACTGTGATGTACAATTAGTTTATATCTGCCGGAGAGCAGTTTTTATATTCAACTTACCAAAACTGTCTGGATCCGCTGTTGAGGAATTCATCGACTGAACTAGGAGATCAGTCAATGCATCGACTTCAGCTTCGTGAGGAGAGCGCGTATTCACGCGAGAGGGAGTATAGAGCGAGTAGTTGGAACGAGAAGACATCCCGCTGGCAGGGCGAGGAGTGATTGGTTCATAAATTGAGTCGTAAGTTGTTGATCCCTGAAAGGTGCGCACAAGGTAACAAATAGGCATGAAGTATCAATGTCTTGGTAATTTTAAGACCATCTAACACTCGATTATTTCAATACTGGCAAAATGGGTGTATCATGGTTCGGTTAAATTCAATCCTCAACTAGTAACTCCTCAACACATTCAATGTGAATTAATTCCCGTTCATCAAATACCAGTTAATTTCAAATTAATTTAATTCTATTTATTTTTAATTTCATTTTGTTAAATTAAATTTTATCTCCCAATATTTATATTGTGAAAATTAAAAATAGGGACACGTTCACATTTCAGAAACCCTCCAGCACCCCTCCCCAGGATAAAAATAGAGTCGATAGTCGGGGAGGGATCATCCTACTAGTGTATAACACGGCCACGCGGCTGGCGAACTGTTGCCCTCCCAGATCCACAGGCCGCACTGAATGCGCTAACCGAATGTTGTGCACATCGACAACGTGTTATTACCTGAGAAGACGGAGCATACGTGCCGTAGTCAGGAAGGTTGTTATTTAGAGTGGCTCGTCTCAATTCGGAATAGCTGGAGCTCACAGGAGATGGAGGTGGGGGAAAATCGGCCGGAGGTGGAGGGAAATTGTTGTAATCAGGCATCTCTGGCATTGGAGGTATTTCGTCTGAAAATATCAATTACAGTTGATATTTGTCTTTATAGCCGTTGAGTTTGTGGTTCAATTTTGTTGTACTAAAATAATTTTAACGCACATAATGATTTCTGACTTTAAGGATAGCCTAATATTTGCGCGTATGCAGCAATGGTTCAATTTTATTTTCTAGTACCGAAATAATGCAAAAAATCAGCTTCAGGAATCATGTGAAATTAGAATCAGAGACAAACCGATGTTTTCGTAGCTAGGAACATTGCTATATGTGCTCGTCTTAGCCTGCGGAAGATCGATGTTGCTGTAAGTGGCGTTTTGCGGAGTCAACTCGAGTTTGCTGTAAGTTGCAGTGCCGTGCGAAGGAACGGTAATGTTACTATAAACAGGCGCTTGAGGTTCAGCTTTACGATAGCTTGTTGGATTATTGGTGAATATTTCCGCATTGCTGTAGGTGTTTGTCGAGTCAGAGTCTTCAGCTTCTTGGGGCGGATAATCTGCAAAATAGAGTGAAAACCATGAATGTAAACAATATCAAGTTCATAATGGGCCACAGTTACTTCAGTGGAAATATCCAAGAAAAATAAGTTGAAACACGGCAAGAAAATTGGTTTAAAAAAAATGGAAAATATTTTCGACAAAAAGCATCAACATATCAACACAAATTCTCCCCATTTCTAACAGATGTATAAGAAAATTGGCAGCGCTTACCAACGTTTGAATAAATTGGTACCCCTGGCCGCTTTTCAGGCGAGGTGCTTTGAAGAGGAGATGTAAATAAGGGTTCGCTGGGTCCATTGACAGCGTAGCTCTTTGGGACCTGTAAAAAAACCAGTGGTGTTCATAGATCACACAGTACATCCATGTCCGAGTCGGTAACAGGTATTGTGACTCTAAAAAGAAATTCACTAAAGTATAGGGGCGGAGTTATTTAATGTAACCGGATGAAGAAAAGATTTTGATACGAAAAAGGCACTGTCATAGTTTTTAATGTAAGAAGCGTACAGAAAAACAAAGGTGTATTAATCGACCAGGCCAGACGATCAAGAAAAGAACAGATGATGAGAGCACATCTGCCTAGCAACCGCACATCACCTGTTAGTCTCTAATGAAGAGGAGAATTTTCCGTAACACACTCCCACCTGATGAATGGACTGAATCACCAGATAATAAGGGAAAATTCTGCTAAATCTTTGGGAAATCAAAATTTTAAACAACATTCACTGGTATCTTATGGGAATTTTAACTTTTCTACCACACCTAGTGACACCGGTGAATTCCAATTTCCTGGGTTTCTTCTGCTTGTTCAAATTGGTATTGACATCATGCCGGACGACGAAGTCATCATCCTCGTTGTCAGATTTGTAAGTTGGATCTGCGGCAACAGCGTCTACAGTCGAGTCAGTAGCACAGTCGATGGAGAATTCCAAAGGATAGATGCGTTGAATAGGGCGTTGAAGTTTTCCTCCCAAAGTCTTCAATTCGACGAGCCGCACTCTACCATCACGTCCCCGGATTATATTCTCTACGACAGCCAACGGCCAGTGCAGTCGTTTGGCATTCTCGTTTTCGACAAGCACAATTTCTCCCACCTTAGGTTCCCTCGTCTCCTTCGAAGTCTTGGATGCGAAGATCAGTTGTCCCAAATATTCAGCCCGGAAACGTTGACGAAGTTCTTCGATGATCCTCTGACGGCGTCGCAAACGTCGATTTAGGCTACAGCTATTGATATAGTCCAAGTCTGGTACGCCGACCTCACGAATCTCTTGCAGGAACATAAGTGGGGTAATTGGAACTGGATCCTGAACATTGTCCGACTGGTACGTTATCGGCCTGGAATTTATCAAGGCTTCACAATCACAGATAACAGTGTACAACTCTTCCTGTTTCAGGCTTGCCCGGCCCAGATTCTTCCGAAGCAACACCTTCAACATTTGTACCACACGTTCAAAAAATCCACCCCACCAGGCAGCAGTCGGTGGATTAAAACGCCATTCGATTTCTTTCAAGTCACCATATTGCGAAAGTCTGTTCCAGTCAACTTCCCGAAGAGAATTGGCCGTGCCTTTAAAGTTGGTTCCGTTGTCTGAGTACAGAATTTTTGGCCTTCCCCGCCGAGCAATGAACCTGCGTAAGACCATGATGAAAGACTCGGTGGACAAAGAATTGACCAGATCAAAATGTACTGCGCGATAAATGGCACATGTGAAAATGCAAACCCAAACTTTGGAGCCATCGTTCAAGTAAAGAGGACCTGCAAAGTCGGTACCGGTCACTTCGAAGACGACGGCATCTCGAACGCGAGCTTCTGGCAATGGAGGGGTTTCAGTTTCAAAATGTTTGGCTGCAAAACGCTGACAAACAGCACATTCTTTAGTGATTCGCCGAACAGCCTGACGACCTCTGACAATCCAATACTTTTCCCTCAAAACATTGAGAAGGTGTTGGCCAACGATATGGCCATTCTGACTGTGCTGCCACCGAATTAACTTCTCGACAATGGGATGAGCTGAGGGGAGAATCACAGGAGACCTAAAGTTTTCCGAATCTTTTCTGGCCCAAATTTTAGTTCGGACCCTAAGCAGGCCGTCTTTATCATATTGAGGCTTCAGTTTTTTAATGTTTGAATCCTTTTCAGCGAAAGCTGTTTTCTGAACCAATCTGAGGATCCATATTTCAGCTATTTGGACTTCGTATAATTTCAAATCTCCACTAGTACAAGAAGCATTAGCCCGTGCATTGTTCTTAAAACGAACGATCCATGCCACAATTCTGCAAAGCTTCCAGTAGCAGCTCACTTTGGCAGATAGAGGAAATAAATCCGCAGCAACGTTTGCACACGTAACTGTTGTCTTACTTCGCTCCGCAGCAACCTCAATTTCATCAACAGGTGATACGGCAGTAGGCCATTCATTTTCAGGCAACAGCAGCCATGGTGGTCCCTCCCACCACTTTGACTTGAGAAGGCAACCGGCTGAGCACCCTCGGCTGGGAAGATCTGCAGGGTTAACACAGCCAGGGATATGATGCCACAATGCTGATTCCGTTAAGGTGCAGATTTCCTTTACGCGATTAGCTACAAAAACAGCCCAGGGTTCTTTTCGACAAATCCATGCAATTGCAGTTGCTGAATCACTCCAAAAATATTTCTTATCAACTTGTCCAAGAATCTGCTGAACACTGCGGTACAGACGTGCTCCCACTGTTGCTGCCAAAAGCTCAAGTCGAGGAATTGTAACCTTTTTCAATGGAGCCACACGTGCTTTTGCTGCTACCAATCTTAAAGAGACAACACCTCCATTTTCTATTCTAAGGAAGACCACTGCAGAGTACGCTGTTTGACTAGCGTCACAAAACGTGTGAAGAGATCTTTGCTCAGCATTTGTGGTATACGCCAACCAACGCGGTATCTCGATCCTTTGAATTGTGGGTAGATCGACTAGCCATTTCATGAACTCTTCTCTTACATCTTCAGACACAGGTGTATCCCAATCGCCACCACATTTCCAAGCACGTTGGATCAATGTTTTGGGAATGATAGTAACAGGACAAGACAAGCCAATAGGGTCAAAGAGTCGTTGTGCCGCAGATAACATTAATCGCCTGGTGATCAAATGCGAGCTATTTATGTCTGAATAATCAGGTAAATTGATTGAGAGCCGATCAGAATTTTTGTTCCATTTGAGTCCCAGAACAGAAACTGAAGGATTTTCTTCTAGATTAGAAAAGGAATGTTCCCATCCACGTAACTCAAAACGGGCTAATGACATCAAGTAAGTCGCATCTTCAATGAATTGAGAAATTTGTTCCGGATCTGAAATACTGCCAACAAAATTGTCAACATACATAGAATTCTGTAACTTTTCGACTACACCTTGGGGTGAATTCAAGGCGCCGATTTGAATTTGGGAACTGCACACCTTCAAATGATGATCGATTACAGCTGCTAGAAGAAATGGACTGCAATTAACACCAAAAACGACCCGACAATGTCGGTAGATTATTCTCTTGTTGTCGGTATCTTTCCAGATGAAGCGTAGGTAATCGCGGTCGTCTTTATTGATAGAGATCTGTAGAAAAGCTTTCTTTATATCCGCTATAATGCCAATCCTCTCTTTTCTGAAGCGTAAGATTACGCTCGGGATAAGTTCGATCAAATTCGGCCCAGCTTCAAGACGTTGGTTCAGTGAAAAGGCACCCTTTTCCCTCGCTGACGCGTCAAATACAGGGCGCACTGGTGTGGTACTGGAGGATTTAATTACCGGCCGGTGAGGTAAATAATGACCTTCATCCCAATTATCAGTTGGAACAATCTCGATGATTCCATCATTCGACCAGTTATCAAAAATGTCGGCGTAGTCTTGTTCGATATTAGAGGAACGAAGTTTTTTCAAAGTCGACTGTAATCGTTTTGACGCGAGTATGAAATTGTTCGACTTAGGAGGGTGATCCAACCATGGTAGCGAAACTTCATAGCGGCCATCAGGAAGTATGCGAACCGTTTCTTCAAAATGTCGTCTCGCTTCTTCAGCCAATAACTCCTTGGTTTTTATCTGTGCTGAATCTTCAATGCCAATTGTATCCAACCTCCATAGATCCTCTTCCGAGTAGCTAATCGTCGCGAGAGATACATTTGACGTCAATAAACCTTGGTCGAGGTGAGGGATTTTGCCCATCAAGGTCCACCCCAAGAAAGTATGCAATGCAACTACTCCGCCAGAGAGCTCTACTTTGCGTCCACTCATGAGCTTTCCTCCTACGTCTGCGCCAATCAAAAGGTCTATTGGCCCATTTTTCTGATCTGTCAAAATGATCCCTTTCAATTCTAGTTCAGGTAACAACGAGGAAATAGGAACAAAAGGGACAGCATGACAGATAACTTCAGAATCAAGTACGTCGAAATTACATGCGTACTCTCTATCGACGCTAACTAGATGAATTTTGTAGCATTTGTGATTTTGCGGCTTTGATCTGGTACCACCAAACAGGGCATGTTCCATTCTTAATTCTCCCACAGCTGTAATATTTAGTCGAGAGGCAAGGTCTTTAGTTATGTAAGAACGCTGCGAACCACTGTCAAATAATGCGCGGATGGTGACGCCAGGAGATCCTTTGACGTGAACTGATAAAGTTTGCAACACGACTGAGTTTTGACAGAAATTGGACAAATTGTGATCTACTTTGGAGAGACGCTGCGAGTCAGTCTTCGACTGGCGAGTGACCTTACGTTGGGGACACATTAGAGGAAAATGCCCACCTTCACAGATAATGCAACGCAATTTGGCTCTACAATTGTGTTTCTGAAGATTTGGTTTTAAGCAAACTAAGCACGAACGTTTTTCCTTTAAAATGAGCTGATTTTCGTCAATTGTTCGCGTGCGAGCTAAAAAACAATTTTCACTCACATGTGTAGATGAATCACAAAAAATGCACGAAGGGGTTAACGGAGTTTTTAGATTGACTAAGTCAGTTGCGGCCATAAAATTCAGCTTTCCAGCTTTCTGTGAAGTCGAAGTAGAAGGTCGAGTTTGAATATGAGACTGTACGAGCTCCCGTTCCTCATTGAAATTATCACGAGCAAGAAACATCCTCTCTTCACTCTCCACTTCCCTTCTTAGAAAATTCATCAACTTATTCATCTTATTGTTGTCTGCCGTGAACACAATCTCATGGTTCTGATCATTAGAAGAAATAATTTCTTTTCCCCATTCCTTCAACACAGTATCGGGGAGGGCGGATTCAACCAAAGGAGTCAACAAAAAAGTATACTTGTCACGTGCGACACCCAGAGTTTCTAGTGCGCGTAGTTGAGTTTCAAGCTGATCGTAAAGTGAACGCAGAGACATAGACTCACCTTTAGAACGTGTTAAAACAAGCTTCAATAAATCTCGAATATAAAGTTCGATGAGTATATCATCGCGTCCGAATCTCGACTTCAGCTGTTCAATAGCTTTAGTGTAATTGCCAGCTGACGGCGGAAAACTATTAACCATTTTCCAAGGCTCGGAATCTTCGACAAGATACATTAATAAATATTGGAACTTTTCTTCAGGGTCATATTCTTCGCTATCGTGTATGCGACGGAACATGGCCCAAAAGGAAATCCAATTACGTAAATTCCCATCGAATTTCTTGGGCAATAATTTAGGAAGTTTGAGGTGAGTTGGTTTACATTTTGCGGAAAAAACACCAGATTGAACCGAAACGTTGTCTGCGATAGATTGTAAATAATCGTTCATTTTAGATACATTGGCATTGAAATTGTCGCGGTAAATTTCTGAGGTGTCGTATTCTTTTGCCAACTCTTCTTGTTCTCCGTCACTATGCGGGGCCGAACTTAAAACTATATCGAAAATTGAAGAGTCAACTTTAAACAATCGATTAGCTTTATCTTCGAGCTTGGAAAAAGCCTCCTTAACTTTACCTGGACCAGCGTTCCCCTCAATATCAGCTTCTAACACATTGGCAGCCACTGTAAAGTTTCTTCTCAAATGCGTCCTTTCAGCTCTCAATCGCTTCAGCTGAGTTGATTCAGTCGCCATTTCGAAAACACGACGATTAGCAAATGGTTACTTAAACACTCGCAGTCCCCACAAGGGATGCCAAAAAATGTGACTCTAAAAAGAAATTCACTAAAGTATAGGGGCGGAGTTATTTAATGTAACCGGATGAAGAAAAGATTTTGATACGAAAAAGGCACTGTCATAGTTTTTAATGTAAGAAGCGTACAGAAAAACAAAGGTGTATTAATCGACCAGGCCAGACGATCAAGAAAAGAACAGATGATGAGAGCACATCTGCCTAGCAACCGCACATCACCTGTTAGTCTCTAATGAAGAGGAGAATTTTCCGTAACAGGTATAATCAATATACACTCAAGAAACTCACACAATTGCATCAACTTAGTAACCTACAGTTACAACTGAAAAACTAGCCAGGAGAACCAAAAACAGAAAAACGCACGAATTAGGTCAATAATGCAGAAGTGGAGTATGTGAACGTTACAGGCCAATTTTTGTGAAATGGGATCATTTTCATCTAAAGGGGGAATGAAGCGTACTTCGAAAATGACGTAAGCATCGAAATAGTGTGTGATATGAACTATACAAAACACGTTTTGTGAAACTGTGTCACTTTTATAGCAAAGAGACCCAAAAATCCGAAAACCGTCCAATTAAATGACCGAAAATGCTTACGAGGAAGTACTGAGTGTGACACAAATAATAATAATCATAATCATGCAATGTTCAGTTGACATAAAGACAAATTTAAACTCCCCAGGATTGAAACTTATTGACTTTCGGAGTGTGTAAAAATCAAAATATTATCAATACCTCATGGTTCCACGTGAGTAAAAATTGTAAAAAGAGCACTATAAATAATAATAATACTGTACCTCCATGCTAACAACACTGACATGTACATAGGTCGCCCTGAAGATGCCCGAATGGGCGAAAGAGTATCTGATTACAGTACCTACTACTATAAAAATGTCTTCCAAATTTGACTTTTCGGACGATTAGAATACTTCAATTTACTACGTTAACATTGAGTAAAAATGTCAGACCTATCTGTTAGTATGAAATACTGAACTGTTGCGCATCGTTTACAAAAATGCAATATTATACTACAAAAAACAACAATGAGCATTGCGCAACTATCATTATAAGTTGACGGTACTATTGTAGTTTTTTCATGCCATTCATATTATCTGCAATATAGCTACCATTGGCTGAGTGGGTTTTTTCGGCTTGGGAGGTACAGCGGGGCCGATTTTTTTGGGCGGCGCTTGCCCTTCGCCAGCGCTCAATTTGAGACCGGCCAATTTCTGATCCAAATATCCCGCCATGATTGGAAACTCTCTGCAATGAATCAATAAAATCAGGTTTGGTCAATTTGGAAAACTAAAAATACTGCAAATACGGCCTCGATGATTTGAACGGAAGACAAGATACTGAGCTCGTAGAAGCTACAGGTTATAAAGATAACATGGAAAAAGCAAACAAGATAAAGACAATTTTCAGCTCAACGCTGCAATTATAAATATCACGTAATTCAGTCGTGCCAATCGCAATTCTAGGGTTATTGGTTCCAACTATTATTATACTATTATCTACTAATAACTTCTATATCAAGACTTGAAGTCGCTCAAGATTTGTTTAATCGGTTATCAGTGACTACTTTTTCGAATAAAAGTGTCAATACTACTTGTCCATTTGAACTTTTCTACACCAACATTGACTGGAAATTATTTTCAGAAGAACAAACTGGAAATTATTTTACAAAATCTTATCTTTCTGCGTCACAACGCTTTCGAACAATGTTTTCGACTCCTGAAGCTCTCTATTCAACGCAACTGAGCACTCCGCATTTGAACCCTCAGCGATTCGCTGCACTTTTTTGTTCTTAGGAGAAAAAATGCAAGAGCGAGAATAAAACAAATGCTTCGGATGAGTAAGAGAACCGAGTATGAACCTTTAAACACATACCTTTGAAGATGAATCATACTTATTTGGACGCATTTATCTTTCTCTGCAGGTGCACATTAAAAGGGCGTTGTTTAAGATCTCTAGTTTACAAGACTCAAACGATTTCGTCAAATTCCTCGACGCTGCCACTTAGACTAGTAATAATAGTGACGAAAGCAATAAAATATAATACTCACAGAAGGCGCTGATTTAATTTCCGACGAGCAGAAAGGAGCTGCGACTGGACACGTAGATTGTGGTCACCACCTGTCGAACGTTTCCTTACGATGACATCACGATGCTTGATTCCCCTACAATCCGACTAAAACAATAGAGAACAGACCTAACCACGTTCAACAATGAGTCACTGGAATGAAATCGTATCCGAAATAGCTAAGACTCAAGTGGACATACCGTTCTACGTTTCCCCCATTATGATTCAACCACTTCCCATCAGTTGCTCAGTTCATGGAAGGTCCAACATCTAACATCAACTGCTTAGGGTTGGGACATCGACATCGATGTTTTCTAACATCGATGTATCGAACATTAAACATCGATGTCTAGGGTTCGATGTTTTTGGACATCGACGTAGATATCCCAATTTTGTTTTAATAGATGCTCTGTTTTTTTACTTCCATGTTTATCTTGTGTATAGAACATTCGAGGGGTTATTAAAACAATCCTAAGAAGGTTGTGGGAATCATTTATTTTATTTTCTCAGTGTGTACTCGGTGTAATGCTTTGGCAACACTGGTTTCAGGGTCACCTTTTGAGTTGATACCTAAACTTAAACGGCCTGTAATTTACTGAAAAATTAAAAGACCGGTATTATTTTTTATCAATTTTTTGTTGGTATGAATAAACATCGATTTTTTTCGATATATCGGTACCATCGATCGGCTTTCGATGTTTTAAACATCGAACATCGATGTGGAAGCTTCCTTCAACTGCCCCCAGATACAGGTGGCGCTCCACTCCAACGGCGTTCACTTTCCCTACTACAATATCGCAAGGTTTGAAAAACTGATTTTCCATATCGTTGGAAATCGCGATGAAAAAATGGAAATAGAAATATTGCAACGATTTGCGCAAAGATAATTATGAAAAAAGATTAATTCGTCCGTTCGATACGTCGAAACTATCGATATTTTTCGATAATTTAAGATTATTTTTTGCATAGTCGTTGAAGAGAGGCCGAGAAAATTAAAATTAATCAAACAATTTCGAGTGCGATGCCCAAGATCCATTCGTTGGAATGGAAATCCATCGATTCAGGAGTGGGAAATCCGAATACGAAAAGTAAAATATGTCTTCCGTGAAAAAGACTTTTAAATACGATACAAACAACAGGTCAACACGCGCGAATTTATATCCTCCTCTCTACAGATGCAGTGCACAATACGGATTTTTTCTGCAAAGTATTTTGTTAAAACTTTCTGACTCAGCTGTAATTGGCGATGTAATTCGTGAAGATTTTTATCATCACGTCGTGTTCTTGAATATCCAAATTCGTGTCATTCTTGTCTAATGCCTTTCCGAAGCCGTTATTGTTCATTATCCAAATTGTTATGATCATACCCGGTTATCATTCGTAGCTGTGAATTTCGGAATACGTCGCCGTTATGGAAAATTTCGGGTCGAATCATCAGCTCTTAAGTTCGAGCGATGCTGTCATCTACTTCGTCCAAGAAGGAAGTTCGAGTTTCGAAATGAGACGTGCGTATTCGGTAAGTTGACCATCAGTTTTTTTTTTTTTTTTTCGCTTCGACCATAGATCTCAAGTTTTGGTAATTTATTATGAACGAACTTTTGGGCTGCTTGTTAATTTGCAAAAAATGTCATCCAAAGAACCTTGCTCCTGCTATTAAATCGAAACACGATAACGTATTTCATTTTTGTAGTCGAAACAATCACTGGATTTAGATTCTTCTTGTGTCTCGTCCAACGTTTCTTGTAGTCTATGAAGAAAAATATACATTGATGACCTTCACTGCTCACTGACTCCCAAGCCAACCTTGTTATCAAGTATTGTCAGCAATTTAAATAATATTTTCTTACGGGGAATCGTCAAACGTGCCGTGATTAATTGTTTTAATTTTCAATCGAGTCGAGATTATTTTATTTCCGAAATTAAACTTTTCGACTTCGCCCCAATAGTTCCCAGCATCCTACAATTTTGAATTGAATCAATTATTCAACTTCTGTTATTCCATATTTTTCAGACTTGCCAAGAGGCGAAATTGAAGCCGAAAATCATTTCCGAAGAAGAATCCAACGCAGTACCGCCGGCTATGAACGTGGTTTTTGTGCTCGAAGAATTCTCCGGCAACACTTTCAAATCCCTCGCTTCCTCTGATAGCCTGTAAATCAAAGTCGCAGTTTAAATGCAAACATTCGTTTTCCCTGTTTCCAACGATGATTTCAGTTTCCAAAAATATTGTTTTCCAATTGACACTAGTTGCAGGGTGGTGGGTCCAACATGTCTCAACTTCTGTGTTGAAAACGAAATCCCGATACCGGACAATGGTTCGCCCGTCTTCAATATGGCAATGAAAGGGCTCGTTATTACTGCTTCGCGTCTTACAAAATCTCAAAAGGTACTTGTATCATTTTTACAGGCTAAATGTCAATTGGAAGGTTTGAGTGAAAATCATTTCGCCGGTAAATCGCAGTTAATCGATTCATCTGACAAGTATTATTTTCTCCTAGGCCTAGTAGCTAAGTAGTAAGCTCTATCAACACAGTAATTATTTTAATTTGTTAATTTTCTTTCCGAAGGAGGAAATCATCATTTTAATCGGTTACATGGGAGGAGTGTACACTGATCAAATGACTTCAGCGGCAACCCATTTGATATCAAATGAAGGGAAATCTCCTAAGTGTGAGGCGAGTAATTTTGTGAATGTGATTGTAATAAATAAATCGGGCGAATAAATGATACGATGCGCCGGTTTCATAATCATTATCGCAACTGTTTTATTCAAGCCTATCAATCTCCATTGTTGTTATCAAGTTGTTGTTGCTGTAATTCTAAGTGTTATTGTTACAGTGATCTCTTTAAATCCGACGAAATCTGGAGGTTATTGATTTTATCTCGATTTTTAGAAAGCTGTCGAGCACAAATTGCCCATTATGAGATCCGATTGGGTCAAAGCTGTATGGGAAGCGTCGAAAAAAAGAAATGTCTCCGCTTCCGACCAAGAGTTCTCCATCTACAGGCTACCTCCGTTCAAAGGAATGGTCATCAGCTGCAGCAATATCGCTCCGGCCATTAAAAATAAAATACAAAAAGTTGTCGAAGCTCATGGTAAAAATTGGAGTGTTATTAGTAATAAATTCAATTTTTTTAGTCACCTCGTTCAATCTTGTTTTTTTCTCCCCCTCAGGAGGGGTGTACACGGGACCTTTGGAGCAGAACAAGACAACTGCGCTTATTATTGGAGAGCCGGATGGAAAGAAGTTCCAAGCTGCCCAACTTTGGAATATTCCCTGCCTTACATCTGATTGGATTTTCGACTCAGCCAGTCAGGGGATCCCTCTCCCGTCGAAGAAGTACCTCGTAAATTCACGGCCCAAGTGTTCGACTCCCACGAACGAGCTTTCAAGTTAGTTTATTGACAATAATATGTGATAAAAAGTGATGTGATGATGTAAAATAGTCATCTGATAACACCAAACGTGTTGTCGAAATCGGCGTTTGATTTTTTTCAAGTTGTGTTTTATTCATCTGAATGATATTTTTCAGGTTTTATGAGCAATGATATGTCTTGCATACCGTTTGCCAACCTGTCCGCTAATAACACGATCGATGAAACGAACTCCACTGTATCCAGTGTTTCTTCTTTTGGAAGCCATCTGAAAAATATTCCTAAACCTCAACCTACAAAGCCTGGTAATAGTCTTTCCAATGTGAATATTTGCCTTTCGAAACTTGTGAATGTTTTTCAGCTTGCCAATCTCCTATTTTTCAGCTCTCGAATACAAAAAACTAGTTGATGAAATTAATTTGGCAGACGCTGCTGCTGCAGGGTTGTTTCTCGATGGTTGCAAGGTGTGTGTCTTCAGTTGTATTGAATCTTTCCCATTTTATTGATCAAAATTTTAATCTTGAATATACACTAGGTGTACCTCAGCGGCTTCGGTAGTCAGGAGTTTGACAAATTGAAGAAACTTATGAACAAAAGTGGTGCCACTTTGTTCCCTGAGATAAGCGACCGTCTCACCCACGTTATCTTGGGCGAATTCCTCCCAGAACATGTGAAGGAAATTGAAAAACTATCTCAAAAGTGAGTGACGTTTGTTGTGAAATAATTACTATGAAGAATTTTTTATCGTTTTCCAACCTCCGATCCCTCTTGCAGGCCGTTGGTTGTGAGCGTTGGATGGATTCTGGCATCTATAAGACTGAAAACCGCAGCCCCTGCGGAGCCTTATCTATGTTTCAAGCTGCCGGAACCCAAACAAGGGACAGTTACTAAGCTAGCGCCAACTTCTCCTCTAAGCCATAAGGTATTGAAATCTATTTTTTCCCAATTGAGTTTTTTTCTCTTTTTCCACTCATCACACAAAGCTCTATTCCAGGGATTGTCTCTTCTGAAATCCAACTTGACTGTCGAGTCGAATAAAAATACTGACGAAAACTCTACCTCCATTGGGAAGCCATTTGTCAAAGCTCGAATTCAAAGTGAGCCAATAGATCCAGTGCGACTCTTGTCTGTCGTTTTGTAATTATACCAAATGTTTGTCGACAAATCCCTTTTTTAGGGCAAGTTATAAGCACTCCAAACGACTTGGAAGATGACCTGTTGAATCGTGATAAACCTCATGAGCAATCAAGTCGTCCCGCAGTTGAAGCTACAAAAACTCCTCCAGCCAAAGAGAGTTCCCCAGTAAGACAATCAGAGATGTCAAACAGAGAAACAGCGGAAACAGAAATGAGCAACGACTCTTCCTCTTTAGCTATAGCACCATTCTTGAAAGGTATTTTTCGAATTTGAAAGTTTTACTGATTTATTATCAACAGATTGATAGGAGTTTAACGCCAAGCAAATTGAGGTTTCCTGGATTTACTCGAATCGAGATAATTTTTATTCGCCCGATAGAAACAAATCATGTGGTAATCTACTTTTAATTTTATGTATTTCGATCCATAGGTTTGGTTTTCTTGGTCATTGGCTTTGAAAACCCAACTAACATCATTGAAAGCCTTGTCGCCGTAGGAGGTAAAGTCGAATCGTGTAATTTCCAAGGAATCGCCGACTACGCTGTGGTACCACTGGATGGCGTCACTACTCAGCTGACTGCAACTGAAATAGTTACTCCACTTTGGGTGGTTGGTATTTTGGCTCGATATTTCAACAGCAATAAGTGCATTTTCTCGTTCAATAAAGATTCCCTTTTTCTCAAATTTCAGGAGGATTGCTACGATCAAAATAAATTAGTACCGATCGAGTACTACCATCAACCTGTGGCTCTGAAAAGCGCCGCTGCGCCATTGAGTGGCTGCGTAATTTGCGTTTCCGGCTACATCGGCAAAGAACGAACTTTTATGTTTCACTTGGCCAATTCCCTCGGTGCTGTGTAAGTTATGAAAAGGTTTATCGATTACAGTGTGCGCAAGCGAAGACATAATGCAGATGTCAGTTGCAGCTTAAGCCTGACTTTTTTCAAAGTGTATTGTTAAGTTTTTTGATTAAATGAAGAAGATTTGAATACTATTATGCATTTTGATTGTCACTCTTTTGCAGCGTTCAAGAATCGTTTTCAAGAAAGGACCATCGTCCTCGGAAGGATGTCCGAAAGTCGACACATTTGATTTGCAAGGTGATTAAAAAAATGTTGCCATCTTTCTCGTTTTAATAAATGCTAGATATTTCTACCAGTACATTGTAAAAACCGAACAATAGAATAAGTATTTGAGACAACTTTGGGATTTCTCATTATTATTTTTTTATTTATTTATTTATTTTATTTTTATTTTTTTTTTGTGCCACCAAGTAACTATTTAAGAATGAGCACTACGGATAAGAAGTCAGTACTGAAAGTAACCCTAATGATGCAATGTGTCTCAGAAAGCCAACGGAAGATTTTCTATAGTTATTAAACTGAAATAATAAGAATTCCAATCGTCTGGCATTTAATACTTCTCGAACAAGTTTTTGATTGTGGTGTTTGTTACCACACATGAGAATATTTTCGGATTATTAAGCGTTTTTAAAAAAACACTGGCATTTTCGTTTTAAGAAATTATTGCTCTTTGATTGTGACTGTCTCCCTTCGCTATTAACAAAAATATGCCTACTTGAGTAAGTATATTTTATTTTAGGTTTTTTGTTCGGGTCCTAGTTACTTACTCATAAGAATCTTGAATCACCTATCTGTGATCGTTATTAAGTCAGTTGTGAATAAAAGAAAGCCTAATTTCATATCACTTGATAAATAAAATTGACTTTTTACGGTTTCAACTTTATTTCAGTCATCATAATATCTCGTGCATTGGGTGTCCACTACTTCAACATTTAAAAAAGCTTTATGTCCAATACTAGTGAATCATTGTCTGACGAAAAACTGAACTTAAGGTTGTAGATGACTGTATATGGGCTATTCAAAATTGTTCAACGATAAAGCAACTATGTATGAATACAAAAGCATATCCAGAAAAAATTTTACGGTTCATTATAAAGCGTAGACATGTTAATTGCTCCAAAAGTCCTCAACATGTCTGCAATTGGGGCTGTTCCCATAAGGTGGGTAAAAAGCGGACTACGTTGCAAGGCTGTAGCGATACGATTCTTTAAATCGTTAGAATCACATCTGAAATGAGTTATAAAGCAGATATTTTTCCAGACTGCATCAGGCTCAAAGTACAACGCGGCCATCCAATGGGGAATCCCTGTTGTCAACGAGAGTTGGCTTCTCGCTTGCGTCTCATCAGGAACTCTTGCTCCGCTCCGACCGCATCAGTTTGACGATCGTGGTATGTTGATTAATAATCCATTATTACTCCGATCAGCTGTTATTCTAGACTTAGGGTTTGTACACTGGAGAAACAGGAAACTCAGACGCCCATTGTAAGAGCGATTTGATGAAATGTGCGAATAATATAACGAGGCATTTGTCTTAGGAGGTTCGCAAATGAAGCACCAGTGCAATGTATTTTGCAAAAATTTTCTCGAGCTTGTAAACTTCATCTTATAAGTACGGACGAATTTTTCGCCCGTTTTGATCCAGGTGAGCCACCTGTAACTCCTGTGAACCCGGCGATCCTACGTGTGAAAGCTACTGAACCAGCCGTTTCCTTCATTGATTCCACGCCCGTGCGTCCGGCGGAAGTCCAAAACTGCGGAAAAGTTGACGATACGGCGCGCGGTGAATCAGAGAACAAGAACAGCGATAGTTTTGTCAAGCCGTCTACAACCCCTGAATGGAACGCGTCAAGCCGAATCACACAGCATACTCCTCCTCGAACTACGTCGTCACCTGTTCAGATTGAAATTGGAGAGACTAATGAGGCGAATGACAATTTCAGCTTGCGTAATTCATTGTGCGACGACCTCACGGCGTTTGAAGGAGTATCAACTCCGAAAGACGACCGACTACGGGTAACTATCCTATTTTACGTGTCTTGGTTAATTTTTCAAAATCGTTTCATACATATTTGAAAAATTAATTTATCGTACCTCGCTTACAAATAATGCTTCAGTTTGGAATTGGAATTTTACAAGAAAAATGAGTACCATGGACGTCACTATGACAACTCGAATCACAATAATCCCTAATGTCCTATTGGGACCATGTGTCCGAAAGAAATCAGCTTCCTGCCTGTCTAATATTCATTCTCTTTCAGAAATCAATGCTTGGCTCTGCTGGGAAATCGCCGTTTCACGTTGACACCCCATCGACGCCGTACGGTCGCGTTTTTATGAAAGAAGGTGAAAACCCTAGTCCCGACACGAGGAAAAAGTGGAAAAAGTACATAGACAATCTGCCAGATATGCACGTATTAGCCGATTCTCCGGAGGTTCAAGAATTCAAAAGAAAACGACGTAGCACGGTAATGAAAAAATACTTTATTTATTTAGCCATTAGCCAATATTATATTTTTAATAATATTGTAAACAATTTTTACTATCATCACCTATATATTTTTGTGTATTATATTTTTTACATTTTAGGAAGATGAGAAAATTGGTTGGGGAAAAAGTGTAGTTGTTTCAACCTTGAAAAATAGCAATTTAATAAAATAAGAACACGCTCTGCCACCATTAGGTTATTTCCTCGTTAATCTAAGTGCCCTTTGGGCACTGACTGAACCGTAGAAATGCTTTCGTTTCGTTTTATTCACTCAAATAATTGTTGTTTCAGCCTCTCCATGTCGTTATGAAGCAGGTTTGGGTGAAATTTGGAAAAGCCGAAATCGACGGTATTGATCCGGTAACCGGCGATCTGCTTCCAGATGTAAGTCACTTCAGTTACATGCTTTGGAAGTACAAGTAGAAAATGAAACTCCTAGCATTTTCTTTCCCGAAAACGATTTGGATCTTAATTTCTCAAAAACATTTAGATTTGAAATGTTTACTGAGTGTTCGTTTTCAGGGACCTTTTGGCGAATGGGCTCATGAAAATACCCATATTAGATCGACTGTCAGCGAAAAACAACCGGTGAGTGGTAATATACTGAAGTCTATTAAGATTGAGAGTTATTCTTCTAACATATTCTTTGCCCCCTCAAAATTTGATGTTTTACGTTTCAAGGCATGTAGAATCCGAATATCCAATAAAAAAAAATCTGTTCGCTCTATTATTGAAATTTTCATAAAAAATCAATCTCGTTCCTACGACGGCCCAATTCTTGAACGACATTGCTAGCTCAATTTTAAGGGTATTTTTGTGGTTTTGAGGGGGAGAAAATTCATAATTTCCAAGGGTTTTTTTAGAAAAAGGTGTATTTGGTATCAATATCTATAGATTTTTGGACGCTGAATCGAATGAGACCATCTCGGGGCCGATAGCTTTATTGGTTCTCGAGTTATCGTAGCTTTTATGTCGAATTCGGGAGATTTTTTGAAATTTGACATGAGGGTATAACTCGAGAGTTCTTCGAGCTATAAAAATCGTTCTATACTCATTGGAATGGTCATCAAACACTCTACAGCTGTACGGTAGGAAAAAACATTTAGCTTTTAATTAGAAAATTAAGAAAAATAAAAATGATTAAAATTACAATAGTCGCTTCGGAGTTTTCCCTTATATTTACCAATCTGTTTTTCGGTTGGAACGTTCACACATGGTCGGAATAATTACTATCAGAAATGGATAGTCTTCTTAAATCATTATTGAAGCGAAGGAATAATAAACCACTGTACAATCATTTGCAGCGTTTTTCTTTGTCAACTCCGCCTCTGTATTATAATAATTTGGTAGTAATTATTTCTGCCTTCAGACACCACACGATAATGCGAAGGGGGTGAATTCAAGTATGAGCCGCGAAGCCCTTAATGAAGAGGTAAGCTTTTCGATTTCAGCAGCTTTACGCACGTTTTATTGCGTTTTCAGTGCATTTGCTTAATCAAGCGTCTATTCGTTTTCAGATGTCGACGCTAAAATCAAAATTGGACACATTCTTGTAAGCTAAGTTTACTTATTATTGGCTCTATTTTCCTTTAAACTCTCAGTTATCTTTATGTTTGATAATTCGAGTTGATAGTTGCAATATTCGGTCTTTTTTTAATTGAAGGAAGTCTTCACAGCAAAAAGCTACGGAAGAAGAGCTCACTACGCCATCAAATGTCCAAAGAGAGCCAGCCAACAGTGCAAGTAAATCCGCAGGTAAAAAATTGTCAAGATTACATCCTTTGATTGTCGCTCATTATTTTTCATATTTGGGTTGAAGGAGAGAAACACCGGGCGAATTGTTCTTCATTCTTGTATTTGCCATACACCAAATGGTTCTACAAAGCCCTGGTGAGGCCTGAAGTGGCGAAAGTATTCGTTAGTCGCCTGGTTTTTCTCCCCGTCAACCCAAATTTGACAAGAATAGTCATTTGTTGGCCAGTAATTCGTACACTGATTGCCTTTTTAAATCTGCTCAGAAAGCGAATGGAGCACCCCGAAAAATATCGAAGCTCAACCTTCCCGTTCAGAAATTTACTGGGATTTCGGTAAGCCAAGTGTAAGTGTCGCTCATGTAAATGAAAAATTACTGCTGACGTTATTTATTTTTTTACATTCCTCAAACGATATTAATAATAAAAGTTGCTGTACAGGTTTCAGTCCCAAGTCATAAAGGAGCGAAAAAATTGAAACTTAGCGACGCTGAGGCCGATCGAAGCATTGATGAACAGATGACGAAATTATTCGAAACAGAAAAACCCCAAACGAAAGAGGAAAAAAAGATTTTTGTTCTTTCGCAAGTGCCTGTTCGTAATATTTTACCGTTTTCAAATTACTCAATAGCTGATATTATTTTTCTGGTGTTTTTCTTGCATTATTTGTCTTTGGATTTCTGACTTGATTCAACTCCCCTTTCAGGCAGCTGCTAAAGACAAATATGAAAGCATTATAAAAAATCTGGGAGGCGAAGTTTGCACCACTAGTTGTTTCGATCCGAAAATCACGCATTTGGTGACTGAGAAAGTGCTGCGCTCTGAGAAATTGCTTTGCGCTGTGGCCAGCGGGAAATGGGTGCTGCATTCGTCCTACCTCACGCAATGTTATCAGTCACGCATGTTTTTACCGGTTAGTATGCAAAGGTATCCAGGTAATTATTTCTATCAAAGGGCTCCTTCTTTTTCAATAATTAATGTTGTGAGCATGGCCTACTGAAGACCGGCTTCTGTGGGTGAAACAGTTAGGGCGTCTGTTTATACTCTAAAAGGCTTAGGTTCACAACCCATCTACAAAGCCGATGTGGCCAGAAATTAAAAAGAGGGGCCTCGGAAGCTGGGGGAGACGCTACTTCTAGCCTAGTGACTTTGGGATCTTACCTCTTTCAGATGTAGTCTAGGCAGTTCACAACGAGAAGCCCTGCTAATCTTAAAATAGGCACTATGACCTGTAGGCTTCTTCAGGCGTGTAGCATGCCCAAGTGTGCAGCAAATACAACAGATCCACTAGGAGATCGCGGTTTCCACGAGCGTGAAATAGTAAAATGGTAGGGAGAGTCGCTCAAGACGCCCTCCTGCATTTCATTCTAGTTCAGTTGTACGTACAGGTTTCAAAAAAAAATCTTGATTCTTGAGAAATTTTTCTTGCGAATAAATGCATTAATAGGGAAAGAAACGATGGCTTGTTTTTTAATTATTTATTTATTTTTATTGGTTTCGAAGTTTGCGAGGGAGACTTCAAAACCAAGAAAATATGAAGCGACTACCCAAAAACGAAAAATATTCATTTTTAGTTTAATCTTGCTTATTTTTGTTTCATTTTACCCTTGTATTTTTTACAACTTGGTTATTTCAATTTTAGGAAGAGGACTACGAATGGGGCAATGACAGATCCCGGGACCGATTGCCTGCTCTTCAACCAAACACGACCGAATGGCATTTGGCTAGAGCAGTGCACAAATGGCGCGTCCGCAGGACCGATCTGGGCCAGCCTGACGCGTTTCGGCACTTCAAAGCCGTCATTCTCACTTCAGACGCAAAACTTCCTCAGTATATGCGCCTTTTGCAAGCTGGAAACGCCACTGTTCTTCCAAAAGAGTACGTTGATTTGCTAACCTTACCTAAGCCTACCTTATCTTGTCTAAGCTCGTGTTTCTGGTCTTCCAAGAGACCGGAAGAGCTATGAGCTTTGCTCTCACGACCCGAGAGCTGTCTCACGTGATTAACTGTTCTCTGCCGTACGAGGAGGAACCCAAAAGTAACTGGAATGTCCTTGTAAAACTTTTATTATTCCATATTTTCACACCAAATTTTGGTGTTGTTTGAAGACCTTGAGTGTTCAAATACATTCAGTTTTCCGGCCTGTAAAAATCAAAATACAAAATACGCACTAGTGAAATTGTGAAAAAAGCTCATAATCTGGAGGTACGGTGGGTGACTCAATAGACAAAAAATCAAGCGTCATCTGCTCGCCATAATAAAGCCATTATTCAGAAATTGGTTCAAAGCAACTTGGCAACGTTGCAACTTCACCGCCAGCTCAAACAGGAGGGTTTAGGAAAGAAGGGACTACCAGAGCAGTCAACTACGACGCCGCTGGACACTAAATGGATTAAAAATTTTTAAACTTGAGCCTAACGCCGTTAGTTACGTCTGTTCCAGGAAAATTCTGGAAGCGACTCACGTTTTTTGGGACGAAGACAAAGTGGCCTTGTCAGTGGACAAAAATCTGCTCAAATCAAAGCGAATCCCACTTTTGAAGCCGGTGTATTTAGGAGATTATTTGGCGAAGAATCCGCCTCCCAGCGTCGATGAGTACGCAATCCGCTAAAACAATTCTGTATGTTTAAGTATTTATACGTTCTGCCTATTTTGTTATAAATAAAATCGATTTTTAGCATCGGCCTCAGCTATTTCCTTGTTCCTGTCTTTTGTTCAGACATGGCTGACCTCATTTTTCCCGCAAGTTTTGCGCTGTGGCCTACTTTTGTCCTGTGACTCATTTTTTCTGCATGACCTTCTTTGTCATTTGGTAGAGCTGAGATAATGAGCAATCCGAAAAACGTTTAGAAGAAAAAAAATATACGCTTTTACGAATTTTTCAGCCGAGCTTCTCAATATCTTCGTTTTTATGGTCTGAATTAAGTCAAATT
Source organism: Tupiocoris notatus (assembly GCA_037159825.1). Lineage (NCBI taxonomy): Eukaryota > Metazoa > Arthropoda > Insecta > Hemiptera > Miridae > Tupiocoris > Tupiocoris notatus. The sequence continues at coordinate 215,644 of JASJUZ010000233.1, read as the reverse complement.
CCCCCAAATTGGTATTAGTTCGCTACTTGTAATTTTTTTTCAAGAATGGAACAATTCCCACGGCTATAATATTGTTATGGTAGATTATCCCTGGATAATTCTACCTGTGTCTTGGGTTTTGCTGATGAAGATTCAAAAACAGAGTTTTCGGCATAGTCCGTGAAGATTTTTATAAGTTGTATCTCGCTCAAATTTGATGGGATGAGAATAAATGGTCATTTATGTATAATAGGTATCTGAAATTGCTTTCATTTTCACTGTCATGAACAAAAAAAATTTATCCGATAAGTTTTTTTTTTTTTGGAAATATATTTGACCAATATTTAGGCCAATTATGCAAAATAACGGTGGAGAATTGGATATTCGCATTACTCAGTAAAAAGGAATACAATTTTATTTACTCTTCGGTCGTAGAATTTCATTTACTTGTCGTTCATACTTAGGTCAACTTCGAATTGACGAGTTTTGACTGAAGTTGTCTGACGTAACAAAATTTTTAAAAGACGAAAGCTTTAAAATAAAAATGAAAAATAAAGAACTTGTGAAAATTATTAAAATTGTATTATTATGTATTATTAGAATTTAATTTTTAAAAACCTCTTCGAATTCAGCAAGTCCTGAACAATAAGTGCAATACTGGGTCAAAATGACGTCATCCATTGTCAATACCTTATCTTGCACTTTATAAGATTATAAGAATAACAAAATAGTTGCTCAATCGGATTTATCTATATTCTGACCCAGCGTCCGTTCCTTGCCCCTGAACGCCAATTGAAATTGATAAGATTGGTCGCGGAGAATGGGCAGCTCGAGTATCATCTAGCTTGAAAAAACGGCCGATGTTTCATTCAACGTTTGTTTCTCGTCAAGTTCGTCGATTCCATATCAAGTTACGGTTTCATTGGCTTCGTCCGGACGAAAAACGTTAATTCAACATGTCAATTGGTTTCATTGGCGGGGGGAAAATGGCTCACGCCCTCGCCTCTGGGTTCATCTCTGCTGGTACGTAAAATTACGCAGCTTCAATTAATAGAAATGAGCTCGAAATTTTTTTTTAGAAAAATGGACACTGAGCAAAAACGCCTGACATTTGGAAAAAAAACCGAATAATTTTTAAACACCTCAACTTAATAATTTTTTGTTATTTTATTACAAAACTGAAAGTTATAAGAGCTTTTTTGGTAATTAATTGATTTAAATTAAGGACAAATTTATGTAATATCCTATTCAAAAATTTATATTAAAAGTCCTAGAAAAGTTGACCATGGACCGCGATAATATTAACACTCATTCTGCGTCTACAAAAAAAGTGACAAATACAATATTCAAAAGGCGCCATTTGGCCAAATTGCTCCAATTAAATCTTGGGAAAATTTTCAAGGGAATTCAGTATTTTGTATGAAATCCAAAACAAAATGTTCCTCAAGTGAAGTTTGAGGGTTATAATTGACAAGACGCAAAAGCGCTATCATGAGAAATTATTTCCAAAATAATTATCCATGATCGAGTGTATGAATTAATCGTGAAAACATTTTACAGGCGTCACTAAAGGGAGTAAAATTATCAGCAGTTGCGCCCCAGAAGATACCATGTCGGCAGAGAGTTTCAAAGTAAGTTCATAGCGCTGATGCTATAAGCCACATCATAAATTATTCTCGATGAGGTTTCTGACACTTGACCATTATCGTACTCAGAAATGGAAGGGAGTAAGTAATTTATCAGCGATTGGAGAGCGAGCGTTCTACTGCCGCTTTGCTCTTCAAATATAATTTAAGATGTACGAGGGTTGTTCAGAAAGTAAGACTCAAATTTCCAAAGTTAGCAAAAAATTTTATTAAAAAAAGAGAGAAAAACAGGGTATTACACATATACATCCAGGCCTGTTTTACACCCTGCCCTAGGCACAAAGGAGAGTAGCGCCCCTTTTTATACCTGTGCCAGCTGATTACACTCCACTAGCCATACCATAACGCCTATACCCGTAAATTTAGATTTAGTCTGACATGCCAGTTTTGGTTCGGGAGGGACTTTAATGACTGACTTGGCAATTATTTTTCCCTTTACCTAAACATGATTTCACCCATGTGAATTTCAGGCGCTAGGAGCAAAAGTGACCCATGACAATACGGAAGTAATAAAACAGAGCGAAGTGGCGATTATGGCTGTAAAACCGAACGTTGTCCCTATCGTGCTGAGGGATATAGCCAAAACGGTTACGCCGAAACATCTCCTCATATCAGTGGCAATGGGAGTAACGCTTAACAATATAGAAAAGGTGAACCAAATTTTTTACCTTGAAATTTTTACATCTCTCTGCTACCAAAGATTTCACACATGTTCATAAATGCAGGAACTCTCCCCAAGCAGTCGAGTGATCCGAGTGATGCCTAATACACCGGCTCTGGTGAGGCAAGGTGCATCTGTTTACGCACCGGGTTCAGCAGCCACAAACGAGGACTCGGAGATGACAGAAAAGCTCTTCAAATCGGTCGGGAGCGTTCACCGGGTGAGCGAATACCTGTTTGATCCAGTGACGGCTCTAAGCGGTTCAGGACCAGCTTATGTAAGTAGTAGAGATAACTTTCTTTGTCTTGAGGGATTCCATTATGTTGTGAAATTGTGGGACCACTCTCGTCGTCCTTGCAACCTCAGGTGTCCCTCATGGGTCACACTTTGGCCCCACCCTCCACTCAGATAATCAATGGCGTCTGCGGCTTGTTTCAAAATCGTCCAATGAGACAGCGTTGCACGCACTGGAGGAACTTCCGCCCAGGAATAGAGCACAAGGACGCAATTTGACCTAGCTGGTATGGCCAATGGCTGAATGCATGGTAAGCTAAAGAAAGTAAAGACCCCGTTCTCTACTCAATTGTCTGGGACGATTCAACCTTCAAGAATCAGGTTCTGATGGAAGCATGCGCTCAAAGCCCTCAACCTGAAAAGGGGCAGCTGGATATGGGCCCAGGCCAGGTATGTAGAGCCCCTCAAGGCATAGCTCACCAGCATGAAAACCGGCAGAGGCTTCTTGGTAGCTGTGGCTGCTAGCGTACCCAGCTCAAAAATAATGGACAGTGGTGAGGAAACTCTAATTAGCAGCATGTCCGTTACGAGCTTTATCTATAACTTGGGGACCAGTGTGCACAATTGGTAGTACAAGCTGAAGCCCAAGATTGAGCCCCTTGTACATTGGGTCTCTGGAAGCCTGCCCCCAGCAATGGAGGCTATGAACTTGAGGCAATTATACTCCTAAACCAACTGTGTGTACCATAGATTACTTTTTTATCGTAAGAAAAAACTGAAAAATCATCATCAGTGTTGTTTAGGTATACTGCGTAATTGAGGCCCTTGCGGACGGAGGCGTTCGAATGGGACTGCCGCGAGAGTTAGCATTGCAACTGGCGGCGCAAACTGTAATTGGTGCCGGAACCATGGTCACTTCGACTAGCGATCACCCTGCGTTACTCAGAGACAACGTAACATCCCCAGCCGGTAACTATATGTTAGGGAGTTATTTCTCGAGTAAATAAATAAATCTAGCTGCTCTTGTCTAGGTTATGTGTCGATTAATTTATTGCTACAAACTTGTGACTCCTCGCATTCCTTAAACGGCAATTTTTTTCTAGGTTCAACTAGCGAAGGCTTGTACACGCTAGAATCGGCGAGCGTTCGTTCTGCTTTTATTCGCGCTGTGGAAAAAGCAACTCTACGATGCAAAGAAGTGAACAAAAGTTTGGCGTAAAAAGTTGTAATTATTTGGAGAGGCTGAAAATATTCTCGGTTCCAAAAACTGAGCGATTTTCCCGCCTGTAAGTAGTATTTTACATTTAGCCTACCTCGTAAGTTAGAATAGGGGGAAAATCCACTTACTAAGTAGACCAAAGTTAGGCTCATAGTTGATGAAGTTGTTAAAGGATACTAGGCCATACCATGTAAAAAATAATACTCTTTGAACGGATTTGGGAAGAAAAAATTGACACGGCTGAAATAAAGATATTTTATATGTACACAGCGTTGATTAAATCAATAAGCAGTAATAATAATGGTAATTATAGTCACAACGACAAAACATGACAGGATAATCACGCCGCTTTGATACCAAGCGTGATACGGGGCATAGAACAAGTTTCGCACTGGTTCAACAACGGGTGATTACGGAATGTGCACATTTCACAACGCCAAGCTTCTGTCCCCAATGAAATTCTCTCGCCACCTGGAACAAAATCATTACAATCAATCAATTACGCAAGTACAGTAAATTTATTTTAATTCGAATCAATTCGCTAAGGTCTGGCAGACACATTTTTCGCTATTACTGTGAAACTTGTATTATTTATATTAGCCATAGTGTAGAATCAATATAGAGCTGATTTTGTCTGCTAATGATACAATCAAAATGTTTCCTACAATTCTGTTGTATCTATAATCGATGAATCTTTTTTTTCTCTTTCGATTATTAATAATTTTCAATTGATTAGGTAATTATTTATTAAATTTAATTAAAATTAAAAAATAAAATTGAAACAAAAAATTGATTGAATATACATTAATTGATTAAAGATACAACAAATACGTTCTTCCAGTTCGAACAAATCCAGTGAAATAACAATCTCCTTGATCGGTTCCATGAGTAAAAAATGCATTGAAAAAAAAATAATAAATAAGCTAGTTAGGTACCTACACGTTCAATTAATTCAATCAAACGCTCACCGTTGGCGAAGAGTTCGGTCCGGACACTGATCGGCTTCATGCTTTCAGAACTGCTCGAGTTTGCCGAGTCCAGTTCGGCATACAATTTGATGCAATCCTTTTCCAAAGTGGATATCTCTTCTTTGAGCGTTCGAACCTACGGAGAACATTACACATTTTTAACTTCTGTAAGACTAACCTTTATAATGAACATAAAAGGCAAACGATGTTGCAAAAGTAGTTGAACTAGGACACCAACGAAGCCCTATCTTATCACCTAGTAGGACGCATTTGCATATCGAGCCGAACTGTATTTAAGTCAAGAGTAAGAATATTGTCAAACTGGGCTACCGGACAATTGAACTGGTGCTAAACCCTCGAGGAACACTGAGATCCCTCCGTATCTACAAAAGGTACGTCAGTTTTTACATCTTTGAGCGTCTGTCATCGGTAAAATTCGCCCACGTTCCAAATTGACAATTTACCGCATGCAATCAATTTCAACTTACGTTTGGAGATGTCGCAGGTGTATACAGCATTCGTTGCAATTCGTTCCGCCTCTGCGTCATATTCTCCAATTTCTTCCGGTCTTTCTCAATTTCCAATTCCAAATTTCGTTTCCGCTGGAGTTGAGCTTGAATTAATACTGCGAACAAAATTACTCATCAGCTTTCTGGGAATAATTAGTATAAGAAATATTGAGCATTCTACTCGAACTTTCAAGTGATTGAGTATTCAAAATCATGCATCAGGAGATTTTCCACCCCAGTTAACAGTAGCTTCACAAGAAAGTACATCTCAATAGACTAAAAAACAAGCAATAATAAGGGCCGGTTTCTCGAACCACTGCGGATTGCGGTGTAAGCCAATTGACACCGGGAAAGCGTTTTTTAAACCACGATCACTTGAGGTTTAGCTAAGCACGCCGTCAAAGCTATTATTATTCATAGTTCGCCAAACAGTGCTGCCATGTTTCCCAATTTCGTTCACATCTTCAACCCAACCGAATTGGCTCCTTTATAAAGCCTTCATTTTTGCACTTCGCACAATAACTTTTAAAAATAAAAATAGCACGTAACTTTCGAGATAAAAATTTGGTTCTTTGCTGAAAAACACTCTTTACAAGGCTCATTCGTTGGTCAGCCAGATCAGAGAGTTGAAACGAGAAATTTATTTATTCGAAATATTAAAATACGAGCTTTTTTCATTATTATATTAACTTACTACGTATACAAATATGGTAATAACAATACAAATAATGGTAATAATTTGGATGAGACATACATAATAGCCAACCAATTAGGCCATGACAACGCTCTCCGTTCTTTATAATATTCGTAAATTGGCTGGGCAGCTTATGCTGCACGATTGAATTTTTTATACAATTTCATTAATTTACTATCCAGCGTAATATTCATCTTCATACGAGCATCTTTGATAACAATAGAATAATAGGCTTTCGCTCCATCATCCTGAAATTCTCAGCAATCGCAGCACATCACACAATCGCAATAATCCTGGAGAAATCAAAATAATCCAGAAAACGAGAGAACCGAGGGTACGAACTGAGAAAGATAAACAACAAAGATGTTGGCGAACGCAGTCTCAAGACCATTGTCAACTTATCGACCAATGAGAAGCCTCGTCAAGGTGCTAATCTTTGGTTCCGGCAAACTGATAAATTGCTAACAGAGGTTTGAGAAAAACTTTTTCCGCTGTCAAAGTTAATCGTGGTACGAAAAGCCGGCCCTAAATGAGTAAAATAACTGTCAACGTTACCATGGATGCCTTTGTTCAAATGAAGATAAGACGAAGTGTTAACCAGAGGCCTAGGGGCAGTAGGAGGAGCGTGCCTTGTGATGCTGCATGCCGTTGTGGTTGTTGAAGCTGACGTCATCGCTCCCCCATCGCCTGCCAAAAAGAATCATCAAAGATCATTTGAACGGTGATGAATTATATTTAAAATATCCCACCAACTACTCATTACTTATTTTTATTTCACTCTCTCAATCATAGGGAAATCGAATTGTTTCCTCGTCGATTAAAATACTTTATTTTCGTCCAAACGTTTCTAACATTACCAGGGCAAAAAATATGTTGCCAGGGTCATGAGAAGCCTAGCAGCCTGAGAATAATATTACTGAGCTGAAAGTCTCTTTGGTTATGAGTAAGCAACCTAATTATCACCTCGAACAGATTTGTCCTCAAGAGAAACGGGACGGCTGAGACTTGTAGGTCGGCGCGAAAGATACGGTGCGAATTCGGGCGATTCGAGCAGCTCACGACAAGCAGCCTCGTCCCCTCCAGCCTGAAAAATTGAAGATCCACTCAAGAAAAACAGATAAAAATTCGTACGAACAGTTATTACCTCACGAACAGGGGTTCAACAAGTTTTTTAACCCATACAATAATGAAATTAACGCAATTATGAGTGGTGATGGCGATAATACGGCATTTTATGTTTACTTCCACATTCACGTATTAAATGAAAGTATTGTGGTCGTCCGAAAAGTCGAATTTGGAAGAAATGTTAATATTAATATACTCAAACACTTTCTGAACAAGTGGCTGTGGTAAAAAATGACAAAAGTCAGGATATCTCCGTGAAAAATGAATGAAACTCAATGACATTTTCAGAGAATGTTTTTCTGGTGAATGAGCAAAATTAGCCATTTCCAGATTTTGGATAACAAACATTACTTCCGAGATATAACCGTTCAAAGTTTTATCTGTTTTGATTTTTACAGGCTATAAGAGTCAATATTTTTCTACGTTTGAGGTCTTTAAATGTTCGTTAAGGCGAGCCGATGACGCTTGATTTTTTGGATATGTATCACACACCGTACCTCCACGTTATGAGCCTTTTTCACAATTTGGCTAGTGCGTATTTTGTTATTTCGTATACTGACTATATTTTTATTTTTCAGACTGCAAAAATGATCACTTTTAAACGCTGGGGGACTTGATTTTAATAATAATAATTTACTGTGCACAATACAGCGATAAGCCAATTACATTAAGCACATTGCCATCGTTCAACCAAGAAATTCACAAAAACTCATTAATACTCTAATAGGTGAAAAAGCGACTTACTTTTTTCATGCAATGTGAAACCAGTCTGTCAGGCACGTCTGGGTATTTTTGTTTGAGAGAGTAAAATAGCTGCATGGAACTGATGTGGTTGCCTGGCCACTGGGCCATCTCGTCATCTTAATTACCTGCAAATCAAAATATTGGGGTTGATATAGAACGGAAATATAATACGACAAATGGCCAAATATTACAGCTTCAACGTTAGCGCTTTATAATAAACAGAAAAAAAAATTAAAAAAATAAAATCGAATGATTGTCAGTCAAATACAGATAAATAATTATGCTTATAATAAATAATTAATAAAGTAATACTTACTTATTTGGTGATTAAAAGCAGATAATTCGAAATTTAACACCCAAGTTTTCCTCATGACATACCAACCTAATCGCAGTGGTTGCAAAATAATACAATCACCTTTCAACACAAGGGAGAATCGATTGGGCGAAGGAATTAAAAATAAAAATGCTAATTAACTGGAAATGACCGAGCGAACGTGCCACCAATATAAATAAAAGAACCAACCTTGAAACTGGCGTATCATTTTACGCGCTACGTTATACCAAAAATGAACCAAAACCGTTCCAGTTGGCTAACCGTACATAGAAAGTCTTACTTTTAATATTCTTCTCCTTATGCGAAAAATGTCCGTTTAGCAGGAAACTTTCGCAGGTAAATTTCGTTCAATCGGCGTAATAAGTAAAATTCCGAACGCGCGGTATCATCCTTTTCCAGTGCGACAAGGACGTTCAATTTAACGTTCGAGACAAATTCGCCAAGCGAGATTTCGCGAATTTGCGACCGACACGACGGAACGGCGACCGTGCGCGAACGTGAGCTGAGACAGAAAGGAAGAAATGGAGGTAAATCTTGCTAATATGAAAAATTCCCACACACCGTAACAAAATTAGAATTAGAATGAATTTTACACCTACACACAACGCTGTTCTATGTTTATCAAATCCGGAGGACGTTAGTTTCCAACCTTTCCGCTTGGGACGCATCTGAAAGCCAATGCTGCCAACCGAATCGGCTAAGGAATGTGAAGGACTAACCGAACTGAAGTGTGCGATCGGCGACCAAGGTCAATTTGACCTTGGTCTCTGGAATAAGAGGGAAAATAAATTTGACTTAAATCGTCAAAACATATAAGAACGTCCAGGGGTTGCGAAGGGGAGAAAAACCGGGCGACTCATTCTCCAATTCTTTATTAGCTGGCCGAGCACTTTCGCCCATTTGGGCATCCTCAGGGCGACGTAGAACATGTGGGAAATTTTCAGAATGGATTAAACGTATGTGAAGTTGCTATGAATCCGTCAGCGCATAGCAGGATTTCTATACATCCAATTCTACATTAATTCGCTACCACCATTTGGATATAGAACGTGGTTTTCCTCCCATTTTGGAGCGCTAGTTCGCAAGTCCTAACAATTTTTATAATAATTCGAACTAAAATTAAAAGCTCTTGCACCGCAGTTTCTTTTAGCTGTGGATTCACTGGGAAACATCCCGTTACCGAATGTAAGGAATGAGTAGTATAGGAGGAAAAATAAAAATGACGTAGGGAAAAACGGTTTAGTGACAATAAAGTAGTAAATGCAATCATTCGCAAAAGAACAAGACAAACCTTCTTTCGAATTTATTTTGACTTTAGCGGCACAGGTTTGTAATTGAATTAAATTAAGAAAAACAAGGTCATCTCTTAGTAAACGCCTTCCATAGTTTCATCCATAAAATAAACAATCTCTAAAATAGAGCGACTTAAATTGATCACCGGGAGAAAAACGAAATTAAGTGAAAATACTTTCATAATGTGCATAATTCACATGCCTAATAATATTACTATACGTTTCATACTACAATCAACATGTCCTAGATTTCTCAATTGTTTTAAAATTTATCAACAGCTAATAAATTACACATTTCTGAGAACAGATCTCATCGTCGAAAATAAATAGTAAATAAAATGTAAGGCGAAATAAATAAACGAAATGCTAAGGCGAAAAATGAATAAATAGATCACGATAATACTTGGTAACTAGAATAGAAATCGAAATAAATAAAGCGGTGAATACTTCTTGAATGACTAATACTGTCGTTGAATTTGAAATACGAGTTTTAAAAAAAGATCATTGAGCTTAGATGATTGATAAATCTGAAAGTTTGTTATATTCGAGGAACGTCTATTGATCTTCACAAGACCTCAAATGACGTAAACGGATTGACAACCGGAGATAAAAGGTCATTTTTGATTTAAATCGAACCCTTTTTTCGCCTTGGAAATCCATAAAAACGAAATAACGAAGGGAAAATAGAGGAGATCCCTGGGGGGACTAGATTGAATTTTCTTAATGGGATAAATGGAATCCCGACTCGATGCCGGACGTATGATCGTAGCTTTCATCCGTAGGTGGCCAGTCGAACTGAACAGGGAGCGGGGAGTCGTAATAGTAATCGTACATGTTCGCTTTGACGAAGGCCTGTTTATCAATCGGCTCTGGATAGGTCGAAGCGATCCCTGCAAACCAAAAGATTTTCACATCAACCAATATTCATGTCAGATATCTACGAAAGAGACCCAATTGTTTTATGCCCCCGGATGAACCCTGAAGGGGGAAAGGAAACCTGATTTTCTCCCATCAAACACTCGTTTTTCAAGGAAATTCACCTTTCGAATAGGCATAATTGGCTATTTGAACAGCAATGTCAACAGAGCATTCGCGAATTTTGCTCAGAGGTGGGTAAAGACTCCCAGTCGCCAAGTCGTTTTCCGTCACATGGTCAGCAACACACTGGAACCAAAATGAGCACAAATTTGAGGAAACCAAGAGACTTCTTCCGTTTGTCGCATTTTCCATGTAATTGTTGGGGTTAGGGGGAGATAAACAAAGCGACTCTTTCTCTATTCTTTCTTTTATTTGCCGAGATTTTTCGCCCGTTCAAGCATCTTCAGAGCTACATAGGTCCATCAGGTATGACCTAGGTAATATAGGAGAAATAGTCACCATGTTCATCTCTGCCTCACCCCATAAGAGACGAGCATCGTCGATACAAAAAAGGATCATAAATAATTAATACCTGAGCAGCTAGCAAGAATAGTTCATCGGTTATGTGATGTATGCCGGTGACAATCACGCCGAGAGCAACACCAGGGAATATGTACGCATTGTTGCCTTGGCCGGGCTTGAAGGTCTTTCCTCCATATGTCACTGGCCCGAACGGGGACCCAGACGAGAAAATACAGCGACCCTGACAATTAAAAATTAAGTGAAGGAATAGAAATATGAATGAACACGTCATTGCTCTGCCTGCGATTGCTTTCCAGAGTTGAGTTTTCCTTTTCTTATCTCATCTCTGCTAAATATATTTTTAAGAAACTCTTAGGGAAAATATTCAACAGCAAAATTACACGATTCGAATGGAATAATAGAAATTCTCTGCCATGTTTCCACAAATGCCAAGATTATCATGAACGCCTAGTTATTAATAACTCACTTCCGTGTATGTGTAGGCCTGTTCGGCAGTGCACTCAGCTTTGCTTGTCGGATTACTGAGAGCGAATATGATAGGTCGGTCGTTGACGCTGCCCATTTCCTTCAGAACTTCGGGAGTGAACGCACCAGCAGCAGCAGAAGCACCTGAGGGCGAAAAAAGCTATAGACAACCTTCTACGGCAAGTTTGAAGATCAGTTAAGCATTTGGAGCCAGTTAGCAACTCGTTTTCAGTATTTGACCAGGAGATTGATTTTTGTACACTAACATAGGCACACAGTAAAGTGAATAATAGTTACATCATATATATGATGTAAAATAAACATTTGGATTCGAATCAGAGTTTAAAACAACTCACCGATGAGAATATTAGGTTTGATTTCCTTCACAAGCTCATACAGGCTTTTCACGACAGCATGCTCTTTGACAAAATGTTGCTTGTGCCCTGATAATAAAAAAAAAAAAATGAGTGATTTGCGTAATTGATCGATAAATAAATCCATTTATAAAATAGAAATAATAGCTTACCCTCTAAACGCCCTTCGGGCCGACCTTTGGCCAAGAGGCCGTCAATGTCCATCATCCAAATTTTGTCCCGAGCATCCTGCACAGACGTTCCTTCCGCTTGCATCGCCTTAACAACCAACTCCGCAATACCAAGGGCTGCCTATAAAGACATATTTAAATTAATAATGCGTGTAGTGATTTTGTCATGATAAAATTTCGTAAAAAAGATTTTGTTAACATTACAAAGAGTTAAGAAACTCACTTCGCCGGCACCAAGGAAGCAGAAAGTGTTATCGGAAATCTTTTTGCCGGTGATCCTACGAGCTGCAAGGAGACCAGCAACGGCGACAGAAGCTGTTCCTTCGATGTCATCATTGAACGTACAATACCTGTCACGGTACTTATCCAAAAACCTGAAGGCGTTGTGGTTACCGAAGTCTTCAAACTGTGTGTAGAATTTGTACATTTTCAATAACAGACATGTAAAACGAGCAACAGACTTGTTTGCTAAGAATATAGGGTTGAAACACTTTGGGAACCTCAGCATGATTTGTACCTAACTGAATGAAACCCACTGAACGCTACTATTGGTCTATGGTAGCCGCTGAGGTCTTAAGTGCACTCTAGTGCTCAACAGCGAACTCAAAAGTTCACACTAATTTACAACTTAGAAAACTCGCAAGAGTGGAAAACCATTGCTCATTTGCAGGGAATGAAGTAAAAAATCGACTCTTCAGAAAAAAAAAGAAACATCATAGAAGAAAATATTCTTCTAAAAACCTACCTGAATGAGCGTATTCTGTCCGTAACGTCTAACAACAGCTGACATGAACTCGTCAATTAGTTCATCGTATGCTGAGCCCATCACTCTTTTTTGCCTCAATCCGATGTAGAGAGGATCGTGAAGAAGTTGCTGAAAATATAATCGAATAGAGACGCATTTTTAGTTTAAAAGACAAATTAAGCTATGAAATAAGGAGTAATGAGAGTCAGCGCTGACAATTTTGAGTCATTAGAGAAATCATTGTCACCTCGTTATTGGTTCCAACGTCGATTGTAATCGGAAGACACTGGTGAGGTTTGATACCAGCAAGAGCAGTGTACAAGGCCAGTTTGCCCACTGGAATTCCCATACCACAAGCGCCCAAATCTCCCAAACCAAGGATTCTCTCTCCATCAGTGACTACGATAGCTCGTACGTCCGGCTCCGGCCTGTCCACAGAAATGAACTCAAATCAATAACACCCATAAATCCCTAAAATCTTCTAAACACTGATAAATAACGTAATAAATCACCAGTTCTTTAGAATATCGTAAACGTGGCCCTTATCATGGATGGTAATGAAAAGCCCACGTGGTCGGCGGTACATGAGACCGAATTTTTGACATGCGAGGCCGACAGTCGGTGTATAGACGATTGGCATTAGCTCCTCGACGTTTTCAGAGAGGAGACGGAAATAGAGACGCTCGTTACGGTCCTGTAAAGGATAACCATAAAAGAAACAATTATAAAACATTCAGAAATTAAAAAAAGAAAAAGAAATACGTTAATTTGCTGTGTAAAAATTGTTATTAAGAAATTTCAACTCACATGAAGTTCAGCCAAATAGAGGTAGCGGTTGAGATCTTCCTGGTACTTCATCACGCTATACTTGCACACTGCTATCTGCTGCTCTTGAGTTTTGAACCTCGGCGGCATAAGTCCATGGATTCCCAAAGCTTGTCTTTCCTTGAGGCTGAAAGCTAGTCCCTATAATTTAATGCAGAATGACAAGCATTGATTATTCAGTATAATCATTTGTTAGCGCAATTAGGATGATCGCGGCTCGAATTAACCTTGTTCAGCCTAGGGTCACGAAGATGGTCGATGCCTTGAATCATAGCAGGGCAGATGATGTCTCCAGTCGCTTCGTGGTAGTTCCTTTGTTGAGATGTCAGAACGGCCGGAGGGCTGACCGTTTCGACTCTCCCTCCCGCGCAAACCATGCTTGCACTTTTCCATATGGAGCCCCGGCTTGTAGCCCTGTAATATACTCACTCGCAATTGAACTCACATCATTTCACGTCGCTGTGTTGCAGAGATGGGCATAATCTTAGTCATAAATAAGATTAAGATTTTAAATCACAGGCATTTTCTCTGATTATGGATTAGATTAGAATTTTAATCACACCTAAGATTAGGAATAAAATCATAATCAGCGATATGAATGGAACTAAGGTTTTGATCACAAAATTCCATCAAAAATCATTATTCATCATCATTCATTATTATTTTCACCATTTATTTAATTTCATTTCATTCATCAATCATTCGATAAATACTCGTTTTTAATTCATTTAATTTTTTTTTCATGTACCTATACAAATTTTTTTTTATATTGTTCTTATTTTATTCCATTAAAATCTAAATCACATGAATTCTGCGATTTAACGTTTATTCTTAATTTTCCTGCGATTCATCACCATTAAAGCTTGAACTCTGCGAGCGCGATGGTCTCATTCGATTCAGCGGCCAAAAATTTATAGAAATTGATACCAAATACAACTGGATAAAACGAATTTTCTTCCCCTCAAAACTTTCAAATAAATACCCTCTGGCGATTTGGCTTTGGAGCCATTGTTAGGCCAAGATTGATTTTTGCTGAAAATTTCAAGAATTCATTCTTGCTCTAATAGTTTCGCCAAAAAAAATGTTGGCGGCGTGCGGCTAGATTTTTTTTATGCGGATTTTACATGCCCTGAAACGTATTACAACAAATTTTGAGGGGGTTGGACAAATTTTTTTCTTGAGCGATTACAACGGTTTAATATTGAATAATAGACCAAAATGAAGCCTCAAACGCTCACTTTGCCCGTTATTAATTATAGTTTTTCTGTAATCAATCAAAGGGAAATTAAGAGTAGACTACTAATCAGAAAATTCCTGCGATTAAGTTTCAATCATATAACTTTCGATATTGAAAATTTTAATCGCAGAATTGTGATTAAAACTGCATTTTTATTCATACTCTGTGACTATGATGTTGTAAGGTTATTTTTATTCATAGCTGTGATTTTATTCTTAAAATAAGTGAGATTAAGATTTAATCACAAAATTCCTCTGATTGAAATCTTAATCGTATTCATGACTAAGATTATGCCCATCTCGGCTGTGTTGGGCTGTCAAGGGTCTCCTGACTCGGAATAAGTATGGTAGAGGGAAATCGTTGGTACTACTATGTAAAAAACAGTGCGATATACGAGAATCCGCATCTTATTCGAATTCCCGAATTTTTAGCGCTAGAAAATGTTTACATTTGGCTTAAATTGTCACATAGTCATAGTATGTGATTTTTCCATACTGAACAACTCCTTGAATCAATTTTTCGCGGGACAAACGAGTGCCAAATTGCTTTTCCGATTCATTTATCACGGATCGTGTGTTTTCAGAGGTTCTTAGGTAGGAAAGATGTTCATGGCAAACTAAGCATATGACGTGTCCGCTCAAACTTTGACACTGCCATTAAAAACGTTTAGGAGCGTATCAAGGTAGAATATTATTTTTAAATATATATACTAATGAAACGGAGCGACACAAAATAAATTTTTAGTAGGGAGTTTTTTTTTTTTTACCATCTCAATTAATAATTGAGATATATGTTTTATTTTAGGAAGGCATTTTTTCGCCGCAGCTGCTTAGTAAGGCGTGTCCAGAATAAGAAAAGCCCGATTTTCTCGTTCATGAAATGTTTTATTCACCAGGACAGGACCTAGTTGGCATAACGATTTTCAAGCAGCTCATCTTCTCCATATCGAGCTAACATTGTTTCTGGACGTTCGAAAAGAAAATCTAAGAATAACACGTTCGGCTATCATTCGACGGATATATTTTCAGCTGTTTTCGCGCAATTTATTGTACCGAATCTATTTTCGGACGTCGGAGAGCGAACAATAAAAATGGCTAGAAGGTGATGAGGTTGCAAGGAAAATATTAAGCGGTACTTACTGGAAGGCTCGAGGAATAGCGATGATCATGATTTAACAAGTCCGGCCCAACTGTGCCACTAAAAATAAGCACTATGAAAATTAGCTAGGGTAGGGAGAGTCGTCCGCACGCCGACCGTAAGAATCTACCTAATCGAATAGCCAAGCAAAACGGAATTCGAAGCCCGTTCAAAACCTAGAACAGCGACTTCCCCTGAAAAACCACCGCAGGTCACTGACAAATGTCAATGTAGCCAACTGAGCAACGTTATCACTGTTATCGTATTAAGAGAATATTATGTTCAACGTGAAGTCGAGCTGGACTAAAACTAGCGCTGCCAGTAATATAGATTTCCCTTGCGAAAATAGTTTTCCTTCAAATTTCGAATAAACCTCGGCAATAAATGTGAATTTTCAATCGTAGAAAGCTCAATGATTAGTGTCGGCGGTTCAGAAAATGTAATGAGCAATTTTTTTTATTAGATTTAGCAATAAAATGTATTATCATCGAATACTGCAAGTGAGCAAAACTAAGAACAATATCGATGAATTACACAGCAAGCTCATAATTCTGAAGACGTTTTTTTTTAGACAAGTCAGTTGCGCTAAGGTTGTCTCGAATTCCACTGATTCTAAATGAGTTATATAAAAAACAGATGCAACTCATAATTCGTGCCAATCCGTCCTCTACCCTCCAGCACTTTTATTGTCAACAAGGAAAGTGCCAGTTTTGTAGGCGAACTTTTATTAGGTACTCAAACGTATTCACAATATCACAACAAATTCATCAAGTTTCACCCCATGATACTTCTGTTGTCAAGGCTCATCAGCCTTCCGATAGAATGAAATCTGAGGTTCAAAAATAGAAAAGTACAATTTTCTACAAATTCTGTATTTTTTTCTTCTTTTTTTGACGAAAATAAGAAGTATAAAAAAGACGTGAGCGAATCGGAGTGCTAACCGAAGAGCTTGTTCGTTTTACTGTTCGGTGAGCACAACACAACCTGCGTTTGAAAACACCAACAATCTGTTTCATGACGGTGTAGGAAAAAAAGAAATCCCGCTGATTGCAGTGGTGGAACGGTGAAAATACGTTGCCACTGAGATTCGCTCACGTCTGCATCAATATTTTCCTCCCAGTGCCGCTGCAACATGTCAAACTTCACGTAACAAGAATACATGAATATATTTTCAGTGGTTAAGCAAAACCAAGATAATTATAGTGAAGGATGGATTCATCTAAGTTCATTCTAAATAAATCAATGCATAAAACGTGTGTGAGATGGGGATTACAGAACCGATGACGGAGGAATGAATTATGTCATTCCGTTCATTTCGGTGAGGATCAGCTCTTTGGGAACTTCCCAAGGGAAAATCTCCCGGCCGAAATGTCCGTACGTACTCGTCTGCTGGTAGATCGGGTTGCGAAGGTTCAATTCCCTGAAATAACAAAAATCGTTTCATTATTGCTCAATACAATAAATCGATAGCAAAAATGAAAACAAATATTTGGGATTGAGGGTTTGCGGCTCAATTGAATGAATTATGTGACGGAGGAAGATATGTGAAAAAATCAGCAACTCCAGAATCGAGAAACCTACGATGACAATTAATTAGGTAACAAAACAGAACAAAAATTAACTCGACAAAACTTGGCAGGAACTTACTTCACAATTTTCCCTGGTCGGAGGTCGAAATTTTTCTTCACAATAGAAAGAAGCCCTTTGGCAGGATATTTAGATGTTCCGTAATCAAAAACAGCGATAGAAATAGGCTCAGCGACTCCAATAGCGTACGACACCTGGGGGAAGAATAAAAATATTTTTATAACCAATAATTCATTATTAAAGTCTCTGTATAATGAATACAATTGATTAATCAATTTGATCACAATTGTTATACTTCGAACTGAAATTTACAAAATTCATATAACGTACTTGAACCAAGCATCTCTTGCAAAGGCCAGCTTTTACAAGAGATTTGGCAACCCAGCGAGCGGCGTATGCTGCCGATCGGTCGACTTTGGTGAAATCCTTGCCGGAGAAGGCGCCACCGCCGTGAGCGCCCCAACCACCGTATGTGTCGACGATGATTTTCCTTCCCGTCAGACCAGCATCACACTGAAAAATGATGGCTTATGAATTGCACGATTTAAAAACGATACAATACGAAACGATTGTACAATAAATTATGACATCAATCATGTCCCCTACTCCGAACGGACTCCAATAAAAATACATGAAGCCATAGCAGTTCGAAATTGGAGTTAAACAAGCGTACTAGTGTTGCACAGAATGACTCACGTGCCGCAGATGAAAAGAAACAAGCAAGCTTGCTTCGCTACGGCAAGATTAAGGACTGCGCAAAAACGTTGATTTCAAAGAACTGTACGGTGAAATATTTCCACCCAGGTATACACCCTATCTAAGTATATTCCTAGCATAACCTCGCTGAGCAAGATTCGTTCATCTACAATTCAAAGACAATCATATTCCTAATTTTCAATCAAATAATTATTTATATTTTATACAAACAGTATTTTAATTTATAAATCAATTCTTACCCATTTTTACACCTTGTGGGTACATCCCCAGGTAAGATTAACTTTGATTCATTATCATAACTACCTTTCCCTTTTGCCAATGTTTCTTTTTCAGAAATATTTAATTTGTTCATTACCTAGCACAGTTTCAGTTAGTTGAGATAATAGATTATCGATGTTTCAAAATATTGATGTGCGTTTAATTATAAATGCTAAAAACTGATAGGATATTAGCATCAGTCAGGTAAGACCGATTAGCGACATATATTGGAAACTCTTACATTGCATCAGTGGACGATAACAGGCGACAAATCAGTTACATTGATATTTAATCCATATTATTAATGAACGCACCTGAGGTCCACCTAGGACAAATTCGCCGCATGGGTTGACGTGAATGATCGTATTGCTGTCTATATACTTGGCCGGGATAACGGCGTGCACAACCTTATCGCGGACGGCGGTCCTCAGATCCTCCAATGAGATCTTGTCCGAATGTTGAGTCGACACGACGACAGTGTGGACACGGACAGGGATGCAAGCTCCACCGTTGAATTTGTACTCGCAAGTAACCTGCAAACCATTATTTCATAGAGCTCAAAAAGCGAATTCATTTATAAATAAAATCAACAAATCCTTATAGGAGCGAACAAAATTTTTTCTCAAGCTCAAAAAATCAAATTTCAAGCAAATTGTTTCATTTAAGTAAATTGATAGCTAATAAATTAATTTTACAAAAGCTAAAACAAAAAAAAATAATGAAAAATAAAAATACAGTCGGGTCGGTATTTTGATGTATTTTTTTCATCAACAGTTTAGTTAATTTTGCTTAAATTTTCCAAGCATGAACATAAAGAGTTATAATGAACAATGTTAACACTTGGGTCTCGTGCATCACAATAAAATGTCAATCATTCAATTTTTTGTCATTCCAATTGACAATCTAGAAAAAACTTTTATTGCGATTTTATCACCTGAGTCTTAGTGTCTGGCCTTGCCCACCAGAATTCACCACTACGCCGCAACTCGGACAGCCTCTCGTTCAGCTTATGAGCGAGAACAACAGTTAATGGCATACATTCCTCGGTTTCGTCAGTGGCGTACCCGAACATCAAACCCTAGAACGTCGAAAGCAAAGAAATACGTTAGGATCGCAAAAAGATGCAAACAATAATTCTAATTTGAATATTGTATTAGTCCATCAGTTATTCCAAGAATTGATCATTTCAACAAGTAAATAGATAAAAATTCGATGGGAAAATTAACTTGCACAACCGAATAGTAAAATAATAATAGATAATTCAAAAAAGTGGTTTTAAAGCTTGTTCAGAGCTGGCAGACCAGTTAAATCCGTGCAAAGTTATAACCGCATTTTATAGGGCAAGCAAGACGCCTCAGATAACATGCAATTATTGCTACTGGCAAGACCGAAAGAAACTCCATCAACAGAAAGTTTACAAAAATGTGAGGAATATTTTTTTATAAATGAGGTACCATAGTAAAGAAAACGCTGCAATGATTGTACAATGGTTCATTATTAATTTGCTTCAACTATGATTTAAGAATATCATTCATTTGTGATGGGAACTATTCCAAAACATTGGTGAACGTTTCGACCTAAAAACAAATAGGTGACTGAAAAAACTCCGCAGCAACTGTGATGATTTCAATTATTTTCATTTTTCTAAATTATAAAAATAGAAAAATTTGAGAGTGTTTGACGAGCATAGAAAGATTTTTATACCTTGAAAAATTCTCAAAAGACTATCATGGCAAATTTCTGAAAATTTTGCCAATTCTACACTAAAGCTTCGATAGGGAACCATTGAAGTTATCGGCCCCGCAATGGTCGCATTCGATTCAGCGTCCAAAATCTATAGAAATTTATACTAAATACACCTTTGTCTGAAAAGCGTTGGACAAAACGAACTTACTCCCACTCAAAAATGCCCTTAAAATAAACGTTGCCATTTGATTAAAGAATTGCGCCATTGTCAGACCAAGATTGATTTTTTGTGAAAAGAATTCAGCCATTTTAGTTTTGTCCGAATAGTGTCAATGGCGTACGGACAGTTTTTTTTTTTTTTTTTTTTTATAAAGAATATTCGTTTCCTACAAGATGTGATTTTTTTGTGCGATTACAATAGTTAATTATTGAATGATAAACCATGCATTGACTATATTAGGCCGAGCATAGGAATAAACAAAAGTCACTTTACTGTTGTACTCTTCTTGGAAAGTTCCTTCACCAAAGAAAGCTAAATTCTCAAATGTGCATTGAACAAGACCATAGAAAAATATTAGGGGAGTGCACGAAAGATCGTTCAAGTATGCTAAACGCGCTAAATTGGACTAAGCAGTGGCAGGGACAACTGTCGTGTAATATACGTCAGCGCCCCTAGCGGCTTAGTTGGAACATGTTTTTTTTTGGCCAGGCAATTTTTTACAAGCTGTTAAGGCTGTTTCGATTCAACGCATTCAGCAGTGACCAAGAACACCCCTAATAAATGCTACGGGTCTGAAAAACGCGACATTCGGATAAGATGAAGGTTGAAGTACCTGGTCACCAGCCCCGACTTCATCGGGATTGCGATTCTGATGAACACCGGCTGCTATATTCGGTGACTGTTGCTGTAGCGATAGAGTAACTGCACACGTGTTGCAGTCGAAACCTGGGATAACCAAGATGACATGCAAGTTGATCCAAGGGTAGCCATAAAGCATTTTATCGGAGGACAGGATTGAGGTGTTATATCATGAATTATTTTGCGGGGAAATTTGGAGTATAACTCCATTGCACGAAGTAGGGGTGCACGGGCGTAGGGATGACAGGAGGTTCACGCTCTAGAATTTGAGTAACATGAAAATTTTGATTTTCTTTCTCATCTAATAAATGCAATATGAGACAATAAACGTAGAGTGGCTCATCCTCCCTACGCCCATTAGGTTTTTTAGAGAGATAAGTATTAATATATATCCAAAGTTAGTTCAACAACGGACAAAGGACAATCACAAATGACCAGGGCAAATCCACATGTTCTCCATGCGGCAAGCTATCTTGCGTCGCATTATCAACTAACATCATTCCCTTAACTGAATGATAGTGTTGCTCAAGAATTATAAGGCCTCAAACCGAAATAATTAGCAATTAAATCCGACGAAAAATCATTCAGGAACTTGGAAGTTAAAATTTGAGACGATAGCCGATAATGACAGGAAAAAACTTTCAATACATAGTTGTCTTTATTGAAGCTAAGAGATAATAATCTGCCTCGACAAAAATGAACCACAAGAGGATATTAAGAGCCTTTGTGTGATTTGAATAATGTCTAGCTCTTCAGTTCAAAATATGCCAACGATAATGACGAATAAGCGACCTAAAAAATTCAACCGAAGTCATCAGTTTTACTATCATCTCTCATAAAAAGAAATCGTTAAGCCTGATAATAAAAGTGATCTAAGATCACCCATTCGCTGCCTTTGGTTAATATTTTTTATTCCAAGGTTAAGAACATTATGCCCGATCTAATATTCTTAGGGATGCGTTTGATTATTTTCCCCCATTAGCAATTTGCTTGGTGGCACCTGATCGCCGGCGCCGATGTCCAATTCAACTTTGTCATTGAAAACTCCTTCGGCGATATGAGGAGATTGTTGACCCATTGATACTAACGCACTGCACGTCCGATAGTCGAAACCTTAACCACGGAATAAGAAAATATGATTCGACCGACTTTTACGATTAACTCTACTATGGAAAAACACCGAAATCATGAAAAAGAAATTCAATCTTTTGGAGTAATTAGTCTGTGAATAAAACAATATTAAAATGGCCTATGTTGAACGTATCAATGATTTTTTACTGACCTTTGGACGAATCGTCATAGCCGATATGTTTGATCGTATCACGGATGACTTTTTGATAATCTACGTTGGCCTTGGATGTGATTTCACCGCAGACGAAAACCAGACCAGTGGTGGTGACAGTTTCTGAAAATTTGTGACAGTTAAATTTTCAGCCGAGGTTTTTCCTTTTGTCTAAAGGGTTTTGGGGGCTATCAGGGTTTTTAATTAGATAACGTTTTTCTTTTTTAAAAATTCATTTACACTGAGATTGTGGAATCCCATTTCACAAGGATAGAAGACAAAGAAATTGCCACGAACTCCACTAATTTCAAACGAGTTACATTGTTATATCGATTTCACCGTTTAGGCCATCATCAGAAACCTCAGATTTCAGATCATCAGCTGTGTTTACCGATGATGGCATAACGCCGGAATCGATATAAAAATGAAACACATTTAAAATCAGCCAAATTCGCCTCGATGTAGGCTAAATCAACCAAATTATAGACAGTATTATAAGCACTTCACTTACCGCAAGCTACTTTAGCGTCCGGATCTTGTCTAAGGTGAGCATCTAAGATAGCGTCACTGATTTGATCGCACATTTTATCTGAAAAAGAAAATTCGGATTGTAATAATGGAATTCAATTAGCCAAAGTTGATTTGAGATCTATTCCAGCCGATCTGAACTGATGCCCCAGTGTAGAGAATTTTTCAAGCAATAGAGGACCATCTACATAAGACAAAAGCGTTAGGCAGGCTATGAAACCTGATTACAAAAAACATATTGCTGAAACAATGGCTGCGTTCATAGCAAGTTAACCACCAAGAAAAGCCTCGAGTTATGCAAAGCAAAAGATAGGTTTAAATTTTATCTTTTTTCATCCTTAGTACAATCCGGAGACTTTTTAGGCTAGGAATGCACATGATCATTTGGGTTTTATTCATAAACTTTAGAATCAGAAATGGCGCAAGAGAACCGGAAAAGACTAATAACTGAGAATCGATTTAGCGTTTTGGGAGAATGCACAGAGTGTACAAATTTATATTTGTATTAAAACGTGTGACTGAATTCAGCTTTTAACTGGGAAATTAAGAAATATGAAAATGTCCGAGGGTCGTGAGGGGGAGAAAAACCAGGCGACTCATTCTCCAGTTCATTATTGGCTGGCCGAGCACTTTCGCCCATTCGGGCATCCTCAGGATGGACGTAGAGCCATGGGGTCCATACGGCTGTGGACCCTATGGCTCCACGTCGCCCTGAGGATGTCTGTATGGGCGAAAGTGCTCGGCCAGCCAATAAAGAATTGGAGAATGAGTCGCCTGGTTTTTCTCACAACCTCCTGACATCAAGAAACGCGACGAGAAGGAAAATAAACATAAAAATGATTGAAATTATAATAAATGCTAGGGAGTTTTCTCTTAGAAATGCCAATGTTTTTTCGGCGGGAACGTTTATAAATTTTCGGGTTAATTACTATCACAAATGGATAGTCTTCTTAAATAATTAATTGAAGCGAAGGATTTATAAACCGTTGTACAATAATTAGCAGCGTTTTCGACTCTGGGTAGAATAACAAGTGGAGGCAGCGCTAATATTTCCTTCTTTCTCCACTCAGCTGGAGGCTAACGAATTCTGGGAAAATAGATTACTGTATACTTCAACTCCTTGTTCGTAAATCGATATAAATTTAAATACCAGTGTTCGGAAAATCGAAATTGCCCGACGTCGATATCGTATATCGACATTTTCCTAAAAAGAAATCGATATCGCTGACATTCATTTTTATCCTACTTGAGAGCGAATTATGAAGTGGATCAATATTCAGTGAGCATTAATCTGTGAAAATAAAACTACTCTCGAACACTGTAGAATTTCCGATGAAATTCGCCGAGCTTCGGCTCCGTTGAACTCGATTATCTTGAGAATAATTAGAAACGTCTACCCAGAAATGGGAGAACCAATCAGATGGGCGAGAAAGAGGGCACCCAACGGCCGGGCTATTTCTATCGCAAGAGGAACTCTGTCGAAACGCCCGGCCTTAATACGGCCTCTAAATTACTCCTAATCGGTTTCAATCGTTGCCACAACATCCTGCATCGCGTTTGAGACCCGATGACATGGGCAGGGCAGATTAGAACAAATAAAACGCGACCGATGGACGAAAATTATGGAAAAATTGGGTCAAGAACGCGCCGGTATTGATTCAAATGTGATAACAAGCAGTGCTCCAAGTGCTGTAGTTCAAAGCCGAATTTAATGGCGCGGGAGAGTTTTTGGGATGGTTATTTATTTTTTGAAAATAGCGAGAGAATCTCGTCAAGCAAGGAGAGGGGGCTAAAAATCAATACTCGACGCCTTTGTTGTGAACCGAAGGCCTTCGATTGAGGTTACTTCGCCTCCCCCACATGCGGAAACGAGGGGCCACGAGGCGCCAAAGCGATATCGATAAGAATGTTTAGTTTCGGCCGAATTTCGCACTCTTTTCGGAACCG
The DNA here is from genome assembly GCA_037159825.1 of Tupiocoris notatus. Taxonomy (NCBI): domain Eukaryota; kingdom Metazoa; phylum Arthropoda; class Insecta; order Hemiptera; family Miridae; genus Tupiocoris; species Tupiocoris notatus. Next base: position 191,021 of record JASJUZ010000233.1, on the reverse strand, counting down.
ATATCTCAATTAATTTTTTATCAATTTCTATAACTGGCAAGCTGCCAGGCTGATAAAATTGTAGCTATACGACCGGTCGCCATAGAAATATTTTTAGAGAAAACCAGGCACTACGACAACAAACTAGATGAATACAACTCAAGGCCTTGCCAACTCAAAAAGCTAGTAGCACAAATGAGGTAATTAGCGGACTTTAACGTGATTTTTGTTCAGCTCACCTGGATGTCCCTCGCCGACGGATTCGGACGTAAATAGGAACGGCACATCTTCGGGAAGTTCGGGGTAGCTGTGGTGTCCGTTGGAGTACCCGTTGGTGTACGGTGCCTGCGTCATTCTGCCCAAAAGAAATATGCTTCAGATGTATTTCAAGATTTTACCGAACTGGCTATTAAGGAGGATCGGCGGAACGACAGAGATAAATGAACGAGCGACCGTCACGAGGAGCGCCGAGGAAAGAACGGGAACGGCCGATTCCGAACGCTGGACCGCATGCTCAGACAGTGGCGCCCTCAGCAGGCGACTCATTCTTATCGAAATATCCCCCAAAAATATCCCCGAACGGGATTATAAAAATTACCAGCGGCTAAATAAGTTGTCGGAAAAATTAATTAAAGACAAGTGGAAAAAAATTTAAATAAAGCGATAGCTTTTTTTTTACTCGCCCTTCCTATTCTTAATGGGCAATTTTAGTTTTATGCTTACTAAGAGAACGTAGTAAATGGAAGTATTGTCAGTTTTTACAGGCCTTCACGCGTTCTGCAGGAAGTACAAACCAGACTCAGCTGTTTCTGCTTCATTGGGAAAACGTCAACGTTCGTTGACGAGAAAAACTGTTTAAAAAGAACGAAGAAAGTTCGTACTTCCATGATAACCATCTTCCTTCACTGTTCACGTCACAACCGAAAATGAGCTGTTGTTGAAACTGACAAACTTTAACCGACAAACAGTTGTCTTGAGAGATTTTTGTCTTTGAGAATTTCGTGTTTTCCCAGAACAAATTTCCAACGTTTACGTTACTGGGTGGAAAAAATATAGAAATGTTTTGATTGTTGAGGGATACTTCTGTTTTTATTTAATCGCCCAACAAAAAACATTTTCAAACCCTCTCCCCCAAAATTTGATGTTGTACGTTTCAAACCATGCAGAATCCGAATTTATCCAATTGAAAAAAATTCTCGGTTTCACACTTTTCTGACAAAACTATAATGCTAAATTCTAGAAATTTTCACTAAAAATGAATCACGGTAATTTAAATTTTAAGGGTATTTTGGGGGGATTTTGAGGGGGGAGAAATGAGTATTTTCCAACGTTTTTCAGAAAAAGGTGAATTCGGTATCAAATTTACAGATTTTTGAACGCTGAATCGAATGAGATCATTGCGGGGTGGATTGCTTTATTGGTTCTTCAGTTATTGCAGTTTTCGGGTAGAATTTGGGAGGTTTTTAGAAATCAGGCGTGAAGATCTAACTCGTGAATTTCTGGAGCTATAATAATCGTTGGAGTGGTCGTCAAACGCTCTCTTCAGCTGTACCGTTAGGCGAAAACTCAGCTTTTAATTTGGAAATTTAAAAAAAATAAAAATGTTTAAAATTACAATAATTGCCACGGAGTTTTCCCTTATAGTTACCGATCTGTTTTTTGGTGGGAACGTTAATAAATGTTCGGAATAATTAGTACCACAATAAATAGAATTTGCAGCGTTTTTAATTTTTAAAAATCTATTAAATCGAAAATTGTTTATTTAATTGGCATTCAAACATGAAGCATTGACAATTAATTCCCCTGACACCCAATAATACCTTAAATTGATATTATGAGTGAATTTCCAGACAATGTTTAGCATGGACGCAAAATTTCTTGCCAACAGCCCATCGCATTTTCTTCCAGTTTTTCGAATTTTCAAATTAACGATAATTTTTTAATTGTTTCCAACATTTTCGTTAATAGTTCGTCGTGAGAAATGTTCAATTTAATTTCAAAACATCAAATAACGCGAATTTCATCGTTTTCTAGATAGAAATAGTTTCATTTCAAATTTTCATAATTTTTTGGCCACTTTGACTTTTCTTTCCAACATTTTTAAACTTCTGATTTCTCCTTCTTACGTAATTATTTTTTATTGACTCGTCAATTTTTCAAAAATGGTGAACCGGTTCCTAGAATTATAATTTTTTCGCATAGAAATAAATAAAACTGTGCTGGTAATAAATTAAACGAATTACCTGTATTACACTTTTCAAAATACCCTGACCTTTTTTCCGGCTAGAATGGACCGAGTTCTTAGATGAGGTCGTTTCAACGATGACGTGAGCACAACTGAACGGACACGAATATGACGACACTTCTATAGGTATCAGATAAATAAGGACCGAAGAGAAATGCCAGATAAGGCCATCTAGGAAGGGGTTGCGAAAAAGAAAAACGACACGATTCGACGAATGGGCACGAAAATATTCCATTCTTCAGTCGAGCTAAGGTCTTGACCCGCAAGGGTGAATGGGGTCAGAGGCTCTTTAGAAAAGCGAAAATTCTCCTTTCAAGAGCCTTAAATAATAATAAGGATTGCGAACATTGGCGTCATCCCGAGACAGATAGTCAAAATGAGCAACAAAAGAGAAAAAAACAGCTCACGATAGGGGAAACAATGGAAATTGAAACGCACCCATTTAATTTTTTTCAGTTTAAAACCGAGGTTTGCGTCAGAGGAGGAAAACTATGCCAATATCAAGGCGGAAGGGCAAACTTGGGCCAATGCCAATAGGTTATTACGATACTAAAATCATGGTCAAGCCTTCGCAATTTAATTTTCACCCTCCACAAGAGTAAAATAAAATAAAATCACAAAAATCGGGTACGGATTTTGGAATTTCTAGACAAAAGGTACATTAACAATGTTGAAAAAATTGAATGAATCGGTAATAAATTAGTTGTCGCAGAGTTGTGCAATACTCGTAAACAAAACTCCTCGATTTAGGAAAGGACGGTCATAGACGTTATTCAACAGCGGGGTTATCCTGCAGATAACCTACGTAGATTGAATAGCAAGACTCCTTGTGATTACCTTAGGTACCGACGTAACAAACAAGAAGAATAATTATTTGTTCGGATTGATAAATCGGGCCAATGCCGATAATGCGTTTCTCGATTCTGTTGGCTCATTTGTGTCTGGGTCATCAAAGGCGCTCGAGCGAACATGTCTTCAAACGCACGCCCGACTGATGTGGAGCTGATGGTGAACATATTAGAGCGAAAACTGGCTCGATTCGTAAAAATCTTGCCGAATTTCTGATGGCGTACTCATGGTAAATTACCACCAGAGCCTGACATTAATAATGCTAAAAATTAAATTGCTTAGAAACGCATAACTAGACAATTGATAGCAACTGTTAAGTGCAACTTCCTGTAGACGGTGAAATTTCAAATTATGCTTTTGAACGTACATTTTTAAACCCTTGTTACCTACTTTGAAAGAAAATTCTCAAGCTGGCGATACATAATGAGGCCGGTAATCAATAATAGAGGCATTGTTTACTCCCAATCAAAGGCTTACACTTTTTACACAGAATTCATATTTGCCATTGCAGGGTAGTTCAATTTTCAGGGTTTCATGAATTTCTAAATTATAAATTGCGATTACTAGCGAAGATTAATGGCGATTAATTCAATTGCATCAACTGAAAACGAAATGTGAACAATTGGATCGGGTGTTGACAAATAACTACGCCCGTCTTATCTCTAATACTGTAATTACATGTAACAATAGCTCAGGAAACGTACGAAACGAATAGTTGTAATCCCAGCTTTGAGAGAAAAGCATCAGTCGACTAGTAAATTAATGATAAGAAAAGAGGTTTTGAAGATAAATTATTTTTTCCATCATCTTAACGTCCAAGGAAGATAATCGTGAAACCATTCGTATAGTTAGCAAGTGACAGTTAGAGGTACTCGTTAAGTAGAGCGCAAAAGGGCAATGAGAAAAAGGGGGACCTAAAGCGTAGAGTGAATTTCAATTTTCCCCTTGACAGAACATACAAGAATAACAAAGGCGACCACTTGACTATTTTCCTTTCACATCCCACTTCGTATTTCAAATACTCGATGACTTCCTAATTCTAAGCGCTCTCGTGCGAATTGACAAGTGTATGGCGATTTTTAAGAAACAAAGTAATTAAAAAAATAGAACAGCCCCGTTGCTTATTGAACGCTGAAGAGAAGAACACTACGATGTTGAGATTTAATTTAAGAAATTCTGGTAGGAGGGATTGCGAACTTGGGCTGCGAAGAAATTGCGTTTCACGTGTAGAAAAGTATTTCAGGGATTTGTCCATCGTCGACGGACGTCCCGTTGTTGTTACCAGCGGCGTACGTGAATTGAAAGACGATTTTACCGTTTGCTGAGTCGACAGAAACTTTACGTTGACCTCTCGTGCCGTAGTGGGAATCAGGGCCCTGAAACGAGAGAAAAGATTACAAAGAGGTTAACAAAAGATGAAGAAAAAAAATTATTTGAAATCAGTATAGCAATGCACCTTAACAGCGCAGCTTCAAACAAATAGGTAATTAAAAGCTTGAAAACATTTAGAGAAGGACAAAAAAAAAAAAATAGTGATTAAAATTGTAGATGAAATTAAAAGATGTAATTCCCTTGAAACTTACTTTGATGAATGCTGATGCCATATAGTGAGCATGAGGACGAATCTCGATCGGCTCTTTGAACATAACTTTGTACGTGGGAGCTGTGCCATCGTAAGTGACTCTGGTCGAATTTGAGCCGCACACTTTGCCAGATACAGGTACAACTATTTCAACTGTGACGTCATATTCGCAAGCTCCATGGATGGATCCGTACAAGCCGAAACCGACCACGTAAATCCGCCGGTCCACCATGAACCTGAAAACGAGAATGAACTGATTAGATAGGGGAAAATAGGATTAACTGAGTGGTCTGAAGCGCTAGCGTTCTCCAGAGACCTGAGTTTGAGTCCCCTGGAGACCGTGGATGTTTTTGTAATGAATACTTCGTCACATTCCTTAAAGTTTCTCCTTCGGCATGTGGGGAAAATGATAGAACGACCCTACATCTCCACGTCACCCTGAAGATGCCCGAATGGGTGAAAGTGCTTGGCCAGCCAATAAAGATTCGGAGAATGAGTTGCCTGGTTTTTCTCCCCCTCAAAACCCATGGACATCAAAAAATACGACGACAGTAAAAAGATAATCGTTTTGGTTCTTAGGGTATTTTTCAGTTTCAGAATGGTTTTTCAAGTGTTAGATCTCCAATATTCCTCACCACGAATTTGTCCACTTATCGTTTTTCAAGTTTCTTCCAAACTCGGTCTTTCTCTCAATCAAAGAAAGTGTTGCTCAAAAAACCGTTTTTTTACATGAAAGTTTGAAAAAAAAAAACGCTGAGAACTAAAGCTTCCTAACAAACCATAATAGTGCCTATTTTCGACGTCAGTATTTTTATTGTACCTGCGACGATAATAAGTTTATGGATTACTCACCTTATGCGATCACTTGTTCCACTATATCCCCATCGGCTGTCCACTTGCTGAAACCGGTTGACCGACTGTTCTTTTCCTGTTAACGAACAACGGGGCGTATCCCTAAAAACAATAAATCAATGATCAAAAGTGTTGGGTTCTGGATGTTTATCGAACGGAATTATAATCGACATACTTGAATCTCAGGGATGGTTTCGGATTGACAGTGAAGTATAGAAAGAGCGAGACGACTTCACGATCTGTGAGGATGCCGGATTGAGCAGGGCCCTGAGCAAATTCTTCCAGACCCATCAATGGGAATCGGACGAGATAAAGAGCTTGATCGAGCACTTGGCGCATATTTTCAGGCGTGGGCGCCAATTGGTTTCGCTGGCATTTAGCTTCGCACCACCTGCAAGACATACGGTTGCAGAACATTCCACAGATGTTAGTAAAACGTGTAGCAAAATGCTTTTAAAGATGACTATCTCCAAGTACAATGCTTAAAATTTCCTCACTCCCAACAAAACTCACCGAATAATGGCATAGTACAGTTTAGATTCTCGAATATGAAGTGTATCTCGCGCCAAAACGGCCGAAAGCGTTTCAAGGTCGACGTCGGTGAAGCCGTCAGCTGAAATTGCTTCAGATGTGTCCTTGTCGATTTTATCCAAACATAGCGACGCTAATTGCGGCTCGTCGAAAAGCCGAGCTTGCGTGAGCAGCATGAATGCATTGTCTGCTCTGAGATTACTCTATAACAATTCACGCCAATGCAATTTATATCGATTTATTTCTATTATGAAAATTGCAGGGTTGAGATTCAGAGGAAAATAATGGCTCCTTAATAGAACCGTAGAAACGCCTCATACTGAAAGAATGAAGATCAATCATTCAAATCATTCACACACAAAAACACATGCTCCATTGTCGGCAAATTCAACCGCTGAAATTTTTCTTCCAAATAATCGAGCTGGGAAAATTCTTCGGCCTAAGAAAAGTACATAGATTACAAAAAATTTAACTCAATTAGTGATGCTCACTTTTAAAAAATCTACACAATGCCTCTCGAGAGCTGGGACAGCATATTTTTTCGCAGTGTACAATGTAGTCATGACAGTCTCAGGACCTATTTGAACTTCATCCGAGTACAAAAATCTGCAACAATTAAAAAAACGCTGCAAATGATTGTACAGTGGTTTATTATTATTTCGCTTCAATATTGATTTAAGAAGACTATCCATTTGTCATTTTAAATATTCCGATCAATCGTGAACATTCCCACCGAAAAACAGATGGTAACTATAGGGAAAACTCCGTAGCAACTATTGTAATTTTAATCATTTTTATTTTTCTTAATTTCCTAATTAAAAGCTAAACTTATTGCCTAACGATACAGCTGGAGAGAGTGTTTGACGACCTTTCCAATGAGTATAGAACGATTTTTATAGCTCCAAGAACTCTTGAGTTATACCTTCATGTCAAATTTCTGAAAATCTCCCAAATTCGGCACAAAAGCTGCGATAACTCGCGAACCAATGAAGCTATCGACCCGGCGATGGTCTCATTCGATTCAGCGTCCAAAAATCTATATAATTTGATACCACGTACACATTTTTCTAAAAAACCTTGGAAAATATGAATTTTCTCCCCCTCAAAACCCCCCAAAAATACCCTTAAAATTGAGCTAGCAAGTTGGTTCAAGAATTGGGCCGTCGTAGGACCGAGATTGATTTTTGGTGAAAATTTCAAATTTTTAGCTCTTACAGTTTGGCCGGAAAACTGCTAACGGCGTACGGCGTACGGCGTACGGCGTACGGCGTACGGCGGACGGACAGAATTTTTTTTATTGGATATTCGGATTCTACATGCCTTGAAACGTAAAACATCAAATTTTGAGGGGGGGTTATAAATTTTTTTTTCTTGGGCGATTACAATGGTTTATTATTGAATAATAAACCAATACCCTTGTGGCATTTTTTTAAATAACAAACGACAAATTAGTATGATTTTGGAGCCGACAGGAAAAATCTCCAAATGTTGTTCTTATCAGTTATAATCATTTGACAAAATGCTGGAAACATTGAGTAGCTCACCTTAGAAGTGCGAGAAATGCCGCCGGTTCCACGTCGGGCACTTCAATTTCAGGTGCGGAGGTGGCGAGGGTTCCGTTAAACATGGCGTCAAATACGGCTGAGCCTGCTGTCAACACGAGCTTGTGAGCCGGAATCCTCTGTCGAGCTGGCTCTCTGCCAACGAGAAAGTGCACGTCGCTGAGGATCTCGTTGTTGAACAAATAGGCAAACCTGGCAACGAATTCATAATTTGATCAATTAAATTATTATAATAGTGAGCGTTTGCTTTCCACAGTGTCCAGAGCTTGTGAACGTGAGATAATGCTAACCTCCAAACGGCTTGCATGTAAGCATTGGCAAAAAAAACTAGTGTGTCTGGATGGTACTTCATAGTGTAGTCCTAGTTTTTTGACCAACGAGTCTCAACGTTCAGAGAAAAATAATCGAACCTCACTAAGCCTCGAACTTCGCTAATGAAGAGACAAATCTATTCCAAACATACGCTGTTCTTCTAAACGAAGTCTAAAAGCATCAATATTGACTTGCTATAAGGTAGTCCTGGATCAATTCTAGTTTAAGAACCTCCAAGTAACTCATCCTAGGAAAATCAAACTTTTTTACAATACAAACAATGAAAAACGACCAAAAATAATTATTATCCTTAAATTGCAGCATACCTATCCTTCAGAGAGGACTTGCTGGCCTGCCAGTTGAAAACCGGAGCCCCTGGCGGCCCAGGAACCGGAAGCCTGTTGACCTGAGGAGACGATGAAAGTGGAGGAGTCTCGCTGCGGCTAGCTCTGACTGATTCTTCTAACCCCGAATCATCCGAGTCCGAACAATCGGGTCGATAATGTAAATTTTCTCGCCCTTAAACGTAAATGAATTTGTTCCACAATACGAATGTGAATATTTCAGGGAATTGAATAACGGCGTCAGTAACGTAGGACGTTTAACATAGAATCGTAGGTGGTAAAAAATAGTATCAATTTCGCTCACCAGGTAACATATTGTGCGGTAGTGAAGCCATGCTTCCCGAAGGGTTGTAATATTCTTGAGAATCGGGAAAAAGCAGATCGCCAAGAGCCTGGAGGTCGGCGTTGGCTGCAGCTGAATCATTCTCTCGGTTGGCAGACATCTAGGAAAAAGAACATTTGCGGAAATTCAGTATAGATAAGATTTCATCAGGAGGAAATAGAACACTAGGCGGAGAGGCTTTGAAATCGACAGCCCCGTTTGAAAATGAGTCAGCATAAAAATTAAAAAAAAAATCGACTATTGATACTAGGACAATAATATTTTTATTCACTTAGTTACAATTATTCCTTCTCGCATTAGCTCACCTAGTCAATGAATTACAGCCTGCACGAATCACTTTTAATTTGAAAATATTTTCCTTGATTTGATACATCACAATTATCAAATGATCGATTAATAAAATTATACGTGCCCGACAAGAATAAATATTGCTTACTTTTGACGAACTAAACTTGTCCTCTGAAAATGACGCTTTTATCTCAATCACATAACGATGTAGCCCGTAAAGTTCTGGAAAAAAGATCCGAAATACGGGTTAGGATAAAGAAATAATACTAAGAGCGAGATCTCAGAAGAATGGACAGTTGGAGGCATGTTGATTAATATGACATTGTGATTCTTTTCGAATTTCACAACAATTGTAACGGCTCAAAAGCGGAACGGAACATTTCGAGCGATGGCATTAAGAAATAGCTTTCACAAATCGCTTACAAAACGAACAGATCGAAAGGAAATAAAATATGCGAGAAAGCAGATAAGAATTGGCAATTTAAAGGAACAGCGACCAACGAACATGCAGCAAATTATTGTACAGTGGTTTATTATTCCTTGGTCTCAACGATGATTTAAGAAGACTAAAGAATAAAGAGAATAAACATTTATTCCGCACATTTGAGAACGTACCAAAGATTGGTAACTACAAGGTACAAGGTAAAAGGGAAAACTCCGCAGCATTAATGTAATGTCAATAATTTTTATTTTTCTCGATTTTCAAATTAAAATCTAAATTATTCGCTAAAAGGTACGGCTGAGAAGGAAAGAGGGGTTTTTTAAAACTAAAACTCAACTTTTTCTAGCAATTATTCGACCTTTGTATTAACAAAAATTTGAATTATATAAATATTAAATATTATTAGTTATATATTATTAACATAAATATTGATTTAATTTAAAAAAATGAAACTCGAATTTTTGTAAATACGAATTTTACGTGTTTTAACTTATTCGCTCTAATAGACAAGAGTACGCAGCCAGCGAATAGGAAATTTGAGAAAGAACCGCCAAGTTTTATTCAACACGCACTGCGGGGTGATTTTTCTCTTATTCTGGTCTTATGCATGTAGATGTAGAAAGGACTGATAGACGCGCGAGGCCGATATCTGTGCTTTCCTCACGTCAATTCAACTGAGTTTCATCAGTTCATTCAGCGCAATAATTGGAAAAACGGAAACTAGATGGGCAATGTGAAGACTAGGGTAAAAAACGGGTCATTTGTTCCCAGCGGGTTATTTCAAACTACCTCGCAAGCTAATGATAGCCGCGAAAAGTAATTTAGTGACGGCACAAGGCGATAGAAACGTCGGAATACAAAAGCATCATATAGAAACCAAATGGGAGAAAAATATTCGCCTGGAATGTGGTAAACAAAGCAGATCCTTAAATAGCAAGAGAAACCAAGCGGAATTCCTACACTGAGTTAACGATTTTTAAATTCAGCTAAGATTACGTCTACACACGAAGACATAATTTGTATAGACATTTGTATTTATACGAAAATAAATTCCAGATTTGAGTTCTTAGTTCTTACCGATTTCCAGGCGATGTCAAATAAACGATGCAGTACGCGCTGACAGACGACGTCGGACGACGGAGTTCTCTCGCTTATCATATTTTCCATGATAACAGCGACTTCTTCTTCTTTGTTGTTTGACCATTGCGGTTCCGTTGAATTTTCTCCGCAAAACTCGGATCTTGGCGATGAAAGATTATTTGAATATTCAATTGTGGTTGAATATTAAATAATAATCCAAGGTAATCGCCCAAAAAATTTTTTTCTAACGCCCCTTGAAAATGTGATGTTTAAGGAAATTCGCATGTCTGCCGTCAACGTAAAGCTCATATTTCATTCAAAATTTTGAGGGGGTTTGAAAATTTTATTCTATTACAATTTATTATAGCACAATAAGCGACGAAGAGCGGATTGAGCTTCAATTTTTAAAAAGCAACTTCGTCCCTATATTGGGCATATGCGCGCAGATGATTTCAATTGCTATGGAAATTAAATCATCTGAACGTTCAATTTCCCCTCAAAGGCTTCCATTCGATTATTTTTTCACTGGTCAATAATTTGCTTTTGCTCGTTTTTGCATCGCTCAACTTGAATAGAACTCTTGAACAATAGAAGACTGTGATATTGATATTTTAGCTCTTACCTGACGCTAGAGCATTTAATCATGTACGTTTTCAAACTAATTATGACCTATGGAAAAATGATCTTACCGTCAATAATTTTCGCAGTCGCCATTTGCTCAATTTCGTCATACGGAGAGCATCGAGACGGTGAGAATATTATTATAAAATTAATTATTTGAACTAGCGCGGTAGGCATTGTTTTTCTATTCCTGTTTTCAGGCCACAAAAATATTAATATTTTAACGTGCAAGGACTTGAAATGTTCTTCATGGTGGGTTAGTAACTCAATTTACATTTGGGGTTGCACACTTTATTTTTGCACCATTTCTATTTTCGTACTTTTTTGGGTCTCCTCGTTAGAATGAAGGGTCCAATTTCGCCATATATTTTGTGTTGAATCTATCAAAATTTGAGTGAAAAGCCGGGCTTGAAGGGATATTGATTATTTTTTCACTGATACTCTTATTAATGATGCCATCATCTGCTATTTCATTTGTTATAATTTTACAACCACATAGAGTTATGCAACAGGTTGGGTGGGGTATCACTTGAATTGATGCTTTAAATCATAAAATCTACCAGTTTAATATCAAACCATGGATATATTCACATTTTCGATACCTATTTCTATCTCACGGGACTTTTCATAAAAAAAAAAAAAAAAATTGACGAAGGAAGAGAGCAAAAGGACACATAACATAGAAGAGAAAAATATCACGATCACAAGACACGTTGATCAGTAAACCTGATGGAAAATACAATAAAATATAAATTGCCGATTTGTATAAAACATTAAAATAAATAAATCCAAGTGCAAATATAAAGATTTTAAAAAAACAATCAACTTTAGAACGAGTAATTATTCAATAACCGAAGAAACAATTTTTATTTACAGACCTTCCGAAGGCGAATGTTACGCAAGTCTGCTTGGGTTGCATATGCTACGCGGTAACGAATTGCAGTTTGGATACGACAACACCGTGCACAGATAAATGCGGCCCACTAGCGTTGACAAAGGAACAATGGGCTACTGGTGGTTCCCCTAAAAAGAATGATACGCATGAAACTGACGAGAGTAAAATATACGTGGAGTGCGTAACGGATCCGGATTGTGCGGCTGAAGCTCAGACTGCTTACTTTCTAAGCTTGGGGAAGGTAATGAGGATACTATGAAAAATTATTTTTTCAACTATGAACAACTACACTTTTTTTAAATCCTTTCAAGCTTGCTCCATATTCACCTGCATGGGTTTACCAAGTTTTCCCACTGAATGTGAATCAAGGGCTCCCCTTTCTTGGATTATACTCGCTGTAAATCGCTTTCACTGCTCTAGGGCTATTCATTTTTCACGTTCTACCTTCACAATGATTTTAGGATTGCAATGATGATGGAAGAATCGACTGCTGGGATTATGCTTTGCTCCACGATAATCCAAAATGCGACCATTCGTCTGAATTGACTTGGTGGCCTGCATTCAACCTATGTTTAGATTTGGTGAACAAGGCGGGAATCACTGACGACATGTTGTGAAAATCCATATTTTTTTTCTCAACACTATGTTTCTATTGCTTGTTCATTAACTCGTTCAAATAATAATTCAAGCTAAAAAAATATATATATTATGTATAATAAAAAGTTTACAAAACCGAACAGCTAAAGAATTGAGGAAAGATCAAGGAATGCTTCAATGGAGCTTGTCGTTACAAATTTAATTTTCTTGTTTCAAATGTTGATAAAAAGTCCGAAAGGCCGACGTAATACTCTTACAGATCACCTCGTACAGTATTGAAATTATCAACATGGCGGAAAACTTCGTCGAGAAAATCTATTATAGCAACATCGAGTAAAAACAAAATAATTTTAACGCGGGCGTGTATTTACAAAATTAGCGCGCAATTTTACGGGCACTCCGACTGCGAATGAGTGCGCAGCTTGTTTTTACGCAAGAGAACCATTCGTTTTTTGGTGATGAGCGTGTGTATTTGGCTTTCGAGATCAAGTGCAATATCAACGGGTAAAGCTTTCAATTGGAAAGCGACGCATCGACCGAAAACATCGAACTCATCCTCTGTTTCAGATTCCGCACTCAGCGCTTCCTCTCCTTTGTCTTCTTCAAGATTACGGCTTTTACCCCGACTGGACTTATTTTCTTGGGAGGATCCTCGCCGAGCTGGTTTAGCCAAGTTTGGAATTTCAATCTGCTGCTGCCGTAACATGAGTTGATGGGCCAACTGAAAATAGAAGTAGGGGGAAAATTTAAGCTCAACTTTTATAACCAGAGGGAAGCAATGTATTGATCATTTGGTCAAAAGAGGAAACCATTCTTTCAGGGGAAAATTAATAATATCATTCTCAGGTTGCTGAGAGGTTAATGGATCGCACCCGAATAAACAAGACAGCCCAAAAAGCACACACCAGGGGAGAACGAAACGATACAGCAAAAATACAATACTAACCTCTTGTTGTTGCTGTGAGGCAGCTGCTTCCGCTTTGGCAGCAACATCTTCTATGCTCATCTCTCCATTTTCTATAGCCATAAGCTGATCGTCGTCCAATTCAAGGTAGATACTATTTTCCTGTGGAAAATGTTTACTTGTTAAATTACCAACTCATCTTAGAAACATTTAACCAGCGTACTGATTAAAAAAACTCATTAAAGAGATTGCAAAATTTTGATCGTTGGGTAATAAAAATTGGGTTTCAACATTTCCCTATTTAAAATCAAATCTTTCTGTTTCAACAGTATCTTACCTCGCTTTCGTCGACCATTTCCCGTTTGATCGAAATTGGCGCGCTTGAGATTTCCGTTGCAATTTCGCATTCCCCTTCCTCGTAGATTTCTTCCCGGCCGATTTCATCGTTCGTCGACTCGACAACTTCGACGGTCGAAGACACGGGCATGTCGGTGCCGAAATATACTTCAGCTTGGTCATTAGGCGTATTCTGTAACCAATGGAGGATTCATATATTGACAATGGGCTAAAACTAATGGTAGAAATGAGGTCAATTGGAAATACAAGGGAAATAACACAAAATAACTGTAAATCAAAACGAAGAGCAGCCCATATTTGGTACCCCCAGCGGAAATCACTGTTCAGTGCCTAAGTAACATACAGTACTTTCAAACAAAGGCACTTCGACCGTTACCTGGGTGTGTTCAAAATTATTCCTAAGGTATTGATACTCCTCGTTGATATTTTGAGGTTCGGAGAACCCCAAGCGGATTACGTCGTGGAGGAAATTGTCAGCGGCCCAAAACCAGTCGACCGGCTTATGAGGTGTTGAAGTACCAGCTTTTGCGGCAATCTAAAAACACGAACGTGGTTGATTTATGAAAATTTATTTGAACAATCTGTGAACGAATAAACTTGGTCCTCTCTTCCTTTTGGCGCAGAACCATGTCTACCTAAATCAGTCAATCTAATTCAAAATGAGGCAAGATGAGTGATTGCACTAACTTCAGCGTGACATACCAGGGCAAAGAGAAAGAAAGTTTTTGTAGGGAGTAGACAACACAGGTTACAGGTTTCCCTCACTTGTCTCTCCTAACTCAGAAGATCCGATACAAAAACTCTTCATGAGGAAACCATATTTATCAATCCAATGCGTTTCAATATTAGAAAATCGTTTCTATTTTTAACTACTTTCAAGATCAAGATTAATTAAAAATATTCCATTTTACTAGCTGCCCCATTATTTATTGTAAATGTGATAGCTAACCTGTTTCCTCGACGAGATGTAACAGCTTCGTAGGATTTTTATTTTTGATCGAACCGAAGCCGCGTCTAGACCGGGGTATTGCATAGCTTTGGCCATTTCCTCGTAGGCCTGGAATCTAGGCTTGTGTTTCATGTAATTTGGATCGCCAGGATCCCAGAGGCAAGGGTGCTTCCGATACTCCTCGATAAACCTAAAAAAGCTCTGGATTAGTCTATGAAATTAATTTCCGAGAATATACAGGATGATGGGAAATTTCTTTCTTCTGCCCAGTAAATAGTATACCTATCCATTTCTCTCGATTTGGTGAAATCGATGATAAATACTTGAATAGTTTGAGTAATGGAAAATTAATTACTAAAATATATACCTATACATCAATATTTTCGACCGCAACCAGTTATTTTATTTTTCCCTAAAAAATAAAATGCTGAAATTTGCACCAGATATATTTTAACAATCGGATTTTGAAGTTAAAAAAAATTCGAGCTGGATTTCAACTCTGCGAGATTCAAAAATTCGTTTAAAAAGCTATTTTACTCCAGAAATTCAACCAGATTCCGAATCATAACGTTTAAATCATGTTTTTTTTTGTTTCTTTTTTTGCAAAATTCTGCAAGTTTGTTTTACAACAGAACATAAATTCTCTCGTACCTATTTTGATTGATTTATTTTTTTTTACAGAAAAAATAATTAACCGTTAATTTTTTTTACGAAAAATTAGATGCGCCTTCTGCTCGTTTTCGATCCAAAGTCGCGCAAAACATTATAATCCTAACTGAACAACAGATTCTTATTGCAATAATAACTTCATTCCATTAACTCACTTGATGTTTGTGTCCAAATTGAACCTCGGTATCCACACACGTCGAGAAGCGTACGGTTTGAGGTGAAATCTAGCTTTGCCGCTCATCATTTTGAAAACCGAAGCGTCGACGAAAATCCTCCACCGGACGTCAATACAAAATAAACATTCGGAATTTCGCGGAAAGATATTTTATCAGATAAAGTGTAAAACGTCGAAGAAGAAACTGAAGAGCAGACAGTCAAGAACGAAATTACAGAAGGAGAGAACTTCTTCTGCCGAAGTCCCGTCCACGTTCGTCGTCTGCTTCTTCGCAGCGAGATTGGCCGCCATATTGATCGAACGGACAACAAGAATCGCATTTTGCGATAGTATCGATAGTTGTAAGAATCGATTGTGGAATCCAAGCGATTACTTGCGGCAATCCGTTTCACAATACCGAGATTTTATACCTAATATAAAATATCATAATATATAATGATAATACCCTATATTAAAGACTGGTGCGAGGAAAATTCGAAAGATTTATAGTTTTGAGGATTATTCGGAGCAGTGAGAACGTAAAGCTTGGATTTAGAAGAACTGAATGTTAAGGTAGAAAATGGCGATTAGAGATCACTACTTAATTACTTTTGTGTTCGAGCATCATCTGCTCGTCGTAACAAATATTTTAGGACTTCAGATATTAAATAATGAAACTTATAGCCTGTGAAAATTGAAATCGAAAATATAGCTTCTTCATCATGATAATTAAATAATTAGTCTTTTGAGCAAGTAGAAATAAAAATCCTAATTTCCACAACAAATTGTTAAGCCGTAGCAAAATATTGCTGACACAACACTGCCCAGTTAACTGAGCAACACTGTTGTGCGACTCCTTAACTCGGTTACCTCATTTTGAAAGAATTCCATACCTAAACGAATAACCTCCCTATACAAAATTACCTTCAACATTCAAATTTAAGATTAAATCAAGCGTTTCACACCCTAAAAACCTGCAAGCTTTTAATCCGCACAAATTGATATAGAAGGTTTCACGCCAGAAAAAAAAAGAATAACGATTGACAATAGTTTAATTTAAAAAAATCAAAATACAAATGAGAATCGGTAATTATCGCGTTTTGATGAAATAGCATAAACTTAAAGCTTGGGCGATGCAAGTTCGCAGCTTGCAAATAACATACGTTCAAAACGATCGTGAAGCTGTGATCAAACTGCGTTGACGTTGAGTACGTTTAATTTAGCAACGACAGACGGCGGAAGTTGTGACAACGCTACGTTACAATCGTCGGGAAAGGCAGCAATCATCATGGTGACAAAAGTTCGCAGAACTTCCATAGTTTCTGAAAGTAGAGTCTGTTAGAAATTCATCAACCGTAATTGGCAAGTACGATGGACGAACCGGGCGCTAATTGATTACCTTCATCAGGGCTATGCATGTCCACAGATGTCAAAGCAGCTTTGACAATATTGACATTGTGCGGGATGAGATATTCCACCTGAAGCTCGTAGAGGCGGCCTAGAGCGCGGAAAACCCATTTGTCTTCGGTGAAGTCCTCTTTCAAAGGAAGTTGAGCCACAAATGCGGGCAAGATCTGCAGGGTAAATATTTGTGTTCGATAATGGTTTCTAAGATATTATTTCATCAATAGCTCACAAGCTCGTAACGGCTGAATGAATAAAACGAGAGGTCCTAGGCTATTTTCTGCCGAGTGACAATATTTCCTAGGTTGAATGAACCCATTCAACTTTTGTACTTTTTTATGGGATATGCGGATACTACATTCCTTGAAACGCGAAAGTTTCCACCAATCTGCTTTTAGGTGGATATGTTGTCAAAAGTTATTATCACAAATGGATGGTATTCTTACATAATTATTGAAGCTAAGGAATAATAAACCAGTATTGAATCATTTGCAGCGTTTTTTGACCTCCCCTTCCTCATTTTCTTCATAAATTTTTACCTAAGGCTTCTGAGGCCAATGATGGTGAAAAACCTTAATATATACTGCAGAATGGAATAATAAGGGATAAACCTGAGCGAGGGGCAAAGATTCAGGGTGTACAATGAGCATTCTAGCGAGTAAGCCGCAAGCGTTGTCCATGACGTTGGGTTCGACTTCCGAAGCGAGGACTTGTGAGAGGGTCGAGAGTACGGCAGGATAGTGTCTGAGAATTCTGGTCAAGGATAAATGTTTGAAAGCTGCCAAAGCAACAAGTATCCCTAATTTTTCAAAAACATGTAAATTCAAGTTTTCTATGCTTCAAGTAGTTTTGCAAGTCTGCAATTTTCTTTTTTAATATTCACAAAAAAAAGGATACGGTAACATGGCTTCTTTAGAATGGTACGCCATTTCTCCAATGCAGTACAAAGCGTTGTTGCAGATATCAGCGTCCTCGTTGGACGTTTCTTTTAATAGATAGGGGAACAATTTCGGAACAAACTGCTGCACGTTTGGTCCAAGGCCGGGAATACTTTCTGCGATGACTCCAAGCATTGTCGCTTTGCTGGAACTATCTTCGTCATCGTCTTCCTCTTCTTTCGCTTTCTGCAAAGAAAAATTGCTTTACAATTGTGTCGGGGGGAAATTTCAGAGTAAAGGACGTTCTATAATCAACTTACAATTCTAGCTTCGAGGAGACCGAGCATGTTGGAAAAGAGTTCTGAGAACTCGTTGTGGTCCATCAAATTTGCCAATCCTGGGATAACCGATGCGGCGAAATCGGCTACATCTTCATCCACGTCTTCATCGTCCTCGTCGCCCCATCCCTGTACTTCAGTCTGGAACACGAAATCGATAAGAATTTTGAGATAGATAGCAGAATTTTTCAACACAATTGGAGCATCGGCAAAGCTCTTGTTTGCGAAGCTCTTATCCGTGAAGAAATATCAAATTTTCGATATCGCAAATGAGTCAAAACTCGCTCACTGTTACAAATAGACCTACCTGATTTTCGAGCACTTCTTTCACTGTTTTGATTAGCATGTCCCTGATACTATCCCATCCTTTCAACCTGGCTCCGATTTCTTTGCAAATCAATTGGAAACCGTCGAGGGCGGCAAGGACAACGTCGCTATCGTCGTCTTTTATGACAAGCTCGGCCGCTTTCATCACAAGACTGGTCACAACGTTGCCCAATTTCTCATTCCCTGCAATCGAATTCGACGGGTCAATACTTTAATCATTTACACCTGAGCATAATTCCTGTGTTGGAAAAATAAGTCGAACGAGGTCACTGGTCAGGCACAACTATCAACGCACCTTGGGCTCCGTCGTTTTCTGTAAATTTGGCTAACGATACACATAATTGGAAAGCCGCGTCCAAGGCCGCCTTCCTTACGTCGCTGCAATGATATGCAAGCAATTTGTACACTTCGGTGATGCTGGTTTCCAGATACGGATAGAAGGCTTGCCTGTTGAAAAAAAAACCATTAAGCTTCGGAGTCATTTAAATAATACCAAGGCTCTTAATCGAAATCAGCTTTCATTTTATTTGTAACGCTTCGTCAATAGTCTATTATTGATAAATGCTAATCTAAGTTGAAATAGTACAATAGGGTGGGAATATATAGTATTTACCCAGTGTTGCTGGCTAATTCGCTAAGTGAAAGGCACGCTTGTTCTTTTTCTTCGACATAATCATTCTCCACACTGATATCTGCAAGACAAGTTATAAAAGCAATCAAGTACCTGATTCTAAAAAAAATTGTTTTGTCGAGAGCTCGATTTTGCGACCATTATATTTTTTATACGAGCGATTACTCAAACATTTTACAATATCCGAGTAAATATAAAAATATTCATATTTGATGTTGATGAAGCAGAACAATAGTCAAACTAACCATCAGCATAATCATCATCGTCCTCTTCGTCATCGTTATCATCATCGTCGCAGCCAACTTCACCTCCCACGGAGTCGAAAACATTGTGTATGCCGTCCTCTTTGCTGGGAAGATCCTGAAATAATCGTACAGTTGACTTCTCAATGTAATAATAAAATACAAAAAACAACGATCAACAAAAAATCCGGCGCACTTACAAATTTGTCCTCTTCTTGAAGAGATTTGATGAAGTAGGGCATAATCTGCTGGAGAACATTGACCATGTCGTCCTTGAGAACGTACGAGACGGCGGAAAATAACGCATAACAACCTTTTTTAATGTCAGGTTCGTCCGTCGACTGGATCAATGATAGACCAAGCTGAAGCGACTCAAGGGCCAAAGGGCGGAAATTATCTTCGCCCACGTTTTTCGCCAAGTAACTCAACGTTTCTGAAAAATGACAAACAAGGCGTAAAAATCGAACGAGATACTAAATTGAGGAGATGAATGATCCAAGATAAGTTGATTTACAGAGGTGGATATTTATGGAATTATAAGACACGGAGAAATTTTAATAATCATAATTCTATGCGGAATAGTGGACAGATCCACAGCTTTATATTTACCCAAGGCTTCGACTTGAAGAGGAACGTCATCACCTTCGGCTTTGTTCATCAGGTAGGGGTTAAGCTGAGACATAATATTTGGAAAATATGGCATCATTTCTCCTTTGACCGAGGCAGCTGGAAAAGAGAATTTCAATCAACGTTAACCACAAATTTGCTGGCTAAATGAAGAAAAAGAAAAAACCGAACTCCTAGTAAGAAACTATAGTAATTTCAATCATTTCTATTTTTCTCAATTTAAAATTAAAAGTTAAATTATTCGCCTAAGCTGAAGAGAGTTTGACTACCACTATAGTACGATTTTATAGCTCCAAAAATTCTCGAGTTAAAAAACCAAAGAAAAATGACAAAATTCCGAATATAAATCCAATCTATTCTATGGAAATTGATTCCAAATAACAAATTTTTTAAAAGAAGAAAAAGTACCTAAATTTGGAATAAATATTGTTAGCTTCCATTAACACTACGAACAGAATAAAAGCATCTGGAATAATCAAGTTAACACATACCAATAGTTCCGATCAATGACATAGCTAGCTGACGAATGTCGGGATGATAAGGCGGCGATAGAAATGGAAGCGAAGCGCTGACTAGCTGTTCCGTGTAAGGAGCGAGTTCTGATTCCAAATTTTCAACAAATCGTTCAGTAGCGTAGAATAAACGTTCCCCTCTTTTACCAAATCGGTCGCCATTCTTTCCAACTTGGCTGAGCTCGTTTAGTTGAGCAATTAGGAGTGGAAGCAATTTCCCTGCATGCGTGCCAATTTCGGGCTGAAAATGTAAAAAAAAAAGTTTTTTTGCAAGATGAAGATAAAAGGGGCGGCCATATTGCAAGAAATTCTCGGAACCATCTCAATTTGATTATGATTTGCCTACTTGGGACCAAGAGAACCGCGAAGATGTATAGAAGCAGATATGAACTTACTAGGAGATATTCTGCGTACTGTCCGAGCGCAAAAAGCGCCGCAGCCCTGACAACAGGATACGGATCAGCAACCCCTTGTTCGACCAAGTTGACAAAATCGAGCAAGCAGTTTTTCCTAATGTAAGCTTCGCAGCCCTGACTGGCGATTCCAAGAGTCAGGTATCCGGCTTTCTTCTGATACGGATTCGGGCTAGCAACTGCTATTCTGACAAAATCCATCTGAAAACCAATCTCAACATGAGCGGGCTATTCATCCCTCGAGAACCCAAGGCACTCAATCAAATCTTGCTAGAAAAAACTCTTGAAAAATAACTCGTGAAAATTGTCAATTCGACTTACAGCTAAACTCAGGATTTTCTTCGCATCAACGTTAAGAAAGAGGTTGTCTAACGTTTCGCAAGCGCAAGTAAGCACGGTATCTTCGTCGGGATCAGGGGTGAAATATTCTTCATCGTCGTCATCTTCGGGTTTGGTGCATAGCAGTTCGAACAAAGCGCCGAGTACGACAGGAAGCAAGTTGTTCTTGACGAAGCTCTGAAAAACACAATGTAGAGCATTTTATCTGTGATACAAAATATGCATGCGCGTCTACAACAAAGCAGTTGACATGAAAAGTTAATCAAGTGAAAACTGATATTTGAGTTAGAATACTAAGACTACATCACTATTTGTAATAATTTGAAAAGGACTTTGCCTATCAATAAACAGTTTTTTCCTACGAACTTACTTTCGCACGAGCCTTGGCCAATACGTTCAAAAAGCCCAATGCCTTGATTTTGATCTCTTCCTTAGTCGATGCGTCACTGCAAAGACCCAAAAAGAAGTGGACTAGAGGTTTAATATGCGGCACTAGAACCGGTAGTCCATCTTTGACCGAGTATTCGTAGAAAAAATCCAGAGCATCAAGTGCAGAGTCAGGCCGCTTGACGGACAAAGCTTTTATAACTTCCATGACGAGCGGAAGCATAGCTGAATACATCGATGAGAGCTAGAAACGAATTCCGAGTTAATTTGTTGTTCTGATTTTGAACGGAATAAAAATGAAAATAATAAAATCAAAACTCGTGCAAATACCTCTCTGTCGTTTTTTATAGCTGGGGAAAAATGGCTCATGCACGTCACAACGAGAGAACAAACGTGGGATGCTTTATCCGTCTGAGCGTTGAGAGTATTGCCGAACAGTACTCCGAAAGATTTTGCGTGGTCGAGAAACTCCATCGGGCTGACGTCCAAAAGCACGCTCAGCGTGAAGAAACCAAGCTGAACAATCCCGCATGAATTATAATATCAACCGAGCAATATGAAAAGGAGAAAGCAATAGCGGCAGAGAAATTCACCTCTTGATCATTAATGTTGGAAGAAGTCATCGACTGTTGAAGGAAATTTGTGAGCTCAGGCCACCTATTATCTTGCATTTCATATTTCAAAAGAGTTCCAATCACTTGAGCGATACTACTCTTCACCATTTTTTCCGGCTCTTTGATCAAAGTGTCGAGAAGGCCAGCTTTGATTCTGAAATTACACAGCGAAGCACAATTAAAAATGAAATGAAAGAAATCCGGGATAGGATATCGATATTTTGGTTCCGATGTACTTGATATCGATAATCAAATTCTGATATTATTGAAATATCGCTAATTCCTCCTAATATCAACGATACCGGTAATTTTCTTTGTCTGCTGTTGTTATTGTTTACACACAAACTGAGTTGTGTGAGAATAAAAATTGATATAAATGTAAGGTTTATTCTTTTCTATTTTTATTTTTTTTTTTTTTTTTTTTTTTAATGCAGAAATAACGAAGAGTTTATAAGTAACGAAATATCAAATCGGTATAATAATAAAAAATGAAAGCTGTTTAAAATGATTTTTGTTTCTTCGGTTTTTTAAAGTGACTCAATTTTAAATGGCTTCAAGTGGAGAAATTTACTGAACCTAGTGTGAAAGTTATAGAAAAAAAAAGCTGGAATAGATACTGATAGTTGATATTGGTATTTTCTTTCGATATCCAAACCCTTCAAGAAACCAACTGATAAGCTTCGAAAAAATGAAATAAAAGCCAAATGAACAGATAAAGTCAAAGCACCAAATTAACCTCACATCTGATTTGAAGCTATTTCCGGTTTAACGCACATTAATGTTGGAAAACGTATCATAACTGCGAGTACGAATACAATTAAAGAAAACAATTGGCTCACTGTCGACGTGTTTCTCCAGGTATGTGTTCCCAATTGGTTTGTTTGGCGAACGATTTTTTGAGTATGACGCCTGCATACTGACGGATGTCGGCATCTTCGCTCGATCCAAGCACGTTGCACAGGCTAGCCACCGAATCAGGACGTTTGAGACTCTCCTTTAGCTCAAGAGTGCCCTGTAAACAAATGCAAGACGTTTCAAAAATTAAATACCAAACATGCTGAAGTCAAAGAGAATTATTTTCGTCGCTTGTAAAGATACAAGTAATAGCATGTCATCGAGAGTTTCAAAGTTTTACTAATTTCTTCCTTATTTGAAGTGAACACTTTACAAAGAAAAGCAAATACAGTGTTCAAGTGTTTAAAAATAAAAATATATAAGTTTATCCTTTGTAATACTTTTTGGTAGTAGATTTTTTCCCATCTGCAGGCAAAATAAATTTAATTACGACATGAAAAACACTGTTGCTGATGAAGTCACTAAGTTATACGAGTTGAGAAAATACTAGGGGACATTGCGTAATCATTAGCTAAGCAGATGAGATTTTTACATTTCCTGTCTCATTAAGTATTCTAATTCGCTATCTTCTCTTAGCCTTGTTAACTTAACCGCTGTGCAAATCATTTTACAGCGGTTTATTAGTCTTTTGCTTCAATAATGATTTAAGAGGGCCATCCATTTGTGATAGTTACTATTCCGAACATTTCAAACTGACAACAGATAAGGGCTCTTTCATAGCTCTAGAAAGACTCATGATACAATTACCAAATTTCTGAAAATCTCAAACTTGCCACTCAGAAGCTGGGGTAGCTCGAGAACCCTTATCCGCGATGATCTCATTCGATTCAGCGTCCAAAAATCGACCAAAATCTATAAAAAATGCTCCTTTTTCTGAAAAACGTTGGAAAATACGAATTTTCTTCTCCCTCAAACCACACAATTATACCCTTGAAATTGAGGAGCGATTTGGTTAACGAATTGAGCTATTTCCAGGCCAAGATTGATTTTTGGTGAATATTTCAACAATGTAGCTTTCACAGTTTTGCCAGAAAGATGTTGAAGTCGTACGGCGGACGGATACACATTTTTCAAATCTATATTCGGATTCTACGTAACTTGAAACGTAAAACATCTCATTTTGACAGGGTTAGAAATTTTTTCGAATTTTTTCAATGGTTTATTATTGATTAATAACCCAAAAGTCGACAATTTATCGTTCTTTCATGCCATTAACATGGAAATTTTACGAGTTGGATGTATGGTAAGGACTAAGTGCACTTACACAGATTACCTAGTAATTTTTTGTACCGTACTGCCATTTCGTACGTCGTTACATCGCCTGTGATCGGCTATAGGGAAAGCAGGCCTCTGTCAAATGATTGACTACACGACGCAGGAGTGCTATCACCTAGCCAATCATGCAAAACGCAAAAGCATTGACGCAAGCCTGTGAACCCAGGAGCGGCGTTCACAAGCATCCGTCAAACGCGTCTGCGTTGGTGCGGTCAGCATTTTGATTGACTATTCGACGCGGGAAAGCTATCACCTTGCCGATCAGAATGCAAAACGCAACAACGCAAACGCATTGATGGAGGCCTGTGAACCGTGCATCACACCAATCGTAGATAAAAAAATGCCGATAATTAAAATGCTAGAAAACGTGTTTCCGTTTCTCGAGAGAAATATTTAAAAACCGGTCGGCAACAACCTCATGCCCTCAGTACAATGGAGGGAAATCCCATGCTTTAAAAGTCGGTTCAAAGGGCTCAACATGACCGAATTCCTTGACCTAGAAAGAAGATTTTCGCCCATTTTTGCGCACGCCAATACGGTCACTAGGGTCGTTTTTCATGATCGAAGAAACTGATTCGATAATATCTAACCAATAAGGGCACTCACCTGATCCAAAACGTCTTTCTCCGACGATAACAACTTTCGAAGAATGTTTTCCATGATAGGCGAAGAATCGTACAGCTAACTGACAGCTTAGCTGTTAAGCTGATAAATGGCAAATAAATTTAAACAAAATTCAACTGAATGGCAGAAGACGGCGTGGAACGTGTGTGCATCTCAGTCGGTCGGAAGTCAAGAAAGCGCAATATTATAACACAGGCTGAACATGGTGAAAACGCAGTCGACAATTGAACACAATCTTCTTCTTCCACTTCAGATTAGCTGACCTTCCTCAAAAAAGCGCCATTTCCGAATAATTGAAAATAGTCCCAAGGTATTTTTCCTCGATGTGAATAATTACGTCGTTTATTAACCGATAAAGTCGATGATCTATCTCTTAAACGAATATTCTTTCCATGGTATCATCGGTGTAAATTGAGTAGGAACGAGTGCGAGTCTTGATATTTTAGATATTTGTCAAAATCTGTTCCATAAATAAAATAGTTCTCGCAAATAAGAAATGCTCAAGCGATAAGATAAATAAATAATTTTTAAATAACGGCACTTCGAACGGGTTTGATAAATTAGGTACTTAATCGATAAATTCAAAAGTCGAAGTGGCTCAACTTCAGAATCGATAGATCTTCACCACGGACACCGCAAATTATTATTTATTATAGAATATTGTTTAATTTACTTTTTATTTATATTTATTAATTAATTTTTGAAAATTAAATAATAAATTATCCGCGTCCACCGTGAAATGTTGACTTCCTAGCAGAAGGCCGAATGCATTGACGCATTGAAGCAGGGTTCGCACGCCTGCGGCGATGCGTTTTGCGTCAATGGAGCCTCAGTTAGATCTTAGATGAGCGGAGCTTACGAGTGTACCATGTTTTGCCGGATACAAAGCAAAACGCATCACGCATTTGACGCAGTCTTGTGAACTCTGCAATGCTGGGAGTAGACTCGTCAGAGAAAAAAAATATTTGACGAAAGCGATCGAACGCGTGTGCATCTGCGGCAGAAGCCACCAATCAGGGCCGAACGCATTGACGCAAAACTCTATGCTCTGAGGTCGTTTGATAATTTTGATAACACTCGCCCGGTTGTTGCCTTGTTGGATTAATCTACGTCCGAAACAGTTTCTTGAGTGCGTTTTATCGTAGTCCTTATCGATTTAATTTAATTAATTTCTCCTCCAATCGCACCTTACCGTCGCTAGATGATCGTTTGACTCGAGAGCAGGAGAATTACAAAATGCCGAAAGTCAAGGTTCGTATTTTTGGATATTTCAAGTTTAATTATCTTACGTAAAATGGGTATTAATTTAATTTCGGGTCACCATGAGAAACACAACAAGTATAAATATGCAAACACCCCATCACAGTCCCCTGTAAATCGGATTGCTCAGTATGCTGCTCGTATGGGCTGTTCCTTTTCAGCTCCTCCGGCGACTAGAATTACTTTATTCTTTTATCTCCAAAAGCTGATACTTTCAGTTGATTCCATCGTCGTCTGTGATATGACTTGAAACCAACAGAGCCTTGTGATACTCGATTTATCAAGGTTCCGGTTTTGAAAATCATTAGTACCATAAATACCCTCTTATTAGGCTTAACGATTGATTTTATCAGCTTTGTCACGAGCCAAATTATTAAAATATCTGTAATCTGTTGTAGATCGGCATTATCGGCGGCTCTGGGCTCAACAAACCCGAGCTGTTGAAGAATGGGGTTGAAAAAACGGTCGAAACTCAGTTCGGTTCCCCTTCGGACGTTCTGATCGAAGGCCAAATACAGGGCATCGATGTCGTCTTGCTTGCAAGGTATTATACATTCTGTAGCAGCTACTTGGTTGAATTTTGAATCAAACGTTGATCTGATTTTTAAATTTGCAGGCACGGGCGAGGTCATACTATCAATCCGACGAACGTAAACTACCGAGCCAACATATGGGCGCTTAAAACTCTGGGTTGCACACATGTGATTGTCTCAGCAGCGGTGGGCTCACTAAAGGAAGAGATTAAACCAGGGGACTTCGTAATCCCTGATTCGTTCATTGACAGGTATTTGGAAGGAAATGAGGAACATTTTCCATTTGTCTGCACCCGTTCTCATTGATAATAGAGTGAGAATGCAATGCCCGTGTCTGTCAGAAAGAATAAATATGCCTCTGAACACGGTTCAATAGTTTTATACCCCTATTTTTGTCAATTAAAAAATGGTCAGTTTTTTGAACCCACAGGACGACAAAACGGGTGCAAACTTTCTACGATGGCTCACCCAACGGTTTACCGGGCGTTTGCCACATTCCGATGGAACCGGCATTTTGCCCTGTGACTCGGGCCATTCTCAAGAGAACAGCGGAAGAGCTTGGACTCACTGTGCACCCAAGTGGAAACCTAGTGGTCATTGAAGGTCCTCGATTTTCGAGCAAAGCTGAGAGTAACATGTACCGATCAATCGGTGGCACGATCATCGGCATGACGCTCGTTCCAGAGGTAACGGATTGCGAATAATTCCAGAGAAAACATTTTGTGGTGAAATGGCTGTTGTCGATGGTGGTGAATAATTTAGAGGGAGGGTGCGATTAATATTTTTCTCCCCCTGGACATAAAACAATGTGACGACAAGGAAAAGAAGTAATATTTGTCTGCTCTTTATTCCTTTAATATTGTACTGTTTTCATCGATTATTCAGGTGGTGTTGGCCAAAGAGGCTGGCTTGTGTTACGCCTGCATAGCTATGGCTACTGATTACGACTGCTGGTACGACCATGTTGTTGATGTGCCTTCTGTGCTTGCCACGTTCAAGAAAAACGTAGATAACATAATCAATCTGTTCGTCGCTGTTATACCGAAAATTGCCAGCCAGGATTGGACCGACATTCTTGCAAACAATGAGGTGAGGAAGGTTTTTAAGGAAAGAGCGAACTGCGATCAGTTGTTGAGTCAGTTGAATGGAAGTTTCTCGTTCGTCATTGCCTGAATTCTGTTCTTTACGTATCTCAGTTTCCTTTCCGCGAGTGAATACAGCTAAATCTTCCCCGCCGTCGTGGAAACATTCAGCAGAAAGAAAACTACGACAAAATAATGGGATAATTAAGAAATAATCATACTAAAGATGGTAGAGTGAGTTATTTATCATTTTATGTTTCAGTTGACGGTTCGCAACGGAATCCAGTCCGAGCAAGTGAACAAATGAATGATTGAGGTTTACGCATCTTTTGCTAGCGCTTTTTAATTTCAAAGCTGGTTACTTTGGAGCATAATTGATGGAAATGTACGTGCCATTTTTGTCTCTCTTGGCGAATTTTAAATGTCGCAAAAATATTGCTGCTATGTGACTTCGGGTTTTTTTTTTTATCCACTGAGGTCATCATTCTGAAGATATATCATGTTTTCATTTAGGCCACGGGCTGATTGGTCAAACATTTTTATCAATAGTGGCATCAACATTTCCAATTCGATCAGCGGTCCAATCGTCTCATCTTGGAGAGCTTTTCTTATGTACGTGGTCACTTTTTTTTAATGTCTCTCACATCATCTGGTTTCTCATGACCTCGTTTTTTGACGTTGCTTTCAATTTAGAAGTATAAATCGCAATAGCTTTAAATATTAACCAAGATTGTTCCCATATAAAGCGCTTCTTGTGTTATGGGTGCTAAAACAGCGCTCTCATGGAAATATATTTTCAATTAGAAGTGTACTCGTTTCATTCCATCCTAAATATTATTTACAGAACTTCTGCCCGCCTTGAATAATCAGTTCTTTGGAAAATTATAAAGCCTATAGCATCTCACAAGGTTCAAATGGATGGTTGTTAATTTTAATTGGTCAATTCATTGCGATATCATTTTAATATTATTTGGGAATGAAGCGGTTATTTAATGGAAGAAAAACTTCAAAACGATCGCTTTAATAATATAAAATAATTACAATTGCGCATTGAAACGTCCAACCGAGGAAACACTTTGATTTAAAGCTCCCTCTGTGAGATAGAGAACCAAACTTACTGGTAAATCTCAGCGTTGTATGAACTGGACGTATAATAGTAAAAAATCAGATTGTAAGTAGACAGCGGAAACGGATTTGGAAAAGGCAGTTCGACTCCGGCGTTTCTTTACAATCATCGTACAAATTTTGTCTTAATATCGGACTTCATCTTCATTGAGGAGCATATTAGGAATGCCGGAGGTGATGGGAAATTTCCTCCCTGTTTCGGGACACACAAGGTCTCCTTCGATCACTTCTATCTGCAAAACGACAATAAATATAAAACAAAGAACAAATTGAAAATTTGGAAGTCAACCAGGTGTCGAGGCTTACTTCGAACAAAACGTGGTGAACCTTACGGAGGAAATCCTCGTTGCTCTCGTAGTTGTCTACAAGGGTTTCCGGAAGTTCAGCTGAATAGCCAAGCTGAAAAATTGAGTAAGAGAACGATATAGCTGGCATTTTTCAATATATAACCTATCATGAACAGAAAAGCCGCCGATTGGTGAAAAGGTCTCCAATCTGTCACTGAGGTTATCAGGTAGCCATTATGGCGCAGGCGGTCGATGATATTCACACATTAAATCAACTGCTCTAAATTTACCACGAGAATCTTACATCTCAAGAAATCACCACTCACTGTATTTGCAGCGGTCCAAAGCGTATTATAATCCAACTTGGGGATAACTCGAGAGACGAAATCCATATTGAAATCAGATTCCATCACTTGAACTTTGGTCGCCTGCAACGAGAAAGGAAAATATTTACCAAGTGGAGGAATAGTTTGCATATTTTGCAGACTCAATCGATCCCTCTACCTAAGGGTTGTTACTCAAAACGTTTCCAAAGTCAACTCCCGCCCCGATTCCTCTGTCTACTCCGCCCTGCCATTTGACCAAGCCTCAAGTTGATACCCTAAACTGAATTCATATATTTGTTTTAATCAAAATCGATTTTTTATTAATCAAATTTGATTGATCCAATATAATTGATTTTTACAGCCTGTGTAATACCTATATCAAATGTGCAATATACCAAAATGATATACCAATAAAATATGTCAATATATCAAACATAAGATATGTTGATACATCAATTCGATCAATCAGATTATATATTCCGCAGCCCGTAGCCCGTTTTTTTTTTTTTTTTTTTTTTTTAATCAATTTTTTCATCACCATCAATTATGTGTTTGTTATGGTGAGCAGATGAAGCTAGTTTTTCATCATTAGGCTCCACACTACACATTTGTGTAAATTATTTTCGAATGTTTTTTAATTTCCGGGTCTCCTGGCTAGAAACATTAGGTATCTTGTTTAAAAAAAATCCTCTAGCTCAAAAAAAAATTATCGAAGAGCCAAATTTCGGATTTTTTATCTAGCTATAACTGAACTGAACTAAACAATGATAAAAATTAGATGTAGTCAAGAAGCTTTGGCTTGAACTCATCGTAGATTTGGCTCTTTTCCTAGAAATCTGACTAGAATGAAAGGTTATAAGGAAGAATTATGGAAAGTTCCCCTCCATTGTCACGGCAGTACTTATACGATTGGAACTAAAATACACCTTTTGAATCTGAAACTCTCCTTAACTAAAGCGCTAGATTAATTTATTACAAATTCATAAAATCACCTGAATTCCGAGAGGATAGCCTTGCATCACTCCCTTGATGCACTTCGATGTCAGCATATTGTGCGTTAGAAGACGCATGTTGAAAACTTTCGTACGGCACCAACAGAACGGAAATGCTCTTAATTAAATTCGAGCAGCTAGAAATAAATTACTTAGCTCTAAATTTCGCAGAGCGGTGCCACAATGTTTCCAATGAACAAACTGCCGACTCGTGCATGCGTGAATCAATACAGCGGGTTGATAAGAATGATATGGAATATGTTGGACACATTATTAGATTGGAAGATGAATATTTTCAATTATTTTATTACGTCTTCGTTCCAGTGATTGTCGAAGAATCATAATGAGGATTCACTTTAGTGTCTGAAATGTAAAACGATTCAACGTTAATTAAAAAAAAGTGTTAAACTATCGATAGTTAGAAAAAATCTCGATATTAACACTAGATTTGATTTTAGATTGAGATTTCAAATGTATCGGATCACGGATCTGTTTCTTTCCTTCTCAACTTCATTTATAGGGATGGGAATCGAAAAAATATATTGATATCGATGCTAACATCGGTGAACTATTATCGATACTCGATAATATCGAAGGATCGATATTGAAAATTGAAAGAGGTGATTTTACATTTCTTAATCCAAAATAATTAAAAAAATATGGTAATACTGATGATTAGAAAAATTAAAAAGGTTTTAGAGAAAAAAATTTTAATAAACGTATAATAACTACACTTTCGAAAAATTGTGATAAATTATGAGCATTATTTTCAAACATTATTTAGACAGTCAAGAGATTTTCATTATTTTTTTTAACAATCAAATTTTATTCTTTATCAGATTTAGAAAATCCCATTATTGTAAATCGATAATATCGGGAGAAATGATCGATATCACAATAATATCAGAAATCGAGTATCGATATCAAACAATCGGAAGAAAAATATCGATTTGATCGATCCCATCCCTACTTTCGAGAAATTCGACAATCTAGCTCCAACGATAACATGTTTTATTCAATCATTATGTACATCTCAAGGTTTTTTCAGGTAGCGCAGTCATTATCACTCATTCACTAACCGATTCGGATTTTCCCCATTCGTATCGCTGCCAGTTTCTCTTTACAAGTCGTTTCGCTCAAGCATGGAAATTCGAACCTCAACTTTTGGCATTCAGCTTTGACTTTGTACCGTATGTACGCGTTGAATAGAAATTGCCAGACGATCGCGATCGACAGTATAATTTGCATCGCGTCAGGTTCGCTTTTGCAGGTTCTGGCCGAGTTGACTTCCATTGCAGCAGCAAGCAACGTCAAATCCGTTAAAAACGTGATGATGATGGAGATTTTCATTACTGTTACTAATTCTTTAGCGTAGCCGAAGAAGACGAACAATGCCCACAGAACAATGCACGTGGTCACCATCGGAATGAGGAACAAACGGTCCGAGTTAGTATCGCAATAAACGATACCGCTGGCGACGTAAACTATAAACAATATCGTGAGCGACGATAAATATGCGATGATATTTACGATAAACGACGAAATCATTGACTGAGAGCATTTGTCCGCAATCGGCGATTTTCCGTTTTTCTGACACTATCCTTACGTCCTAGAACGCGCTAAAATTGAAACCGATTGCACATTTATCTACTATTAAGGCTTGAATCGTGTGAAGTCACGAGCATTTGTGTGTCTAGATGCAACGGTTAATCTCATTGGAAACGGTTTTCTTCGTTTACTAGCCAACCGCTAATACTTGCTAGAACTAATTTATGTCCGACAGCAACTTTCGGACCATTATCTCGAGTTATCACTGTTATCGCTTTAGAGATAATCACGAATGTCAAAAATTCATGTGTGGATTTGTTGAATTGTTGACACGCGAGAACGATTTATTTGAAATTGAATATTTATTTTGAACTACTCTGTGCTGTTTTAACTTAAATATTGAGCGGTGCTTTTTTCCGATTTCCACTGTATCCTGAATTCGAGTCGAAATGAACGACTCCGTACCACCCAAATTAGAGGTAAGTTTATGACCAAAAGGAGTAGGTTTATTTTGTTTGTGAGTGCTACGGCTCATGTATCCTTACTAATGTTTGAGGTCTGTTATACACCTCGTATACATGTTAACTGCTCTAGTGCTCTTTGGTGACTGCTGCAGAAATATCGATGTGTGAAAAAACTCGCTTATTTGATTTAATGAAAGGGCTAGGAGAATAATTATTTTAACGAGTGAGTGTAGCAGTATTTTTCTCGCTCAGATCGCAGTGGCACTCACACGTAATAATACAAATAATTAATTTCAAATTTAATTGTAGATCGGCTACCCTTTGCAATTTTCGCGGCAACTTAGCGTACTTCTAGATTGATCAAATGTATCCATTTTTCAGCTCTACAATGGAATGGATTCGACGGTTCCTCTCGAAGGGGAAATTTCGATTCCGATGCCCAACAACGACTTGTCTGGAAACATGGAGTTCAACACGTTGGACGAGCCCGTATCTGAGACAATTGTAAGTTTCTCTTTCACAATTTGACTCTGAGTGTTCAAAATTAATCATTATTTATCATAATTAGAGCTTTTTCGGTAGGTGACTATCCTGTTAGGGGTTTTCACTGTTTTTCCATCTTTGTTGTAGAAAAGAGACCTGAAAGCAGTTGGATCGAAGTTCAAACATGTATTATACCCTACCGAAAAGACGAGCCTTCTTAAAGAATGTAAGTATTTTATCTGTTCGCTTGGTTGTCGTCGCATTTATTGTAGTAAAGGGGTTGTGAGGCTGTGGACCTCATGGTTCCACGTCGCCCTGAAGATGCCCGAATGGGCGAAAGTGCTCGGCCAGCCATTAAAAATCTGGAGAATAAGTCGCCCGGTTTTTCTCCCCTCACAACCCCTCTACAATTCTATCTGTGTGATACTTTTTTGACGATAATCATTTCCCCTAATTTGATACGTTTCCATTACAGGGGATCTATGGGGACCGCTTTTACTTTGTACATTCATGGCTATGTAAGTGCGATCCTAATTTTGCCCGATATGGACTGTTTGATCGGTTTGATGACAGGAGTTCTTTTCGTTTCAGGGTCCTCCAAGGAACGGAAAATGCGAACTCGAACGATGGAGGTCCCGAGTTCGCTGAAGTCTTTGTCATTGTTTGGGTGGGAGCTTTCGTGGTCACATTGAACTCTAAACTCCTCGGAGGTCACATGTGTGTATAATTCTACCAGTGTCGACATCATCTTACCCAGTTAATAGCGTCTTATTATCTAAAAAATATTATTTTCAGCTCTTTCTTCCAAAGCGTATGCGTTTTGGGCTACTGCCTCCTGCCGACAGCCTTAGCCCTTATCACCTGTGTGATACTACTTCACGCCGGGCAGTCAACGTTTTTCTTCGTCTTGCGGTTCATTGTTTCCTGCGTAGGCTTCGCGTGGGCAACATTCGGTAAGCATTTCAGTTGAACAATATTCTCAAAATTGCCTTAGTATAGAGTCGATATTAATTGAAATATTTAAAAATACAACCGTTTATCCGAATTCAATTGTTGAAAATTAGATTTTTTGATGATCTCAATTGGAACATTTCTTGCCTGTGTTATAGCGTCTATGGTGTTTCTCGGAGATAGTCAACCCGTTGGAAAGAAAGGTCTGGCCGTTTATCCGATGTTTCTCTTCTACTTTGTCATTTCCTGGCTCGTCCTGTCGCACAATGCGAATTAAATGTTTGTCACTGAAATCTGTAAATATGTTGGATCGTAGCTTTGTGTAAAAATTGTGAAAAAATTCCATCAGGCGCAAGATTTTTTTTAGTTCTTTTCCATTCCAAATTTGATTCTTGTTAGGCATCGTGTTCATCATTTTTGATGTGGAATTTGTAATCGTCTGATTGTCGAGGTTTGTTTGTCCTATTCCATTCGCGTGTGAGTTTCTTTTTTGTATAGCTGAGACTAAGTAAGGTTAAAAACGACTATTATTGCTTATTTTAACATGGAACTTCTGACCTCTCAGCAAATAAGTATGAAAATTCCAACAAAGTTGATATGAAATTTGTATAGTTGGTTTCTAAATCATCCTGCGCTTTTTCAATTGAGACGTTTAATTTAATATATTTATTATGTAACTTTAAACGAAAGAATAAAAATTCAGAGATACCAACTTAATAGCATTCCCCGGGTGTAAAATTCAGTTGATATCCTTACTCTGGAAATGTAATAACCTGCGTTTATGGGTCAAAGCTTTTTCCACGATGTCCTTGAAGAATTTAATCTCGTCCTCGCGCGTTGAATAGTTACATTACCGTGTAACATATTGATCTGAAACGGGAGCGCTTGAAAAAGCCGCTTCCCTCGACGGCAGTGTAAAAGCTAAGGAAAAACTCGGAGAGAAAAGATGGAGATTTTTCTTGTAAATTAAAGAGATGTCTTGGAAAGGAAGGGGCATTTTCATGCATGTAGCGAAGTGAGCGACGGAGTTGCGAATCGATTTCAAGAAACTTGGAGGTGCGGTGGAGGAAAGGAAACTGTCGTCGTAATATTCAGAGTCGAGAGCAAAGGAAAGCCGGTTCAGAAAAACCTGAAAAAGAGACCTCGGTCGAGGAAAAGATGTAAAAAAATGAAAACGTAGAAAGAGCTCGGAAAATGGCGGTAGGTAGCGGATAAAGAAGTAGAAAGTGGGGGAAGCCTTAAAAATTAATCCTAGGGAATTTCATATAAAAGTTGGCCTTTTTCCGCGAGCGGCCAAAACGAACGGGGGTGGAACGATCGGAAGGGTGGATGTGGAAAAACTTGGGTGGAAAGCGGGAAGGAAAAAATCGGAAGAGGTGGGGGGAAAATGGTGGTCGTGTCGGGAAATGACACGCGGTTGAGGCGGTTTGGGAGCGCGAGCTTGAAAAGCGCTTCCTTATGCCAAGAAAGAGTTGTAAAGTCTGGCC
Source organism: Tupiocoris notatus (assembly GCA_037159825.1). NCBI lineage: Eukaryota > Metazoa > Arthropoda > Insecta > Hemiptera > Miridae > Tupiocoris > Tupiocoris notatus. The sequence goes on along the minus strand of JASJUZ010000233.1, from coordinate 155,462 downwards.
ACACTGTCCGTAGTTGATCTTCAATAGTCGGAGTGAAAATGTGTGGGATTAATGTCAGGTTATGCTCTGTAGTTCCAACTCAACAATATAACCACCATTGAAAAAGTCAACCCGTTTGGAAGTGATGTTTTATGACTACGATGGCATTTTTGCGCTCAGATCGTTACTTAGTTGTCGTTAGAGTCGAGGGAGATTCATGATTTCCAACGCTTTCAGTTCTTTGTTTGCTATTGGCTTAAACCGTTTTAGGAAAGTTGAATCGAATTGGTCAAGTCGATTGCGTTTATTTGTTATGGCGGCTATTGCGAGCGATTGATGTGCTTGTGAAAAATAATTTCGAGCATTTTTTGTATTATTTTTTCAAAATTTTTTTTTTATATTTATTTTGTATTATTTTTTCAAAATTTTTTTTTTTATTTATTTTGTATTATTTTTTCAAATTTTTTTTTTTATTATTTTTTATTTATTCATTTTTTTTAAAAATATTTATATACACGGTAGTCTGTCAACCGTGTTGAACGACTCGAGTGTCAACTATCTCACGAGGACCTAATTTTCTCCTATAGCGCGGGCGAACGATCCGCATCCGTGTGAACCGTGCGATTCTCGGCAATTCCGCGTGGTGTAACTGGTGCTTCAAAGAACCAGAGAATTTCCCGCTTGGAATGAGAGGAAATGAAGAGGTGAAACAGGTGGCGGTGGAGGAAGACGGAGAAAGAGCCACGCCTTAAGAATCAATACAATTCCTTTCTGTCCCAACTGAGCTTTCCCAGTTCGCTTTCCCGTCGTCGTGTCCGTCCGCAAGTTTTCCCGCCTCTTGATGGTGGGAGTGGCTCGCGACGGGAACGCAATTGTAGAAACTCCCTCCTATCCGAGAGGGAGAAAACTGGGAAGTTTCCCATTGGCTGTTCCTCGAGCCTTTTCGAATTCAATGTCTTTCCTTTTCCTTTTGAAATGTCCTTCCGCCCGTTTTCCCAAAATCCGCCACCATTCTCGAATTATGAGGTTTCTTGGGAAATTCAAAATTTCTTTTCTGCTGAGCTGAAGAAATCGCTCTCGCGAGATGAACTCAGAAAAACCACCATTCGGGTTTTGCGTTTATTTTCGGGTAGGTATAATAGCCTTAATGACAAGCAAACCTACAATATGATCCCTTTATCAAGAGAGGAGCTTTCAAATGGAAACGTTCGAATTTTTTCAAGAGCCACAACAAAAACAAAAAATTAAAACTTCATGCAGATGTTTCTGTGTGCGACATTTTGCAACTGGAGCGCCGAAAAATCGGGCAAGCGCAAAATCATTTTTATTGGAACGATTCGATCAGCTAACAATTTTTTCTTCTTTTTCTACCTTTGTTTTCTTCTGTCACGTGAAAGCGCTTTTTACCGCACGGGCATCTCTTGGGTGGCATGAAACAATGTGCGCGCTTCTAAATTGGTACGGGACAGTATTGTTAAAACGTTAGTATATTCTTCGGTTTTAACCGCGAGCCATCGAATTTTGTACAAAGCTTTGCTTGAAGCTTCCCATTTTCTTTGAGAGAGTATTAATATCGAGAAAAATATAAAATGTATATAAATAAGACACAGTATCGAAATTGTTTCTCATCAATTAAAGAGACAATGAGAATATATATTTTTTCGGCAACATTCCTGAAAATAAGGATTTCTGTTGGTTAAATTTAATTACCTCCCTATTCCGTTGATCAATTCTGTGTCAAATGTTTATTCCAAGTTGGTTCCAAGATGGGAAAATATTTTAGGCGATTTAAAAGTAAGTAGTTATCTGGGAGTGGCCTGAGCCAGCGAGGACCGCAGCCGAATACAATACGAGAAACTCTCCTCCGAGCTCTGCGACTCCTCCCATTGGTCGAATGTTTAACTCCCACTTTCCAGCCGTTGAACTCCCACTCGGGTTATTCCCGTTCCGTTTCCATTGCCTTTCGTCCCGATTCGCCCTTCGAGTCCCTTTCCATTCCGTTTCTGATGTATCCGACCCTTTTGTATCTGTATCAACTGAGATACTTTTTGGATCATCTTAGCTGGAATCTGCTACTTTGCTAATGGCATTCCAAAAATTTGTAAAATTATTGTAGTATTTTTAATTATTTTTTCAATTTGATATGTACTTGAAATAAAATTGAAACAGAATGGAAATGAAGAGAAAGTCGGAAAACGTTTCTTGACATCACAAAAGTTTCTGAGTTGAACGCTACTGAAATTTTCGGAATATGCGGCACGATTTTATTCCCAGGTGAAAATTTGTTTATTTGATAATTTAACAAAATCTATTTACCACCATTCGTTCGTTGTATGCTCCATGATCAAGGTCTGGCGAGACTATAAAAAATCGGCGGAGATTTTCCATTTATGTTGTCAACAGTTCCGAAACGTGATGCTTGGTACTAATTTCAAATCGGCCTCTTTTGAAACGGACTGCCATTAAATCTGTGACAATATAATGTGGGCGGTGAAAAATTCTGCGCCGCACAAAACTTGCGAGATTCATATTCGTCGATAGCGCCTTCAACTTCCTATCGTCGTTCATCCAGGAGGAGAATGGCTTGCAAGCTGTCCCCTTCAGCTGTTGACCCAATTCGCGCAACATCTTACTTATCCTCCATTGTGACTCTTGTGCCACAAAAATCATCATGTCGCGAGGTGAAAAAAAATCATTCGTGATAATGACTCGTCGCATGATTTTCAAGCGGTTGCGAAAACTATAATATGTTTTGAAAATGTCGAATGAACTGTGAGCGAAATTGGTGTAAAAGTGTGAGTGGAACTAGAGTGAATGTCGATTATATTGAAAGTGAAAGTGGGGTGAAAGTGGGAGTGTTGGTGAAACTAGAGTGAATGTCGAATGAAATCGAAGTGAAAGTGAAGTGGGAGTGTGAGTGAAGCTAGAGTGAAAGTAGAATGAATTCGAAGTGAAAGTGAAGTACAAGTGTTAGTGGACCTAGAGTGTATATTGAATTGATCCGTAGTGAAAGTGAAGTGTTTGTGAAACTAGAGTGAATGTAAACTGAATTGGGAGTGAAAGTGATGTAGGAGGGTGAGTGGGGCTAGAGTGAATGTCAAATGGATTCCTAGTGAAAGTGGAGTAGAAGTGTGCGTGAAACTAGAATGAATGTAGAATAAATTCCAAGTGAAAGTGAAGTGTTAGTGAAACTAAAGTGCATATGGACTGAACTGGGAGTGAAAGTGATGTAGGTGTGTTAGTGAACCTAAAGTGAATATTGAATCGATACGAAGTGAAAGTGAAGTGTTAGTGAAACCAGAGTGAATTTGGAATGAATTCGAAGTGAGAGTGAAGTAGAAGTACGAGTGGAGCCAATGTCTAGTGAATTGGGAGTGAAAGTGAAAAAATAGATACGATGATATAAACGGAGATTTGACTTTCACTTCTCGCCAAACGCTTTGGTTCTTTAGAACTGCTCTAATTTAGTAGGATAAATACTTTTCTTGCGTCCATTCGGATTATTTTTTATTTCTCCTCGCATTGGGAAAAAAAGTTGTTATTGCGATACTTCCGCGTCTACCTGCAATAAAAATTCGGCCCTTTGAACAGAAAAACTTCAACGATTCATCGTCGTCTGCAATCTTCGCTCGCTCTAGAATCTGTTGAGCAGAGGAAGGATGAGGCGAATGGAACTCGGCAAAGAGCTTCGAGTTGGCGTGCCGTTGGTGGCTGTTGGCTCTGCTCGTGGGTATAGTATTGATCTGAAGCCCACCCTTCCTTTCTCAGCCAACCTTTGCGCCTACCAACTCATGCCAACCATCCAGGCACGGAGTCTCTTTCCTTCATCTGACATAGCTCTCTCTGTGTTGTCATTTTCTCTCTCTCGCCGCTAACCCTTCTCGAGCTTTCGCAGCACGTTTCTTCATCCGCATCTCTTCAGCTCTGCCGTTTCTCTTCTATTTTCTTCTCCTTCTTCGTCTTCTTTCCTCCATCCCGCATCTTCTTCGATTCGAGTTCCACGAGTCCGCTACCGCATTTTCCAACTCCGCTGTCGCCCGTTTCCATTGCCAGTGAATTTTCCCTCCGCCCTCTCTTTTACTTTTCCGGAAGGCTGCCATTCTAGTTCCGTACTCGAAGTTTACCAACAGCGTTCCCTTATTTCAACAGCTATCCCAAAAATATTGTGCAGTTGTTATGCGTTGCCGATTTTACAAAAAAAAAAAAAAAAAAAAAAGATTAACGAACAAATTACTAAAAAGTTAATAAAATAAAGCAAAAATGAATTAATGATTCTACAGTAGCATACTATTCCTTTGCTTCAATGAATCTGATTCGAGGAGACCATCCATTTCTAGTATTAACTATCCCTAGAATTCGTGAATATTTTCACCTCGCAATAGATAGGTATCTCTTAAGTAAAACTCCTGAGCAAATAACGTAATTTAAACTATATTTATTTTTCTCAAATACCAATTCGGAGTCAAATTATTTACCGAATAATACAGCTCAGGACGATGTTTTATAGCATTCCAACTAGTAAAGAACGGTTTTCACAGTGCCAAAAATTCTTGAGTTATACCCGAATTTCTGAAAATCTCAAAAATCCCACACAAAAGCAAGCTGCGATAGCTCGAGAACCAATAAAGCTACAAATTCCGTTATGGTTTCTTTCGATTCAGCGATCAAAAAGCTGGATAAATTGATTCCAAACACACCGTTGTCTAAAAACTTTAGAAAATACATATTCCCCAAAATACCCTTAAAATTGAGGTAGCGATTTAATTAAACTGTTGTCCGGCCGCAATTAAAAAAAAAATTAAAAAAATTTCAATTAGCTAATTTAGTTTCTTCTGACAAATTTTGATGGCGGACGGACATAAATTTGTTTTATTTGATGTTCTAGAATCTGAATATTTATTAAAAAAACATCAAACTCTGAGGTAGATAAGGAATAATTTTTTCGCGAGTGATTACGAAGGTTTAATACTGAATAATAAACGAAAACCGAGGGATTACTCACAGCCAGAATGGAAGAAATGTAAACAATTCTATTTGGAAATAGAATTTTTATTATCTAACCCTACTTTATCTTTTGTCAATTGAACATATATGAGGAGATGAAGATCCAGCTAATGGAATCAAAACCGAGTTTTGATCTCGAAATCTTTGTGGGTTGAAAATCAATGGTGGAGAATTATTGATGCTGCGAATTATCATTCTATTCTAAGATGGAAAATTCGCAAAGGCCGCTCTTTTTCTTTAACGGGAAAATCCATGGAATATTTGATGATGAGAAAATAAGATGAAATCCAAGTAGTTATACACTACCATGACAACTCTGAACAACTGCGGGCTGAGATTCTTGGGAAGCCCTTGGAATTGATAAAACTAGAGAATTTATAATAATGCATCAGTAGAATTAACTATCAAATAATTCATAATTTTTCTGTTGTTTGCTGTTGATATTTAGGCGCTTCAATCAGACAATTTTTGCTGTTTTATTCTGTCGATTTTTCGCCGTTTGGCTCAATGATTTTTTGCTGTATCTACTATCGCTTTAGCTTCAGATATTGTTTGAGAATCGGAGTGCATTTATGAAAATTATTTCCCCTCACGTTTGACAATCAATTTATTCATTTGAAATCCTGCCTCATTTCTACGTTTTTTAACTTCAGCCGTAGAAGACTGTATCCGAAATACTCTTCTCCAAATTTCAAAAAATTCCAAATCCTTGACAACCTTGCAATTTTTTGAGCTTCTATGTAGCTCTCAGTGACAGTTTCTCGCACTAGAATATCTCTCGGCGGTTTTTGGTGCAATGAATAACGAATTTGATTCCACCAGCTGAGATAGGAACTTCGTATCGATATTTTCGAAATGCCGATATTTTGGTTCCAATATCAAATATTTTTGTATCAATATTTTAGAAACGATATGATCGGAATATCGATAATTTGTTTCGACATCATATTTGTATTTAAAAAAATTATTATAGATTACCGAAACCTAAATTAAATGACCTTGAGACAACTTTGTCAGCCAAAAATAAAGAATAATATACTAAACTGACTTGGCTAAGAATCTGTGAATGAATAATAAAAAGCTTTGGCATACATGATAAAAGCGTAACCAATATGTAATTCAGGAACTTGTTCTTTCTAATAAACGCCCTTAAAATCAACTTTATAATCCTTCTGATATGGAATAAATTTTTCGAAATTCCCTACTACTAATCAATATTCCTTCAGAAATTATTTATAGGTCACTTGAGTTTAATTTATTTTTTGTCATCAGAAAAACTGTCAAGACAATTAGAATACAATTAGAACACAATTAGAAGACAATTAGAACAATTAGAACCGCCTTCAGTTCAAGCTCCAAACCAAACCATGCTCTCGAATATCGATATTTCTTCATTGATATGATATTGTTATATATATTTGGAAACTATATTCTAACCAATTATTTTTCTTTAAATACCTCATCCCTGCCATTAAATTTGCGAGCGCTTTCTCTTCGCAAAAATTCACTACACGACGGCAATTTCCAAAACCCTCCTTCTCCTCTCGGTTTTTCCCTTGGATCGATAAAAAAAGGGAATCGTCAGGTGATAAAATGTATTTCGCATCCCCGGTGACTCCTCCCACTGGTGTGAAACAAAGATAGATTTTCGAATCGAAGTGAGAAAGAGACGGCGATACGAATTCTCGAGGATGAGATTGCGCAGAGGCGACGGTTCGCTTTGGAATGCGACGGATAGAGTGTAAAGTAGGATAAACAGAGAGAGATTGAAGTTCGGAGGGAGGGATAGGGATATACCCCGTCCGCCCAACCCAGAGTAGGATTGTACGACTGCGTGAAATCGTCTCCCCGTCGTCGAGCTTCCAATGACAATTCGCCCTTACATTTTCCACGAGGCCCCTCCTACGACGAACGTTTCTAGCACTGTCCGACTCTTCCTTTTTCGCTGTTTTCGTACCTTAATCACCTCTTTTTGGATGCATCTTCGCTTGGAATCGTGGAAAAACAAATACAACGGCGATAAATGTGTAGATAATCTGAAAAATTTTGACGGCGGACAGGCAAAATTTTTTTAATTTTCGAATTCTAAACGCATCGAAATAGAAAAAATTGGGGGTTGAAAAATATTTTTGCGAGCGGTCACAATGGTGTATTATTCAACCATTAATTACCGAAAAGAAATAAATAATAATAATAATAATACATAGTGGAATAATAATAAGGGAATAATGTTATTCTTCCTATTGCGGAATTTCTCCTAGCATTTTGCCAGTTCCTATTCTCCGGCAGGGTCCTGTATCTTTGGAGTTTTCCCAAGGGCGGAAAATAAAAACCGAATACGTAGAAATACCGTCGGAGGGTGGAAATTCGCTCTAGTCGACGAGGTCTCTTTTGGCGGTGTCTTCGTCTCCGCCTCCAACTGCTCAAGCGCCCCTCCAGGAGCTCGAGATCAATAACAGAATCCCAACTCAGCTCAGCCTCAGCTGCTAAAACTTGTGCTGCCGTTTCTGGAAACGGAGAGTCACTTATAAAGAAAATAAGCGAGGCTAGAGAATCGAGGTTGTCGGAGTAAGCGTGCGAACACTTTGGAACGTGTTCCTTCTACTCATCTCACTGATCGTCTGGTCGAAGCGGAGGCTCTAAAAAGTTTGTAGAAGCCGAATTTTCGTAAGCAGCAGAGAATGCCCGATTGGGCGAAAGCGCTAGGCTCGAGGTAAATGCTTGAAGAATGCGTCACCTAGTTTTTCTCGGTCGACAACTTCCAAGCAAAATTAAAGACTCAGAATTTGCAGATTTCTCCGCTTTCGATGCCAATGCGGTCACCTTGAAGAAATTATTATATTTTCAAAATATGGACGAGGAGAATGTCAGAAACGCTCAAGTTTGCTATGGTTGCCCAGTTTGACTCCAAGAACTTTGGCATCGATCGAGCTCAGGATTCAGGGCACTCATTAGAGATAAAAATGCAGTCTTCGCTCTTGAAAATATTTCTTGCTCGAGATCGCCGAGATTTTTTTTTTTTTCAGGAAAAAATTCGCCCCTAACCCTTGGCTCTGTGCGTGGCTCTCTTCCTCTCTATTCTTGATTCAGCTGATTTTGATTTTGATTTTTTTTTTTTTTTTAAATCAGAAAATGCATAAATAAAAGAATATTGGAAATTAATTCTCCATATGGGCGCAGCCCGTGTTGGAGAATGAGCAAGTGAGCGAAAACACACACACAAAAAAATAAAATAATATACTCATCAATATACATAAATATACTCCGATTTTTTATTTTTCGGCCGAGTACTTTCGCCACTTCGGGCATCCTAAGGGCGAAAGTACTCGGCCAAAAAATAAAAAATCGGAGAATATGTCGCCCGGTTCTTCTCCCCCTCACCAACCCAGTACACTAAAAGTTATTCGATCAACCCTCACCGAAGTCATCAAAATCCATTTCAGCCCACGGCTCTGTCCGCAAGTTCGACGATGACGCCGGCTTTCGAATTCTAAGCGCGGAAGGCTCAGCTTGTACTCGAATTTGTATTCCGCGGGTGATTGAATATGCGAAAGCCGGCCTTAGCCCCCTCAACCCGCGCCTGCTCACGGCCGCGGATTAGTTCTGTTTTCTGAAATGCCAGTTTAATTACATCCTAATGCGCGGCACGCGGGATCTTCTTGGTTCACGTCGCTATACTAAGGAAAAGGCAAAGCGGGACGGGAGCGGTTCTAATTGAAAATCGATATCCTTCGCGCCACACTGTTGAGAAAACCGGCGAAGGCTTTCCCGCAACAGTTCGAGCGCTTCATCCCTTTCCGTCGCTAGCTCGCGTCTCTCCGCAACAATTTTAATTTAGTTTCGAACTGGGATCTGGCAGAGATAGGAAGGGTGTAAGCCGGAGATACCGATATCGATATAATACGACAGTCTCGGCTAAGCGGCGAGATTTGGCTCGAAGTTGGAAGCCTATCAAACAGCAATCGCAGGGAGCTGAAATCTGAGCCGTTAGAGTCATGCTCTGCTTCCACTTGTTCGTGCCTGGTTTGAGCTGGTGGTTTGATTTTCCCCCTCAAACCTTAAAAAACCCTCATGTTGAGCTAGCGATTTGGTTGAAGAATTGAGCCATTTTCAGTCCGAGATTGTTTTTTGATGAATATTTCAAGAATTTAGCTTTTATTGTTTGGTCAGAAGTGTTGTTAATTTTTTTAAAAATTGTATAGCCGGATTCTACAGGCCTTGGAACGTAAAACATCAAATTTTGAGGGGGGGATTAGACTCTTTTCTTACCACCTACCACCACGTTTTTTCTTACATTTCGAATTTTTTCAAAAAAGTGGGACCGAAAATAAAAATTCTAAGTAAAGTGCGTAAGGGTTGAATTTACTACGTAGTAAGGTAGAATGTCTCGTGGCCACTACTGATTCATCCAGCTGACCACTACTGAAATTTTCGGATTTTTACGTGGCCACTATTGGATCAAAATTGAGTTTTGGGAAAAAATTAATAAAAAATAGACCAAATTGAAATTCTGGCAATTTCAGAGAATGGATCGATTAAGGAGAAGATGGGCTATAATTTGCTCATTGAGTTTCAACTGAGGTATAAAAAATTGTAGACCAAAATATGAAAAATCCACAAAAAAATCCTTAACTATGGCCACTACTAGTGCGTTTACCTTATAGGTTTTTCAGCCGGTGGCCTTAAATTTTAAGTACACCCTATTTTTTTCATTCAAATCCGTCCCGCTATCTCTTCAATCAATAGTATACCTTCTCCCCCTGGTAATGTACTTATCCATTTTTCAACCGTTTGTGAGGTTTTCAACATTAATAGTGGAATAAACACGTAAACATCACATTATTCAACTTTAATCGTTCTTTTCTTCTATTTAATGCAAAAGAAACAAAGAATGAACCATATATTATTGATGTACACATCATAAACTATCATTATGCTGAATTTGAGCGAAATCGAAATCAAAAAATTTTTCACGAAAAATCCAAGGGGTACCCTTGCGATTTTTTTGAGCCGATCATTCAACGATTTTTTACTCCTCTCTCGATAATGATGAAAATCTGAAATTTTCAGCAAACTTGTATCTGGATTTGTAACTTGCATAGTGGATAACTAAAAAAAAATCGTCATTTCAGATGTTTGAATATACCAAAAGATAGGTAATTTAACTGTCCGTATTTTCCCCATGTAATGTACCTATCCATTTTTCACCCATTTTTGCGTTATTCAATAATATTAGTAGACCATTCACGAAAACATCGCATTTTTCAACTTTAAACGTTCTTTTCATCTATTTAGTGCAAATGAAACAAAAATGAACCATATATTATTGATATACACATCATCAACCATCATTATGCTGAATTTGAGCTAAATCTATTTCAAAAAATTTTTCGCAAAAAGTCCAAGGGGGACCCCTGCGATTTTTCTGAACCGATCAGTTAACGAATTTTTACTCCACTCTCAATACAGATAAAAATCTGAAATTTTCAGGATAGTTGTATCTAACCAAGATGTATATTTGTGATTTTTTTTATTTCTCGGAAAAATCTGCAAATGGTCCAAAAAAATCAGTTTCTGAAAGCTCGAAAATTGGACTTTAACCGTGATTTTCGGGGTCAAAATTCATGTGAATCGACTGTTTTATTATGCGGGAGTCTTCATTCGAACGCCTTACACACGTACATAGCGAAAAATTCGGTGAAAAAAATTTAAACAGCGCCACAGAAATTATTTTCCGTAAATCGAGTTCTTCACCGGCCGACATTTCAAGCTCCGCTGGGTGAAAAATTAAATTTTCGTTTTCAAGCGATTTCGAAAGCTATTCTTATAGGAAATCGAACGCTGAATCCGAATTTGACGTCAAAACGGCGGAAATTTGACGACAACTATCAGTTTTTTCCATTTTTAGTGCTACACAACTTTTATGTATTTCAACCTTGAAAATCTGCAACCTTGAGAAACCTTGCAAATACTAACACATTACTGTTCAGTATGAATTAATACCTCACTCTAGTAGGAAATTTAACGCTGAATCGGAATTTGACGTAAAAATGATGGAAATTTGACGGCAACGATTGGTTTTTCTCGTTTTAGTATTCCACGTTATGTCTTTGAAAATCCGTTCCAAATACTTACAGTACTGTTCAAATTTGATTAATTGATGACTCCTACAGGAAATTAGACTTAGAATTCGAATTCTATCAATCAAAATTCTGACGAATATTAATATTTTTTAAATTTTTTTTTCGATTTTCGAACTTTTGAAGTTTCAACTTCAATTTAGGATCGATTAAAAAAAATAAACCAATAAGGAGAGTGATTATTTGTTGTTTTCGAGATATATTCCAGTTTTAGGTAAAAAACGTGTTTTGCGTTTTCTTCGAGCGCTAATAGCTCCGCGGGGAGATAACATAAAAATATAATTAAACACTCAAATTGTAGGATTTTGATAGCTCTTTCTGGCCTCTGAGTAATATACTATGTAAAAGTGGTCGGTTCAAAAGTTATTCGCAAAATGCAGGCAAAAAAAGCGAAAAACAGGGTAATAAAATTTTAAAGTGCAATAATACTTTAATGAAGGCCTAATTATTGTTTATTATTGATAAACCATAAATGGGCCCCTGTTATACATCTCGGATTTTTCCCATTGAGCCGATTTCAGCCGACGTTTCTAGTTATCTTTCAGCGATTCATTGCCGAGCATTTTTTCCAGAATCTTTCCTCAACGATTCATTCCGAGAATCCGAGAGAGAGAGAGAGAGAGAGAGAGAGAGAGAGAGAGAGAGAGAGAGAGAGAGAGAGAGAGAGAGAGAGAGAGAGAGAGATTTGATTTGATTTGATTATCGTTTTATTTATACTGGCAGAATTTGGTCAAATTCGACCACTCTTCCATTCAACCAGAGAAAAAAATACATAATAATAGATATCTTCATAGAAATGTCAGTCGAAGGCAACGATTTTCAAAAATAAATTTTAACTTTGAATTTCCCTACCGTGCATGAAAATTACGAGTAAATCAAATGGGTCCATCATACAATACAATTTTACAACGCGTGTAGCGCGTGCGCTTCAATATTGCGACATTAAAAACTTTTTGAACTTTTTCTTGAAAGAGTCCACATTAGCCACTTTTTTGAGTTCCGCTGGCAGCTCGTTGTAAAACAAAATGCTTTGCACAAGGAACGATTCATGATAGGCCTTAGTTCTACATCGAGGTAGTTGAATAGTAAGACAGCAGTTCCTAGTGTTCAAACTATGAATTTCCGAGAAGGTAGCGTACTTACGGTACAAGTATGACGGGAGCTTACTTGATAACACCTTCCAAATCATTGTTACAATTGAATATTGCTGCATTTCTTTTATTCTTAACATGTTCAATTGTTTGAATTTGTCGTGTATACGATCGTCGTATTTGAGATTCATAACGAATCTAATCGCTTCATTCTGAGCTCTCTGGAGCTTCAGACAACACTCATAGTCTATGTCGCTCATGACAGATAAATTGCTTAGCAAATGGGGGGTAATCAAGGCATTAACCAAACGATTTTTTACGTCAACTGATTTACAATGTAGTAGTTTTCGAAGGGAATATAAGCAAAAATGTATTTTGCTGACAATCGCGTTGGTCTGCGCCGACCACGATAAAGTGTTTTGCAGAATGACGCCTAGGCATTTTAACTGCTTCTTAAATTCAAGCATCACATCGCCAATTCTAATCTTTGCCAGCGCATCTATTATAACCCCTGCTAGGAGCCTAGCGTGACCCATTACCATGCAAGCAGATTTACTAGGGTTGACAATTAACCCATGTCTGGCGAACCAAGAAGATAGACAGTTCAAATCAGTATTCATATGCTCAATACACTTATTAACATCGTTCACATTGGAAGTAATGTACAGATTGACATCATCAGCATATAAGCTCCGCTTACAGTATGTGATAGCATCCGAAATTTTATAAATGTACAACGCAAAAATCAAGGATGACAGCGTCGTTCCTTGTGGGGTGCCCCTGTTCAAAATTAACCACGATGACATGTTACCTTTGAGGGTCTTGATACACTGCATCCGATTCGACAAGTAAGACTTGAACCATGAGACCACAGATTCAGCACAGCCAACAGACCGCAAAATGGACAGCAGAATTGGGTGATCGATGCTATTAAAGGCATGGCTGAGATCCAGGCTGGCAAACAGCGTAACTTCTCTTCTATCCATGCCTTCCTTTACATCATCAGTAATGTTAATCAAAGCGGTCTGGGTGCTGTGGGAGCGCCTATATCCTGATTGGTATTCGTCGATAATGCCACTTTCTTCTATATAATTAGACAATTTAGCATTTATGATTTTATCATACATTTTTGCAAAAATACTTATCAGACTAATTGGTCTAAAATCTGAGTTATCTCGAGCTGGGCTCCTTTTCACTACTGGTAACACGTAGGCACTTTTCCAGCATTCTGGATAGACGCTGTTGATCAGAGAGAAATTAAGAATATGACTCAGCACATCCGCTAACTTTCCGATAATGAGTTTTACAAGCAGGGGAGAAACATTGTCAGGACCTGTGGCTTTCGAAGAAATATCTGAGAGAGAGAGAGAGAGAGAGAGAGAGAGAGAGAGAGAGAGAGAAATTTTATTCCATAATAACATATGTAAACAATTTAGGATTATTGTACAACTTTGTAATACACAAGTATAATGGCCTCATTAATATTCGTCAAGTATGATGAAGTATTAATGATCGCGGAATAATAATTACTTAGCGAAGGGCAAGCCCGTGTTGCCAAGTATGAGTCGTCAACATGACTCTGGCACCGGACTCCTCTTAATACATTCTAAGACGCGACTGGCTCTACTTATACCTAACTATCACTTCTTGGCTTAATTAATCGCACGTACATCGTACTTCCAAGTATTCTTGTCAGCATTTTCGTACTGACTGCGGGGTCGGTTGACATTCGAAAGAAAAGCTAGCCTGACTGAATCCGTTGTTATCCCGTTCCTGATACAAGCGTGTGAAGTTAGCTCGTGTTGAGGGCGATGATTTAGCATTTGCGCACGGTTCGCCGCAAGCCAATCGCTTCGCAGCCATTTGAAAGCGGTGCGATTCACAATGAACCCGGTAGGGAAACGGGACGTAACACGGACACGCGGCCATTACACGGAGCCCTTCAACAGCCTCTAGCCGGTGCCCTTTCCAACTCTGCGGTGACTGTGTAGTTTTTGCCCTATCCGGATTGTATTGCGAGAAGTGCGCCGGCGAGGGCTCCGGTGACAATTAAGCCATATCAATCACCGCTTGCGTTGGCTGTTAGGTGCGTTCGAAAATTCGTGGCTTGGCGTTCGGTGCAAGAAAGGGAAGCCAAGGACATCAATCAATTCAGTCACATCGAAGAGGGAAACGGAGAGATGACGTTAGCAAGTGGTAAAGCGAGAGGGGGCGCTTTTGTATCCGGATGAACATACCTCGATATCCTTCTAGTTCGTGCATTGCAAGAGCTTTGTGCCTTTCTCGACTCCAACGCCCGATAAATTACCTCGCCAGACTCGCATTATACAAAAATGTCCCACTCCGTTCACCCTCGTCGTTTATTTAATTTTGAATATTGCTTATTAGCGTTGGTACATCCTTCATCTTCATCCCAGTCGTTCATCATCCGAGCTAGAAATTAAAGCTGGCGACTCGTTGTGAAATGTATTTTGAACTATGAAAAGGCGTTGGACATCGATGATACAATGAAATTATCGTTTTTTTCGAAAAGTAGATTTTGGTTTATTATTCAATAATAAACAATTGTAATCGCCCAAGAAAAAAAATTTTATAACCCCCCCTCAAAATTTGATGTTTTACGTTTCAAGGCATGTAGAATCCGAATATCCAATAAAAAAAATTCTGTCTGTCCGCCGTACGCCGTACGTCGTACGCCGTACGCCGTCAACACTTTTCCGGCCAAACCATAATAGCTAAATTCTTGAAATTTTCACCAAAAATCAATCTCGGTCCTACGACGGCCCAATTTTCGAACCAACTTGCTAGCTCAATTTTAAGGGTGTTTTGGGGGGTTTTGAGGGGGAGAAAATTCATATTTTCCAAGGTTTTTCAGAAAAATGTGTACGTGGTATCAAATTCTATAGATTTTTGGACGCTGAATCGAATGAGACCATCGCCGGGTCGGTAGCTTTATTGGTTCTCGAGTTATCGCAGCTTTTGTGCCGAATTTGGGAGATTTTCAGAAATTTGACATGAGGGTATAACTCGAGAGTGCTTGGAGCTATAAAAATCGTTCTATACCCATTGGAATGGTCGTCAAACGCTCTCTCCAGCTGTACCGTTAGGCAAAAAATATAGTTTTCAATTAGGAAATTAAGAAAAATAAAATTGAATAAAATTACAATAGTTGCTACGGAGTTTTCCCCTATAGTTACAATCTGTTTTTCGGTGGGATTGTTCCGAAATGTTCGAAATAATTACTATCACAAATGGATAGTCTTTCTAAATCAATATTGAAGCGAAGGAATAATAAACCACTGTACAATCATTTGCAGCGTTTTTAGATGTGAAATCGAGTTAGCAAACTATCTTTTAATCAAGAAGAAAAGTAGCCAATGTTAGCAATAGACCTACTAATAAAAAAAAAAAAAAAAAAAAAAAAAAAAAAAAAAAAAAAAAAAAAAAAAAAAAAAAAACTGTACAGAATGATTGTACAGTTGTTTGTTATTTCTTTGTTTCAATCATGATTTAAAAATACCATCTATTTGATAATAATTATTTCAAACTGTTTCACCAAATAAAAGTTTGGTAATTATAAGAGGAAACTCCTTTATGGTAACTTTTATTATTATTATTTTTCTCAAACCTTTAACGCCCAAGTTGTGGATTCTGATAAAAGTGATTTTGGTTTATTATTCAATAATAAACCGTTTTAATCGCCTAAGAAAAAAAAAGTTTTCTAACCCTTCTCAAAATTGATGTTTTACGTTTCAAGGCATTAAAATCCGAATATCCAATGAAAAAAATCCTGTCCGTCCGCAGTCAACACTTTTCTGTCAAAATTATAAAAGCTAAATTCTTGAAATTTTCACCAAAAATTAATATTGGTCTGACAATGGGCCAATTCTCTAGCCAAATCGCTACCTCAATTTTAAGGGTATTTTTGGGGGTTTTTGGGGACAAAATTCATATTTTCCAAGGTTTTTCAGAAAAATTTGTATTTGGTATCAACTTCTGTAGATTTTTGGACGCTGAATCGAATGAGACAATCGCGGGGTCGATAGATTTATTGGTTCTCGAATTATCGCAGCTTTTGTGTTGAGATTTTCACAAATTTGGCATGAGAGTAGTTACCGCCATTGTCAGAGTACCGCATTCCAGGAGCAACTGCGATTTTTAACGTTTCAAACGAACTGTAAACATCTATGGATGGAGTAACGCTGATAAGTGTTGTTGTAAAAGTATGCTCAATAGTCTACGAATGATCTACGGTCAACATTTTTCTCTTGGAATAATTTTTTCTCTCTCTTACCAGGCTTTGAAAATTTTTTAACGTTGCAGCTGAAGGGAATGTTTTCCGTTCCAACGAGTATGCACGATTTTTGAAGCTCCGAAAATTCTTTTTATACACCAAATGATCAGTTATGCCGAATAGTTTTTGAAAAATCTCGAAAAGTCTACACGAATGCTGCGATAGGAAATTTTGTGCTTGGTAACCATTCAATTCAGCGTTCAAAAATCTATAGAAATTCTTACCAAAAATATACTTCTAAATGAAAAACGTAGGAATTCACGAAGTTCCTCTCCTCAAAACACCAAAAATACCCATGCAATTAAAGTGG
Source organism: Tupiocoris notatus (assembly GCA_037159825.1). Taxonomy (NCBI): domain Eukaryota; kingdom Metazoa; phylum Arthropoda; class Insecta; order Hemiptera; family Miridae; genus Tupiocoris; species Tupiocoris notatus. The sequence goes on along the minus strand of JASJUZ010000233.1, from coordinate 138,644 downwards.
CAGTTTGGCTAAAGAATTGAGCCATTGTCAGACGAAGAATGATTTTGGTATATATTGGTATTTAGGTATTGAAAACTTAAATAATCAAATTTTGAGAGGGGTTTTGACATTTTTTCTTGAGCTATTGCAATTGTGTATTATTGAATAATAAACCGAAACTGCGTTGAATTTAATGTCTTTCAAGTGCTGGAAGTGCTTCAAACCCAACTAGAGACTAAGTTGATACAGAATTTGAAAGGTGTCGCAGGTTTGCGACTTGAACGTTGAATCTGTTCTGCGGAAGGAGCGGCTGGATTAATTGAGTTAGGTTTACCTTGGAGCTGAAGCTCGCTCCTGTGCCGTCTTTCTCTCGAAGTTCATCTCTTAAAATTCACCAAGTATCTTCACCTCGCTGAAAATTCAGTTAAAATCCCCCTTCCAAACGGAAAACACCTTCGCCTCAAATCATTAAAACTACACTTAAATGTGAGAAAACCGTCTAGATGAAGAATTGTGCTGTTTCTGGCTAAAAAAAAATGATTCCGCTGCGCATTTCCTTTTGTAACTGTGAAACGTATTTTCTTCTGATCGGAGAACATTGCAGGGAACAAAGAAACGAAAAACGGGAGCCGGGGTGATTCGATTCCAGTCGGGGCCTCAGGAAATTGAAAACATTGTCGGAAGCGTAGGCCGTCAATTGATTTTCAAAATGGCGCTCCTCCTTGGCAACTCTCAGAGGAATTTCTTTTTCCGCTATTTTACTCGCTTGTTGGACTTTTTCGGTGAAAAATATTCTCCATCTCTGTATTGTCCGACTGAAGGCATTTTCGGCATGTTTTTTCTTCCTCGAATACGAGAGAGTTGAGAACGGGAAATCTGGTAGTTATCGCAGGCCACAAACCGCCACTGATGATACTGGCCCATAATTACCTGAAGCTTTTCTATCTTAGTGTTTGAGGAATCGTTTCCCAGGGATTTATATAAGGAATTCCCTTTCGAGAGGAACAGTTTTTCAAAAATTATCATGCTAGTATATCATCAGTGGAGTCGTTTCTCTGAAACTCTTTACCAAGAATCTTTTTCCCAGGAATCATTTTACCAGAATCATTTTCTCAGAATCCTTTTACCAGAATCATTTTCTCAGAATCCTTTTACCAGAATCATTTTCTCAGAATCCTTTTACCAGAATCATTTTCTCAGAATCCTTTTACCAGAATCATTTTCTCAGAATCCTTTCCCAAAAGGTATTTTCCCCAGAAATCCTTTCCCAGCAACTCCTCTCTCTCTCTGGGATTTTATCTGTTGAATTGTGTCCTCTTCCAGCGATCGTTGGCATCGTTTAGCTTGGAGCATCAAGCCCCAAGAATAGTTTCCTAAGATCAATTTCAGCCGTCTGCTCACAAGGGATCATTTCTCAGGAACGCTTTCCAAGACTTTTTCCAAGAATACTTTCCCAGGAATTTTTTTCCAATAATCATGGCCCACGAATCCACCAGGAACCTTCAATTTGAGTTCCCAAGGTGGTTTCTTTTATGTTCTTCTTGTGTGCTTGCTGTTCCCCAAATGGGGAAGACGCCTATTTTTTATTTTCGTTCCTAATGGCCTGAATTCTGCTATTTGGTGTCAGCTGAAGACGGAATGGCCAATTTTTCATGAAAATTGTGAGATTCCGCGGAGAAAATCGCTAATGAAAACCGATGATTTTGAACGAAAAATGAATAGTTATTACGTCATAACTAGTCTGTTGAACGTGAATATCGATACTAGCGCTTGTATCTTCGGAGAATAAACTAAAATTGGGAGCAATAATTTGAGGTTGCTGTGAGATTACCAAACCCCCCTCAGCAATTTATTTGCTTTACGAGGCATTTTGGGCGGTACTAACTCGACAATTAAAAAAATATAACAAGTAGCAGTGAAGTTAGCGTCACTTACTCGATTTAGCATGACTCCAGTCTTAAAAACCGTCTTGTTGTTCTTGTCCGTCTTTCAGCCGACTGCAGAGCGCTCTAGGGAGTTACTTCAATCGGTTGGAGTTACATCTCCGGGTTTATTCAAACCGCTGATTTTCCTTAGCGATTTTCTCCGCGGAAACTCACAATTTTCATGAAAAATTGGTCATTCCCTCTTCGGCTGACACCAAATAGCAGAATTCAGGCCATTAGGAACAAAAATAAAAAATAGGCGTCTTCCCCATTACCATATTTTCTTTATTTTCTCCGATAAAAGATCTTTCTCAATTAGCCTTCCTATTTGGGTAGCTTCAACTAGCGTTCACCTGCCAATCCGATCCAGCTCCGGAAGGTTAAAAGTATCTCGCCAGTTGAAAGAAATCAATCGCTTCACAACCTCTCTAGGTTCAACCAATGTCTCGGTAAACAGACTTTCAATCAAATCCGCACAAATTGAATTCAACGTATTCTGGCAGAAACGTTCCATAATAAATCAATCCTACCATTGATGAGCGCTGACATCGGTTGGAAGGCTTTCTGAATATAACGTCCGGGTTCGGCGTGAAAGATGGGAACGCTATACGGAAATTGAAGAACGTCATTCGGTTTTAATGAATAAATATTGCATTATTAGTCGGCCCTCGGTGAAAACACGAGGGAGGCTCGCCGGTTGATTTGTCCGAGGAAAAAGAGCGTCGAGCGGCGAATATAAAGGGCGACATCGGAGAATATAGATGGAATGAGGAAGGACGAACGCTTGTTTTTAGATATTCGACCGGAGCCGAACAAGGAAGCGAGGTTACGAGGCGAAACGGAAGCGCCGCGATGGTAAGGGGTTCGTCGTGATGAAATTCAAATGTTTACATTTTGACGAAATGAAAGAATACGGGCGAGGAGGGTTTAGATGAGAAAAACGACAAGAGAAAGAGCGATGTAATTAATTAAAAGTGACGGTGAAAAGGGAATTGACGCTTTTTGCGCGAAAATGGAAAACGCCCTTTTCCGAAGGGTTCGGCCGACAGCATTGTCCGTTGTTATCATGTCCAACATGAATTCCAATATGGCCGCCGACCGTCTCAAGTCACTTACATACGTGTGTGTCATTGTGTTCGTGATGTTTGATGGTTGACGACGGCGAAGTGTGCGCTGCTGCTCTGCCGTGAAACGTCGGGATGACTGATGTAATGTGTTGACCCCATCATCACTTTCTTCCCTTTCTTATCTGTATCTTCATTTATTTAGCCCACCCACCGGGTGTCATGGCTCGCACTTGACCATCACTCAACACTTCTTTCGTACGGCTGCTTCTATCGCGGTCTTATTTTTTTGGGCTCTTTCCTTTTTTTCTTTGACGCGAGAAATCCTCCAACGCGTTTACCTCCTAGTGTTCTCGGAGTATTGAATTCTTTTGGAATTTTATTGCGGTCTAGTAGTTGTTTTAAGTTTGTTCGCTGTTATATGTGGAGTCAGGCCAATTTTTATCGTATTGTGAGATTTTGTCGCTCTCTAGGCTCAATTTCAGTTGTGCTTCAAACGAGACCCAGGCGAGAAAGTAATTATCAGGTGATAAGAACTATCTGATAATAGTGATACAGGTCGTTAGTATGGCATATCAGTGTACTCCCTCCCTGGTCCAGTGTTGCCGATGCAGTGTTGATGCGAGTGACCCACACAGTTGGGAATGTTTCATTAGTTTTTTGTTACGAATGTAATCATCAATATAATTATCACGCATCCCTGAAAATACTCTTTTTCTAAGTGAGATCAACATTGTAAAAAACGTCGGCGGAGGTATCCTTGAGAGCGAAGAAGTTCATTTGAAAAGAAGCGCCAAACAGAAGGAAACTGCTGACGTCACAGGCTTGGTCTCACCGCACTGAGCGTCTACCTGTCATACCACTTACCACCCTCCACTCTGAGTCGCTGCCTTATCTCCAGGGTTACAGAATAAGTGAGGTAGCTCCCTTCACTTTGAGTAATCTATATGTAATGTTTACAAATGCTATTTCAGGCCTTGGAGCGATCATTCGGCTATCCCCGAGGCATGCACTTTTGAAATGAAAAAATTCGGTGCGAAAATGGAGAAAAATTCTAGGCATACTTTTTGGCTTAGGAAGACACAAAAAAAGAAGAAATATTGGCGACAAGAAGAGAGTTCCAGATCGATCACTGGAGTCGTGCCAAGAGACGTTCAAACTTCTCTAACTTCGATGCTTGCGACGCTTTGTTGTGTATCTTTGCCGAAGACCTCTGCTTTTCAACTGATTACTCCGCTTACAGACCTTTTCTTTTGAAGAGGCAGCTATAAAACATGTCATCATAACGCGTTAATATTGTCTTCCATGCTCTTATCGAGGACTGAAACACTTTAATTGACGCCCGCCCTAATTAACCACCTCGGTGGAAATTCACTTTGAAAAACAGCTTCGGATACTGGAAAAAAGGCGTGTTTCTGGAGATTATTCGGGAAAGAGCGTCGTTTGCGCGATGCCTACACAAGCAACGTAAAGTAAATGATGCGCTATATATTCTCAGACGTAATCAGCCGTCCTGCGACATAATGCATGCCCTTCTGAATTAGGTTGGCAAAAGTGATTAGGACAAGAGGGCGGGAACAGTGACACTGAGGCCGGAGAAACGCACACGGCTACGTCGTATCGCGTTGTTCGCTATCTCGTTCGTGCTGTGTTTACTCTTGCATACGAAAGTGTACTAGTATATACCATCTACGGAAATTACAGGGTCGACACGTAGTATTAATGAAGGTCCGTGTTCGTAGCATCGTTGAACGAGTTACCGAAGGAATGTTTCCCGTGCGACTTGTTCAAATCTTCTTGCCTCTGAGCATTACCTAACGTCACATTGTTAGCCCTGGAACGCGAAGGCTGTGAAACCTCATGAATCATTAGGTTATTGCGAAACATTATTCAGCAGATTTGCAAGAAACTGAGGAGATACGACAGGTTGCAAGTAGGTATTCTCTTTTGTTGTTTTGCTTTTGCTGGTGTTATGTCGATGGTTTTTTTTTTCAAAATTCGCTGCTGAAGTATTTTTGTTCATTCTCAATCCACTCGCTGCTATTGTTGACTCCGAAAGCCCATGATTCCATCTGCTCGCTTTCCTGCGCAATCTATTTAGCATGAGCCCTTACAAGAATTTAGCACCGCTATTACATTTGATGCTTTATTATTCCTTCGCTGATGAAAGATTCCACATGAGCAGTTGCCTATATGATTATAACTTCAGCTTTATATATTCGTATTAAGGGCATTCATAACCGCTAAGCTCAGGAACCCTGCGTTACGTGAGCTTACTCGCCAAGCTCAACGGCAGGAATATCTGAGCCTATTCCTTGGCCTCCAGTTCGGTCAAGTCGTGGAAGGAGGGCCATTTGTTTTGCACCCGTGGTCCACAGACGCACGACGGGATCCTGGAAAGGGTTTGTTCGCCATTATGCTAATACTCAAGATTGATTATTGTAGCACCGGGGGCTCTGCCCCTCGTCTCCGACTTCGCACAAATGTTATCAAGAAGATGTTAAAGAGAGGAGGCCCTATAGCCCGCACGGATGCGCCTCTATATTACGCGTGGAAACGGCCATCTTGGCAACCGATGGGAATATACTGAGCTGAGGGTAGCCTCGGGTAATATCCTACCCTACCCAACCTCTCGACTTCCTCTTTTATAGCCTAGACTCTCTCCGAATACTTAGCTGCTGCTGCTTCCATCGAGAGCTCTTCAACTATGAATTGATTTAGTGCTCTTATTATGGGCCAAGACCAGACCCAAAACCTCCGCTCGCTCTATCTTCATCCAACTTGCACTACTCTTCCGTGATATGCGGCTCCACTTCTCGGCTTGCGGTGGATTTTCCGTCTTTTTTAATGCTATTTTTCCTCTTTTTATTCCTTCCTTCCTTTAGAGCTTTTTCGAGAGCCTCGACGCCTTTCCAAACCTCCGTTACATCTCCCGCCTTACACTCCTTTACCACAATCTTCTTTCAGCTCCTGCATAATCCGCCCTTTGTGCGAAAAGCTTTTCCGCGCCCTTTTCCCCCGTATTACCACATTTTTCCGTCCACAATTTTCCACCGATACTTACAGCCAACTACTTTTCTCACGAATTGACGATTTCGATTGTCGACTAGCGATTTTTTCCAACGACTTTCTCGAAAACTTGTTCAGAATCGGTTTCAAGTATAGAACGCTGCTGAAGTTGAAGCTCCCCTGTTTAGAAATTTATTCTCGCCCTTGACCGGCAGAATAAGGAATGCTCGGAAAAATTCAGGACGAATTCGAACATGAACTATCAGTATCGACCCGCAACATAGGGAGAGGGAATAGGAAAAAGAGCTCACTGGGTCATGAGAGTAAAGGGCCTTGATTTGAGCGTGGTTGCGTTAGGGGAGCGGCTGCGATTATTTTGATGACCCTAATACCTACTACGTACCTCTCGCCCTATCCTTCCCAGGGGATGAGGATAATATCGATTTTTCCTCGGTTTCTCCTAGGGGTTGTGTAGTTTGTTGTGCAACGCTCGACTGTTAAGTCGGCGTAGATCACCGCCATCGTAAAGGCGCTTAGACCGATAGTTTGTAACTTACTTTATTACTTCAAGCTCCACCATTACATTTGGAGTTTAATGCGTCGTAAAAAACCTGAGAGTTGCAGACGAAGGTACTGAAAAAAATAACTGATCAGTAACGCAAATTATCAACTAGCTTACTTCGAGTCATTCCCTGTCTAATCAGTAGCATAAGAATTTATAGGTACGAGGTAAAAAGATGTCTAACCAGCATAAAAACTACTCCTATTCATATTGACAATCGCTGGGCGAATTTCGCTAATAAAGTCGAGGACTTGAGGCCCCTGAATTTCTGAGATGCATGACGTTTTTGCGGCGGGTCGATAATAAAGATAAGAAAGGGAGCAAAGAAAGAGATAGCAGGAAACGGCAGAACAAAAGGCTACTCCTTCGTACGGCTCTTTTTTTCGGATCCTCCTTTTCCATCCAAGTAGCGGGGGAATTCTTCAACTTCAACGAAGATGTAGTGCGCCTGTGGTTCGAGAGACCACTTGAAAACACGTTCTTTTGCGCTGCAAGTTCGAACACGGAGAAGTGATGAGCACAAGTCTTCGCCCTGTTATCGCGTGCTCATCGTCTCGCGTATCTCACAGCTCATTCGCATCTCACCTCGCTCTTTCAGCCGCCATCAATAATCAGCTCGTATCAAACCGCATCCCATCAGCAGTTTCATCTTCTTCCTCCTTGACAATCCTCTCGTGCTCTTTTCTCATTGTTCAAAGGGCAAACTCGACATCCTGTCGTTCTTTTTAATTGAGAAGTGCGCCTCTGCCTCAACATCTGCTTTCGCACGCTGGTAAAAGAATCGCAAATGTTGCCAAGTGCGTATCTGAGAATTCCCCTAAAACGAGTTGAAAAATCCCCTGTATTGAAGAGAAAATCCGCAAAGCCACAAAAAATATTAAGAAAATGTAAATGTGACCCAATTTCGGGTTTCATAAGAAGTGTAAATCAGCTCTTGACAATAAATAGTAAAAAAGGCAGCTTGGGACGTGGCTAATGAGGGGGCCATGTTGAAAATTGAAATCGAGAACTTTGATCATGAATATTGGTCCAACTATCAGAGTAGGTCTTACAATCAACAACTCTGCTTTGAGGTTAATCCAACTTGGTTGAAGTCTCTCTCAATTTGTCATGGATATCTTGCATGGGAGTTATGTTGGCTGGTGGACCAGTTAATTTCTACTATGGAAAAAACTGAAATGCCTGCGAAAAAGGAAACATAAAAAAAAGTATGAAAAATCCCAGTTGTAAAAATAAAAATTTCCCCCCTAAATTTTCTCCAATCAGAAAAATCCCCTAGATCTAGGGGAAAGCACCCTGACTTGGCAACGCTGAAGAATTGCAGCCTTTCTTCTACGATTAGATTAGTTCTCGATGTGATAATACTGTTGAAAATTTCACCTTATCAAAACGTGTTGAATGTGAATGGTTGAATGATTTGAATTGAAGAATCAAGCATGGAACACATCTTTATTTTCCAGGCTAAAAGTTCTTCTGTACCAGAATTAGGGTTTGGACATCGACGTCTTAACTTCGATGTTGTAACACCAATTTTTTCTCCTTCAAATAAAAGTTTTTTTCTTGCGTAAATCATTTGTAAAATTAGGCAGTCATCGAGAAAATTTTGGGTTCTTCTTCACGCTCCAGAATCATTTCACAATGTCTTTCCCATTTTAGGTTTTTATCTGTTTGCAGTGAGAAATCGAAGTTATGCATAACCGATTTTTACGCAATGGGTAAATTTATGATTTTGAAAAAATATTATATAGTGTCACGGTGGTATGTTAGTACTCAAAATATCGATATTTTGCCTCTTTAGATTAATTTACCTCCATAAAAATGCAAAATTTAACTAGTTTTTGTCGAAGAGTTTTAAAACGTCGATCCAGACGCCAGAAGAGCTACAAAACTTCCAAATCCGCGTGTGCATTTAGACCGTCGCCAATGCGTTGGAGAAGGTCTGGGGAACCTAAGCTTTAGGAAGTTTCACTGACGATGAGTCTTATTTCCGTAGTAATCCTTCGAGAGTCCAGGGCGAAAGAGGAAACGGGCAGATTCAACGAAAACTCAGAGATCAGGCCGATTCCAATAGCAACCCCAGAGGTCTGATTATCAGGACTCTTCTTGTTTATCTTGTACCTTTTCTGCCATAAGTCTCTACAGGACAAGCGGTAAATACTTTCGGCTCAACGGGTGAACCATTGATCAGGTCAATAGGCTCAAAAGCAGCCCAAAATTCTTCTGGAACTCGTCATGCCCAGCATCTCCAATTACTTTGCCTCTAGTTCTTGCACTGGTCATCTATGCCATCGAAAACAATGCATCTGCCTTGGTATTCTTCGCCCAGAGAGAATCAATCTTGTCATTCTTAGATGATTCCTTGACACTAACAAGCGAGATGGCAAACCATGCGGTAGTTGCAAAATCCTTGAACTAGGAGTTCGCGTAAAATTCCTGTCCAGAAGCATGACCGATTTAAGGATGCACTGCTTGACTCGAAAAGTAGCTTGACGACTCAAATAATTACAAAGACGTGCATCCGATCCTGCTGTGTATTTTTATCCTTTCAAATATCCAAAGCCTTGACCTAAATAGCCTCCTGAGTAGATTAATACGCTCCTTGATCGATCACTGCTCCGAAAGCTCATTCCACATTCTATCTACCATAGGCTCTTGAAAACATGCCAAGTTAGGAATTCAAGAAACCTAAGAAGAATTGGAGTGGGGAAAAGTTCCCCTCCTTTCTGGGAGTCGGCCTTCTTTTCATTGATCACAATCCTTTACCACCCACCTTTTCCTTTTTATTTTCTTTAGCTTTTTCCTCCCATTCCGCCCCTCCCCTGCTGAGTTTTCCTTCTGCATCCTCCCCCCGCAATATCCTTTTCAGACTTCCAAGCATTTCTGTATTACCTCGCAATTTCTTCTCCGGTTCTCTCCCATTTTCTCTTTATGATATCATATCTGGCTGATTCATTTACTTGCGACCGCTTTCGTTCCTCTGAAGGACTTTGCTCGGAGTAATTCGGTCGCTAAAAGCGGGAAAACAAAACTGAGCAAAAAAATTCGCCGAGATTTCGCGACAGAAAATCTTCCCTTAATTACTCGACAGCTTTTGGCCCGTATGCCGCTCAGACTGTCGCCCTTTCTTCTTTCGCTGATTAAAAGTTGTCTTGCTTCGGAAAATGAAGAACGACGGTGCAAACTGCGGTACGCGGGTCGATATTTCGACTTTGCGTTTTGAGGACTTCCCGGCAGAAAATTTATTCCCTTCAAAATGCAATGTTACCCAAAAATATCCACCCCAACGAGATCTGTTCTGCTTAAAGTGTACGTCGAGAAGAACGTGTTCGTAATGCATAATGCAGAACGTCTGCTATCGTCAGTTCTCACTTCGATGACAGTTTGATAGATGTTTTCTACCTCTTTCCAGCTCCTTTCGACCCGTGGGCTCCAGGAAAGAAAACCTCTCGACATTCCCGGGCGTCTCAAACGATATATTGTGTTATTATTCGAAAGATCCCTTCAGCTGAACAACATACTGGAAACGAATGAGTATTCATCTAGTCCTTAATATTGGAAGTAGTTATGTTCAAATGGGAAATATCTCTTACAACAGAATGTCTCAGACACGTTTCGTTGGAGATGTCTCAGACATGTCTCACTGGAGATGTCTCAAACACGTATTGTCATATCAGAAACGTCTCATTAGAGATGTTTCAGAAACATGTCACGCTTTTTCCTTATACGTCTCAAGTGAAGAAATGTAGATGTATTTGATACGTCTCGAACGCGTCTCCTAACTGGTCTGAAGCCTATGAAAGATTTGGTGTCAGAGATGTTCAAAACTATGGCATACCAAGTTTCAGCCAGTGAATATCTTTTTTTGTGTCGGATAGAACGCAGTAGTAAAAGAGCCAGAGAAAAGCCAGGAAACGGGATCATTGCAATATGACGTTATCGCAGAGAGCGTTAATACTGCAAATTATTGCTTCAGTTCTGAAAACAGAAAACTAGCAATAGTTTTTTTCTTCCTCAAAAACGTGTGTCGTAACGCAAGTTACACGACAGCGATAATTATTCTTAATCATCAAGGAGCCTGAGAAAGTGGCAAAAACGGATTTGCAAGGTCTCGAGCGATGGGTGCAGTGGGAGGAAAACTGCGAAATCCAGCCGTTGCAGATTAACGCTGATCGGATATTTTTATTTTTTACCTTCAAAAACGAGTTTCCAACCGTGTGTTTTTTTCACATATGAATACATTTCCTGCTCGTTTCTGAGACCGCCTCAGGCGAATAGTAGAAACGCAGGTCCGTGTAATGATAATGGAAAAGGCAAGCGTAACATTGGTAGCTGACGTCGGGCCAAGAATTACCCCCGTTCTTGTACTTTGATGCGGACGTACCCGTGGCCTCGTAATGGCCGGTTATTATAAAAAATTAACGTGGTTAGGCGGACAGCCGCGTTCGGCCATTTGCTTCGTCGGTCTCCAACTCCTAATCCACAATGGGCTACCAGTTTTGTTATTTGCTCATTTCCAAGGCCTGGGTTGCTGAGAACCGTAAATATCCAGTCATTTGCGTTTTCTTTCACATTTTCAATGGGCGCATTCTTCATTTCCTACGGAGCAAATAACGTTTTTCGAAGTAATTGTCGGTTCACGTGCACTCCCGTTCCACGCTGGGGGTTTTCAGTTCGCGGGAAAATACATTCGCGATGAGAATCTCCTGTCGGGAGAAAGGCTCGCTGCCCATAGTTTTACACTAGTAAAGGATGGAAAATCAGTCCGATAAACCTTCAACCATTAGTGCGTATGCTTTAAACGTTAATTATCCTCGCGATCCAATTAGTTCGAAGATGAATATTCATTCCCGCGAGTCTGTAATCATCACTTATCGTAGGAATTGAAATATATCCGAGTAGTGTGAGACTTTGAGGTGAAATTTATTCACCGATGGCAGATAGGTCATTCATCATATCTCCGTCATAACGGTAGATATCTTTGTTAGGGAATGTGAAGCGTTTTCTTGCCGATTCAAACTCACCAGTAACGGCTGTTCAATTAATGGTAAGGGAACGTGCCAAAATAATTCTAATGCTAATTTTTTTTCGTCATTTGAAAAACCGTCGAAAAAAGATCAGTCGATAGCTTCATTTCCAGTGCTTACGAGAAGTTGAAACGAGCTGACTCCTCAACTTCGCATTCAAAGTCGAGAGATCCCAGTGGAACCAATTGCCGTGTAAAGCTCTTGGTAAACAAGCGGCGAAACCGGGGAAAAAACGTTTGAGTCGATATAATCGTAAGGGGTGAAGAAAAATAGAAAAAATGGTATAGCTTTTGAGGGAGGCTGTGAAAAAGTCTGCGGTGGCGAATGCAAATTGGAGGCGCTGGAAGTCGCAGCATCTGCCCTTGGTCTAGCACGAAGGACGCGAGAGAGACAGAAATACGTACGCAGATTGAGTGTTGGAGAGAAAAGCGAATTGAGAGTCGAGCGAGTAGAACGAACGAGGAAGGGCATAAAATTGCTTATGCAACTAAATGTGACAAGTTAGGGTGCCAACCTCCCCGTTCCCTTGTCGGGCTCGGTGGCCACAAACCTTAACCACCTTCTCATATCTGTATGCAGATGAGGAAGAAGCGAGGGAGCAAACCGGAAGAGACTGAAGGGAAGAGAATTCGAACGAGGGAAGCTGATCAATAGACAAGTGGAAATTACGAGATGGAAATCTTCGAAAAGAACAGTCGATTGGGAGAATAAAAGAGTCTGACGGTTGCGTTCGGTTTCGAATAGTAATTATTCGACACCTGTATTGCATTGCGATTCGATGGTTAATATTTGTATGGGATATTAAGTTTGCAAAATTAAAAAGAAATTAACCCAGCATCCAGCATGGTTCTCTAAAAGCAATTGGAAGTTGCTAGTTTCTGTTCTCCCCGATTGAAACAGGAGCATGTACCTAATTTATGCCTTGAAGCTTCATAGGCGTCTGCACTGCGTTTATCAAGGTTAACATGGAAAGGTAGCGTAAGTTACTCCTTCCTCTCTTGTAAGATGATAAGAATGACGAGATAATGATGAGTGATAAGGTTGAGCGATAATAAAATTATGAATGATTAGATAATGGTATCAAAATAAGAATGATATTGATAATAACGGGTAATCAAATGTACTCACATGATAATATGGTGATATGCAACTTGATAAGATAACAGAGAGTGATAATTTAAATTAGGCAATATGGAGTATTAAGAATGATAAGATGATGAACAACAATACTGATGAGGGAGAAAATAATTATGAGCAATAAAGGTAATGATGAGCTATAATATTGATAAACTATTAAAATGATGAGATAATAATCAGCACTAATAAAAATCTGATAATTAAAGCTAAAAGATGATAATAAAAGAATTAAGTTCTATAAAATACAAAGAATTGGATAGAAATAAAAGAAGGAAATATGCTGAAAAATTATGCTAAAAATATGATAAAAGAAATAAAAGAATTAAATATGCTAGGAGAGAAAACTGAAAGAATTAAATGCTATAAGATAAGAATGAATAAATATAACGAGTGATAATAATGATAAATTAGTCATGAGTGGGGTATATAAAATTATGATTGATAAGAAGGACTTGAAAATAGTCAGTGATAAGAATGATAAGATAATGAGTGATAAGATAATGACATGCAATACGGATTATAAGATAATGAGGAGTTATACGGTATTGATGAGCTGTAAGAATAATAAGATAGTTCCAAGTGATGAGAATGTTAAATATAATGAGCGATAGTAAGGATCACATATTTATGAGTAAATAATGTGTGAAAAGAGTGATAAGAATGATAAGACAATGTGATATGATAATAGTGAGCGATCAGAATGATTAGATAACGATGAGATTTAGTTTTAGTGCGTTGCGTGTGCTTTAAAACTTCAACGTTTGAGTTTTAATTACTTTGTAAAACCATACGTCTCTAATGGTCACTACATTCCGCCATCCAGTAGACAATAACCGTACGAAACTCATGATTTATCAAAGTAACCAAAACTCACTCGTTTAATTTGTAATAAAGTGCGCGATGCTTCGAAAACGCCCCGCAATGGGGAACGTGTCCTTCAATTGCGCTCCCAACAATAAATAATTCAATCCTTATCGGGTCGAAGCATTTAAGAATTGTCGCACTTGCGTCGAAGTTTTCAATGCGAACGAAGTCGACGCTTTCCAACGACATTGTTTGTCATTGTGAAGTTGGAAAATATCTTACCTCATAAATATAGTCCAAGTTCCTCTCAGCCGAAGACAAAAAGCATCGAGTTTGGCGGCGGTTTTCGCATCACGCCCGTCCTTTCCACTTTCGGCCCGCTCATTTCAAAAGGAAGATTAATAGGGCATGTGTAACGTTGGAACAATGCGCTCGCTCGCGCTCGGAGCGCAATGTCGTAAAGAGAAGAAGTAGAAGTTCTCAAGTTTTGGAAGGAAAAGCGAGTTGGAAACTGCTAATATCAATTTAGAACCGACAACAATGATCAAGAGCCTTGGGGGAGGCTTTGGTAATTTGGTAAACAATGATCAAGAAGCTTAGGTAATCCTTCGGTCGGAAGTGCCTGCAAACTACGAGTCCACAACCGTTCGGGATCCGAAGAGATTGTCCGCCCGAGGAACTTACACGTACGCAAGTCTGAGAGAATCTCAAGCCAGGCCGACAAGGCACAACATCGCATAATACGACTAAATGGTTCGGTTTTGCAACGTGGGAAATGCGGCTAGGGTAGCTATCCTGTCCATTAGGGCAAGGAAGGGCAACCTTCGGCGGGCGAAGCTTATTCGGCAGGAACGGCCGGAGATGGGGATAAATTGGAGTTTAAGGACAACTCCTTTGCCGGGAGTGAATAAGGAACACCCTCCCGTCTTGACTCCCATCTGACAAGGCCTCCGTTTTCTGCTAATCCTCCGAAACTTTCTGTAAAGGCGTCTGTTTGCGAAGCTGAGGCATATCAGGAGAAACAATGCTCAGGCTAACGCCGCCTTATGGACGTTCCATGTCTGCTCTGTTGAGCTTTGAAACCCATTAGGCCTTTCGAAATTTCCTCTCTTGACATTGAAGAATATGGAGTTGCATCAGAGCGATTCTGGAAACATGATTTACACGCGGAAATCATTTTTTAATATTAATAAAAAAAAAGAAGAAAGAAAAAAATGAACACTCACTATTAGAACAATCACAAATTCGAGTTCGTACGGATTAGTCGGCGGAAAACGGCGGAATTTATTTATTCTGCCTACTTTCATTTATGTAAATTGAAAGAACGGCGAGATCTGCGCCAACGAAAAAGAAACGCGGCAAATAATTGTACATTAATTTATTTCTTTTGCTTTAATTATGATTCAAGACGACCATTCATTGTAATTATTCTATTCCGAAACATTTTCGTACTTTTCAGCCTTACAACAGATTGATAACTATAAGGGAAATCTCCTTAGCAACAATAGTTATCTTAATTATATTCAATTGAATAGAATGTAAAAATTAATTAAATAAAAGTTTACCTAATTCGTCTTGTTAAATTATTTGTCTTACCATACAGATTAAGAGGTTGTTTAATAAGCATCATCAAGTTACTATTTTTATAGCTCCATAAACTCCAAATGTTATACCATCGTGGCAAACATGAGTTACAATACTGAAAATATATTTCAGTTTAATGTTTGTACTTAGACAAGACAAGATTCCCAGTACAAGAAAAAAATATTTTCCTGCCTTATTGCCTATGTCGATAATTGTAAGCAGATGTTAAGTATACCGCAGAAATAGAATAATATTTATTTTGTGTTTTTTTTTCATTCTTTCTTTTTCTAGTTCATTGTAACAACGTTTATGACGTGGTCCTATGGTTTGGGGTACATTTGGGGGTATTTATTTTGTTATGTTCATTTTACAAATGGAATAAATCAATATTCATTCATAGCTTCGTACAATCAAAGATCTCCGTTCACGAGCTTGTGGAAGTCGGAGATGGCAGTATACAGAGCTTAATTACGTCGATAGATCTTTCCGAAAAATCACCTGCTATCAGCTAATAATTCGTCTTCCCGATCTATCTTGGCGGCGATCGTGAGGCGGTTTTGACAATTATATTGGGTAGAAAAGAAAACACCTCGATTGCACCGTATTTTGCGCAGACGCATCATTGAGACAGTATTCAAAGGTCTCGGACGCCAGGTAGATCGCTGCGAGACAATATCTTCCCTACGAACGCCCATCGGTTTGATTTACGGGGCGCCCTAAATACAGAGCTCCTGTACAGGAAATTAAACGTTTAGAGCTGAATGTTTCCAAGACCTGCAGGTATCTTTGCCCTTATTTTTTCCCCTGCTAAGGGACGAATTTCCAATTTCGATCGATCGCGATTCCAATTCGTGCGATCAGAAACGCGGAAGAGCAGACGGCCGGCGCTAGCGTCAGCGATAAATCAACTACCTGACGCCGCTTTCTGCCGATCTCGAAAAATAATTTCATAAAAGGAACGTCTATTCTGACAGACGAAACGATTATTCGCTATTATCTAAGGCGTTTTTCGGCCGATCCGGAAATACTCCGGCTATTTTGATATTAAATCACTGTAATATCTTGCGGGGGAAGAAAAATCCACAAGACGCGATAAAAGTATATTACCTTGACCTTTGAGGTGCGCCCAGGAGAGCCCTAATTAGGAGCGAATTTCGCCGATATTCGGTCGAAAATTTTACAAGTATTTTTACCCGACGGATTCTCGCTGAAAGAAAATGTCAGCTTTGCGCGGTGTAAATAAAAAACGCCGACTTCTCTTATTTATTACGCTCTACAGGATGAGGATGGATAGATAAGTGAGCGCAGTTCGTCACGCGGGGTGTCATCTGGGATGTTGGGTTGATGCTGATACAGCTCGCGCTCATATCAGTCAAGGAAGTGACCTTATCACTCAACCAGTACGCCGGCATTATTCGTGCAGAAAAATTTTTCGCTCCTTTTTCGCCTTGCTTCGTAATCTTGAGCGCGAAAAATGTCGCACGTTAGGTTGTTCGAGTTTGTGGGGAAAGCCGAACCAATTTCTTACGGTCCGATATCTCCTCAAAAACCAGGATTTCTTTCTTCACGTATAAAATCCTCATCGTCCTACGATTATTTCTTCACATTCCCACAGAGCACGGTCTAATTAACGCCTTCGACAGCCCGACGACTAATGGTTTCATGCAGAAGGGTGTCCGATTCGGTGAATGAACAGAAATTACATGGCGGCTGTTGAAGACACTAATTACGAACTAATCAAGAACATTGTTCATTAATAATTGCGGGGAATCTCTCCTTAGTCTGATGCCTAAGGTGATGCTAACTGCGCAAGATGCGATTCGAAAATCCGTTCGCAGAAGTCGAGGAAATTTACGATTGGCCATTTTGATCGCTCAAGATTTTTCGGTTCGATATTCAATTTTAAACATTTATAATCGCTCGAGAAATTTTTTCAAACCCCTCCCATCAACAAAATTTGATGTTTCACTTTTCAAGATACGTAAAATTCGAAAATTCCATAAAAATCTGCCCGTCCGCCGTCAACTTTTTTCTGAATAAACTATAAAATCTACATACTTGAAATTTTCAATAGAAATCATTTTTGACCTGACAATGGCTCAATTCGCTCGATTCTTCAGCCAAATCGCTACCTCAATTTTAAGGTTTTTTTGAGGCGTTTTGGATTGGGGAAAATCATTATTTTCCAATGTCTTTTTTTTTTAGAAAAATTTGCTAATTTTTATATCGGCAGGACACCTGACAAAAACGAACATGACAAAAAATCCAAAATTAAAACTTAAAAAAAAAAAAAATAATAATAATAATAATAAAATTGAGGAAAATTAAACAATTAAAAGTTTGAATTCTTCACTTCAAATTCGAATTCTACGTCAAATTTCCTGTAAGAATACGTATCTAAATGAGAGTAAACAGTCCTGTTTGTATTTTCACAGTTAAAAAACGTACATCTCTGAAACCCTGAAAAACGTTTACGACAGTTTTCGTCAAACTTCGCTGTTTTGATATCAAATTCGGATTCAGCGTGATTTCACAGTAAGAAGTGCTTTCGAAATCGCTCGAAAAAAATTTATATTTTTTATTCCTGCCGACGACAGCGGAGCTCAAAATTTCAGCAGGTCAGGAGCTCGGTTTACGGTATCGGTAGTTTTGATGGTTCTCGAGCTATCGCAGCTTTTGTGAATTATCAAGGTTTTATCAAGGAATTATCAAGGTTTTGGGAGATATCGCAGGGTTTGATTCCAACTTAGAAAGTCAAGAAGAATAATAAATATTGTAAATGACAATAATTGCTATAAAACCTTCCCTTACTAATTACTAATAGTTACTATTACAAGTGTAAGGTCTCGTTGAGTCATAATTTACTGAAGCGAAGAAAATATAACTGTACTATAGTTTTGCAGCGCATTTAATATAAAAATTCAACCCTCGCGACTTGCATGATAGATTATGCAATGATTTTCGCTCAATACGTGATATTTGCTTGCTTGTTAATTAACCGGTTAATTTCTGATTTCATTATTATTAATTTATTATACACGCCTTGTTTATTATTCATTATTTATCTTCAAAGCTATCGATATTAGTAACCTTTTTGTAACCTTGAGAAAAAACTTCCGGAAAAGGACGAACCAACCGAGAATATGGAGGTGAAAGGGCTTTGCGGATGCGGCCTCAAGAAAACGCATCTCGCCGAATTATTCATCTTGGGGCCTCGTTTGTGCCGCGGAAGGCCCCGTCCAGATATCTGCTATTAACGTATTCTGCCGGTGGCCAGTTAGCCCTGGGACCTTTGCATGGGCGACTGCTACCACGGATGAACAGCGACGAAGATACCGGTGAGTGCAAGGATGAGGATGGCGAAGTCCGGCTAATGTATGATGGGTCAGCGGCTGCCCCGACTGCGGACTTGCCCTCGTCCGCGGTGAATTAATTAAAACGGACGACGGAAACCCCGTGCGATGGTTCGAGAAAGGAGTAGCCATCTTGAGATGAAGCTGACGAAGTAGGAACGCGGACAGAGGTCGGCTGGTAGCGGAAGACGAGCTAGAGGTCTACAGGCCTGAACACGGAAAGGGGTAAGGCCATCTCCATTAGTCGACTCTCCGGGGAAACATACAAACTTAGCCCTGGAGCTAATGCAGTTAGGCCCTGGAGGACAACCCTCCTGGTCAGACGAGCATATCTAGTTAGCAACATTCTCAATAGATAGTCTCTAAACCCCTTCCTCCGACTTCCATCCGCCGCCGGGTACCTTTCTGTACGCTACCTTCGTTACAATCAATTTCCCAGTGTCCAGCAATCCGAAGAGTAACTCCGCGTGGCCCGACAGAAGCCTATAAATTGAACAATTTCATTTTCTTCGAGACAAGAGCATCGATGTTCTGTATCGTACGCTCGGTTTTACAATCGGAGCCAGAAAGCGAGTTTTTTTGAAATTGCAATGTGCGTTCGATGAGCGATTTATTTAAATGTTTCTTAGCCTGTATCAATAAATAGAGCGAGATGTAATCGGACGGTGAGTGGCTAAAGTTTTATGCTGGTACTGAGAGTGCCAAGTCAAATCCCAGACAATTATCAAATTTTGGGAGATTCCAGATCGGAGGGCCCTATATTTCATTGTTGATTGTAATTTACGAAGTTTATAATGATTGATTAATTAGGAATTGATTAAAATGATGTGAAAAAATCAATGACACATTCGTTGTACGAATGACCAAATGGAAATAACTTATAATCTAAGTAAATATATTATACTGAGACTCAACTATTGCCCGATAGTCTTCACTGATAATTAAAAAAACCCTGACAGTATAAAACAATCATTTTTATTAAAAAATGCTGATATTTGAAAACATTCTGATAAAACTCACAAATGCTCTAATAGATACTGGTACGCTAAAGATCATTGATGAAAATCCCTGATGCTCTAAATAATCCTGATACTCTAAAGTCGCTGTCAATCACAATACACTAACTCAAGATACGCACAATACACTAACTCAATATACGCACAATACTCACTCAAAATACGCTGTTATTTGAAAGAGAAATGCTGATATAAAAAAAAATCCCTGATTTAAAAAAATCACTGATATATAAAAAATACATTTTTACTCTAAGTACAAATCACTAATACTATAAAAAAAAATATTTTTTTAATTCTGATACTTTAAAAATTGCTGATAACTAAAAATTAACGATTCTCTAAAAATCATGATAAAAATAATTGACACTCCAATAAATAATAATACTATATAAATCGTCATAGTTTAAAATCACTAATACTTTTAAACTCCCTGATAAAAATATCTTACACTCCAAAAATCACAGACAATACTTGAAAAGTTTTTTTTTAAATTTATAGTATCAGTGTTTTATTAATAGTATTAGTTTCAATTGTTGTTTGTAGTGTCCGTGTTCGTGATGTTTATAGAGTAGTGGTAAAGTAGTTACTCTATCACTGAAACTATAAGTATACAAAAATTGTTATCTAAAAATACTGAACTTTTAAAATAGCAGATATTAAACCACTGATACTCAAACATAGCTGACAATAAAAATAAAAACACCTTTTTCTCGAAAAACAGGCACACTTAAAAAATCGTCGGTATCTAAAAATCACTGATACCCAAGAAATCACAGCTATATAATACTGAGATACTCAAAAAATTACTGCTATTGTTCATCTGTAACCCTACATAATCTGATGAGGAAATACAGCCAAAATTAACACTGGTCCAATCGCTTAGCAGGAGATGTTTATCCTCTAATTTACAAGGTGTCTAGTGGTCGGAGGTGCTTCTTCATTCCTGACCTAGGCGGTGAGGAAAGACTGAAAGAATAAAGCTCCAAACGAGTGTTCGGCCACGGTTTCCCAACCTTGTTAGCCGAAAAATTACGAGACGTTGACGGCGAATTTTCACGGTGGATGGAGTCGACGTGACGAGAATACAACGTCTTCATGTTACCGACGAAGATTTCAGGACTGGGAACTGGCGACAATGAGAAGGTGAAATGAACTGTTCTACATAATAATTAGATTCGCTCTATTATCAACTATGGATCCCTACACAATTAAAATTTGCATTTCACGGGTGTTTAGCTTTGTTGTGCTGGTAGTAATTTTGAGGAATGTATGCCATCTAATGGAGTTCTGTTTATAATTCGCAGGCTTTGGTAACTTGTATTTTTCAAATAAGTATTTCATTTTATTGGTAGTTCCATATATTAATTTTGACGTGCCTGAAAAATTCGATAGTTGGGAATACAAAGGATTCAAACCGATAGATCGATATAATACAATGAGTATATATTATTATTATGAGTACCCTCGTTAATTTCCATTTTCAGTCTATTTTCGTTTCATATTTCGACTCAAAATTATTGTTTTCCAACCACTTAGTTTCAGTTTTATAGTTTTTATTTTTCGAGCATCTGGTCCCCAAATTTAAATTTTCTTAGTTACAAAAATGCTTGATAAATTGGGTCGTATATTCGTGCTTTCTGCGGAGTCAGTTATTTCAAAATAGGTAACTAAGATCATATGTGGAGTCCAAGCCAAAAGTACCTACCTATCAATAGAAATCACGATGACCATAATTGGCTCTACTTCACAAATTTGAAAGTGACATTGAAAAGGACTGGGACTAATAAAACACCTTGTAGCACTCCTGGTTTTAATTAAACAATTTAAATCCAGTCTATACCATGTTTCTTCTATTTGATGCCTATCAACTGAAGTTTGATTCGGTTCAATCTTCGGTTTATATTTAAAATATTTCCCTTGCTTTTCATTTTTTTTAGTACTTTTATTATTATTTTTTATTCTACTCGTCTGATACCTTTATCACATTATTTCCTCGCTTTTGTCTTAACGTAATGAGGTCAACAGGTTTTTTTCAAAGACACTCAATGCTCCTACAGGAAGATGAGAAATATTGAGAGGAGGTCCACCTGAGTGGACTAGAGGTCCACGCTGCGGGTCTCGTTTCTAAATTTAAAAACACATCCTATCCGCTACCACATTCTTCGACACATCGCCAGAATAGCTTTCCCATTATGTAAAAACATTCCACGTTGCCCGATCGAGTATAAATATATTTAAAAATAAAAAAAGTCGGGAAAACTAATGGACATAAATCCGTAGAAGGAGCAGATGAATCTCGAGTTAGTAATCACTTCTATACATTTGACTGGAGATGAAGACCGGGTTGGTAATGGCCGAGAAACGAACGGTTTTGATTGATGTTGTGAAACCGAAATGGTTGCCGGCGTTAGAGCATCGAAGGATTATCATATAAATGTATTGAGTTGAAGGTATATAATTTCCTCCGAGTTTTAGATCTTGATATCTGGCCAGAGATGGAGGCGGTGCCGAAGGAGGTTCAGTTAAAAGGGAAAAAATACTATTCACGCCCCGAACTCCATCGCCTCGCTTCGATTTGATATTTTACTCCTTTTTTTTTACTTCCACTAAATCTCGTTCTTCCGATTTTTCGATATTATTCCGCCCGGCCATCGACCTCGATAAGTCGGGGAATTGATTAAGAAAACAGACAAATTACGGTAGCAAATTAAATTTTGAAAATTGCTCGATTTTTTCTTCCAGACGAAAACGTCTTGAGTTTTTCTCGAAAATAACCGTTTCGCGTTTATCAGCGCTTGCCATCCGAATTGAAACGGTATTCAATTTATATTTACAAGGGAAAACGCTTGTGCGTTTCATGGAAAATCAAACCGCAGGCTTTGCAATGTGTACCGGAATTTCGTCCAATCAAAAAGCGTAGAAAGGTGCGGGGGAGGGGGTTTCGCCTTGTTTATAATACCTTCATCGCGACTTTCAACTTCAGTCGCACGCAATGGCGGCCACCTCGATACCGAATACGACCCGAAACTTATTTTTATTGCCGTCTCGCCATAACTCGAGAAGGAAAAGGCGATTTTCCGTGATAAAAACCTTGAAACCCCCTTCGTGAAATTATAGTCCGCACCGAAATGATTTTTTGATTTTTATCTCGAAATGACAAAATAAATCAACCTCCGGGTTATACACAACATTTAATTGTCGTAATGGGGCTTGCCGTCCTCGTGGAACCGGCGGTGTTTTTTTTTTTTTCATGTTTATTAATAAGGAGTTCGGTCTTGCAATGGTACACTCCGATGTACACTGGAACAGCTTTTCGTGTTACATTTTTTATCGATGTTTCGAGGCTCGATTTCGAAATATTCTATTAAACGAAGGAATCGTCAATGAAGCTGTAATGGTGAGTTTGTCGAGGAAACAATTATCGTATTTTTTCAGACGACCTTAGAAAGTAATTCTATAGATTAGTATCTTCATCCGTTGAAAATGAGAGAAAAAATGAAATGGAGTAGATTCAAACGGATCGATGATACCCGCATTTTTAAAATTCGTTCTTTCACGTTTATATGAATTTAGAATAGAGATTGTGCGAGGTACTTCTTGATTTTTTTTTTTTCATAGCACATGCCACACGGATTATTAAATAATGATGGCTTAGTGGCCTGAAATTGCATAATTTGTAAAAATCAGGGTTTCAAGTGAAGTTGTCGAGTTAGAGAAGTATTTGAACTGGAGGGAGTTACCACGTTGTCTACGTCAGCAGTTTTCTTGCCCTAGGGATAGAGGCAGCTAAGCGGCTAGGTGGGTGGTGTGTGGGATGGAAGGTAGACGCTCTGTGTGGTGAAGTTAGACTTGTGACGTCAGTAACTTTAATCTATTTTGCGCTACTTTTCAATAGAGGCGAGTGTTTCTGCTATGTTGGGAAAACGTTGGTCAACGTCAAGAGAGAAGAAACTCTTAATTTCCTCGTTGTTGGGGTTGAGGGGGAGAAAACCAATGCGACTTGTTCTCCTGTTTTTTATTGTCGGCTTGCCAAGCACTTTCGCCCATTCGGGCATCATCGGGGCTTCGTAGCACCATCACAAGGTATCCACGGCGCTAATTTCCTGTTTAAAAAATAATAGTTTGGGTTCGCTGTTAGTACTTGGGTGATAACCAACATGATATTTGCTACAAGTTGTAACAGATTGATAATAGAGCAGGAACGGATAGTAACAAAAGAACAGGATAAGAACTTGAAATGAGGATACAGAGGATTCAGTTGCTTCCGTCAGTTTTATTTTTAACAGCCTGTTGCTGTTACCTTCTTGTTCTTGTTTTGTTGTTCACATATTACTGAGGAACGTATTGTAAGTGGAGGGACAGTTCTGTTTCTTTATCCGTTTATTTCCGACGGTATTACTGTTCGTTCGTTTATTCACGTTAACATGTTAATTTACAAAAAAAAAGCTAACCGCTATTTTCCAATTGCTTCTCTTCCCTCGATGGTTCTTCCATCGAAGAGCATAATACTAGTTGCTTGTGTTGCCGCCGACATGAACGAGTCGCTTTGACATCGTTCTCCCGTGGCCTATTGTCGGCGAGATGTTCTTTTCCAAAAAATCTATCCATCTATCGAGTTGATGGAGCTTATTTTCTCAAAAAAGAATGCCCGCGCCGAATCGAAAAAAGCACCAAGGCTCAAAGGTCAAGAAACTTCGATTTAAGCTCGAGGCGAAGTAGCCACCGAGATAGAATCACGGACTTGGTCCATTTGTCATGGAAGAGCATCCGATTTTCGACAAATCTCCAGTTCTAATTAGGTACCGTACTCAAGGGTCTTATGACTTATTTGTTTCTATCAATTTGACCCTCTACTGCGGTCTGTCTGTCGTCTCAGCAGGGGGCAATCCAGTACGCCATTCGATGCTGACCGCTTCACACTTCGCTCAGAACTAATCTTCACAAATCATCGGATTCTTCGGCCGTAATTAGTTTTGACCGAGCTCTTTTCAACTTCCTTTTTTTCACCCCGTCATTTTCTGGCTCTCTTTCTGTACGAGTAATTTAGTTTCGGTTATAGTCGGCCTACGTGCTTCATGATGTTGGACATGCCGGTTTATGATCTAAAGCGCCTGAGCTTCCTCAATTCGAAAGTCTCTTCTGTAGTGAACCTGTGCGGCCGAGAAATGTTTCAAGATGAAGCGAAGGAAGGAATTTGTGCGTTTTTATTCTTTTATCAACACTGTAAGTCCTAAAGTGGATTCACAGTTGAAGCAATCGTTATTAATTATCTTATATTGATATAAATTTTTTCTTTTTTGAATTTCACTTACTCGAGCTCAATTTCCATGTCAGTTTGTGCTCATAATTATGGACAATCGATTTCCTTTACCCTCATATATTATTACGTCTTTGCGATAGAAGATGTATAATAATTTATGTTTTTATAATAATTATTAACTATTTATTACTAGAAGAAGAATTGTGTCATTTTCTATGAATTTGATGTAGAAGTAACCGATAAAATAAAAAGTTCAACGTCACTTTAAATTACAAACGCTTTTACCATTTCTTGAAGTAACTGGTAAAATTAAAAAAATTAAAAGTCACTAATAATTTATTACAAACGTAATTTCCATTTCTTGACACACTCTCGCTAAACTCGGCCATAGAATCTATTGGTAATAGCTCAGCTGATGATAAAAATTTAGACAATAGCCCTGCCAAGACCTCGAGAATACCTGAAGCTAGTGTCAGATGCTGCAGTCGTAATATAATTTAAATTCATCTGAAATTCCCCTTCCGACCAATAATAAAAATCTCTATTTGAAATGCAAAGTCAAATTCGTCCCTTAAAATCCAAGATTTCCGCCTTTAAGATGCTAATCTTCGCGAGCTCAAAACCAGGAGAAACTGCGAGCTTGGTTTATTAAAATCGGGCGATTAAAATTAAGAAGGAATCCCTAGCTGAGGATTGAACCTGGAAGTTACTGCTAGGGCAAGTAGGCGGTCTATTATGTAGAAAGGATGTCTGTAATTTCCCGAGTGGATATTGTCCCAAGTCCGCGAGCGCTCGCTTTTCGCTGTAGTATTCATAGAGAAGCTTCCTCCACGTGCACCACGCTGACTCGCCTTTCCTCCTCAAGCCTCGCCTCGAGCCGTACCAGCGAACTAAGACGCTCGGCTGTTCCTTCGAGGCGTCGTAAATAATTCAACCAGCTACCAATCTCAGAGCTCGCTGAATAAGTTAAACTCGCGCCGAAAACTGGCACTTGAGCGCTTTGCGAAGTCGCCGGATCATGGCGATGATACAGGAGCATGATGGTTAGCAACGACCAAGAACAGAGTTCGTGAACTGGAAATCGAAGCGACGCGGTCACTCGCGAAGACCTAAATTCTTAATAATGTTAAGAATCCTTGAATAATATACGAGGGATATCCAGAAAATAAGGTTACAACTGCTGCCAAAAATCGAAAAGTGCGTATATTTTTACCAATTTTACAGGGTATGTTCCAAAATATATGTTTATTTTTCGACATAATCGCCATCCCGATCAATACATTTTCAGCCTTGGCACCAGCTTTTGTAGAACATCGTCGTATACGCTTCGCTCCACCTTTGAAAGCCAATTCTTGACGGTCTCCATCACCTCCTCGTCGTTAGAATAAGTTTTCCACCCAAGAACTCTTTCAATTTAGTGAAAAGATGAAAATTTGAAGGCGCAAGGTCCGGAAAATATGGTGGGTGGGTCACAATATTCTGTCCAAAGGATGCAAGCAGGGCTTGGGTCACACGAGCGGTGTCGGGTCAGGCGTTGTCGTGAAGGAGAGACACACCACGACTCAGCATCCCCCTCCTCCTGGTTTTTATGCTGTTCTTCAATTTTTTAAGGGTTGCAATATGTGTTAACATTGATGGTTGTCCCTCTGGCCATAAAATCCACCAACAACAACCCTTTTCGGTCCCAAAACACCGATGCCATGATTTTCTGCTCTGAGAACTGGACTCCTTTCCTTAAAAAGCCTAACCCACTTGAAAACATGTTGGCGTGACATTACCTCAGGTCCGTAAGTGCCCACAAGCTGACGATGGATTTCGGAAGGATTCGTGACGCATAGTCAGGAACTTGATGATTGACCGAATCTCGCATTGGCGGTAGGTGGAAGGAACAGCACCTTCAGAGGTTGACGGAAACTGCTCTTGCGACGCCATTTCTCAACTGACTGACACGGGGTTGGGCTTATTTTGACCGTTACGAACCCCTCTACAAGCAGGTATGCCACCATAACAAAAAAAAAATTCCCTGTGCCCTTCAGGGGACTTGTAACCTTACTTTCTGGATATCCCTCGTATATATTACACGTTGATTCAGGTGAGTTGGATAGAGTCTGATCATCTAGCACTATCTGGAAATTTTGGTTTTATTTTCAATAATACACTATTGTAATTGCCAAAGAAAAAAATTTCTAACCCTCACAAAATGTCAGGTTTACGTTTCAAGGCATGTAAAATCCGACTGTCAAATTTTCAGGAGGGGTTAGAAAAATCTCAACTATACCCTCATTATCATTCAAAGCTTCCCTAAACGAGACAAAGGTTGGAAACGAAATGTTCGTTGAATCATCGGACGGTTTTTTTTTCGAAATTACGACCGAGCTTGAAACGCTAAATAGCTTCGGACGCCGGAAATTCTCAATTGTACGCGAGACGATTCAGATTTCCCCACATGCCTTATCCGCGTCCTCACTCGTCTGTGAATTAGTCTAATTGAGCCTCGGACGAAAAATTATACGAAAGGGTATTCGGTAGAGGCACGTAGGAAATGATTATAAATAATTGGAGACGGAAAGCGAGAGTTTTATAAATACGAGACCGAAAACAATGGGGAACCTCGGATATTTTTTAGTAGCGATTGCAGCCGGAATAATGACTTCGGCTCGTTTCAGAAGGTAGTCATTACAATCTGAGCTTCAAGCTAATTTTTCGGTTGGAATACGCGCGGCGGATGTCATAGTCAAGCAGCCATCGGCTTTTCTCCATCTCCAAAGCAGATGAAAATAATTGCCCTAGCCTACACCTGTATACCTGTTCTTGAAAATGGCCGCTATTTAGCTTAACTAGATTAAATGAAAACTTTTAAGAACGCGCGGGAGCTTGAGTGTGGAACCGTTTTGAAAATATTGGAATTTCCAGGTGATAGCAATGCAGAAAATTGACAGATAACGAGGTATTTATGGTTGTTTTGTAAGAGAAATCGAAACTGAATATCATGAGGCCGTGTGAAAGATTAAGTATGCTTAATGAAATCTACGGTTCGAAACTTTAGCGTTTGAAATATCCAAAGAATTGAGTTTTTCTCGTTGATGTTCAGGATCTTCATTATACAGCTTCGTTTGTTTCCGGTCTGCGATAGTAGGTTAGCTAGCTGAATTGTAACATTGGTATTTGAAGGGATTTTTTTTCATTATTCAATGGAATTTTAACCAGCGACGAGCCAGAAACGTTTCGCGATAAAATATTATACGATGAAAATTGAAAAAGGTGACGTTTTTAAACTGAATAAATACATTTTTGAATTTTACTGTACAAATTTTGGATTGAAATGAAAGGATTCAGTCAACATCTAATACAGAGTTGAAGTAAAAGGAGAATTAGATGTATTTTGCTCGAAATTGAAATAAACTAAATTATGGGATTCGGTCGCCTAGGTGACTTTCGTCAAGTAAACCGTCGCCTTGGAGACCGAGCTATAGTTGCCCTAGCGACCACTATTTCAGCGATTGTCGCCCTAGCAACCGTTCCTATAACAATTATTGCCCTAGCGACAGCCGAGTGAACGAACAAGTCCTATCGAATTTTCAGTCGGACAGCGTCGAATTGAAAGTGAGCCAAACCCAATCCAAAATAAGAGGAAACGTTCATTTCCTTTCGAAAAATCGGATTTGAAGAGCCGTCAATTTCTAGTTGAAAAACATCGGGAAAAATCTAATTTATCGAAAAATGAAAAAACAACGCTCTTCAACAGGAATCGGACAAATTTTTTTATACTGTTCCTTCAAAACAATATAGACAATTACCTATCGATTTAAATACGACGTTTATCGAATAAAAATCTTTTTCAAACAGTAAGTAAGTAAAAAAAAAAAATCCTAGTATAATAATTATTATATTATAATTAATTATTATAATTAATATTATAATTAGGTATAGTCATAATATAATCATACTATTATGCTGTTGTTAGCAACAGTTGTTCAAGTGGAAACAAAATTTCACTACCTACTTAATTTTCGACAGTGGATCTGTCGTTTTGCGTTCTGCCCCTTTTTTAAAAATCCATTTCCTGTATTTTTCTTTTGATCACCGAAGCTCAATAAATGTTTTCGTTAAGAGTGCATACACAATTATTATTCTTTACAAAACGTCGTAGTAATACTTTTAGCGTTGACTTCAATCTGTTAATTCTTTCTTACGTGCTCTTAGGTATGAATTCGATTTCATAATTATTATTTTCACGATTTAGTTTACTTCGAAAGCATAGAACTCGTTTATTATTCTAGCTTCGGGGTAGTGCTCGTTATGTTCGTATGATATCGTCTCGAGTTTTGTAATAACAAAACGTCGAACGTTATAGACGGCTATTGAAATGGCTCTCAGACGGAAAATATAAATCCAAAACAACCCGTCCAATTTAATATTAATGCGAGAGCCATGTTTGGATTTATAGATCGTCGCTTTGAGGCGACTGTTTAGTAATGTATTCATTCTGTAAAAACTGTCATTATAGTAATACGAACGGTTGTAAATCATTTGGAAGCCTTAAGAATAATGGGAGAAGGGAAGGCGTATATAGAAGAAGGAATCAGTGATTCGGATCTGACTTCGAGGCCGGACAAAGCAACAGCGCGAGTTAATTTTCATCTTCGTTCCCAATGGCCGATACGAACCTATTATTAGAGGAAAGGAACGGAGTGGTATACATTTTTTCATTTTTTCCTCCTCCTTCTTATTCTCCATTTCTCTTTTTTTCCCTATTCCGAGACTGGGTGTCGGAACGGTCAAGAAACGGGTCGCCGGGAGAGGAATATATTTCAAAATACAAAATCCCCGACGAGATCTAGCTCTGTTGCGTCATCCATCGTTTTTGGATTTCTTCCCGACCTTGGAAATGAACTCGCTACCAGCAGGCTCTTTTGAAATTATTTCTTCTCCAGTTTTAGTTACAGGGGCATCTGATCGGACATTAACTATCAATTAAAAATGGAACTAGGCCGGAATCGAAAGGAAAATCGATCGAATGATAATTTAAAAATGTTAACACAATTTAAAAATTATTGAATTTCATCTTTTCTACCTAATATTGATTATTTTCAGCTGATAGATTTTTTATTCAACGCCTAATATTAACACTATCGAATTTTTCCGTCATTTATTAAAATAATTCACTATACTAACTAATTTGATGAAATAATTACAGCCGTTTTATAATTCGCGCGTGAGAACGCAGCTTTTTCAAATCAAGTTTCGCGACGATCGCATTTCTATCGTCCATTGAAGGCTCGATTCATTAAAAAAGGTCTTGAGAATTTTCTTTAATTAATATCAAGCTGAATACTCATAAGACGAGAAATTACCGAGTGCACTTTGTATCGGACTGTATATTTTTCTTCTCCATGCGAGACAAAGTATGTAATGTAACGCAGAGGACTGAAGGCAATTAGCTTGAGAAACGAATCAGCAAAGGAAGTAGAAGCTATTAGCGCTATAACCTTCGATAAAGCTTGTTCTCTTTTCGATGCTAATAATACGCAATTAAACGGTTGTTTCATTTTTCCCCCGAGCATAACTGCTATTATAGTCAGCGTTGACTTTGCTTTTCCAAGCGAATTCCTCAGATTCGCAACATTTTCATTATAATTCAATAAAATCTACGAATGAACAATAATAAATTATAATATAGCTTGACAGAAAAATCAAAATTTTTTATTATATCGATTGACGAAATATTTCAACGACGAATGTCACGTAGAGATATTTTCTCACCGCGAATAAACGAGTTTCAACGTGGTCTCTCTAGCTGAAGCTAGAGAAGAAACCATTTTGTGTTGGACCCAACTTCTTGCCCTCATCATTTTCCCACTTATGCTATACAGTCTGTATCATCAGCCATTGTATAATGACAGAGACACTGAATTCCGTCAAAACATCCGGCGGCGCCCTAAAAACATACGAGTAAAACCGTTGGGACGGAGGGCCGTTATATGCAAAACACTTCCGACACTAATGGTCCTCATTCCATTGAATTAGGGCGCAGAGACAAAAAATTTGAATCCAATAAATTTCCCGATGTTGAGGCGATATTTTACCAGAAATAGGTCAAATGATTCGGTTAATTAGGATCAACGTCGATCGGATATTTGAATGATGAGATCGATTTATAAAATAATGAAGATCGACAAAATTAAAATAGTGGATACTCACCTACCAATAGAACACATTTTTGCCGATACAAGAAGATTAGGTTTTTAATAAACGGAACTAAATTCTTCTTCGACAAGATACTGAATTATTAATTATTATTATTATTACAATTATTTGGGCTCACTTGATTGATACAAAACGCGTGAAATACGGAAAAGTGAAAATACGAGACGTGAAATGTGAAAAACAGAAATAAATGCACGCTACATGGAATTATTGCGTGTGATCCAACTGTGTATAAAAATTGGTCATTAATCTGTGGATACATTTCACTCTCCATTATTTTGCTCTACTCTGCCCTCCTTCACTCTGCATTGTTGTACTCTGCTTTACCTCACTCGGCTCTGATTCTCTCTGCTTCACTCGACTCTGCTTTGCATGGCTGGACTCTGCTCTACTTCACTTACCTTTGCTCTACTCTGCTCTGCTTCGACTCTGCTCTGCTTCACTTACCTTTGCTCTACTCTGCTCTGCTTCGACTCTGCTCTGCTTCACTCACCTTTGCTCTTCTTCTCTCTACTATGACTCTGCTCTGCATGGCTAGACTCTGTTCTGCTTCACTCACCTTTGCTCTACTCTGCTCTGCTTCACTCACCTTTGCTCTATTCTGCTCTGCTTCGACTCTGCTCTGCATGGCTAGACTCTGTTCTGCTTCACTCTGCATTGCTCTACTCTGCTTTGCTTCACTTGGCTCTGCTTCTCTCTGCGTCACACGACTCTGCTCTGCTCCTCTCTGCTTCACTCTGCTTAGCTTCACTCAACTCTATTATACTTCACTCTACTTTGCTCAACTATGCTTCGCTTTACTCTGTTTTTTTTTTTTTTTTTTTTTTTTTTTTTTTTTTTTTTTTTTCTGCTTTGCTCAACTCTGCTCTACTCTTCTCTGCTTCACTTAGCTTTGCTCTACTTTGCTCCTCTCTGCTCTACTCTACTCTGCTTCACTCGGCTTTGCTCTACTTCGCTCCTCTCTGCTTCCCTCAACTCTCCTCTTCTTCGCTCTTCTCTAGTCTGAGCACCGCTAGCATTTTATTATTTGTTTATCAACTGAGAGTAGTTCTTTTCATCAAAGCAATTGTCACTTCATGCGACTTGACAGCAATAAAAAAAAAAAAATAAATAAATAAATAGCAACCAGCTAAAAGGTAAGTAATAAATTCCAGGTACCTATTATATATTCCGCATACGGTGAAGGAAGACGTTCGTCAAGAAGCACTAGCACCTTTCAAATACTGGGAAAATTCACTCGACAGCTCTTTAAAAGCGGCTTTCGATCTATTGAAAACAATAGGAGCTCTCAAGTGTGGAATTACAAGTAATAATTTACTCTAATAATAAAAAGGAAGTCTTCTTCACACCAGATTAAAAATTATGAAGATTCGACGTTTCCAGAGCGGAGAGAAAAAAAACGAGTAGCGAAAATGACCGGATGAAGAGAAGAAGCGGTCGGCGGCGGAAAAGTATGAAAACTCGAGGTCTAGAATGGTCTGCGTGTTTGGAAGCAATAATTCAGAAATGCGTGGAGCCGAGTAGTCTTGCAAGGGGATGGGGTGAAGCGATACCCTAGTCAAGAAAGAGCAAATGCAAGAGCTGAACTTCGCGAAAATTGAAAATTTGTACAATTCTACAAGAAAATACCATCAATATCTCTGCCAGTATTGATTTTGATTGAAAAATCGAAGCTTTTTCGCTAAGACGTTAATTATTGAGAAGATCAAATAGACGGATGGTTTATAAATTTGAAATTAATTCTCGTCGATATGTCAATTTCGCATTTTGAATGGCTTTAGTTCAATAAAATATTATTACATCGAATATTTGGAATTAGATTGATGGTACTAAAAGAAGTCGACCGTTTCGAATGTTTGACGCGCTCAAAAGAGCAAAGTTTGCGGATTTTAGTCGATTTTCGTGCCAACCCGAAGGAGAAAACAGGAAAGACGGGCCGATAAGGGGTTTCTGATAGGTAATGGTAAATATATCCTATCGCCCTGACGTTTCAATCAGCCGTCGAAACATTACTGCTGAGAAAAAATGAGCAACTAAGTCAAAAAGAATGGAAAAAATGCCGTGAAAAAAAAGAAAGAAAAAAAAACTTAGGTTTCACTTCTTTACATTCATTCTTCAAACACAAAAATTTTGCAAATTTTTCAACATTTTCTTTAAATTGACCTGATTACGATAGTTCGGTTTATTTTGTATTTCGATCGCTTCGGAGAATTATTTCACAGTGAAATTCTCTGTGGAGCGGATTTAGACGTATTACGCATTTAAACAGTCATCGAGACCATTCGTTAGGTGGACTATACCGTTTTGTTTTTAATTTTCGTCTACTGTTGTTTCAGTGTTATTGAAAAAAAAATCGCCACTCTTCAGCGCGACAGTAAACTCGTAATCCAATAAGTATAGCTGAGCCGTCGCAACCGCAGTCAGCGAGTTTGGAGATAAGATAAGCAGCCAGCGTTCAACTCATGAATTCCAGATAACGCTAAGAAAGAAACGACATAAGTCTTGATGTTTGAGCTAGTTCCGCTTTCTTAGCTAGGTAGCGTTGATAACCAAAAAAATTATCATTTAAAAAATTCAGAAAGGAAAAA
The DNA here is from genome assembly GCA_037159825.1 of Tupiocoris notatus. Classification (NCBI taxonomy): domain Eukaryota; kingdom Metazoa; phylum Arthropoda; class Insecta; order Hemiptera; family Miridae; genus Tupiocoris; species Tupiocoris notatus. The sequence goes on along the minus strand of JASJUZ010000233.1, from coordinate 105,132 downwards.
ACCTGTCGAAATGGTGTATTTTTGGCTCGAATTTCGGAATCAGCGTAGAATTTCTTGTAAGATCAGCTCTAAATTTTTTTTGCGATTTGGCTAGTGCGTATGTTTTATTCTCTTTCCTATTTTTTAAATATTTAAAAAATTGATGAGTTCTAATCCAAGCTATCGGGGGTTGAAGATCAAATGGAAAGTTTGGATTTCTGGGCGAATTAAAAAAATGCTCTATAAAATACATAACATGACTATATTTAGGTATAATATGATACTTTATTCTAGCTTCACACTACATTAAGCTTATGCCATTCAAAAAAAAAAAAAAAAAAAAAAAAAAAAAAAAAAAAAAAAAACTGCGACAATCTTGAGCAACATTATGTTTATAAAATTTTTGCCAACGGTCGAAATTTGTTGATGGACAAAATGCAAAGTGATTGAGCCTTTCGCATAGAGTATTCAATTTTAACTTTCACAGGGCACAATTGTCGGGATTCGGACTACTCATTCGGGTTTTGACCATTAAAAATTTTCGTTTAGTTAATATATTTATTACTCCTACGGAAATTAGGCAAAAGCGAATTCAACTACTCAATGGGCATTTTAACGCTACATGCGGCCTACAAATATACTAAATGCGAAGATCGCGTTCCGTTTATCAGTTTAGGCGGTATAGATTCACGCGTCAACACGTCGCAAGCTCCGCCCTTGCAATCAGTGCATTCTCTTAGCTCGGCGCGTTCAGTGTCGCGAAACGTCAAATTCGGGTGAGCTGCGACCCGTGGCCTTCGGTGCTAAGTATAAATTGATTAGGTAACTATGTATCTACGAGATAAGATTGTTCAGGAATTTCTGTCGAGGCGTGTTTTTGTTGAGTTTTCACTGTCATTTAGGACTGAACGCGTCAGAATCTGAGGAGAATTTTCGTTGAAAAATAGGATAGAAATCTTCCTATACTGTGAAATTCGCACTAGTTGGAGTAAAATCCGTCCGACTTAAGTTATATTGCTCTTGTTTCGATTACTTCTGCGTGGGATACTGGGTTGAATGTTTTTATAAACACGAATGAGACAATTCGGCAGAATATTTATTGTTAACTTGAGCAAAGAGTGTACTGTTACAGGATGCAAAACTAGCTATAGATGACGACTGATTGATCGATTGATTTATTTTATTTATCGACGAGGGAAAGTTAGGGCCAACTGTCTCTCTTCCACATTCGCTGAATAAACAATTAACAAAAAATAAATACGTCCTCCAACAATCAATAATTTTAAAAATAAAAGATAAAAAATAAATAAAAACACTTTATCTTCTCCAGGTGTTCGTATTACTTCTTTCTGCAGGTTGAAGGGGAGAATAACGAGACGACCTCTTCTCCATTTTTCTTCTTTTTATTCCGCCGAGTACTTTCGCCCGTTCGGGCTTCTTCAGGGCATTATAGGACCAAGGGTACCTATGGCCATGGAGAAGAGGTCGTCTCGTTATTCTCCCCCTCAACCTGCAGAAAAACACTTTAGTTGCTAATTACCTCTTGTATATTACACACTTAAGGAAAACATTTAAACCATATTTTCATTTCCGACGCATGACAAAAAAAAGACAATGCTGCTAAGGTAAGCAAAATTTAACAACTACCTTTACTATTTAATTATTGTTATCTTTAACATTTCTCTTATCTTTTCCTAATATTCCTCCAAACATTTCTTTTTCAAGTTACTGCGAAAGGTTTTTGTTCCGTGTTCCAAGTCGAAAAACTCAATTTAATCTTTCTACAACTTCGACTGGGAGGAGCAACCATAAAATGGACAAGTTGGCCATGTTCTCTGACCATCTCTAACAAATAATTCTCTCCGAGGTTGAATTTCATGAAAGAATTCTATGCGCAGGTTCTACTTTTCCCATTGGTGATTAAACTACTATCAAATGGCCGAGAATTTTGACGACCCGCTATATAAACAGCTTGAAAAAGCGCTCAACCTTTTGGTTGAAGGGAGCGCCAAAATCAATTTCCTCGTTGGGAAACTTGAATGTAAAATAACTAATCTTGAGGACGAAGAATTGGCCAAACGCATTCAACAGGAAATGTTCATAGAAGATAATTTGGATGGTCTGTATTTAAGAACTCCTCGAATTTCATGCACCAGACAAAAGGACGTCCTTTATTCTGTAATGTTGAACAGTTGCAGCAATTGACGATTCTGGTGGATTGAAGGTGAGGAAGGAAAAAGCGGCTGACATTCTTCAAGCTCTTATCACATGCAGAGAAAAATGTTCCTCGCTTCAAACCCAAATTCGCCAGCTCGTCAATGTGAAGGACACTCTTCTGTGCCAATCGATACAGGAATGTCCTGCGTCCGACAAAGAGCTCCGTAAGATGAAATGTCTGCTTGTACTGTCTTTGATTACTTCTCCAGCGATAAATGTCAATGTTCTTGATTTTATGGACGCTATGTGATCTAGAGCCATCACTATCCTCTAGTAGTTCACCTTTCAACTGATAGCACCACCATTTTCCTTCACTATTCTTCTTTATCATTCCCCGAATCATTTTTTGCCTTCCAAATGATCTGCGCTACGACGAGCCTCCCTTGGAAGCTAATGTTTGGAAGCAAATTCGTCGTCAAGGCATTTCCTGCGGCTGGTTGGTGCCTCCAAGGCCTCTTGCGTCTTACACCATAGTGACTCCCAACCTCAGAATCTCCCCTGAAATTTTCCCAGTTACAGTGCCCCAGAAAAATGCATGGGTTCAAATTGTTGCACCACGTTTCAATGGTGGATTATCACCTTTGCTTCAGTATTAAAAATAGGAAGAATACAAGTTCAAGGCTAGCATTCGATTTTGAGATAACAGACCGTTAACATTGTTGTACAACAAATAACAAATATAACAAATTATGCGGTCAAGAAATGACCACTGTCCACTTACGATGTACAGATCATCTCAATATCTCAATTCTACAAAGTAGTTGGATTGTTTTTTCAAGTTTTGGAGGTACTTTCGCAATGAGCTCCAGACTCATTCATCGCAGCCTCCAAAAAATTACATTCCCTCGTCATTCTTCCACATCTTCTTCGTCCATTAAATCCGAGACAATACAACGCAACATTGCTCGAAATTCACTAACAACTGTGAAAATAATTTGTAATAACGATATTTAAATGTGAAAAGTGGGACTGGAAAAAGAGAAAGGACGTTGGAAAATACTTTGCAGAGTTGAAAAGTAAACAAGTCCACTTGTCAACAAATCATCGTTCAAAAAACAATCTTTAAAACATTTTCACTGTCAAATTCACGCTCCATCTCAATACTCGATGTTTTCCCTTCTTGAATCTTTCACCCAAGATTTCTCATCTTCTGTGATTCGTTTTGGACTAAATATTCACCACACATTTCGATTGTTTTCACTGTAGTTCCAGATGGCACGAGGATTGAGAGGATGGTGTTGGAACTTACGATGGAAAGGACTGAGTGCAGCGTGTGCACTGATACGGTGAAAAAAAATCAGCATATCTGGTCGTGCCAGAATTGCTACAATATTTTCCACTTAAGCTGTGCCAACTCCTGTATGAACGCATCGAGTATGTAAACGGTTGACCTAGATTTATTCTTTTGTTGTGTTCTTGGTTATAGTGGCGCCATCTTGACCTGCTCCCTCTCACCAAGAATCTTTATGAAATATGTAATACTTTAATAGCAGACAGAAAATTGAGGGTACTCGCTGTCACTTTCCTTTGTCTCAATGCGATCAAATATTTCTTTCAGACAAAGACGGGCAATGGGCTTGTCCTTACTGCCGAGAGATGCTACCCTACATTTCAGACGGTTTGAAGTACACGTGTTTCTGCAAGCGTGTTACCAATCCCAAGTCTGTAAGTATTATGGCTACGTATTTTATGGCTATGTGGCTGCAAAAGAATAAAATCGTGCACAATGTGAAAGCACTTATCAGAACAGCTGCTATTTTTGCTATGTATGGATGTGCAACTATTTGTTTTTCTGGCACCTGGCTGATTGCTATTGTGCTCTGCAGTATTGCTGTAATTTATTGCTATTATCACTGTTGCTTATTGCTGTATACAATTGGATGTTCCAGTACGTGACTGTAACGCCGCACGGTTGTGGCCAACCATGTTTGAAACACTGCGGCAACAAGTGTCATCCCGGCCCTTGCTGATTGAGCCCGGCTAATACTTTGAAGGAGATTTACTTTACTTGTAACGTGATGTGGATTTGAAACTTGAAAACTGTCATTCTAGGATTCTATGTTGCATTTTATTTAGAAGAACAAATTTTTATGTGGTGCTGGAGTATTTTTAGGTTAGTAAATGTATTCAGTTTGTATTAAAATGTTATTTTCTTCACTGTTAATTGGAAGTTGTGGCTGGTAGAGTGCAGGCTTATCATCTGCAGGGTAAGCAAAATGGTTATGGTGTACGAACTTGAACCCAAGGTTCAGTGGTATTGTATTTTGTCGATCCAACTTTTTTCCAAGCAATTTTCCCTCCACAAACTGACCTGTAATGACTTTGTCTTCTTGTGCACTTAATTTTCTATGGTAGGCTTAAATATATTTATATTTTGCTGGAGAAGCTTGATATGGGTTTCTGGGCAAAGTCGTTACCCTCAGACCTGTTTATGATCAAGAGCTTGCTCTTCGACGCCAATCTACCAAATGAACAAAGCCGAGAGCTCTTTGAAGCCTTAATTGAGCATCATGTGCGATTTGAACATAACCTCCCATGGACCGAATACTACAGCTATCCCTGACAACACATATAATTTTGTCGGCTCTTCGCTGTCCACAAACTAAGATTTATCATCTTACTTTCGGCAGAGCCTTTTGGTCTTGAGTTTATGGTTGGAGAGAATCCAAAAGAGGACAACGATTGCTGAATGAAATAGACGCCAGTTGCCGAGTTCAACGGCTCATCAACTAAACCTCTAAGCAGTCGTTTACGAATAAATTATCGAGAGAGAGATTGTTACATCTGTTTTGTAATAATTCATTCGAGCGAGAGTAGATTTTTGCTTGCTGTGGAGAGAAGAGTTCCTCGCGCAAGAATGTAGCTGCCCCGTTGGGGTAATGAAATTCGGCTAATACTTCCACGCATCGAGTGAAAACGCTTGGAGACTAATGGGCGATGCGGATGGCTCATAGCTCGGCTGTACAGGGATTAGTGCCAGGGGCAGAGAGGATATGAACAAAGTTAGTAGGTATTGTAATGAAACGATCCATCATAGCTATACTTTGGCGGCCTGACTCGCTCTCCCTGCACCTGCAGAGTTGAACTGAGCGAGGGAAAACGCAAGAGAAAGAGAGGAATGGCAGAAGCATTGTCTTGCCTCCTTTAATTACGCTGCGAAAGAACCTGTTTCTACACAGCATCCAAACTGCTTTTTGTCAATTAAACTTAGCTCATAACCTTACTTTATCAACGGGCGCAAACTTTATTCAACCGCCTGTTCCTGCTTCCTAGTCAGAAACTCTCGAGCAACATTTCGCAGCCGCACTGCCGAGATAAGTAATTTTGCCGAAAATTTCGGTTCCCTTTATTATTCTACAAAAACGCCCGCCAAACAAAAAGGCGAGCCCTCTTTTTCCCGAGCTTCAATTCACCAAACGAGATTAGATAACTTTAATGCTATCCGTTCCCTCTGCTTCAATAAAAGTTTCATTCAATGGGAACGCTTAGCAAACCTCGCGAAAAAGTTGGCACACCGGGCGCTCACGGAAAGTAAAAAAAAAAAAACTTTTGCGGTACTTTTTTTCAAGAGTTGAAGAGGTCAAGTTTGGCTATTTTGTAAGGATGCTATCTAGTTTATTACTGAACGTTGTCGGCTCTGATTTGCTCTTTCCAGCAATTTAATTGTGGTGCGACTATGAAATCATAAAGTCGCTGGAATTTTCAACTTGAACGCCAGCCTGTCAAAATTTGTTATCTTGTTATACAAACGCCTTATTTACCAGAGGAGCTTGAGGGTGTTGAATAAGTGTTTCACGGGACTTCGTCGTCCATCATCAGTTTTGCCTTCCCATTGGTGGCTGGCCGGTGAGCTCGGTCTTTTCTGGAGATGCAGAAACATCCAAGGGAACTTTGCATCGATTTATTACACCAAATGTTATCATCCATGATTATTTTAAATTCCTAAAAACACTATTTCCGAGTGAAATCATGAAAAAATTGAAGGAGCATTGTGGAGAGAAGAGAGGCGCGATATAAAAATAGCAGGAAACTGAGAACTGCTGACGTTGCATGCCCAGTCTCCCCACACAGAGCGTCTACCATCCTACCTAGCACCCACCATTCCGCATTATTGCCCTATTTCCAGGGCTAGAAAACGAGTGACGTGAACCACGTGGTAGCATCATGGTAGCCTTTTGTCTAAGAGCTACAGGGCAGAAATGCCACGATTACCTGGTCATGGAATTGTTTAATTGCCTACCGATAAGAAGTTGAACATACTATCTTTCTTCAAATTGAAGTTGAAAAATAATTTTTTGAATCGATGTGCCAAAGTTAGATAGTATTTGCTTGTTTTGGCGTCCTTCCAAGGCCAACTTATCATTTTTATCAAGTTGCTTGCCAGTCGAAGATGGCGTCGTGGACCTAAAAGCACCCTTGACCACTGAGTGTGATTTAGGATCATCGTTTCATCCATTTGAACCCAATAAATCAGTTGGATTGAGCGGAGAACCAAAAAATGGATACATTTTCCGTTCTTTTATGAATACCTTCGTTTGTTTGTCGCATTTTCCACTTGATTGCTGGGGTAAGGGGGAGTTGAACTTGGCGACTCTTTCTCCATTCTTTTCTTTATTGGCCGACATCTTTCACCCATTCGGGCATCTTCAGGGCTACATAGGTCCATCAGGTCGTAGGTACGCTGTTTATCTCCCCTCACCACAGCAATCAAGTTTCATGAATATGTTCAGTATTTCCGCCTCTTGGAGCATTTAATGCTCTGAGCACGAATGGAGCCACAGGCATCTAAATGGCTCAGTGAAAGACTGACAACGAGGCAATAAAGTGCTGAGAAGTCGCTTTCTGGCACCTTCGATCTCAGTCGCAAGCATTCTCTCAGTATAATCATTCATTCTCGAGCGCTTTCGCCTATTTGGGTATTTCCCGAGCTGTTCAGAACTATTAATACCTATCAGACCCTGTCAAGGATCTATTGCTCAATGGCTGTTTATCTTTGTGGTTTTTCGAAAATGTTCCGGGTCAACATTGCATTTGCGAATATTTTCAGCGTGGCCAGCCGTGCGAAGTTGATTTCCTTTGTCTCAAACTTGGGCCACAGTTGACGTACCTGTCTTCGTCCAGTGCGCGTTAAAGGGTTCACATTTTTCAAAGTCGATTCGCCCCTTTTTGCTCGTCCTACCGTAGCGTAATACAGTTGATCCGTCCATCGGGCTCACGTAGCCAAACCTTGCCCCGCCAGTCAGTCTCTCGGATCACCGGCATCGCAGCGTCGCAACTTCAAGTAATCCGTTCGTTCACGCTGCTCTGGACATTTCAAGTTCGCTCCATTTCCTCTTTTTTTACCTACCAGGAAAAATCTATTTTGAAAGTTGCAGCTCTTAAGACGAGAGAGAGAATGATCATATTTAAATTTTTGAAAAAGCCGTCTTAATGCCTCTGCGCTCAAAATTCGAAATCAGTCGCCTCTCGCTTGTCTTTTGTGGATCATTTTTTTGGGTCGCATATTGCTGAGGGAATTTTCTCCTCCGCTTCTCTGAGCTTTTATTCGAAGAAAAGTTCGTTTCAGTTTTGAAAAGTTTGAAAACCTTCGGTTCTAGAAAATAAAGAAAATTGAAATTTATCCCACTCACATTTACTAAAAGACTAGCTATCAAATTCGCTCGAAAACGAAAATTTAATTTTTCACTCTTATGATGCCAGCGGATTTCGGCCGATGAAAATCTTGGTTTATAGAAAAAATTTCTGTAGAGCTGTTTAAATTTTTTTCACGACTTTTTTGCTATGTACGTGTGTAAGGCGTTCAAATGAAGACTCCTGTACAATAAAACAATTGATCCAAATTAATTTTGACCCCGAAAATCACGGTTTAAGGTCGAAATTTGTCAGTTTAAAAACCGATTTTTTTGAACCAGTAGTGAATTTTTTCGGGAATTGAAAAAAATTACAAAAATACATATTGGTAAGATACAACTTTCCTTAAAATTTCAGCTTTTTATCTCTACTGAGAGGAGAGTAAAAAATCGTTAACTGACCGGTTCAAAAAATCGCAGGGCGATCGGACACGAAAAACATCACATTTATTTTGTAGAGGGGTTTTTCTTTTTTTAAGCGATTACAATTGTTTATTATCGTATAATTAATCAAATTTGATCCGTACCGTAAGTATTTGCAACGGATTTTCAAAGTTGAAAAACATGAAACCGTGTAGTACTAAAACTGGGAAAAACTAATGTTTGTCGTCGAGTTTTCGCCGTTTTGACGTCAGATTCGGATTCAGCGTTCAATTTCCTATAAGAATAGCTTTCAAAATCGCTTTAAAACAAAGATTTAATATTTCACCCTAGCGGAGCTCGAAATTTCGGCCGGTGATAAACTCGATTTACGGAAAATAATTTCTCTGGCTCTGTTTAACATTTTTTCACCAAATTTTTTGCTATTTACGCGTGTAAGGCGTTCAAATGAAGACTCCTGCTTAATAAAACGACTGATTCGCATAAATTTTGACCCCGAAAATCACGGTTAAAGGTCAATTTTCGAGAGTTTAAAACCCGATTTTTTTGGACCATTTGCAAATTTTTCCGAGAATTGAAAAAAATCACAAAAATACATCTTGGTAAGACACAACTTTCCTGAAAATTTCAAATTTTTATCTGCATTGAGAGGCGAGTAAAAAATCGTTAACTGATCGGTTGAAAAAAATCGCAGGGGTCCCCCTTGGACTTCTTGCGAAAATTTTTTTGAAATAGATTTAGCTCAAATTCAGCATAATGATAGTTGATGATGTGTACATCAATAATATATGGTTCATTCTTTGTTTCTTTCGTACTAAATACGATGTTTTCGTACTAAATAGATGTTTTCGTGTATAGTCTACTAATATTGTTGAATTACGCACGTGCGGTTGAAAAATGGATAGGTACATTACATTAGGATAATGTGGACAGTTAAATTACCTATCTTTTGGTATATTCAGACGTCTGAACTGACGTCTTTATGTTCAAATTATGTCTTTATGTTCACTGTGCAAGTTACAAATCGTGGAAAACTTACAAGTTGGACTGCCTACCTCGGCTAAAACTTTGCCCAAGTTGAAAACCCCAATACTTGATGATACTAAGTACAATGCAATACCCGCCACCTACGTACCAAATTATAGCAACTAGTAATAATGAAAATGATAGATTCCCACTATAATAGTAGTGATAAGGACAACTACACCCCCGCCGATTTGTAAGGCACGGCAGGAGGGGCAAAGCCCCTCTGCGGGGAAGTGGGGGCGGAGCCCCCCCCCCCCCCCCCGACAGAGAATTGAGCGGCGAAGCCGCCAGGGGCGCTCAGCCCCTAGTAGTAATATAAAAGAATAGTCTCACATTCCCCTTTGCCTTCCCCTACCCCTATGCAAGGGGCCTTACTCAAATTCTGAGCGGTTTCTTTATTTCACTTTCCGTCTCAATCCAAAGCGTTAATACGTTGATGTGAAGGGAAAAAATGTGTCCCATTAGCATATAGAGCAGTATCTTAATTATTCCCAACAATCAACGCAGGGCTTGTTCAACTTCGATGGGCCGATTGATAACAACGTAATTCGCCCGGTATGAACCCTTCTAGTGCACTTGTATACATAGCAGGTAGAAATTTGGGCCACACTCAGCCCACACACTCGTGTCGGTCTTATTCTGTCAAAGCGACGTACGGCATGGAAGGGCAGCATTAAATTGCCTTCTTAAATAATGGCCTTCAAACACGTTTGAACATAATTTGAACACGCTATTTCAGCCGGCATAGGTGTAGGGCTGTGGATGTAATTAAAGCTCATGTCTCATTAGCGGATGTGGTGTGAAATACTGCTGACAGGAGCCGCTATGGCTGCTAGCACGAGATCAAGATGGTGTGTTTTTCTTATTAGACCTTCACCTGCTCGTCGCCATGTTGAATGCGCTTTCAGCAAGATTGATCCTTTTTTCGGACGCCCGAACTTGGAAAAACGCCGAATTCCAAGTAAAAAGATAAACTAAGAAATATTAATATTGAGGGATTGAATTCGAAATCATTTTTTCTTCGAATTTCAACGATTGGTATTTTGTGAAAAGAATAAATAACCTCAATGAAGCAAATAGCGTGTTCGATTAGAACTGCTCCTAACTTTAGCTTATTGGGTTCCTCCTCAGTCACCCTTCCCTGTCACGTTTAAATAATCACAGTCTTTCCGCGTGAAGACTTCCACAACGGAACAACCAGCTCATGCGTGGGTGGATTTAGCATGGCGAGGGGTTAAGCCGTTCGATTCGACACTGATGGTAAATTCTGCGAATATTGACTAACGAAAGTGCTGTCGAGTTATTTATATAAATAAATATACTGCCTGTTATTCTGTCTACCTACTTTCAATACCTGGTGCCCGATTCTTTCAAACTCGACTTTTCAGGGTAAAAAAAGGGAAAACTCCATAGCTACGATTGTAATTTTAATCATTTTTAATTTTCTTAATTTCCAAATCAAAAGCTAAATGTTTTGCCGGTACAGCTGTAGAGAGTGTTCGACGAGCATTCCAACGAGTATAAAACGCCGTCAACACTTTTCTGACGAAACTATAAGAGCTAAATTCTTGAAATTTTCACCAAAAATCAATCTCGGTCCTACGACGGCCCAATTCTTGAACCAACTTGCTAGCTCAATTTTAAGGGTATTTTTGGGGGGTTTTGAGGGGGAGAAAATTCATATTTTCCAGGGTGTTTCAGAAATATGTGCACGTGGTATCAAATTAAATAGATTTTTGGACGCTGAATCGAATGAGACCATCGCCGGGTCGATAGCTTTATTGGTTCTCGAGTTATCGCAGCTTTTGTGCTGAATTTGGGAGATTTTCAGAACTTTGACATGAGGGTATACCTCGAGGGTTCTTGGAGCTATGAAAATCGTTCTATACTTTATTTTGAATAATATTATTTATTAATAATAAACCGCAGACGCAAAGAAAAAAAATTTCAATATATTTGATAAACTTGTTTCAACAGTGTTTTAGTTACTAGAGGAAATTACTCTTTGAATCACTCTTCATTTCGAGTAGAATAGCAGAGTATTATAACCAAATCGTCAGAAACAGATATTGCTCCAAATTTTCAAATTTCTCGAATTAAAAGCCGCCAATAGCGGAGTAAAAATCTTATAAAAGCTCATATCATGCATCATTTCTTATCTGCACCGAAATTTCGTGCTCTCTCCATTTGAAATGTGAAGTTTACACTCGTTACATCAGGGCACTCTTCAGCTACGAAAAAGAGTAGAAATATGCATTTCTACTCTGCATTTCGCTCCAAATTTTCAGAAGAGTCTTTATCATTAGAAATAAAAATGCGTTTGCTAGGTGCAATGAGTAGATTTGCAGAGCGAGAGAGAAAGAAACGAGCTCATGGAACGGATTTGGTACACCTTGTAAATAGAAAGGAACTGCATACCTAATAGTAGAATTTCATATCAGCGTATTGGATATAAATAGATGTACTAATAATAAATAGTATAGAGGCGGAATAATGGAATTGGTAATTGGAATAATTCGAAAATTTATGCCACCGCGTAACTACAATTTGCATCAAATAGCAAACGGAGCCCGGAGCAGTTGAACTACAAAATCATTTCCAGAGATTGCTTTGTCAATTTGAAAGCTGTTGATTCAACCCTCGAGGGGTCGAATGTTTCTCAGTACCGCACCCTCGCGCTCTTTTGTTCCTCGGTTTTTCATTAACTGTTCTCTTTCTCGTCGCATTGGTTATTGCTTTACTTCCACTTACTCGCCCATCAGATACGCACGGTTTAATAGACGAGAGAACATGCGAGATTTTCCCATTGACGAGTGCGTAAATTGTCAAAATAGAACCGATCGTATTTTATATTTGCGCTTAATCGCTCGAATAAATCGCCTTTGCGCGGAGTTGGACGCGGCTGTGTAATTTTTCGAAAAAAACACCTCGGGGCGAAATTTTTTGAATAAATTCGAGCGGGAAAATGTTCCTTCCTGCGAGAAATTCATCTCGTCCGACGCCTGCGATTAAATTAATTAAATACGACCTCTGGGAGCATATCTCTGGGAATAGAGGGGAAAACCATTTTTTACTTGTCGAAATTAATACCTTGCATCTGACGAGGTAAAAGACCTCGTTGAAATTAGAATATCGATTGGCGTTTGATGCGATTCGCTTCTTCCAAGTTGCAATTAGGAGGTTTTGAAATATTTTCTCAAGCCAATTTCAAGCGGAATAAGTTCGTTAAACGGTTTCTCAACTTTCGAGTTGCGAGAAGAAGTTTCCCACGGTCCTCGGCGACACAAAACTGGGAATCGAGTCGCATCGTAGTTTTCTTCAATTTGCGAGAAATTCTCCCTTAGTGCGTATCGATTCAATTGACTGCTCATTTCGATAAATTTAAGTTCACTCTGTAGAAAAAATTTTTAAAAATAATTCCAACCTTCTCCCGTTCGAAATTAGCCTTTTTTACGTTTCGAAGGTGTATTCTCTTTCACATTAAAAATAATGCTATTACAAATTTTCCTGCCACGAACATTTTTTATCTGATGAATCTCCAAATTTATAAGGTGACTCAGTTTCGTATTTTATTCAAATACTCAAACCAGCATTTTCACAAATGTTGGTATAAATTATCGAGTAAAGATTTTCGAATTAAATACGCGCTCTGGCTGAAACCGAATGAAACTCGGCCGTCAGATTCATCAAAGCGAAGGGGATGGGGAAATGAAAGATTTTTAGAAAGACTCGAAAACAAAAGGTTCCCGAATCGATTAATTAAAGATATTAATTGTTTTGGTAAAAGATTAATAACTTCGAAGGTGGGGATACACGTCAACCTCTCTTTTCGCCTCCCTTCCAAGTCTGTTCAGCTCGTGGGAAGATACGGCGAGTCATTAGACGAGAGGAGGTCCTAAAACATTGAGCGCAGATACGAATCAATACCTTCGAGGTGTAACAGTCATTCTTTACCTACCAACCCGTCCTACCTCGCTTCGTCACTCACTTTTCACCCCTACTCCTGCCTTAGCGTTCGAATTGTTCCCTCGATAAGTATTAATGGAAAATATCGAATCATTTCATCAATTTACAGCAATTTCAATCGATTTCAGTTATGCTATCAAACCTAAATTACTTATGCAACTTAATTAATAATAAACTTGAATTAAAAATCGAGGAAATATTTGAAACGTCAGTTTTAACCAGAACACAGATTTAAATAGTTTTATGTCCTCCACAGCAGAGTTATGCTTGTAGTTTTACAATAACATTGTACAGCAAAATATATCAAACAACATCGTTTTTACCGTCGCCATCTTGTCGTCCTCATGCTCTTCTATTTTCCATGATTTCCCTTCAAGTATTTGCTCTTGATACCATGAATTGAATTTCGATTCTAATAACTGCTCTTTCTACGCTTCAACTCAGGTCCCATTGCAATCCTTATGATGGTGCTAATTTGATCCAATTTCTCTCATTCCTGCGCTAGTGGAAAATGAAGTTAAAATTCAGCAACTGGTAATTAAAGATTCATCGATATCTAGCTGCTACTCCGTTCTCGAATTAAAGTGATGCTAAAACAGCAGTGAACGTTGGATAATTGAGGCTGAAATGAACTGGCAACGCAAAGAATAACAATATTCGTTAAAAAATTGAATCTCCCTTTCAACCGTATGTTTTCCTTCCATTTCTTTATTACTATCGAAGAAAGAATGCAGAGGATGGTGCCCACTGTTTTTTCCGAATCCGATAAAGCGAGGGAATTCGCTGTCGAAATGGAATCTCATCTGTCGGGGAGACGATTCGAAAAAAACTCTTGACCCGCCAAAGAATATTTTCCTAATTAAAAATCCCAGATCGCCTGAGGAATCTGACCGTGGGATAAAAGAGAGGTTTACGCTCGATGAGAGAAATTATTGCAGTTCGCAAGAGCAGTTTATTTATAACGAATGGAGTCATTTTCAAGGGGAAGGGTCGGTTGATGGATCAGAAGAACCTTCGGATCTCCTGCGGACCACTCTTAATGTGATGAATCTCGTAGCTGACACTAGCGCTACGGTGGCCAAAATTTGAAACGTTATCTCTATGTACATCTGAAGTTCGCAAATGGAGGAAAACTGAGAGGAAATAAATCAAAAGATGACGATTAAATGTGAGTAAATGAGAGTAAAATGAGGATTAAAAAAAATGCGTTTTGAAAATCCTTATCAGATGAAGGGATTTTGTCGGAAATATTTTCTTGCCCAGTGGCCTGTTTTTTAAAGTAATTTTCAACTATTTCAAACTATTATTTTTTTTGAAGCCAAACTATAGAAAAGTGCAAAGAACCCCCCCTCAGCAAGAAAAATTCCCCTCCAGCTTTTCACTTTTTGTATTATTTTTTTTTTGTTTTTTAAGTTTTGGTGATTTTTCCAGATGACCTCTACGTTTCCGACTCTGCTGAGCAGGCAACTATAGTTTCCCTGGCAAATTCCCACTAATTTTTCGTCCAGCCCTTGAAACCACCAACTATTTCACCGCCAATAAGTGAAAATTGATGCTCGCACAAACTTCGCAACGCCATTGGTGGGAAAAGGAATACAAACGCCGGTTCCTCTAGCCTTGGTCAGACTAAAGATAGCGGCAATAGGGGCGTTAACGCGTAAAAGAGAAGCGTAGAGTTGTAGCTAGACGTTAAGTCGGAATAGAAAAAGTCGAAGCCGTCTCTCCAACTCGGGATTGGCCGGTGGACTGTTGGAAGGCCTCAGGCCTCCTGCCTCCTCCTCCACTTGCCGTGCTATTGGCCTCATTACGAATGCATGGCCGTCATTGATGCCTATCTCGCCTTTTCTTCAACGCTACCACCGTTTCCATTCTGCACCTAAAAACCTCTTCTACGATATTGAACTTCTCGACAGCTCTAGCTGTTTCGGATTGAAGGCTTGAGGTCAAGTTTTGCCATTACTGTAGCACCATCAGTTGTCGGAATATAGAGGAATTTTCAGCTCTTCCAGGAGAAGGGCTCATGAGACATTCCTTAAGACTTCACTCTGCAAATCGATACTCTGAACTTCGCTGACACATTTCTGTTCCTAAAGATGAAGACTCTCTAAGAGTTGTGAAATGAATAGTGGTAAAATAAGTTCTACGTTCCGAAATCTGGCCAGTGCAGTGTAAATTTGGCATTTCAAATGAAGATGCGACGTAATTGTTGGTCCCAATGACTCTGCAGCATTATTTTTCATTCGACTTTTTGCAACCCTTCATTTACAGACTCAGCAATTGAGAAATATTAACGACATGAGTAATTTATGTTCCTAAACACTTTTCACTCTGCTGTGCATTTCTACTCGAAATGAACAGTGAGTTGAAGGGTAATTTACGCGTTGTTCTAAAGTTGATTGTTGAAAAATGGAACGGAAATTGATTCGAGAAGAATAGCAACGTAGAGTGAAGAGTCTTTAAGAACGGGATGTGCTCCAACTTTTCATATTTCTCAATTGAAGAGTCGGAAATAAAGAGTAGCAAAGTTCGGAGAAAAAATATTTGGTTCAGCGCGTCACCGTGCTTGAAAATGATGACACAAGAGTTTTCAGGTGCATTGTCCCCAGTTACGTCAATATAGCTGCAGCCAATTAAAACCAACTATTAAAAACTAAATAGAATCAAATAATAATAATCAAACAATCTACTGGTGAACACATTCTCCTTTCCTTCCAAGCTCAGCTGGGCCAAAAACCAGCGGTTGGAAGCAGTTTTCTGTGAATCCTTTACCAAATCCTTTTCCGAATCATTTGCCAATTTTCATAGCGTTTATTATTAGCGTTTATATTATTTTTTAAAGAAGATGCTGCAGATTCCTACAGGTAATTTATCATCATTTTTTTTTAAACGAAAGAGGAAGAGTGGTTGGTTGGTTTAATGTCTTGTATTACTACTCAGACTCAACTCTGCAAACTGAGAACACTTGACGTGACCAAATTTTGGTGACTCTTGGATTTTCCCTCGATCATCTTGAAATATTGAATATCGAATAAAGTGTGGAAAGGACAGATAATACTTGAATGATTGAATTGATAATGCTTGAATAATTGCTACAGCAATTTCAAATATAATTATTAGTATAACTTGTCCCCCAAAAATTAAAGGTATAACGGTACGTTCTTTTTCTATATTTCCCCTTATTTGTAAGTGTCCAGCAATTACTACGGGCCATAGTTTGACCTTATTGCTGTTATTTTGACTGGCGAAATCTCATCCTTTTGTACACTATTTTTCATCCAAAGTTTTCATTTCTCGTTTAATTCTTTGGTGAATCCCTCTCGTTTTACACTCCCCTGGGGAGTACTATGATTTACCAAAGGAGTAATTTTTTCTCCACAATTTCTCTTCCAATTTTTCTCCTTGGCGATTCCTTTCACGTTCCCACGCGCCGTGATTTTCCAAGGGAAAGAACGTGCGTGTGTGACCAACTAATAAAAATTGTATCACGCAAAAAAATTAATAATAAAAAAATATTTAAAAAAATGAATAAAAAATTTAATATGCGTCCCCCGGGGCTTACGATTCCTGGCCATTTTCAGTTTCTGACACCTTGCGGGGGGTGAACATTCTCCACTGGAACGCTGAAGAAATGAGCGCGCTTCAGTCATTCGCTCTCGGGCGTGACTTTTTACTGTAGATTTCTTCTTCAATGCTCGAGCAGTATTGCGCATGCGCTGTACGTAGTCCACCGGAGCGGCTCGGTTTTCGAAGTTCGGAAAAGAGAGCCCCTTATTAAGTGTTTACTAGAGAAAATAACTGGAGCAGTTGTGCTGTGGGAGGCCGTATATTCAGTTTGACACTTTGATTACCCCAACATTAGCGGAGTTGTAATACTGTAAACCAGTCTTCGTACTTCCTTCTTTCGAGCGAACCTTTTATACTTCTAGGTCGTATTGCGGCTGCTGGAGTCTCCGAGGTCTGTTGTTTGTATGAACCTATGGACCCGCTCCATGACCCGCTACCTCGCAGTAATTGTGCCCTCGAGTCCTCTCTGATGCCGATACTTGAACCCGAGTCTGCCGGGGCATCTCTTTTGTCCCAATAAATCAAAAACCCGTCAAGAGGACCAAGTCCTGCGCCTAGTTACCGAGCAGAATCATCCTAAGACCCTCGATCGCCCCCGAGGTCGTCTTCCACTCGTTTCGAATTTTTCGACTGTTAACCTTAAACGCTCTCATCACCCTACTATTTCCTCGGTGCACCATGAACCTGTGAGAATCATTGGACTAAACGCTTTTCGAACGACAGGTATTACAGTCTCTAATTTTGCCTTACTCAACTTCGCCATGTGAAACTGCATTTCATCGCTTTGAACGACGCCGGAGCAATTTCGCAAGTTTTTCGTCGTTTCCGAATTGAAATGGGACGATCAGATTTCTCAGCAATCTCTTGGGAAAAATAGCTAGCTCAAAATCATTGCGTAATACTAATCCTATTGGAATCTATCTCAATTTTTTCGTCGAGGCGACAGATGAATCCAGTTTTCGGGCGGGGCAAATTACAACCCCCAACAGCTTTGAGTGTTATTAAGTTTTTTCTTTGAATAATGCTGCGACGGAGTCTTCCGAAGACGCGCCTTGTTATTTTTAATTACGCACCCTTCCCCGCTTTACGTTTCCCAACTGGTTTGTTAACCTGATACACACTCTTTTAATGAATGAAAAACTGACGTGTCCTTTTCATATTTTCTCTCTAAAAACGCCAACGGATGAGGATGAAATGTTCGCTGTAAAAATACTCTCGACATTTTGAATATCGGCGAAAGCACTAAGGAACGTCTGATAATAAGGAAAGCATATTTAAGGAAATATCGTTATGTATCGGTAGCCTACTATATAGCATCAATAAGAACTTTTGGGTTTGTTATTCGACAGTAAACCATTGTAATCGCTCAAGAAAAAAAATCGACCGAAATTGATTTTGGTGAAAATTTCAAGAATGTAGCTATTTATAGTTTGGCTGGAAAAGTGTTGACTGCGTACGGCGGACCGACAGAATTTTTTTAAATTGGATATTCGGATTATACATGCCTTGAAACGTAAAACATCAAGTTTTGAGGGGGGGTTAGAAAAAAAAATTTCTTGGGCGATTACAATGGTTTATTATTGAATAATAAACCAAAAACAGAAGTTGAAGAGTTGACCGATGAGTAAAAAGTACTTTCGTTAAAAAAAAAAAAACCCAGGAAACAGGAAACTTTGCTAGTTTGTCTCTGATGGTTTAAAAAACCATATTAATATTCACTTTCATACAACTCAATTTGAAAAGTGAAAAAAATAACCCAAAAAAATTGGCCCCTTAGTAAATCACACATTGTTGACAACACGTTTTCCAATCAGCCGAGTTCCATTAAAAAGGGGCGATCTTTCGGAGTCGCTCTTAAGTCCTTGTCTTGAACTTGGTAATGACAAGAAGTAGTCTTCTGTACCTAATTGTGTGTATGAGGCGAAACTACTACGAGCTTGCGGATGGTACGCGAACTGCAAAGATAGGGCACGATTGTGGACACGAAGGTCTCCTTAGCACCGGTCGGATACAAGCCGGACAAGTCAAACAACGTCCCAGGGCGACTCGCACACACGCATACCAACAACCGCGAAGTGGCGAGGTCTTAGAAGCCAGTCTTGCTACCCGTAGACAAGACCAACCCCTAGACTCAACCCTTGCGAACACTGCTTGGACTTGAATCGTGTCTCAGGCGGAAGGTAATTTGCATCTTTCCCTTCTCGAGCCTCAGCCTTCGGTTCCTCTCCTCCTGTTTACATACGAGGCCTCTTAAGTGCCTCTACGCCTTGGTCTTGTATACACAGCCAACAAATACAACATATCCAAGGCCCTCGCTTGGCCGTGTCCTTTCCCAAAATACACAACACATTGAATTATGCGCTTTGCGTTGGGTTCCCTACTCACACGATAGGACATTGGGAAAATTCGTCTGTGTACATAATTATACAGGGTGGGAAACTCCTATTTTAATACGTTGAGGATCGAAAAAATTTTTAGCCGCCTCATGTTTTGAGAAAAATTTGTAAATAATCAACACTCGCCAAAAAGCTGCGTTTCGGGAGGGAAATATAGCCTACTGTAACAATTCTCTCCAAATTGCGAAGCAAAATTATATAATACGACTCAACCTGATAAGCCGTATTAGTGAATTTTTTTTTAAGCGATGCGATTGAATTTACCCCAATTTAATTTTGTTAAAAAAATAATCGAATATGTGCTAACGAATGGAGACAATGAAACGAATCGGAAGATAATTAAATTTGAACGTAAAATATTCGAAGGAGTAGCTAACGTAGAATTAGGACTACAGAAAAGGCGAATCGAAGAATAAATCTGCATCTTTTTAACTTAGGGACAGCTGATCAACTAGTTGCTAAACTGCAGCTAATGCGGAGAGCTGTAGCCAAACATTCTGACGATCTATCACACTTCGGTTGATCACAATCTCAAAAACCAGAGAAGACATTAAGAAATATTACTTTGTCTTTCTCCTCGCACGGGGTAAATGCGCCGAGCAATCTTCAGAAGGGAAACACGGAGCATTGGCAATGGAAGGACTAATCTCTCTGTGTGAATTACGTTAGTCTTCGTCTGGCAATCGAATTGTCCTCGAACGCGATTAGTGAAACACTTCCATCAGACGGCAGAAACCCTGAATGCCCTCGAGCTCAACACTCCAAGTGTCTGCGTACCCTTCGTCATTTGATTGTAAGCCGGGACTCGATGAGAAGGGCTTCTTCGTTTTATCTGAGATAGGCTACCGCTTGATTGACTATATCCTTTCAGCACGTATTGTAATTAACGGCGAAGGGTGATGCTCTGACGTCACGTATCTAATATCTCCTATAGCAGCATATACTGCATCGCGTACAACGGCTAACTGGGTTTCCTAGAGCAAAATATGGCCACCTGTATCAACCGAGAGGCTCCAGAATGGAGATTTAGCGACAGGTGCCATCAGCGGAGTCACGAGGACAGAATGAATTCACTCATCGTGAAATGCAGGTCCATAAGATAATAGATTAGATGAGGGATGAATGTCTGGAAGTGGTCAAATATGGAGAAAAAATTGCCAATGAGCTGATTTGACTGGAAGAACATTAGGGCAATTATTCCGATATTGTAGCGGGTTTTGAAAGTTCGTACTATTGCTAGCTGCAAAAAATTTGCTCCTGAAATGATTTCACCCGTTCACTGCTATCACTGTGAAGTTGATCTCGAGCTTTTACGTTCGAGAATACGGAGGATTAAACGGCCGTAACAAGTTATGGGAACGAAACCGACGTCCCACCGGATCGTGATCCGACTATGGAAATAATAAAGGTCAAATCATTTGCCGATACTTCATTCGAACGCAGCCTAATTTGCCTAAACGGTATTGAAGAGGCAGTGCGACATTGTGTACCGAATGATAAAAGGGATTTCTTCTTCGAGAGCGTAGGAGACGATTTTGAATGAACCATCTCTACAAGATCTCGAGCTCGTGATGAAGAATTGCTAATAGATATATTGGGAGTGAATACAAACACGGCCCACACTCGAGCGAACGGGCGAATGGTGTCCCTTCGACGTTGTAAAAGACAAGCATTTCATTAAAATAATAAACGAAAAGTCCTCCACGGTTTTCAGCTTGCGGAGTACGAGAGCGTAGGAGTTCTCTGCGTCCTGGCTAGAAATCAATAACAAAGGCTTCCACCCACAATGTTTACGTAGAGTACATGTCCTATTATATACGAATTATGTCTTGAAGATGGCTGTTCTGTCGTGATGATGAGACCGATAAAAGTAATGCGCCTCGGGACGTGAACTGGCAGTCGTAATTAGAAGAACAGGTCAGTCGCACTGGAAAATTTAATGAACGTCGACAAACAGGGACTGCGTCATGTCCAATCAGAAAGTGATGTTTTTTCCTCAAAAGAAAAAAAAAAAAAAAAATTAACCTCTACGCCCAAGACAAATGTCTTCGATTGTTCGTTCGTTCATTCATTTCTTCTGCCACTCGTTTATTCATTCTGTCACTCATTCATCCATTAATTACGTAATTCATTAATTTATTCGGCTATTTGTACAGTCTCTCATTTATTCATTCATTCACTACTCATTCATTCGTTATTCCCTCATTCATTAATTCAGCCATTCATTCGCTCATACCCTCATTCGATTATTCATTAATTAATTTATAAGTTCATTGGTTCGTTCGTCGTTCATTAATTCAACAATAATCTATTCATTTGTTAATTTATTAACTCATTAATCTAAAAACTCATTCATTCTTCAATTCGACCATTTCGTCAGTCATTCTTCAATTAGACCATTCCGTTATCCATTCATCAAACCCTCTAACTATTTATTCTTCCTTTCATGCATTAATTCATTCAGCCACTCATTTGTACATTCTGTCACTCATTCATTATTTCAGCCATTCATCAATTAATTAATTTATTCAGCTATTTTGTATAATCTCTTATTGATTCATTCATTCTCTCATAATTCATTCGTTATTATCTCTCTCTAACCCTCATTCGATCATTCATTAATTAATTTAATTCTTTCATTGGTTCGTTCGTTGTTCATTCATTCAAAGATTCATTCGAACATTAATTTAACAATAATTTTTTCATTCGTTAATTTATTAACTCATTCGTTCTTCAATTTAACCAATTTGTCATTCTTTTCCCTTTGACTATTCATTCTTCCTTTAATTCCTTCATTTATTCAACCACTCATTTGTTCATTCTATTACTCATTCATTATTTCTGTCATTCATCCATTAATTATGTAATTCATTAATTTATCCTTTGTTCAATCTTACATTAATTCATCCACTCATCATTCATTCGCTATTGGATGAAAGGATGGTTGAATTAATGCAGCCATTCATTCGCTCATACCCTCATTTTATCATTTATTCATTAATTAAACCATTTCGTCGTTCATTCATCAAACCGTCTAACCATTCATTTTTCCTTTCATGCAATAATTTATTCAGCCATTCATTTGTTCATTCTGCCACTCATTCATTATTTCTGCCACTCATTCATTATTTCTGCCACTCATTCATTATTTCTGCCACTCATTCATTATTTCTGCCACTCAATCATTATTTATGCTATTCATACATTTATCTGCTACTCATTCATTATTTCTACCACTCATCAATTAATTAATATATTTATTCAGCTATGTGTACAATCTCTCATCATTCATTCGTTATTCTCTCTTTCATTAATTCGGCAATTCATTCGCTCATACTCACCATTGATTTACTCATTATTAATTAATCTTCATTCAATCGAACGTTAATCATTTGTTCATTCACTCAAAGCTTCGTTCGCCGTTGAGTCTCTCTTTCTTAGATTCAGTCATTCGTATAATTTCAATAATTCATTCACTTTTTGACGCTGCGTCTTTTATTTTCTTTGCTCTTTTATTTGTTCGTCTTTCGTTCATTCATTCACTTGGCGCGTTTGTTCCTTCGTTCTTCTATTTTGACCGTACATACGCTTGTTAATCGAATGAATTTAAAAATAAAATGGAGGAACTCCTTTCGAGCGTAACTCGAGCCAAACGAATTTCCTACGGATTCTGTGGGTTTTAGGCAGCGAAAATTGAACAAGTCACAGATTTGAGGTAGGGAACAAGATTAGGAAAATTTAGGAAAAATAGGACGCTCACCTTTGGCACAGGGCAGGACTGTAAAGGGCCTTGTGAATCCGCAAATACCTCGTTTTTCCCGACGGTTTTTTATATTTCGTCCTTCGGTAGCACTGGTAGCGATCGGCGCCAATTTCGGTTGAAGGAGGTCCTTTTCTGGAATTTCTCTTGCGCAGATGAACAGACTTAGCGACTCGACGACTTGACTCAGGGCGCGCCCAACACGGAGAAAGGAGACAACTGAACTGAAGGTGATGAAAGCAGCGCTCGAAGAAGCGGGGGCAAACAGGTGAACGATAGATGGATAGTTGGGACAGGATAGGCTGGATCTTAGGGCAACGTTCATGACTACAGGAAAATAATAAATCGTGACTAAACCTAACATAACCCCCCACCAAATTGAATAATTTTAAATTGCGGTTAATGGTCCGGAGAACTATCGATCGGAAGGATGGCCAATCTGTTCACCGGTCTCACCAACTCCCCGGATGGGGTTCTCAACCTCGCGACCCTAACCACACCGTCCCGCCCCGGGTACACCTCCAGCACGCGCGCCATCGGCCACAATCTGGAGGCGGTCGATGGAGTAGATAGAATCACCAACTCACCTGGTTTCACTGGACGATCATGATTGACCCACTTAGGCCGCTCCATTTGGGTTTGAAGATACTCCCGGGACCATCGGGTCCAAAACGAACGTGAGGTCTGCGAGATGATGCGCCAACGCGCCTGTGGTGTGATTTTGAGATCCAATTCTTCCGGATTTGGACGAGACAGGAGTGGTTCGCCGATGAGGAAGTGGGCAGGAGTCAAATAATCGAATCCGTCATCAGGGTTGGTTGACAGAGGGCAGATCGGTCTCGAATTGACGACTGCTTCGATCTTGCAGAGAAGCGTGTAGTAGCCTTCGAAGGTGAGGTGGGTTTGACCGACTGCTCGATGAAGATGGTGTTTAATGGTCTGGATGCCTCTTTCCCAGAGTCCACCCTGATTGGGGGCGTGCGGCGGTATGAATTGCCACTGGATGCCCCTTTTAGATAGGTTAGCAGCGATGGTGTCACTTTGCTGGGCAACAAAATCGTAGATGGCCATGAGAGCGCGCGCAGCACCCTTGAAGTTCGTGCCATGATCAGACAGGATACGTGAAGGTACACCCCTACGGCTGATGAATCGGTCGAGGCAAGCTAAGAAGGCTTCGGTGGTAAGGTCGGTTACCAACTCTAAATGGATGGCTTTGGTGGCAAGACAAATGAAGAGCGATAGGTACACCTTGACCAGTCTTGGGTTTCGCCGAGCGTGTTCTTTCATAAAGAAAGGACCACCAAAGTCGACGCCCGTATTGATGAAGCAGCGGCCTTGTTCGAATCGGGTGAGTGGAAGGTCGCCCATTATTGGTTGCGCCAATCTAGGCTTGTTCTTGAAACAGGTTACACACCGGAACAAACGCGCTTTAATGAGGCTGCGAATGCGTGGGATCCAAAAATCCCGTTGAATAAGCGATTGCATCAGTCGAGATCCACCATGCACGGTAAGATGATGGTAATGATCGACGATCAAAGTCGCCAAATGACTTTCGCGGGGTATTAAGTACGGATGTCTGGACCTTTGCGGAAGTGGTGCGAATCGTAGGCGACCCCCCACCATGAGGGATCCGTCCTCTCGCAAAAAAGGGCTCAGGCTTCGCAACTGGTTGCTGCAAGGTTCTCCTCTTGCAATCAGATCCAGGTCGCGCTTGAAATATAGCGACTGGTAAATGCGAATCAATCTCTGCATCGCCTCTTTGTACTCGGCGGCAGAAATGGGACTCGGCACAGGCACCGCTGAGCTCTGTCGGCGACGAATGTATCTCAGGACGTAGATCACGAGACGTTGCAATTTGAGAAGGTCGTTGGTACGGCTGAAGACGGCGAGAGTATCGTGAGGGGTTTCAGATACGAGGAAGGAGCGTTTTTCGATGGGCTTCAATTCCGGTACTTCGATGGAGTCGTCGATGGATCGCAATGGCCACTCGGACAGCTCATCTCGGAGAAAGGGCGGTCCATTCCACCACATTGGCTCCTCCATAAGTTGGATAGGCGTCAGGCCTCGGCTGGCGCAGTCGGCGCTATTCAAAGCACCAGGTATATGGTGCCAGGATGATGGATGGGTCACCTCAACAATTTCGGAGACTCGGTTGGCCACAAAAGTTTTTAAACGATGAGGCGGCGTGCGAATCCACGCCAACGCTGTCATGGCATCGGAGAAAAGGAACGTTTGTGAAACGTGGAAGCGGTCGAGCAATGGCTGTAGGTTCTTGAGCAGACGGGCGAGTAGGAGAGCGGCGCACAGCTCTAAACGAGGGATGGATACGGTCTTCAATGGGGCGACGCGCGTCTTGGCGGAGAGCAGGGAAATCTTCACTTCAGTATTATTGGCCACTCGTAGGTAGAACACGGCCGCCATGCCAAAACTAGACGCATCGCAGAAACCGATCAGTTGTGTTGCCTGTGAACAAGATAAGTTAATACAGCGTGGAATACGGAGGTCAGAGAGCTTTGGTAATTCAGACATCATAATTGACCAAGTATTTATAATACTCGAGGGTAACGGATCGTCCCAGCCAACACCCAATAGCCACAACTTTTGCAATAAACTTTTCATGAGGAAGGTAAACGGGCTGAGATAGCCGTTAATATCGTAAATGGAAGCAACTTGGGAAAGTATAAGGCGTTTGGTTGGGGATTTGTTAGATGGTGACACTCTATAGAAAAGGTTGTCGGAGGCAGGGTCCCATTCAAGGCCGAGCACGGAGACGGACTTTGTGAAATTAACGGTATGAGGAACATCGACGACTTCGGCTGGTAGTCCGTCCAAGACGTCCGGCACGCTGCTCATCCACTTCCTCAATTCAAAGCCTCCGGCTTGTAAGAGGTCGATGAGTTGTCGGCTCAGTCGCGTGGCCTCGGTAACGTCGTCGGCTCCGGCAAGAATATTATCGACAAAGCATTGATTCAGCAGGACCTTGGAGGCTTGGGGGTATTTGGGCTGCTCCTCAGCAGCCAACTGTTGTAGCACTCGAATGGCTAGAAATGGGCTGCATGAAAGACCAAACGTCACAGTGCACAACGCCCACTCGCGCAATTCCTCAGAGGAGCCGTTTCGCCAGAGGATATGTTGATATTGACGATCACGTTCATCTAAAATAATCTGGCGAAACATCTGCTTAATATCGCATGAGAATGGAACTAGGTGATATCGAAAGTTCAGGAGCACATGAGTGATATCTTGTTGTAGGGCGGGGCCTGTGAGTAGGAAATCGTTTATAGAAAAACCGTTGGGGTCCTTCTCGGCACCATTGAAGACAACCCGAAGACGGGTAGTGGAGGATGATTGTTTCATCACACCATGGTGAGACATCAAATAGACAGAAGGTTGGCTGGCGGGTTCAAGGTGACGCTGCGCGGAAAGGTCTTCAATGTTTTCCCTGTACAATGCATAATACTCAGGATCTCGAAGGAAGCGTCTTTCGACTTGGTGAAATCGCTCGGTGACTGCCCTGCGATTATTCCCTAGGTCAGGAGCTACACCATTCTTGAACGGCAGGCGAACTACAAACCGACCGGAGGGCTTTCGTCGAAAAGTAGACAGGAAGTGCTGCTCGCAATAGGCTTCGTCCGGGGAAACGGCTTTAGGAACGGATACTTCTTCTAATTCCCAAAAATTGCGGAGTAATTCATCGAGGCTCGGTTTAACTAAGGCAATCATGGCTACTTTCCCGGTGGTGGATTGGTCGACTGGAGCTGAACCAATAAGCAAATGCCCGAGGCTGGTTGGCAATATACAAGGCTGTCGATGATCGGAAACCTGCGGCAAAGGAACTTGGTCGAAACGTATGATATGGGAAAAGACGGTGGCTCCGAGCAACAAATCAATCTTGGCCGGTACATCAAAATCAGGATCAGCCAAATGTAAACCTGATAATTGGGCTTTCAGTTGTTGGCTGACAGGAACGTTGGGTAAATTCGAGGCACATATGACTGGTTGGATGACTGCATTCACATGGAAAGGTTCTTGGCCAAGCGTTCGAGGGTGAATCTCGCAGGTGAGAATTTTCTGCCCAGTAATTGGAGTGGAGTCCCCTACCCCATGTATATCATAATTGCATTTTCGCCAGGAAATACCAAGTTGCTGGGATAGCCGCGCCGAGATTAGGTTGATCTGCGAACCTTGATCGATGATCGCTCTAGCAGGAATCAAGTGACCCGACGTGGATCTCACCAACACCCTAGCAGTACCCAATAGCACAGTGGATGGAGAGGAGGTCGAATGAGAAATACGACAGGAATAAATCTGGGCATTTCCACCGGCACTAGACGAAGGACAGGCGCTCGAAGTCGACTGAACAGGCGTTGGTTGCAACTGGTTTTCGGCTGAGTGGCTGGAATTCGAGGAACGATGCAGCAACGAATTGTGCGTCTTGGAATTGCAATGTTTGCAACTATAAACGGACTTGCAATCAGAGATTCGGTGTGGCCCAAAACATTGGAAACACAGGCGCAAGGATTTTACTCTCTCTTTGCGTTCTTCAACGGGTTGGCTCAAAAATTGAGGACAAAAGGCTAAACGATGGCTGGCTTTGCAAAGAGGGCAAGTAATTACTCGGCCTTGCTCGTTGGGAACGGGTTGCGCAGGATTCGCTCTTACTGGATCTGATTTAGGAGACGACGTGGCTAGGAGAGCTTTTCTAATAGGATAGGATGGCTTAGGTTTCATAGGCGGGACGGAACTGGCAGCCTTTGAAGACTGGACGCTAGGATCTTGGGATATATCCAAAATTGCACATTGCTTGGTTAGGAACTTATACAAGTTATCAAAGTTAGGAAATGTTACCTCTCTTACTTCATTTTCGAATTGAGTGCGAGTTCGTTGGTCGAGGAGACGAAGCGCCAGTTGCAAAAATATGAATCCGGTTAAATCTGCAATGTCGAGGGTCTTCAATCCTTGGATATTGACCTGAAAGGTATCCACAATTTTTCTTAAATTTTCAAGGTTCATGGAACGAAGTGGTGGTATTTCCAAAATTTTATTTAAATAATGCACAGCCAAAATACGATTATTGGAGAAACGGTCGACTAATTTATGATAGGCAATACTATAATTTTCAGGCGTAAATGTTACTGAGTCTACTAGGTCTTTAGCTGATGCGACCACCAATGTTTTCAAATACGAGAATTTTTCAATAGGCGACAAATTGGATTTGTGAATTAACGTATCGTAAAGGCTGATGAACGAACGAAACTGGCTGATGTCATCTCCGAAAGGGGCGATTTCCAATTTAGGTAACCTTGGACTCGACGTACTATTACCTGCATTAAAAGTACGGTCTATTGGATCTGTATCTGTCGATCGTCTCGGGGTTGCAGTAACGGGATAGGCATTGATAAGGCTTTTGAAACGTATTCTTACCTGGAAATACATCTCATCGTATTGGCTAGCCACATCAAGGCCAGCTGCATTGCCACCTTCCGGTATTTCTTCGGCGTCATTGTTCAGTTTGGCTTCCAAAATCTCTACTTCGGATTGAATACGCTCGAACTCTCGATAATCCTCGCTTAAGTCCTCGCAGCGAGCGACGAAATGTTCCAAATTTTCTGGCAAATGTTCTATCAAGGCGTAAGTTGTTTTCAATTTGGCGACGTAGCGATCTCTGCGACGAACAGTGGCGTTCAATTTGGCAGCAGACATGACTGAATTAATGGAATAACCGGGAACAAACACAGTGTACACGGAAACGCGAAATAATGTTGAACAACACCCAAAGGAACCGGTGAGAGAGGCGAACAAGATTGGCTTGAAGCGAAATAATTATTAACGAACGATATTAGTAATTCAAACGCGAACAACAACGTAAATGCAAACGCAAAAATAAATAAACAATCTAAACGGTTGTAGGTACGATAAGGCAAAGTGACTAGGCAAGTGTAAACAAACAAGGCTTGGCGCGTATTCTACGCCTTATCAAAAGGAGGGGAGCGATCACGGAGCTTGAAAACTAACTCAATGACCGGTCGCGACCTGAGTCGAGTCGCTACAAATTATTTTGCAAGTTCGAACAATTTTGCAGTACAGAATAGTACAATGATCGTTACCTCGGAGTGGTTTCACTACAACGACAGGCACCGATCTGTTACAGATTGGAAGATTCTAGAACGTGGGCTACTATTCAAAATGGCTGATTTTCGAAATAGGATTTTGGGGTGAAATAAATTAATCCGACCCGCATGGACCAATTTTGTGGGTTTTAGGCAGCGAAAATTGAACAAGTCACAGATTTGAGGTAGGGAACAAGATTAGGAAAATTTAGGAAAAATAGGACGCTCACCTTTGGCACAGGGCAGGACTGTAAAGGGCCTTGTGAATCCGCAAATACCTCGTTTTTCCCGACGGTTTTTTATATTTCGTCCTTCGGTAGCACTGGTAGCGATCGGCGCCAATTTCGGTTGAAGGAGGTCCTTTTCTGGAATTTCTCTTGCGCAGATGAACAGACTTAGCGACTCGACGACTTGACTCAGGGCGCGCCCAACACGGAGAAAGGAGACAACTGAACTGAAGGTGATGAAAGCAGCGCTCGAAGAAGCGGGGGCAAACAGGTGAACGATAGATGGATAGTTGGGACAGGATAGGCTGGATCTTAGGGCAACGTTCATGACTACAGGAAAATAATAAATCGTGACTAAACCTAACAGATTCTGTTGAAAATGGATAAATAATTCTTTGTGTTTCTCAATAAATACGATTCCTCTTGAAGAGCAGTTCTTCGTAAACTGTTTTAGGATAGCTTAAGAGATGAGCCCTTGTTGAAATATGCTACCTATCGCATTTGTAAAACAATGGCCTGAAAGCAGACGGAGGAAAGAAAAGCCAACCCGATGTTACAGCACAAACAAATTACGTTTAATGGGAGCCATTCAGCTTTTGCATTAACAATATTTAACCTTTACTCCCTTTTTTCTCTTTTCCTTTTTTCCTTATACATTCTCCCTCCCCCTCAGCTCCAAAAACGACCCAGAGGCTCTTTTTTCTTCAGCTCTTCAATTCCGCAGTAAGTAATATAAAAATCTTCTCTAAATTACCATTCCTATGCGCGACTCAACGACAAGCGGGGAACGGTAGTTAAAATATTGAAGGGTATTTTTATGGGCGATCCCCCAACCTGCTCAGTCAGCCTTTTTCCTTCTTATTTTCATCATTTTTTCGGCGTTTCTCCTCGCTTTTGCAGGGAAGCGATCGCCCCACCCTCCTTCGCTATGCAAATGCAATGTTTGATCTTAAACTGGGTTTTCCTTCTATTGGCATTCTTATCTCGAACATATGCTGCGAGAGTTTCAACCCTCGCCGCTTTTAAATCCTGACACTCCTTCGCTTTTCGTCGTCCCCGGACGGCTCTATATCATTTTAATACGAACCTGAGCATATTGGCTTGGATTAAAGACGGAATGCTTTAGATTACGGAGAAAGAAGCATTAACGTCGACTTTTATCCGTTCCAGCGACGGAATAAAGCGAGCGCATTTATGTAGAATGGCTTATAAGAAGTAAGTGTAGTTCACCCTTGTTCGATCCCTCTTATTCGATGATTCGAAAACAACGGATTGCTGTAAAAACGTGCGTGTTCTATCCGATAACCAGCGTGAGACATTTGTCGTCATGTGAACGTGTCTACATTTCATTTTGATCATCTTCAACAGGGAAACGACCTCTAGATTTTTGTATGGGTATGTAACTGATCCGTTTTAATTTTCGGTTTATTATACGACTAGGGGCTGCGCCCCCTCAGTGCGGTCGGGGGTCGGGGGGTCCTTATCCCTTATCCTTACCACTTCTATATATAGTATATTATAGGTATAGTAGTTAATTATTTGTATATGGAGAGTGGGAATCTATAGTTGTTATTATAGTAGGTAGTAGTAGTTTCTATAATTTGGTATGTAGTTGTTGGTGTTTGAATGTACTTTGTATCATAAAGTATTGGGTTTTTCAACTGGAGCAATGTTGTAGCAGAATTAGACGTAACAACTTTTAAGTTTTCCAAGATTTGTAACTTGCAGAGTGGATAACTCACACAAAAAGTCGTCAATTCAGATGTTTGAATATACCAAAAGATAGGTAATTTAATTGTCCACATTTTCCTAATGTAATGTACCTATCCAATTTTCAACCGTTCGTGCGTAATTCAACAATATTAGTAGACAATACACGAAAACATGACATTTTTCCACTTAAAACCTTCTTTTCATCTATTTAGTGCGAAAAAAACAAAGAATGAACCATATATTATTGATATACACATCATCAACTATCATTATGCTGAATTTGAGCTAAATCTATTTCAAAAAAATTTTCGCAAAAAGTCCAAGGGGGACCCCTGCGATTTTTTTCAACCGATCAGTTAACGATTTTTTACTCGTCTCTCAATACAGATAAAAATCTGAAATTTTCAGGAAAGTTGCGTCTTACCAAGATGTATTTTTGTGATTTTTTTCAATTCTCGGAAAAATTTGCAAATGGTCCAAAAAAATCGGTTTTTAAACTCTCGAAAATTGACCTTTAACCGTGATTTTCGGGGTCAAAATTTATGCGAATCAGTCGTTTTATTAAGCAGGAGTCTTCATTTGAACGCCTTACACGCGTACATAGCAAAAAATTTGGTGAAAAAATGTTAAACAGAGCCAGA
The DNA here is from genome assembly GCA_037159825.1 of Tupiocoris notatus. Classification (NCBI taxonomy): domain Eukaryota; kingdom Metazoa; phylum Arthropoda; class Insecta; order Hemiptera; family Miridae; genus Tupiocoris; species Tupiocoris notatus. Next base: position 73,522 of record JASJUZ010000233.1, on the reverse strand, counting down.
GAAATTATTTTCCGTAAATCGAGTTTATCACCGGCCGAAATTTCGAGCTCCGCTAGGGTGAAATATTAAATCTTTGTTTTAAAGCGATTTTGAAAGCTATTCTTATAGGAAATTGAACGCTGAATCCGAATATGACGTCAAAACGGCGGAAATTCGACGACAAACATTAGTTTTTCCCAGTTTTAGTACTATACACGGTTTCATGTTTTTCAACTTTGAAAATCCGTTGCAAATACTTACGGTACGGATCAAATTTGATTAATTATACTATAATAAACAATTGTAATAGCTTAAAAAAAGAAAAACCCATCTACAAAATAAATTTGATGTTTTACGTGTCCGACCGCCTTTTCTGAGGAAAAATAATATCCCGCTGTACAACCATTTGCAGCGTTTTTAAATTTTTTTTTTTTTTTTTGTTAAAGAAATGTATAAGCCAAAACAAATGAATCAGTAAATGAGTTGTTATGTACTCACTCGCCAGAAATATATTATGCTCAACCAGCACTTCTCTCCCCAGACAAATATTACTAAGTGACGTCACGTCTGTAGTGGTGTAACTTGTGGAATTCTGTCGAGGTGCACTTGATTTACCCCAACTGGTAAGGAAAGTACGAGATTGGAAGCTATCAGAAAACGCTTGTCTACACAGAGGCCGATTCAGCCGCCGCTGGTGTCGAGTTTATGGTACACGTTTATCACAGATCGTGACCGATAAATCTAATGCGCCCGAGGGTTCAATTCGACCAAACGCGAGCACATTTCGGTTTTAATGCATGGTTGTTTTGGAATTAATTTTTGAACTTGATGTTGGCTCGGATATTTTTACTCGAGCGCTCGTAGTTGGACGCAAATAAATTGAATAATGTTGAGTCGAATATTGCGACGAAACTGAATCGCTGAAGGTAAGATGGTAGCACATTAACATGGCAAAGAGACAGTTTTCTCTCAAATTACATTTTCAATAAAAAATTTTCAATAAAAAAAGTTTGCTTTGGAAACTTCTGCACCAACTGATGATACTTTCTGGCTCGTTCAGTGCTTATTTCAAAGTGAAAGATTCAACACTTTGAACGCAGAAGTAAACTAAATTTATTCGCAATCAATTTCCAAATTTTCAAAGAACAGATATTCGTCTTGTTATTTGTCTCCTTGAATTTTGCAAAATAAACTGAAGGCAGTTTGACGACGAATTCCTCGAAACTTCCCTCGGATGATGCCGAAATTAGCGAAAGCAAAAGAAAGCAAATTCTACAAGAGATAGATGATATACCGTACACGTGTATCGTAAGCCATTCATTTAATATAAATTATTTTTTATTTAATAGTTTGGAATTTTTTAATAATTTAAGCTAACGATTGTCGACACTTGTAGCCTTGAGCATTGGGCTTATCTTTCTCCAAAAGCAATGACCTTCTGCTACTGAAGTCAAAGGTTCTTATCCTTGAGCCTAATCTTCGCAACAAAGGTGCCTTTTTAGGCACAGATTATAGAATTTAATTAAGTCAAATTCGATAGATTAATGTGAGAACTTGATAAAATAATCATATAAGTAAAAAAAAAAAAAAAAAAACAGCTTAAATCAGCCTTTGACCAGTTCTATAAAAACAGCCCCAATTATATTCCTCTTCTCTTTGCTCTATTGAGATAAACATCTGTTACTGGTGATAACGGTTAATGTCCCTAAACTAGCTATGGCTGACAAGACTGAGAAGTTCCAAACCGGTAGTATTTTTATCGCACAGGTGTATGTTGGCTCAAATTCTACTTGGAAGAGAGAGTTTTTGACTAAAATCCTGCTAGATTAAGGAGGAAGAAAACATCCTCTATAAGAAGTGTCGCAAAAGAGGGAAAATGCGAAGAAAAACATGGAGGGTCGGTGTAGATTACCTTCCCGTTTTCAACCGTTGAAAAGAACCGATGGCTCGAGGGTATGGAAGCTCATGGAAAGTAGAAATTCCTTTTCTAAACACAAAAGGGCAGTCACGTCTTTTTAAAAAGAGGTTTTTGACGTCATTTTTTGCCGTTGTGTCTTGTTTGCGTTCATTGGTTGAAAAGACTGCGTCGACGAGGACTCATCAGGAGAAAACTTTTTCGGTCGAATTGCTTACAACGAAGTGTTACAGGCTTGAAAAATCGTGAAATTTGCTTGCAATTCATTATAAAGCGTATTTATAGGACAAAAATATTCATAAGCCCGAAACCGAACCAGTTTCAAATATTTTTATGACTTATGATTTTATGTCTACCAAGACTGGCCAAGCAAGTTTAAAAGTGACTTACCAAGGTTTCTTGGAGGGTATAATTATTGTGACACAGAAGACTTACACTTGGTAGAAAGCTGAAGCTCACTTTTAGCTTGATGTTTATTTGAATCTCTTCTGGTTGGCGTTCTGCATCATGATCTTCTGCATCTGGATCTTGTGTTTTGAAATCAGGATTTTGTCAATCTAGATCTGGATTTTTAACCTGCTCAAATATGGAGCTACTTAACTATGCAGAGTTTGTTGGTTTAAAAAACTGATTTTAAAGTTAAAAAAATTTGAAAATGCTTGTAGTGAATACCTGACTATATAAAAATACATGACTAGGATGGCGTGAAAAGCCATCAGCAGATTGCTGTTTATCTAATAGCTAATCTAATTTAATTTCTCATGAATGACAACCGTTTCACAGGTCTTAAATGTATTTTCCTCTCACTAAAAATAAACTCTGCACTTCAACAACAATCAAGATGGCGGATTGCTGCCTCCAAGAAACACTGATTTCAAGGTCATTTGTACTTGGTAGACGTAATTTATTCCTGACGTTCCACAATGTAGCTGCACGATTTATCCTTCGAACATTAAACGAATTCTTAACCTCGCAATGCTTCAATTTCACTCGTTTTCCCTCTAGGCAATCTTCTCCTCGCCGAATAATCTGTTGGGAAATTATGATATAAATCGCTACTGTCGACATAGGCCGTCTTCGGGCGGTAATAAAACTCATCGAGCGCCCAACTTTGTCCGCAGCTAAGGGTCACTTAAATTCTTCGAGACGCCTCAGTCCAGCCTATAATATCCAATGTTTACACCTGACAGATAATATTCACCAGTAGCAGCTCGAGTCGAACCAGACCCCCTGTCTCTCCGAAGCCAATACATTCTGAAGAGTATACATTGGCCACTGTGTGCTCAAGTCTTTTTTGAGTATTGGCTTTGTTGCGAGGTGGACTTCGTTTTTTCGAAACAGGTCGCACTCGCTGACGTAGTCTGAGACGAAGAATTTTACTGCCCTACTATAAAACTCACTGTGTAACCACCTTCGTCAGATCTTCCAGTTGGTGAACTTTTTCTCGTCCTTCCCCCTCAGTTTTTCTTTATCGTCTCTTGCATACATCCTCTTTTGTGCAAATCGTCGGATGCCCAGACGGCTTAAAGACTGTAAAAACGGTTTGGCGAGTAATTTCTGCCCTTTTCTTTCAAACTTGACGGCCTTGAATGGGAATCGGTAACGTGGGAGCTCGTCTACTGGTTTTACTGACGGACAGAATGGACGAGTCAATTTTTCCCGCTTTGTGCTAATCGAGAATAATATTTTGGCTAATTGGCCGCCCGAAATTGGAATAGATTTCGGCTCTGGTTTTCGTACTGCAGTCGTTAAATTCGGCTAACCTGAAGATACTTTTGTACTACCTAGCAGGAAACAAAATATTTTATTTTTATTTTTGTGTTTCACTGGAAAATAAATTAATATCATGCAAATAATAATATCATGTTGAAAAAATTGTTTATGGAGTCACGGGAGCATTTAAAACTGAGGTGTAATCAATTTCTTAAATAAATTATTTTAGGCCCAAGATGTGTGTTTGTCAACAAATTTTAGAAGTGTAAAAAAAATTTAAAAAATTGGAGCGAGGAGAATACGATAGAATAAGTATAGGATATTTGGCATTCGCTGCCACAAATAATTAAATTTAATTGATTATTTATTATATTTTTTTTCAACTGAAAAAATCACTCTTCCGATGTTCAAATTTGGTACTTACCGTACTTGGTCGGAGACATCGGCGATAGAATAGGTGTAAAAAAAATATACATTTTCGGAGTACAATTCCTTTTTTTTATTTTTAGGTATTTGACATTTAGGTTGGAACGTGGGGCGCCAGCCAATTAAGTACAACATCATTTTTTCCTCTTGAAACATTAGGGCACGAATACGTGGTCGAAAAAAAAAACATTCCAGCTAAATACGCTACACCTTCCTTAATTTTTTTATTATAACTTACAATGATAGAGATTAAAAAAAAGAGGAACACCATTTGGGGGAGGAGAACTCAGGATGACACCTCGGAGAGGTCGAAATTCAAGCCGGGCCCCCCGCTAGCACTACGATATTTCCGATAGAGTACCTACTATATACAGCAATAATAATATTATACACGATAATAATAGTACATGATATTTAATAAATTGCAATAACGTATGTAGCAAAAACACGTAGCCCAGGCACTTTTGTTGAAAAGTGCGCAGTCTCCTGTACAAATCCGGGGGTTGTGGGGAGGGGGAGTTAAATTTGAACGATCCAATTAATCCTAAGAATCTTCCGTATGTTTGAAAATTTTCCCTCTCGAAGGTTACAGTTTCTTTCCTTTTTCATCTTCATCATTTTTTCCCTTTTCTTCTTTTCGTAAAATACACAATTCTAGAACGTGTAAATTGACGCTAGTACATTATTTACAATGCACGAGACTATAGCTAAAAATCATATTCCACCATTTTTCACAATTAAAACACCTTGTTTCAAAATTTGAATCCGCAGTTGTAATGCCCTCAATCGAGAATACACACTATAAGATAAGGTAGGTATACTTTTCATCGTCTACGAATATTCAGATAGAGTAATATTGCAATATTGATAATATTTACATTTGAAAAGCGTTGAATAATAAATTAATAGCGAATAACCGGTCCTCGGAAACGAGCGATTCTCAATTAAAAAATCGCCGTTTCGCGAGACAGAAATCGGCCTGGTTTTACAACGAGTGAAATAATATTAATAAACAGTTTATTTACCACCTGCCCGTGTGTTCTTGAAACATTCTCCTGGCTCTACAGCTAGAAACGCTATCCTTTACATAACAGCCTTAAAATATGACTAAACCGCAATAACATTATTTAAATACAAATAAACAATACGCACTATTCACGCCCTCGGCGCGATCGTTCACGAATCCGTAATTTCACAATGACGCTTTCAATTATGGCGAATTTCGACGGCGGATCGATAATATAAAACGGCGAGAGCGATTTTTTGTAGCTATCTTCTCGCACTAGGGCTTTCGGTAGTTCCAGAAAAAATAAAAGTAAAAATAATGATTTTTTTTAAATGGTTTAGCTGCTGATTGCCATCAGATGGCTGTCTCTTGGGCTGAAATTATTTTGCAAGGCGAGCAAACAAAATATTTTGCAAAAAATTCAACTTGAACCAAAAAAACGAGAGAGAAACGTGTAATTAAACTGAAAACCCCTCTTTTACTCTCGATGCCAGTCGAGTTGTCGAGAAAATCAAGACACAATTCGTACTGCTGTAAAAAAAAACTGTATTCACTCTATTAATTAATTCTATTCTAGTTCTAGAGCTTTCCTATACGTCTACAGATAACTCAAACACTTCGTTCACTCGTAATGTTCAGAAACCGTTTGAACAGTTATTACACGTTTTCATAGAATTAATCTAAATTGAGGGAATGGGCGTGATTTCCTAAATTCTTCCCAAAGACGTTGCCGATTTAGGTTGCACTGCTGAACAATACGGAATTCTTGTAATAACCTGGTCGGTTGTCTGCGAAAAAACATGAATTTTGTTTTAAGAATCGTCGGCGAAATTTCGATAGAGCATTATTTGTCATAGAAATTTTTTTTTCATAAGATTTTCGATTAAATAATTTTTTTTAAGGAACTAACCTTGTAGGGGGGATTTGTCCCTTTCATTGTTTTGCTGCCGTGCTTTGCGCTCTAGCTCTAGTTCTTGTGCCAAGGTCTCTGCAACACAACATTTCGTTCTCTATGAACATACGAATATTTATACGCCTTATAGTTAATAGACCGACGAATAAAATTTCTAATAAGGGTTTAACGTTTTGAAACAGGGAAACAATTTTATTGAAGAAATACCGATTGAATTTTTACGCTCTATTCGTATAGCGAAGATTTTCATTTCTTGACGCCCAAAATTTCAACCGAAAAGAAACCTATTTAATTTTTAATTTTTTTTAAAGTAAAGTTTCTAATTATAGGCCGAAGTGAGTAAGGGAAATACGAACGGAAATAAGGAGGTATTAAATTTTAACGGAATTTATCCCATTTCTGGAGGAAAATCTTGAAAAAGGGAACGTTCGAATTTCGTAGTGCACCGTGAAATATTAAACGGAACGTTGCGCCGAAATCGCAGCCGCTCTTTTTGCTATCAAGGGATGTAATAAGCCTTACCAAGTGGAATTACAGTGCGAACGAGGTAAAACGTCCAAGGGAAGGGTTAATGTTGTTATCAATATTTAGGGGCGCGAGAAAACCACTGGGACTAAGCAATGGGAATTCGGATTAACAGTCAAAGCAGACGTAATACGGAAAGGCAAGGCCTTTTGTGGGGTCCGGAGATGAAAACTTAATGGACTCTAATTCAAGTTGGTCAGAATAAGACACTGTTTTGAATGCAAAGGGGAGCCCTGTTGGGGAAATGGTGTCGCTTTTGTCACTTTCTTGCCAACTTGGCAGCTTAATGTAAATTGTGGCGGTTTTTGTTCTTAAGAAATTTCGCCCCTCGAAAATTAGGATCGTTTTGGATTTTTCCAATAAATTTTTCGGGCGGAGGAAGCTAATTTGAGGATTTTCATTGCCGTTAGCTCCATCAACTAGAGAAAAATTCAAGTACTTTATTTATGTTATCTTCAAATGTGGCTGAATCGAATCTTCATTCATTTTTCAGTTTTCATTTTCTCAGCCATTTAAGTTTATTCTCAGGATTTTGGGCACTAACGGTACTCAGTGATAACCCAAGGGAGAGAATATAAAATTCCTCCAATACCCAAGCCTTTGGCTTCAGTAAAGCTCTCGTTCAAAGAAATGCTAGATATTAATATTATAAAGATGGCATTATAAGCTCGAAGAGAAAATTGTCGAACATACGAACATTTTTAACTGGCTCGGTACAATTAATAATCGAGCTGAATATTTAAAATGCCATTTTAAGCAGAGATATGCCAGTGAATGGACTTGTCGATCAATTGATTGGGTGAACCATCGTTCCGAGGATTTTTGGCTCAAATTTTCGCTTAACGACAAACATTCCCTCTTTTTCAACATCAAACATTCCCATTTCTTGGAACAGTATTTTTCACAGCCGTTGCTCCCAATATTTTCCGATATATTCAAACTCAAATTCAACGGACCGTTTCAATTTGATCACTCGCTCATATCTTAGGGAATGCTCTTCAAAACGCAATCCGAACAGGTTTCTGACCTTATGCGGAACACAATTTGCCTTGTAGATTGCTCTTCCACGGTTGGACTGGTCGCATCTTGACCGGGAAAATCCAATCACTGCCCCCGATTCCTCGAGCGAAAAACCATCCGCCCGGGTTCGAATTTTTATTTCGTTTCGAACAATTTTTCTGGCCCATCTGCTAAGCCGTTTCGAGCCCCCGCATCAATTTTTTCCCTCTAATTCTCTCCCGGCGTAGAAGAAACCTGAGATTACCGGAGCTTTTCAATTACTGACAGTTTGAGGTCGGACTCATCTCTTCGAAATTGAATTGTTTTTTTTTCTCTTTTCAAAATGTTATCGAGCTCTATTCTATGCGATGATAAGAGAAGCGTTTTTCTACCGAGGAATTGATAAAAGATCAGTATTCTCATCAGGTGGGAAAAATTCGGTTTAGAGTTAAGAGAAAAAAAAAAGTGGAAAATTTTCTTAATTTCATACTTTTTAAGTGAAATTAATATCAAGGGAACAAATCTATTCTTATTTGCATTTTTTAAATGATTTATGAATGAATAATTTTGTCTTGAAAAAGTCATAACTCATACAGCTATTTTTTCTGATTCAAAATTTTGTGAAAATTCAATGGTTTTTTTTTTTTTTTTTTTTTTTTTTTTTTTTTTTTTTTTAATTCAAGTATCCAACTTTTTTTTCTGGGAAAAAAGTATCATATGTAAATGAATAAATTTGCTTACTGTGTACAAAAAAAATCGATATTTTCGCTCCATTTTTACTTCATAAATAATGTCTTCACAAGAAATGTTTTCAGAGCAATGCCGACAGCGATTATAACATTCTTCCAGAACGAGAGAGGCTTGAAGAGGTTCGAGATCAATATTTGATGGGGTCCGTGGCTCTTGCGGATGACCGAATTCACTATTATCAATTCATTTTCAAAATAGGGTGCGACGAGAAGGCTTTGCCAGTTCTAACTACAGCTAAACCGGCTCGATACCATGACCCTTCGAAGTTGAAGATCCATCCGAGCTCCTCCTGACCTTACTCCTCCAGTCAACCTTAATCTCGTAATATTTCCATGAATAACTCACAATTTACCCCCGCTCCTCGTTTCGATTTACAAAATTGGATTTGCCGAGCCGTTTTCCCGTTGAAAGGGTTCGTTTGCCATTCGGACAGAAGAAACGTTTTCTTATTACGAGAACGAGATGGATCAAAAAACGATAATTTCACACTAGACGTGCTCCGACTGGGAACGAGGGAGATTATTTCACTCTTGTAAATATCCTTTTAGAGCCTCGCGGCTCCTAATAGGTCGTAATATCGAGGCACTTCAAGACGACGTCGAGAGCGGAGCCTCAATTCGTCTTCGGAGTTTTCAAGGATTTTTCTCAAACTAAGATTCCTTTCTATGTTTTAAGATTGCGAGCCATTTTCGTTTCAACGCTCAAGTCTTTTCGAATTTTTTTTTCGGAGTTCGATATTTAGTTGACACCAAGTTCATATAGAATCGCAGAAATAAAAAATAAATAAATAAACGCTTGCGTTCATTGAAGGGTGAATTATGTGTTTTTCCTATTTACCAACGATCTTTTAATCTTCAATGAATTTTTCTTCTGTCGTTTTATAACCTTAATTTCAATTTTCATCACTATTATATCAATATTTCAATTTTCCTCTAATCTCCCAGAATCTGTACTCCGATCCAAATAATTTTCGATTTCAATTTTATCAATTGTTCAAACATTAATGTTTACATCAATTTCTTTTCTATTTCGTCAACAGCGATGAAACAAATCGTTTCGAATCACCGGTAATTATTTTTAGAAATTCTCTTCCGACTACTTTGGTTTTCCAATTTTTCGAGAAATAATCGTCGAATTAAAGAGTCACGACGTCGAATGACGAAATCCGTTTTTTGAGCTGGTTACACATTTTTTTTCCTTCGAATAACCCACGACGTGCGCTTTCACGGGATAATAATTGAAGCTCGCGGTAAAAATCCGAGTGATCGCATTATTTGGCCTAAGGTTGGAAAACGGATTGAAATCGTTAAGTTGCGAAGACTCGATAGTAATTCGTCGAGATGCCTCGCCGGGTGAAGTTTTGGAAAAAAGAGAGGCCGCGCGTGTATTTCTCCGCTGAAAGGGCCTCATCACGACTTTTTTCCCGAACGTGAGTCGTTTCCGACGGAGTACGAATGTAATTTCATAAAAATAAAATTGGATTTGATTAAACGTTTTTATCCCGAACGGCGAGGGCATTTTTCGTTCTGGCCGCTTTTCGAAAATCCCTCTCGCCCGAGTAATTGTGGTTGTTCGGAACAAGGACCTGAAGTACGTAAGCTTCGAAATTCGACGCTACGGATCTCTGTTTCATACGTATCCCTCGTACTCATATCCGATAGCTGTAATTGCCGTAGGTCTGTTCATCTTCGTCGGCCACGAGGAAACCATTCGAAGCGCGATCGAATCATGGGAAATCGAATGACCCCCATCGTCTGTTGAAGCTCGTGACCTTTAGCTCGCGGTCGAGCTACGCGTGCGTCACTTAAGCGTTATCGTTTCATTTTTTCTAACCGTTCAAATCCTTTCTCAACTTTACACGAATCGGTGAAGGCACGAGTGTATCGAACACTAGGTTTCACGCCTTTTGATTCGTAAAAACGGTCATCATCGGAACTTCGAATCATCGATGCTCTCACGTTAGCCTCTTTCCTTGGGAAATCGTTAATTCTTATAGCGAACAATTCGAAGGCGCTTAGACGGAACACCTGTCCATTACAGAGGTACGTCACTTCGACAGTTACGTCTAGTAGAGAGTTACGCTCCTATTGGATAGATACACCTCTTAGACGGGCACGTCTCTTAGCGAGTTACGCCTCTTAGGTGGGAACGTCTCTTAGACAAGAAAGTCACTTAGACAGGCAAGTCTCTAAGAAAGTTACACCTTTTAGAAAGATACGTCTCTTTGAGAGTTACGCCACTTAGACAGATATGTCTCGTCACATAGCCGGTAAAGTCTCTTAGAGAGTTAAGTGTCTTAGATAGTTGCATCTCTTAGACAGACACGTCTCTTAGACGGAAACGTCTCTAAGACGGGAACTTCTTTTAGAAAGGAAGTAAATTGGACAGATAAATTTCTAAGAAAGCTACGCCTTTTAGAGAAGTTCGTCTCTTTGAGAGTTACATAATTTAGACAGGTATGTCTCGTCACTTAGCCGGTAAAGTCTCTTAGAGAGTTAAGTGTCTTAGATAGTTGCATCTCTTAGACAGACACGTCTCTTAGACGGAAACGTCTCTAAGACGGGAACTTCTTTTAGAAAGGAAGTAAATTGGACAGATAAATTTCTAAGAAAGCTACGCCTTTTAGAGAAGTTCGTCTCTTTGGGAGTTAGATCATTTAGACAGGTATGTCTCGTCACTTAGCCGGTAAAGTCTCTTAGAGAGTTACGCCTCTTGGATAGTTGAATCTCTTAGACAGGTATCTCTTAGAGAGTTACGCCTCTTACACAAGTACGTCTTTTGAGCAGCCTATTTGAATGCTGGGGTTTACAAACTATGAACTATGCTGGAGTCACTCAGCCAGGTACGTCACTTAGACACGTACGTTTTTTAGAGAGTTACGTCACATACCGGGTAAAGTCTCTGAGAGAGTTACGCCTCTCAGACGGGCACGTCTCTTATAGTGTTACAGATCTCTTAGGGTGGTAAGTTATCTAATGTTCTGCTAGAATTCGAAAAAGAGCACAATTCCATTCGAACGCCACCGAGTTCATAATCTCTAATTTTTCATTTATTTCAATTTTTTCTTTTTAAATTTTTTTATGGAAATTTTTCATGTCGCAATTTGCCAACGTGAACGAAGTAGCTGGCAAAAATTCGACACACCTAATTATTCAGATTTTATCATTTTTTTCCCCAGGCAGCCAGAATCAGATAATCACATCGGACTGATGGGATATTAAAAACCGAAGGGATATCATTAAGAAAGCGGGGGGAAAATTAAAAATACCGGGGTCGGAAAAGAAATATTGAAATAAAACCGAGTCACGTTCGACAAGTCCGTGATTTTCAAACAGGACACATCAAACATCGAGATCCGCTCGTTCACGTTCGAAGAACCTCCGAGGCTCGAGGATTTCTATCATTATTGACCATTAAAGATGATTATATCAATCTTCGGAGTTCTCTCGATATTTTATGAATTTTTTTCCTCTTTTCGCATTATTTTCAAAACGAGCGAAACCATCTTATTCATCTCTGACTATATAATTGGGCGAGTCAGTCTCGGCCAAAGCGGCAGAAATCGAAGATAACGAGAGCATCTTTGCATGTTCCAGTGGCAGAAGCCGTTTTACATATGAATGAGAAAAAATAGACGAATCGAATTCGCAATCGAGAATCGCTCCGCACTCGGATGAATATTCTCGAGAAAAAATTCTCCCATCCAGGCAATTTATTTTTTATACTCGAGCGTATTATTTTCTCTCTTTTCTCTAGCGCCCAACCGAAATTATCGCCGCCATAATCTTCAAGGATTGTTGTTCTATCCGTTCAATTCCGACGTTACGCTCGTATTACATTATGCAGCGTCAGCTAGAGTAATACACGTTAGTAAACCTCTAGAGGAAGAAACTCGTACGAGAGAGGTTTTCCCATAAGCGAACGGACGATTTCTCGTAACGTAGGTTTTTACTACTTAGCCATCGGCTGTTGTTGGGGATTCGTATTTCTCATTTGCAATAAACCACAACTCGTTCTCTCGGTAAGCAAGACCGAGATGCCACCCACGGCCCCTTTGGTTATACATATGTGATGAGCCGTCATATGCATATCTTCTATATAATTCCCAAGTTCACCCCTCGAGCGAGTCTCCTTCCACTTCAGCACTTGAACCAGAAAACACTTAATAATAAACCAGTGAATATGCAAGAGCCGATTTCAACCCTCTTTCGCGCCCCTTCGAGTCTTTTTCATTTCTTTCCTAGGCGATCCGTTGATTTCGAAAGAAATTTTATTTTATTCGAGAGGAACAAACTCGGTCGAGAAATGCTCTACGGATTTGTGTACAATCGTCAGAATTTAACTTACCTGAGGTGAACGTAAATTTCACCGTAGCGATCTTCGAGCTATACATCAATATACTGCGAGTTTGATATTTGGTCGAAGATTCGAATTATACACTTCAAAGACGAAAGCCCAGAATCAGAGTCTAGAGCAAACGTCTTCGAATTATAAGTGCGAAGAGAATAGAAACTCCCTTACAGTGAAATTGATAAACAAATTAACTTGACCAGTGTTCAGAGCACTTTAATGGTATTAACTTAAGTAAAATTTTGGCAAAAAAAAAAAACAAGGAACATTTGTTTGTTGGATCTATTTTCCTTCAAGTTGACTGATTCTTGCTGCGACAAAATTTACAGTTCAGGAAACAGCAAAATCGATTCCTTGTGGGCTATCATGAATTACTCTCCTCCAATAACAGGCAACTGGATGGCATCGAAATTCGACATGACGAGGTCGAATAAAACTGACTGTGATAAAACTGTGGAAATCTGGACAAAGGGTCCATTCACTGCCAACCTCTTCAGCACCTTGGGAAATTCCATGGCAACTCGTGATCTGCTAGACAAGAATTTCAGCCCCAATTTTTGGTGCTTGAGTCCTCTTCAAGATTTGAATTATCCCTAACCATTAGCTATTGATCGAGTTGTAAATTTGCCCAGCCGTGCGACCATTTCCCCTTCGTGCGTTTTCGTCTGTCGTCGGCAGTCTTCGTCTCGAGTCGCTACAGCTCATTTCCTCCGTTCTTATCACCGGCGTTTTGTTTTTGTGAACGCAACACCTGTATCACCGTTACCTTTTTTTTCCTCGTTTACCACCGTTCGACCACCGATTCCCATGCAGTTTTGATCGCCGAGTTTTTCTATTTTCGGCGATAATACCTCCGTTTGGAGTAGTTTTTCCCGGTCTTGTTTTCGGCCGTTTTGGAAATATATAGTTGAAGTTTTGGGCTGCTACTACCCAAACTGTGAAATTGGAGACGTCCAAGTTCACGTGTTCGTGCTTCACCACCACCCTAAACCGACGTTATCATCCAGCTGGTAAGACGAAATCATTTCCAACGTTTTCTTCGGAAATTATTCGCCCAGTGGCCACTCGTCCGTCGATCGTCATCATCTACATCACGGTCGCGATTCGGTCATATGAACATTTGTCCGCTCGTTAACTTAATTGATCGATTCCGAATTTTGGAATACGTACATTTTGTACGCGGTTTCGTTTTGTGGCCACCCTAGGTAGGTCGTTAGGTTCATTTCGCTTTTGAACGCGAATAAACGAGCTTTGTTGGCGAAGTGGGATCTTGAGTTTATTTATTTCCCTCGATATCGAAAACTATTGTTTTAGAATTTTCAGGATTTTCCCGAGGCGAGATTTACCAACCTACCACCTTAACATCTAACATTACTGGTCCATGATCGAACCGGATTCGAATGGGCGATCTATGGATTTCTCTTGTTACAGTTCACTGCAAAATTAACTTAAAGCAAGAGCCCACCCCTCGCCTAAAGTCTCGTTATCTCGCTTTCATTACCATTTGAATTCGAGAAATATTTTCTTTTGAGTATCAATTCTCGAAATTCGTTTCGGCTGTGATATAACAAATTTATTTATTTTTCTAAATTTTCTATATTATCTATAAATTGTTATTGTTTGTTCTAATTTACTATTTTCAACTATATTATTTCTGCCTAGAACGATTTCTTCGCTCCGCGCTAACTTCGTATCGCCACCATGACGCAGCCCGAATTATTGACCAAACGTAATTTGGCCAAAACCAAACGTCAATTCACGTCGATGGGAAAGGACATCCAGAATATCCGCTCCAAGGGTTTTGCCGCGCTCTCCTCAACTTCTGAGCGGGGCTTGTTTAGAGGCATGTTCGCTACTTTACCTGACCTGTTCAAGGACTTCCAAGCCAAATGGGAGGAAGCGTACGACTATAATGGCCTTCCAGACGTCACCCAATTCCCTACTGCCGAAGAAGAAAATTATTTGCAGCAAATCAAGCAATACTATTATGAGGCGCATAATTATTACCAGCAAATTTACCCCAAACATGGTCCTGCTGAGCCTGGCTCGAGCGCGCACGACGCCACGATTAATTCTGGCCTTCACGGCGCCGGCAGAGCTGTTTTGCCGAAAATTCACCTCAAAACGTTTGACGGAGATTTGACTCAATGGCCTCCCTTCAAACAATTATTTCTCTCCCTCGTTAAAGACGATAGCGATCTGTCCGACGCCACCAAATTTCATTACCTGGTCGGATGTTTAAAGGGTCAAGCGTACGACGCTGTCAAACATATCGCGGCAGTTGGCGAAAATTTTGAGCAGGCTTGGGCGGTCTTGCTTCGCATTTATGATGATCCCCGAAAATTAGCGTCAGCGTATTTAAAGCGTTTTCTTGGATTTCGTCCCCAAACTGGAAAACCGTCTGCCGAATCTTTGCAGGCGTATATCTCGAACGTCAGCGAAAGCATCGCCTCGCTCCGAAACCTAAATATTCCTAACCTGGCGGAATATTTGCTGTGCGAGTTAGCACTTCGAGCCTTGGACCCCACCACGAGAGAAGCGTTCGAAACTTCGATTATCGGCACGCAATACCCCACCTTCACCGAATTGAAAACGTTCGTTGAGAACCGATGCCAGGTACTGAGAATCACCTCAGGCGATTTAGAATTACCCTCCATGTCCGGCAATGAGCATGTCAAGCCGTACTTAGCCCCACCTAAGGCGCCAAAACCACCCAACCACTATACCTCGCGCACCCCCCAACGTCATGCATTTATGGCCCAGACGGCTGCCCCAACCTCACCTCCACCACCATCATTTTCTAAGATGAAATCATGTTTTGTATGCGAAAAGAACCATACTATATCGGCTTGTCCACGTTTCAGGGAGGCGAACCCGCAGACCCGTGTGAGCCTTCTGCGCCAGTTCCGCGGTTGCAGAAACTGCCTGAGCGTCAACCACCAAACGCTGGAGTGCACGTCGATCTACTCTTGCCGATCTTGCGGAAAACGGCACCACACGGACTTGCACCTTCCCGGAGCCAATCGAGACGCGCAGCCAGAAGTCAGCCATCAACCGACCACCGCGCCGCCTGCCCGACCCGCCGCAGGCTCTTCTGGGTTCGCTGGCAACCTAACCGAGAAACGGTCTGGCGTCTTACTCGGAACTATCGTCGCACGTTTGCAGTCCTCCCATGGCGACTCCATCGAGTTCCGCGGCCTTGTCGACCCTGGGTCGCAATACTCATTCCTCACCGAGGATTGCGCACGGAAGCTGCAATTACCAATCGCCGCTCGAAAAATACAGATATCGGGCGTTAATGGATCACCGCTTACTAACGTGAAAGGAACGGCTCCCGCGACGTTCGTGCCGACGCTCGCCACCGCTTCGCTCTACACCGAAGCCGTCGTCATCCCCTCCATCACGCCGCGATTGCCTCAAGTCAAGTTGCGATCTTCGAAATGGGAAGCGTATCTCGCCTACGACCTTAGCGATCGATCGTTTGCCCAACCGGGACCCATTTCTTTCCTCATCGGCGCCGATTTATTTCCCGAAATCATCACTGGGCCACCTAAGGTCGTCTTGGACGATGGTCCTCGCCTTCTCCCTACGGTATTTGGCATGACCGTGATTGGCCGATTTCACGAAGACATCGACGCTCCGGAGTCACTCGCCCTCTTCGCCCACTCCGACCTCGCGTCCTTGATGGAACGATTTTGGGAAGTTGAAGAACCGTCCTTTGTCCCTACTACGTCGCCGGAGGATGAAATCTGCGAGAAGTATTTTTTGGAGACGCATCAACGCTCGGAAGGTGGAAGATATATTGTCTCTCTTCCTTTCAAGACCCGACCCCCGAATATTGTTCCAAATCAGCGGCGAGCGACTAGCTACTTCATGTCCCTGGAAGCCAGGTTGTCAAAAAACTTGGATTTACAAGCCGAGTACCGAGCTCAGATGGCCGAGTATCAAACCCTCGGGCATATGAAGCGAACCGATGATCCAGCCGGGTACATTATTCCCCACCATGCCGTCCTGAAGCAAGTAGGAGATGTCAAGAAAGTACGAGTGGTGTTCGACGCCAGCTTTCGCACTACCACCGGAAGTTTGAATGATCATCTGTTGACCGGGCCCAAACTTCAAGCCGACCTCACCACCATTCTGCTGAAGTTCCGCGCTCATCAGTATGTCTTCAGTTGCGACATTATAAAAATGTTTCGCCAGATTGGGCTTCATCCCGATGACCATCGCTACCTCCAGATCCTTTGGCGAGATAATCCCCAAGCGCCACTCGAGCGTTTTGCCCTAACCACCGTCACCTTTGGCCTCTCCTGCTCCCCCTACCTGGCGCAGCGAGTCCTTCAACAACACGCCACGAACTATCGTGATCAATACCCTGAGGCAGCCCAGATCGTCCAGTATAACACCTATATTGATGACATCACCGCCGGCAGCGATTCCCTATCTCATCTCATCCGCATAAAGACGCAGTTGATTGAGATGCTCCGACACGGCGGTTTTGAGTTGAGCAAATGGTCCTCCAACCACACATCTCTCCTCGAGACGCCATCGAACGACCAACGCCCCGTGCGATTAGGCGCGGACACCACCGAGACCACGAAAATTCTGGGGATTCACTGGGATCCAGTTGCTGACACCTTCTCGTATGAGATCTCAGCTCCACCACCAGGACTTACGCGAAGAATCTTGCTCTCGTCCATTGCCCGATTGTACGATCCCCTTGGATATTTGGCGCCGATCGTCTTTCAAGCCAAGCACCTGCTGCAGCGAACCTGGGCAGCTAATTTGCAATGGGACGAGGAACTCCCAAATGATATCGCGACGACCTGGCTGAAGTTCGTGAAGGAATTACCCAACGTTGCGCGAATCTCTATCCACCGCCCCTTCCCATCATCACCATCGCACAGCAATCGTCAACTGCTCGTCTTCGGCGACGCCTCGGCGATTGGCTATTGTGCGGTCGCTTACCTCCGGACCACGTCAGAGTCTGGACGCGTTGAGATGACGCTCTTAAAGGCCAAGACCAAGTTAGCCCCGCTTAAAACGCTAACAATACCCCGGCTCGAGCTTTGCGCAGCCGTGCTAGTTAGCCGTCTCATCAAGTCGCTCGATTCCCTGAAAGAAATGCTAAAAATCGACCACGTTTATTGTTTCACGGACTCTTCGACAGTGTTAGCGTGGCTCAATATCTCACCTCATCAGCTTCAAGTCTTTGTCGGCAATCGCACTCAACAAATACTTTCCGTTACAGAGCTCGGATGGTGGTCGCACATTCGAGGTTGTGAGAACCCCGCCGACGTCGGCTCCAGAGGCGTATCCCCGGCCTCGCTCGAATCTCACACGCTCTGGTGGACCGGACCATCCTGGTGCCAGCTGCCGACTGATCAATGGCCGAACTCCACCGTCTTCTCCTCGACTGAACCCGTCCCCGAGGTGAAGAAATCAGCGAAGGTGTTCCTGACATTGACGTCCACCCTGTGCCCTACCTTCCTAGACTTCGCCAAGCGCCGTTCGAAGTACCCCGGATTGGTCCGAACTGTGGCCTATATGAAGCGCTTCCTACGTAATGCCCGTATCACCCAGGAAAACCGTCAGTTGCGCACTGTGGGGCCGATATCCGCCGCTGAATTTGAGGACGCTAGTCTCCACTACATCCAACTTCTCCAGCACCAACTGTACCCGGAGATTTTTACCAAGACGTTTAATCAACTATCACCAGAACTCCGGCGTCTCAACGTCTTCCTCGACCCTGAGGGTACGGCCCGCGTGGGTGGCCGACTCGCCAACGCACCAGTTTCGTTCGAGCGGAAACATCCGATTCTTCTCCCCAGGCGGTCGTACTTCACCAACCTCATAGTCGATCACTATCATCACCAGAATCACCACGCGGGACCTGCTTCGCTGCTTGCATCTATCCGGCTGAAGTACTGGATCCCTGGAGCAAGAGCTCTAATCAAGAGCCTTCGGCACAAGTGTGTCGTATGTGTCCGATTTTCCCGTTCCGGCGTCATCCCATTCATGGGGGAGCTCCCCAAGTCGCGCTTTTCATCCGTCCGAGCGTTTTATATCACCGGCGTAGATTTCGCCGGCCCGTTCCTGTATCGCACTTCCCAGGCACGTAAGGCGCCAGTGCAAAAGGCTTACCTGTGCTTATTCATTTGCATGTCGACGCGAGCCATGCATCTCGAGATCGCTCTCGGATTGTCAGTCGAGGCCTTTCTGGACGCCTTTGACCGATTCGTAAATCGACGCGGCTTGCCTTTTGAGATGCTTTCTGACGGCGGCACCAATTTCCGCGGCACCGATCGCTACCTCCGCGAACTGATCGACCTTCTCGGCCAGAAGGAGTCCCGCGAAAAGATCATCGAGTCCACCGCTCCCCGAGGCGTGAAGTGGAGTTTCAACCCCCCTTCTTCGCCACACTTCGGAGGAGGCTGGGAGGTCGCCGTGCGCATGGTAAAAGACCTCTTGTTCAAAACGTTTGGCAACAGACCTTACACGGCGGACGAGTTGACGACCGCCTTTGTCAAAATCGAGGGTATCCTAAATTCGCGACCCCTTCAACCCCTCTCCGGCAGCCCCGACGACCTGGAGCCCCTCACCCCGGGCCACTTCCTAATCGGCCAACCCATCAGCGCCCTTCCGGAGCCTGACCTCTCCGGAATCCCACCGGGACGCCTTAACCGTTGGCAACATGTACGCGAACGCGTGCAGTATTTTTGGACGCGTTGGAAGGAGGAATACCTCAGCAGCCTCCAGGTGCGCCAGAAGTGGGACAAGCAGACGCCGAACGTGAGGGTTGACGACCTGGTGCTCCTCCGGGACGCCAACTCCTCACCGACCAAATGGCCATTGGGTCGCGTGGTCGATGTGCACCCGGGTCAAGACCAGATCGTGCGCGTCGTCACCGTGCGTACTGCCTCCGGCACCTACAAGCGCCCCGCAGTTAAGCTCGTTCGGCTCTCGCTGAGCGACATCCACGCCTGAGACAAATTTAGGGGGAGTTATGATCGAGTTGTAAATTTGCCCAGCCGTGCGACCATTTCCCCTTCGTGCGTTTTCGTCTGTCGTCGGCAGTCTTCGTCTCGAGTCGCTACAGCTCATTTCCTCCGTTCTTATCACCGGCGTTTTGTTTTTGTGAACGCAACACCTGTATCACCGTTACCTTTTTTACTTCCATGTTTACGTAGTAAATGGAAGTATTGAGATCGTCTGAAAAGTCGAATTCGGAACCGAGGTCCTGATGGAAGAAATTTTCATATTAGTATACTCAGAAACACTTTCTGAACAAGTGTCTGTGTGTCCGTCTGTCCGTCTGTCCGTCTGTCCGTCTGTCCGTCTGTCCGTCTGTCCGTCTGTCCGTCTGTCCGTCTGTCCGTCTGTCTGTGGTCACAAACTGACATAAATCGCCATATCTCCCTGAAAAATGGATGAAACCCTATGAAATTTTAAGGGAATGTTTTCCCAGTGATTGTGCAAAATTGGGTTTTTCCGAATTTTGAATTACACACAGTACTTCCGAGATATAAGCGTTCAAAGTTTTTTCTGTTTCGATTTTTACAGGCTATGAGAGTCAATATTTTTCTACGTTTGAGGGCTTGAAATGTCGGTTATGGCAAGCAGAAAACACTAGATTTTTTGTATAGTGGGTCACATACAATGCCTCCACGTTATGAGCGTTTTTCACGATTTCACAAGTGCATGTTTTGTATTTTGATTTTTACAGGCCGCAAAACTCAATGTATTTGAATGTTTCAGGTCTTAAAATGTTGGGGTTGACGATTGAATGATGCCTGATTTTTATGAAGTGGGTCACATGCAGTACATCCCCGTTATTTGCACATTTGCATCATTTTGATTTTTATAGACCACAAAAATGAATATATTTGAACGCTGGAGGGCTTAGAATTTTTCTATATGACAGTTGAATATCGCTTGATTTTTATTATTGGGGTCACATGCAGTACCTCCTCGTAAAACGCATTTTCAGTTGTTTAATTTGTATTTTTTGGGTTTCTTTGCTTTAAATGTGACCAACTTTGACCTCGTTCACAAAATTTTTTTTGTATGGTTTGGGTAACACACAGTACTTCCGCTTTATGCCATTTTTTAACCTTTGAGATTTTTATAGACCGCAAGAGTGAATATACATTAGACTTTAAATTTTCTATATGACAGCTGAATGTTGCTTTATTTTTATTATTAGGGTCACCTGCAGTACTTCCTCGTAAAACCATTTTCAGTTATTTTACTAAGCGTTATTGTACTTTTAGGGTCTCTTTGCTATAAATATGACCAACTCTGACCTCGTTCACAAAACTTTTTTCGTATGGTTTGGGTAACACACAGTACTTCCGCTTTATGCCATTTTTTAACTTTTGAGATTTTTATAGACCGCAAGAGTGAATATACATTAGACTTTAAATTTTCTATATGACAGCTGAATATTGCTTGTTTTTTATTATTGGGGTCACCTGCAGTACTTCCTCGCAAAACGCATTTTCAGTTACTGTACTTTTTGGGGCTCTTTGCTATATATTTGACCAACTCTGACCACGTTCACAGAACTTGTTTTGTATAGTTTGGATAACACACAGTACTTCCGCCTTATGCCGTTTTTTTGCATTAGAGATTTTTATTGACCACAAGAGTGAATATACTTTAGAATTCAAATTTTTCTTTATGACAGTTGAATTATGCTTGATTTTAGTATCGGGGTCACGTGCAATACTTCCTCGTTAAACGCAATTTCAGTTATTTCATTCTAGCGCTCTTGTAACTTTCGGGTCTCTGCTGTAAATGTGACCAACAACGATCATGTTTTGTTTTGTTTTGATCACATACCGTACTTCCGCCCTACGCCGTTTATCGCTGTTGAGCTTTTTACAGGGTGCAAAAATCAATACATTTGACGCTAGAGGTATTAAATATTTGTAATGGCGAGTGAATGACGCCTGATCTTTACCACTAGGGTCACGTTTCGGCCTTCGTACGATTTTCTCGATTTTATAATTGGTTATACCAGTTACCGACTCAAACATGGAAGTACTGTGTGATCTATGCACACCACTGGTTTTCCTCGTTTACCACCGTTCGACCACCGATTCCCATGCAGTTTTGATCGCCGAGTTTTTCTATTTTCGGCGATAATACCTCCGTTTGGAGTAGTTTTTCCCGGTCTTGTTTTCGGCCGTTTTGGAAATATATAGTTGAAGTTTTGGGCTGCTACTACCCAAACTGTGAAATTGGAGACGTCCAAGTTCACGTGTTCGTGCTTCACCACCACCCTAAACCGGCGTTATCATCCAGCTGGTAAGACGAAATCATTTCCAACGTTTTCTTCGGAAATTATTCGCCCAGTGGCCACTCGTCCGTCGATCGTCATCATCTACATCACGGTCGCGATTCGGTCATATGAACATTTGTCCGCTCGTTAACTTAATTGATCGATTCCGAATTTTGGAATACGTACATTTTGTACGCGGTTTCGTTTTGTGGCCACCCTAGGTAGGTCGTTAGGTTCATTTCGCTTTTGAACGCGAATAAACGAGCTTTGTTGGCGAAGTGGGATCTTGAGTTTATTTATTTCCCTCGATATCGAAAACTATTGTTTTAGAATTTTCAGGATTTTCCCGAGGCGAGATTTACCAACCTACCACCTTAACATCTAACAGCTATTATTCCTGATGGATGCCCAGATCCAGAAACTAGCATCCCCATAACTCGAATTTCTTTGATACTGACGCGACAGCCACATTGGAATTAAACAGGTGCTATGAGTCCAAAATCACGCGATTTCAAATGAGCATCATTAGCAAACACTGCTGATCAATGCCGTTATAAGGGAAACTATGGTAGTCAAGAAGGTCCCTTGAGTGGCAAATGAGTGGCAACCAAATGTTTCCAGGATATCATCAAACCAAGCGTGAAACGGAAAACCAAAATTCTCCAAGTTGCTGCTAAGCATAACCAAGGGTGAACTTCATCTAGATTTTAAACGAGCAATGTGGACTCTGCGCTCAAATTCTGACCGAATAATCATACATGCCAAGCACAAGAGAGATGATGTGACTTTTTCATTTACCGCCAAAACGCCCGTCATCCGACTAGATGT
Organism: Tupiocoris notatus; assembly: GCA_037159825.1. Classification (NCBI taxonomy): domain Eukaryota; kingdom Metazoa; phylum Arthropoda; class Insecta; order Hemiptera; family Miridae; genus Tupiocoris; species Tupiocoris notatus. Next base: position 50,835 of record JASJUZ010000233.1, on the reverse strand, counting down.
AACATGGAGATTTGTGAAATTACGAGTTCTGCAATTGGCTATTAATCTCTTTAAATCAAACTACTGTGCATTAAAATTACAAACTTGCTTCACCTTGCAGATGAAAAATACTGAACCGAATAATTCACAATTTCACCGTTCATTGAGACTGGTGAGTCTTTAGAGACTTCAGCGACACTTGAGGCACCCAAAGTAATACATCATAGGACTATCAGGTACCTAAGGAATGAATTGGTTCGATTCACAAGAGAAACGCAAAACGAGACTAAACCGAGTCTGACTTTGGTGGATTAAGCTCCATTAACTGGACCGGTGGATATAGATTGCTTTGCTCTGCTTGGACTACTGTTGACTCTCTTCAGACAATTACGCAGGATGCAGGGCTATTGATCTTTTAAACTAGATAGATGCCACCAGCGCTGCAAACTACTGTCTAAAATGCCAGTCAAATATACACAGCACAACGGTTTCCAGCTTTTAGCTATCGAAAAACCCCGATGATCATCTAGCGCAAAATATTTCTACACAAGACGATATTTCAGTCCTCCTCCCTGATAAGGGTTACAAAAGTGATTTACGTAGTACGAAATTGAGTCTGTTGTTGTTGCGCTGAGTTGAGTAGTGCGAGATATTTACCCGAATAATTCTGCCAAAAGGCGGCTCCGGAGTTGATGAGATCCAACGATGAATAGTTCCACGGTTTATCTTGAGGCGGCGGAGGTGGAAGGCTAGATTCGGATCGACTGCCTCCTCCACCTCCTGGGGTTGTCGTATAGTTTGTAGGTGCAGTCTGTTCTCCAGTTTCGGAACGATCATTTCCAGGCGCCGGACCTGTCGTCGGTGTCCCGCCTCCGGTTGTCGACGTAGATCTTTCAGAAGCAGAGACGGACCTGCCGCTTTCTCCTGAACCGTTGCCTGAAGATGCGCCACCTGCAGGCGGATCTCGACTTGCGCTCCTTTCCGCACTCGCAGCTCTAGCGCCTGTTTGAGCGACACTCTCTGGAATGGACAAAGACAGAAACGTGAATTAGCAAGATGACTTCTAGGGTATTCGTGTTCGAAATGGAGAATTAGCTGGTCGCACTAAGGGACTGACGGTTTTTGTGTGAAAAATCCTAGGGATGCAAGAAAAAACTGCTGACCGTCTGCTCAACGATCACGTCACCGATCACGGCACTCCTAAGCGCAGTTTTCGGTCTCCTCTAAGTATTCTTTGGGATTTTTTTTGGTGCTAACAGTAGTATATAAGCGAGTTATTCAGCAATTTTGATCAACTTGTCGGGTTAGCCAGGTACTATTGTCTTCTTTAAACAAAATTTCTATATTGTTGGGGTTGAGGGGGAGAAAACCACGGCGACTCGTTCTCCTGTTTTTTATTGTTGGCCTGCCAAGCACTTTCGCCCATTCGGGCATCATCAGGGCTTCGTAGCACCATTACAGGTATCCATAGGCCAACAATAAAAAACAGGAGAACGAGTCGCCGTGGTTTTCTCCCCCTCAACCCCAACAACGAAGAACGAAAAAAGCGACAAAGCCACAACAAAGTAGGCCAACAATAAAAAACAGGAGAACGAGTCGCCGTGGTTTTCTCCCCCTCAACCCCAACAACGAAGAACAAAAAAAGCGACAAAGCCACAACAAAAAAAAAAAAAAAAAAAAAAAAAATTCTATATTTAAGGTTCAGCTTGAACATGAGGAAGTTATAGGCCATAAATTACCTATCCACTTATCACTATAATGACATGCAGCGCTTGAGCGGAGGGTCAGAAAACTAGGGAACCTCGCTCGACCCAGACTTTTGTCACCACTACTCCTCAGATTTCCTGAAGATTCGTTCCCACTGAAGAGCATTCAAATCGTGCCACCAAAATTTCAATTCGGCTCTTGGTAGCTCTTCGATTTTCAGAATTCATCAACTCTTCTGCATTTTGGTTTTCCAATAACTACCAGGGACCAAGGAAAGTGGGCAGCCCTTGAAGAAAATATCGGATTGGATTGATTCATCAGTGTCGCTTAAGGTTCCTTGCTGGTATTCATTTTGTGAGCATTAAAATTGTTTACAGCTAACGTTTTCATCGGATCCAAGAGAGCCAGAAAGAGGAGGCCCAGGTGAAAAATAATGGAAATCGGGGGAAGTTCGAGTTGGATCCGTTTGAAAATAACACGCGGGGGTGATCGGAATGAGAAATCGTCGCTAAGACGTCGGACGTGCTTTTCGTCTTGTCAGCCGGATCTTTGCAGAGGTGTTCGGCAAACAAGTTCTCTCCGGTAGGCAGATCTTCTCAAATGCTTCCGAGGGTGCTATCGGCGGTCCGAGATTAACGGCAATTAAGAGTGCACCAGGTGAGCACCTTCAGTCCTCCACGTGCGGAACGGAGAAATAATTGAGCCCTTTCCATCTCCAATCTCGGGGTTACTTCCCAGTGAAATTAATTCGACGAGAAATGCTTCCCTGCCTGGGAGGAATCAAATTTCGGAAGTCGAAGGTGCGTGGGGGTTGGTGATTGCGTTTCGGAGTGCTCTGTGTTTAACTTTGTGAAATTATACGCCTTCGCGCGGTAGCTGTGCGAGAAGGTTCACCGGGAGACCTAATGGAGAACGAGAAATGTTATTGCAAACATTGAAAATGTGTACTCAAGGCATCCATTTCTCATTCCCGACGCCTTTCGACCGAGCTCTTCGCAAATCCGTTTTTCGAGAGAGTGATAATTGCCTTCAGGGAAACTATTTGGCTCAATAAGTAAAAACTATGTCAGAATTCGCATCCGATTGCGGTTGCTACAAAGCGGACATCTGGCGTTCCTTTTTGAGCGTTTAGTTTTTTTAATGGTCGATTCGGGGCATGTGCTGCGAATCGCATTGTTTATCGACCTAAACGTGCGGTGGCTGCCTCTGAAAAAACCTAATACTCAATAGTTTAATCTACGCTATCGAGAAAATAACTATAGTCACGCCGCCTCGCGTATGAAAAGGAGTATAACTCGTATTATTAGCGGTTTTCGAAACAAAAACGAACTCCGCCTTACTATAAATATTCCTCGGATCGTCTGATACCTTTTCGGGCTGTAAATAAACCCTTCCGATGGTTAAATGTGTTATTACCAGGGTGGGGCTGAGGGATGATAGGTACATGAAAGGTATTACATTAAGGCAAGGCGAAGAAACTCAATGAGACGGATTGAGGGACAATCAGACAACCACCACCTGCTTCTATCCCAAGTAAATTGCCGAAGGGTCGAGCATATAATGGATTATGTATCGGACTTCCATCTGCCGTCGAAATGAGTTCCGTTCGATTACCAAAAGAGGTCGTAAGGACACCTTCCTAGTAAATGTCAGGTAGAGAGGTTAACCCTTCGTTAGCTCCATTTTATCAAGGGATGTATGAAATAGTTGAATTCTTGTAGTTAATATTTTTCCCCCGATCTGCTTCGAACGTTGGGTAAATATAGTTTGACTGAACAAAATAAATAGTTGTATAATAAGAGTAGTACTAACCTGTTAACAGCCTGAGGGCCTCTGGTGGCGCTCCTGCGGCCTTCAGCGCCTCCTCCAATTGGGCCCTGCGCTTCATTTCAATCTCAAGCTGATCCTGCAGCCTCCTACGCGCTTTCCGCTCTTTTCTGAACCGCTTCTGGTACAGTACTGCAACAAGAACTCGATACGATTAGCGATTTTCTGGAATTTCGATAACGCAATGAAAAGTCAAGTTGCACGCTTGAAACGCGAGTCGAACGCTATTATTACGGAGCACAAGTGGGTAGAGCAAGTTTTAAGAGCTTTTTCACGAGGCAATGGAAAGAAGCCGGTGTTTCGAAACAATAGCCGAGGTCACTATCGATCCTTGAATTAGTGAGAACTCGATTCGCATAGTCTCGTACTAAACAGTAAAATTACTATCGTCGATTGAACTATCAATTGAATTATATGAACCTTGAAATCGAACGCTGAATAGCAACGGTGGAAGCTGTTCAGCTAAACACGCTCTGTTACCACTTTTGCTATTATTTACACTATCCAAGAAAAACCATTGTCAGCATAATATTATGGATATATAATTCGTGATAATCTCATAACTAAAATCGAAAGAAGAATCGCGGCGGTGAAAGCTGTCATAAATATAGCAACATTTTTTTCAGAGCTCTGCTCAGCTGCAACGCAACGGCCAAAACCAATGCGACGGAGGAATGATTTTTTTTATCATTTCGCTCTCTCGGTATCTCCGTGCGAGAGGATCGTTTTCCCTTATTTTCTTGGTACATTAAGCTTCGAACGAAACCGGAGAAGGCTGATATCGTTTCCGTTCTGTCCCATTGCGAGTGCTACGACCGCCCGCGAGAAGGGAGCTCAGTGGCTGGGCTCCGAATCGCTTTCCAATAAACCGTTCCTTCTTCGATGTCATTTGTGACCCTAACCCGACGGCCAGATGATCATCCGATACTTCTGACTTCGAAATCATCGTGACGATCGTATCAGGCGTTCACTATTGTTACATAGACGGATGAGAAGACAACCCCTTCAGAGTGTATAGTGTAATGACCATCTGCGCCACCCTAAAACGCCTCGGGTCCCAACGACATAAGGAATCAACTCCCTCGTCGAACCGTTTACGTTGCGTTTCAAACGATTGTTCGAGAGAGGAAAGGTAATAAATATAAAATATGACAGCAGAAATTACAGAGTTCGGAAAATGAACGGCCTGTAGTCAAATTACGGCGTCGACAAACGAACTGTTATTTTTAGACCTTCCGGAATTTCGAGTACTTCTTTTAAACAAGGGGAAACGATAAATTGAATTTTCCTGAGGATTGAACATGAAAACTTCGAGGGGAGTTTTTAAATTTTTTTGTTCTTAAATAAAATAAATATTCAGACCAGAAGATGACGATTGCGCACGAGGACGATTGGTAGAAAAGAAACCACGCTCTGCTACCAGATTTCATATTTTGTTGGAAGGGAACGTTCTCGAATTGGAGGTTGACTGAATGTTTGCTCAATTGAACGTTTTTATTTCTCCACTTCAATTGTGTATAATTCAGCTTTGTTCCAACCCGAATCCGTTTCCTAAAGCCTCTAAAATAAGCCGCTCGAACAAACCTTTACAAACACGTTCGGATACCGTTTAAAATGGTGTAAAATTTGTAAAAAAAAAATACATTGACAATCCAAAGGCAAAATGATGAATCCAATGCGATTTCGTGAATTTTTCGGTCTAAAAAATTGAAACACGACGGGATTGAAGATTGTCGCCTCGTATAAGAAAGAACCAGTCGGTTTGATGCAAGCAGATGCTACTAAGTGCTCCGCCATTCAAGTAGCCTAATCACATGTCGGGAGAAAGCACTCAAAAGTCCAATAACAATTTTCAAAGACAAAACTCCTAACGCAATCAAAGGCAACGTTTGTTTCCCTTTTCATCGCGCTCACCCGCCCACTCGTAAAAGGGCTTTATATCTCGCAATAATTCCGCCTTGCTCGGCATTGCCACATATGAAACTTTAACGTGAAGCTTTTATCAAACACTTAGTCGACATTCGCTTTCATCTGTTGCCCCTCGAAGCGCACTGGATCTTGAGCCGGCTCAGCAGTTCGACAGAAATTACATTTATAGTCGAAAAGGCGTTGAAAAATTACAAGCCGCACCTATACGAAAGTTTTTCAGTTCGGTTTACTCGCCGGCGAGACAATGGCGTTCGATTTTGGAATGATTGACGCGCTCTTCAACCCGATAGGAAGATAACGGCCGATCATCCTGGGGATTCATAAATCAACAAAGAGGTCGTCGGTGATTGTACTTCCTATTGTCAGCGCTCGCGACTAATTATTAACTCGTTCTGCTTGAAAAGAAAGACCACACAGGTCGGCCCCCCAAGCTGAAGAATGTGGAAACCGATTGCACTCCGAGCCAAAAAACGTGACGCCTTTTCCGGACGGAGATTGTCGGAAATTGGATCGTCTGGATGTGCGATTATGAGTTGCGAAGACCGGGAATTCGTCGCAGGGTAAATCCGATATTTTCTTGTGATGTTTGGAGATGATTCGACGGTAAATGGCTGAGACTTGAAATGTCTGCCGAATTCAATTGCTCCCTGGACTTGCTTCCTTGTTTTCGAATGGGGAATCTAGATTATCTTTCCATATTGAAAATGATACACTCCAAAACATTCTTCCATTCTTCAACTTCACTCCTCACAGAAAAACTGTTATTCTGAATATTTTGACCCATTCGGATTATGCGAATCGCAGTTTGAGCTGTGAAATCGCTGGAGATGCGAACTGAGGAGCAGACAATATTTGTAACCGCTAAATGTATGCAGACCTTGCAGACGCAAAATGAGAAAAAAAGAAGATAAATGAAGCTGAAGAAAATTAAGTTCATTACTGAATTCAGATATTGCTGCTATTACACTCGCTCGAAAAAATGCGAATTTCTTCACATCATCTTCCAACATATTGATTTTCGCTCGACGAAAAAAATAATCCATATTTTTCCACATTTGGGCGACTTCCTCTTCCGTCCGACTCTACGTTTCGTTTCTGCCGATAGCGGAAAAATTCTATTGTCAAGGTTTATTTGACGCGAGAATCTCCGAAGATGACGGGGGAGAGATTTTTCTCTTTGAAAAACGCGCCCAACTTTTTCCTACATTCGAGGCCGGGCCATTTATTTTTACGAGAACTTCCAAGTTATCACCATAACTCCACGCACTGCGATCTGCCCCAAGGAAGGATAGGGATATGCCTTTAACCTCTCGTGTGATATTCTACTTATCTGCTATTACACGCTTCCCCGGCAGCTCCCTGCTTTTCACTGCGATTCTTTCACGTCTGCACACTTTACACATTGCTACATTGTGCCAGGATAAGTTCTATCTCGTCCTTTATTCATTTCACAGGCGAATTCCCTCTAGATATTATTTTCAATTCTTCCCCTGCTGGGGATTTGGATTTTGGTTTATTATTAATAATACACCATTGTTATCGGCCATGAAAAATTTTCTAAACCCCCTCGGAATTTTATGCATGCAAAATCCGAACATTGAATAAAAACAAATTCTATCCATACTCCGTCAGCACTTTTCTAACGAAACTATAAACGCCTCTAAATCATTGAAATTGTCACCAAAATTTCGCCTGACAACGGCTCAATTCTTTAACCAAATCGTAGTGTTCTAATTTGACCATAAACTTGCCCAACACTAGAAAAACACCCAATACCCGTTCTGAAGGAGCATTTTGGGCGTTGAAATTCATCTATTTTTTCGGGCTGAATCGAATGAGACCATAACCGAATTAATATCTTGAACGGTTCTCGAGTTATCTATATTTAGGGCTGGTTAGTTTCTACGGGGAGTTTTGAGTTTTGGAAAAATTCACTCATATCTATGTAATGATGATATAACTAGAGCATTTTTACGAGCTTTTATAAAAATCGTCATACATTCGATTTAATATTATTTCGTCTCCTCTATAATACGGTAAAAAAATTCGCTCGTAAAACCATGCTATTAGAATTATGTAGCAGAGAACGCTCAATTGCTCGAACAAGAATGATATATTTTTCAAATTTACCAAACAAAACGCAGAACCTCTGGTAAGCAATTCAACAATTTGCTACCAGCAATTGGACGGTGCGTAGATTCGCTGTTTCACACATGCTTCTAATTTTTCGCTAATTCCCAGTAAGATTTTTTACCGGCCGCCAAAATCGATCTATTCGTAAAGCTCAAGGTCTTGAATTGTTCGCTCGATGATGAAGAATGATGCATAATTTTTGTCGTGAGCGAATTTTTCAATCTCAGCAATCTTTTCAATTTCTAGCGTCCTTTTTTTTCACAAGTGGGCATTACCTAAGAGGAAAAATACATATCACTCAAATTCTCATTACTACTGTATCTCAGAGATTCCAGATGGGACTACGGCTAGACGAAACTTGTGCAGACGGTACAACAGTGGGCGGCGTGTGTAAAAAAAGTTGAACGGCTCTTGGGTCCGTGCTCGCAAGGCGGGAGGGGGTAATTATAAGGTAGCACATACCCAGGCCAGACGCTCGCACACGGTGGAAGAAAGAGTCGTAAACCGGCGTACAATAACGACTCACACAGGTCGTCGAGGCACGGCAGCCATTGGACATGATGAGCCACACCTCCGCGAACGGCCGCCATCTCCACTCGATGACGATTCAAGGAAAGAAACTCGCGACCTGAGGATTTTTTCCAAATCCGACTTCCATTTCGAGTTTGTAATCAATTTTCGACCCGATCCCAGCTCAAGAAATGGCGAAGAGTCTATCGGTTTGCCATCACGGGGAAGTCTAAAGAATATCTCGTTATTTTATCGACGAAATTAGATTTCGAGCGAATTCCAGGGCAATAAATTTACGACGATATAAATTCGTTTCAAACTTTTCAGCAAAGTTGAAAAATTCTGGCGAGTTTCTGCGTTGAAAATAATCCGCTGCAAAACGGAGCGAAACGGAAGCGCATTATGTGCAACCGAGTCCGAGGGCTTTCTGATTGCAGGTTTTTCAACAGTGAAAAATAACCCCGCTTCTGAATCAGATACTATTTGTCATACTTTGCAACAATCGTATTACAACTTCGTAATACCGCTACATTTGATTTACGACGAGAGGAGAAGGCGTAAAAATGCTCGGACGAAATGCGAGGGTAAAATATAGGGACGAAAGCTTCAAAGACAACGCGGGCGTTGTCGTGAATGAATTACAGAGTTAACTTTATTTGAATGCGGAGTCTCCCCTTCGGAGTGGCTTACGGTTTGGAAAAAGCTAAACTAATGGTAGTTTATTTGTCATAACTTTCTCCCAACGATGGTTCAAACTTGAATACAAAGTGAGAATAAAAAGCAAGCTAATCAGATTTTTTTTTAAATTTGAATGTACCGTTAAAAGTTACGTTTTTTTTTACAATTTTTTGAACAATGAATAGCGATGTAAGTAAGTAAAAAATTACGCGGCTATTGCAATAGTATAAATTAGTAATACAAGGAACAGCGAAGAGTTGAAAAATTACATTTAAAATAATCTACACTTCTAATCTAAAAATGCGTGGTTTAATTCTTTCGCAATTTTAAACATAAAAAAATTCTTGAGATTATAAAATTTTTAGCGGAATTTTCCTTTAAACGTTTAGTTGTTAAATTATTTCTTGCAGGTTTCATTCGAAATTTCAATTTTTTTGAGTGATTTCCCTTTTTTAGCAAACAACTAATCAAATATTTATCTAGAAAAAAGAGCAGAGGAATATATTTTTCGCGTATTATAGGTTTATCGATTTCTTTTATTCGATTGATTTTGTAGTTATTTAGAATGACTTTATTGAACAATTTGTTTCACCATGTACTGAAATTAAAATGTTCGGTTGATTTATTGATAAAACATCTAGTCCACATCAAAGCTATCCAATAACTTATTTATTCCTCAATTTAATTTATTGTTCACGCATTGTTGGGATTCAATCTATTTATTTTATTTTATATATAATTTTGTGTTTATAGGAACCAAAATTTTATAAATTTAGGCAAATAAATTCAGTTGAACTGTGGTGATTACGAAGAAGGCAGTCTCATTCATTCCGATAACAAATCTTCAGTTCAAACGAGACTAGAAATAAAATGCATGGCCGTAATTTATTTTTGTGCGATTATTTGACAAGTTGATTTCTTGTACACGGTTATTTACCGTGAACTCAGAAGTGTCAAATTCGACATTGCACATAATATACATAGCTAATAAAAAATTCGTTATCCCTCAATTACGCTTCCAGTATCAACCGGTTTCCCCATTATCATTGTGTTCACTGAAGAATACGGATTTTCCTCCCGCTATAGAAATCTTCAAAGGGCAGACGCGGTAAACGGAAAAGAACGAGTCGGCTAATGTCATTTGAATGGAACGCCGCGCAATTATTCAGACAGGTCGTCGAGTTTTGGCGCTTCTTTCGCTCCGCCCCTCAAAACCGACTTGATGACTCTAATTTTATTACAGTCACCAAAAGCGTGGGGACCCTTGACGTCGAAAAAGTAAAAGACGGGCTCAATAAAAATTCAGAACGCTGTGTGTAATCCGTTTTCGCCTCCTTGGGGTAAAGCATTTTTCTCCGCATTTTCTCATTCGCCGAGCGGGAGGAGGGAAAAATTTAGGAAAAAAGGAAGTCGGTGCTCTGGAGGGCATTAAAAAAGATTGCCTCCCTTCCCCGTGTTCGCACAAAGAATAAAACCACTCGAGTTTTTCGGATAGCCAGTTAAAATAGTCACAACAACGGGGTTTAAGATCTCAGGTTAGGAGGGAAGGAATTTCCTCAAGCGGCAAATTGAAAAAAACAGGTGAAGGTTCTTTAATTCCGAGGGAGAGACGTTTTCGCGTTGTTTTAGTCCGACAATCGGCTTACAGACAACCCTTTGCTTTTAATTATAAAAGAAAGGATCTCATGGATTAGGCGTGGAACAACACTTGTAGCGAAGCGTCGGTTTGTCGAGGAAATTGTCCTTCGAAATATTTTGACGACTAATCGCTCAGGAAGACGAGATTGAGGTGGAAAATATAAGCAAAGGAAAGTCACAGCTGACTTGAGCCATATATTCGAATGAGAGCGGGAGTCTCCCACTCTGCAACTGTTCGTTCTGCTATAAAAAAACCTCCTCCTAAAAGGCGGAGACAGTTTCACGCTAGCGTTACTACGATCATCGGTTCGAATCAGGGAAGAAGCCCGTTAGAGGTGTTCTCTCAGACGATTTTCTTACCGCTTTTCAGCTTAAAATCAACAACCCTCTAATTCGCATTACTTCGGCAAAAGGGGTTGAAGGCGAGATCTTCCACTTCGAGAGGCGAAAGACCTTTATAAACATTCAAAACATCCACGCTCACCCTTTCGTCGCTATTTCGAAAGATTAGATTCGAAAAGCATTCGCAACTGCGGGGAAACTTTTGGCCAAATGAAGATTCACTCGGTGCTTTAAGAAGTTCGTGAAAACAATATTATTCCACCTCTTTATTTTCGAAATATTCCCCCGCTGGGGAATAATTCGAAGTCGCGATGTTTTCCCGGTGGAAATGTAAACAAGCGAAATACTCAACGATAATAGATAATGCATTTGATTTATCATCCTTTTTTGTGTATTCGGGTCGGTGAACCGTTGAGCGTGAAAAAGCATAAGGCAATCGAGACGCGCTCGCTGGAATTTTTTTTTTCGCACGATAAAACCATTCTTGGACATTCGATCGATGTCCTTTTGAAACGGTACGGATCCACAGTATCAATAGGGAAACGATGACCGAAGTTGTGTGGAGGAATTGTAAAAGATATCAAGGATGATTCGCTTTGAACTGTCTAGATTCCAACATCTAACAAGCCTTAGAACTTCACGGTCTGCTCGTTTTTGTCGATGCTAACCTTTCCGTCAGAAACGTATACCTATTCACTCAACTTTACCGCGGCTAATCGATTGTACGTCTCCTTTACGACTCGTACAAATGACGTTTCGCCTTCCGCGGAAACGATTTTTCCACGTGTACAACCGATTGAAACATTTCTCAGGACGCTGTCAATAGGAACGTGACGTTTGTACAGTCATTCTATCGAGAAAGAGCTATTGGATCGTTTCATTTCAATCAGAAACGACTCCGGACGAAAGGAATGAATCAATCAATTGCTTTCCTTTGTCGACATTCGCGTCTTAGGAACATCAATAATACTTGATTCTATGATTTCAAGGACGTTTCTTCCCCTTAGGGTAGAAATATCGATATTTCGATTGGATTGTGAATAATGAGTCATATCATCGAGCGTTGAGCTCAATGAATGTGAGCTATTGCAGTTCAAGGAGAAGAATTTTAACAAGAATTCTCATACAGCAAACAACAACATTCTCATACAGCAAAACAACATTCTTACAACAAGAATTCTTGAGCAGCAGAACAACAAAAATCAGACAACATGAATTCTCGTACAGCAAACAACAACAATCTGAAAACAAGAATTTTCGTGGAGCAAAACAACATTCGGACCTCATGAACTCTCATACGGCAGAACAACAACATTCTGACAACAAGAATTCTTGAGCAGTAGAACAACAACATTCTGACAAGAATTCTCATGCAGTCGAACATCAAAATTCAGACCACAAGAATTGTCACACAGCAAACAACAACATTCTCATACATCAAAACAACATTCTGAAAACAAGATTGTTGAGCACTAAAACGAAAACAGGTCTCTTAATGGGCTCAAATGACGTATCATTGTGGCCAAAAAACATTACAGCAAAATCGACTTTGGAGGAATTTCTAAAAAAAAAAAAAAAAAAGGTTAAAACTTGCAATCAATAAAGCCTCGACTTGCGGTCGGTTTAATCTTAAATTTAGCCCACCACCGACGACCGAGGTGGGCTCTCTCGTCGAGGTTTAATTAGTGATTCAGCGAAGGGCTAGGGCGAGCCATTACGCGCGTTTCCGAGTTCAACACGTGCGGTTAACAGCAGAAGCAAGCCTTGGTGGACATAGGGCTCAAGAACCGCCGTCTTGGTCTTGGGACCTTCCAACGACAAGAAGAACGTGATCGGAAACCTGACCGACTAATTACGAACGGTATCACCCCCCGGCAATGTCGGCCGTAGAAATTTCCAATGCCATAACTTGTACTCGTAGTTGGCGCCTTTAACGTCCTCTGTTTGCATACTCCACTTTCGGCGCTCGTGGTAGCAGAGATTGTATCTCCAGTTTTGACAACTTCTAAAACAAGTAAAGTTACTGCTGGAATTCCCAGTTTAAATCAGTTCGAATTAAACAAAACGTTTCAAATTTCACAAATCGTTCAATTTTTTTGGACCCAGATTCGAGGTCATTTTTTTTATTTTTTATTTTTATTCGAGGCAGGAAACATGGCACTACAAGGTTTTGGCCAAGGTTTGACGAAATTCTGCCTTTCGAGAAGCCGAAGAGTTGGAGCCCGGTAAAGAAACACAATAGCACCATATGGCAAACGTTGAGATTAGGTCGGGGGAAAAAACAACGGAGACATCATCGAGTCGCCTGTAGAATGGAAAATCGACTGGAGTCCTATGAAATTCAACCCCTTTCAATGTGAAGTAGGCCATGTGGAATGCCTTCTATTTACGTCTCACCGGCGAGAAGTCTGCGGTGTCTCGAATGTCCCGTAAACAGGTGGCAATCCGTCGAGTAGACCACCTATCGGCTGTCAACTCATAAACAACGGGAGGACTTTTTTTCCGACGTCACGACTTATTCCAATCCGAGCCAATTCGGATAGGAAGTGAGCTTCAAGAGTTCGGGCCTCGTAAAAGCATTTTTCCTGGACTGCCTAGTCAACCGATGTCCATGAAACGCTAGCAAATACACAACTAGGACACAAACGAAAAGGAATTTTTTGTAAAAGATGCAATTTTCATGAAGAAATTCATTTTAAAAATACACGAAAAATGTTTATTTCTGAGAAAAGGTATTTGATGAAACATTAATAATGAAAGAAGTTCTAAGAAAAGTTTTTCTTTTTTTAAGAACGCTTTTTTTCATGGAAACCCACCATAATATGAGCGATTTTCAATTTAAAAAATTCCTAGGCTGCAACTTATTGATTACAAGACCAGGTAAAACGCCTAGAAGAGTTGTGGATCCATTTGGAAAAATGAGAAATAATTGGGATACGAGACGAAGGAAAAAAGAGGAAACAACAAAATCAAGAGAATGACATAGATAACGGAAACCTGGAAAATTGAAAACAAGTAACAAAAAAAAAAACCAAAAACAGCCAAATCAGAACAATTCGTATGAAAACAACTTGAAGAACGAAAAAAAAAAACACGGAAAAAGAAACAAAACGATTCACAAAAAATAATGAAAGAGAGAAAACGCATAAACAAGACAACAAGATGAAAAAAAAACACTACAACAACAGAAAACAAAGTCAAATACAACAACAGCCAAAAGCTTGAAAAAATACAAGGAAAACTATATAGAAAAAAATATAACATTGCAATGGTAATCAGAAACAAGAATGCGAAAGGTAGAAAAAATAGGGGGAAATGCTGGAAAAAGTAACGAAAAGACAAAGAAACTAGCTGTAAAAAAAAACTTGAACAAGTAAGGAAATTGAAAAAATTCTACCACAACCTCAAGAAGAATAGAAAAATAGTTTAATAGAAAATTGAAAATATTTTAATAGGATCAATAAGTTGCAACGAAACTTTGGGGAAAAACTGAAAAAAAAAAAAAAAAAAACATTGAGAAAAGATGTTATTGAAAAAAAAAAAAAAAAAAAAAAACGTTGGAAAACGAAAGGTCTGGTTGGGAACCGGCTAAGGTTGGTCAAGGATATGCGAAATAGGCTTATAGAAATTCTTCTAGAGAGTGATTGCCAAAGTATTTTGAAGAGCCGCTTTCGCGAAAACAGAATCGGCCCAAGTTGGAATCCTTGTAGAACTCCGAAGGCATCGATGATTGAAGTAATACCGCACCAAAATCCATGGATAAACTATCAGCGAACAAAATGCGTCTTTGTTTTATAAAATTATTAATCGAACATCGTCAGCTGCTTTGGTTTCGCTATAGAAAACGATAAAGCTCCGCTTTCGTTAGGACAGTCCTATTCTCGAAGCTTACTCGTGCTCCCTGTTGTCGGTTAATCTTGTTTTATTACCCCCTCCCCAATCTTCTTACGACTCGTATCTCCCGTGTAAGTACTCGCACGGTACTCACACGTAGAGAGGCTACGATTGCAATAGAGCGGAGGAGTTAATCGCGTTATTTACTCACGGCTCTATATTGGGCTGTAAACCATCTCGCTCGCACCCCGTGTTCGGTTGGTCTCTTTCCGAAACTATGTTGGTCCAATATTACCTCGGCAAGACAAGAGCCGACCCCTGCAATCGATTTCTTCGTCAGATTTATTCTCCTCTACGTCCGAGCGAATCGATAGCCTTGGGGCGACAGTTATATATAGACGTGTTCCCATCTTCAAATTGAGAATCCACGTTGATTTACGGAACCGGCTTGTTTTTTACGTGTCTCGGTA
The DNA here is from genome assembly GCA_037159825.1 of Tupiocoris notatus. Taxonomy (NCBI): domain Eukaryota; kingdom Metazoa; phylum Arthropoda; class Insecta; order Hemiptera; family Miridae; genus Tupiocoris; species Tupiocoris notatus. The sequence continues at coordinate 35,788 of JASJUZ010000233.1, read as the reverse complement.
AAACACGCAATACCTGGGCAAGCTTCGGGCGTCTTTTTCGGAGATAACCTTGAAAAAATCGACGTTCTCGAGGAATGCCGCGTGTTTTCGGTAGAGACAGGGAATTTCGAGGAAAATCGCAATTCCAAATTGGATTGTCATGACGGACTTTTTGCACTTGGTTTTCGTACGTGCTCATGATTGAACCGTGCTTCACAAACTAGAATTTTGCATCACTTGCGACCAACAAACTTCCGAATCTTCCTCCGCCTTCATTCGCTTGCTTACCCCTTTCGAAAAGGGACGCGGCCCCTTCAGTCACATCCGCTGTCGGAAAACGCTATCCCGACCCCAACCGAGGGTCAAAACGTTGGGTTAACCCTCGACAAATAGTCCTCGAAATGCGATCCGATCGGCCGAATTGATCTCGGGCTTCTCTCGCCTTTTTCACTGAGGACCTTTTCCCAAATCCAGGATCCGAAAGTCAACCCTTCCGAGTGTCTGAGCACTTTTTTGTAGCAGGGTCGGATTTCAGTCTGTTTCAATCACTTAACGCTTTTCGAATCTCGGTTTCTTTCTCCTGCTCTCGATAGTACGACTATCGTTTATAGAGTGAAACTTTTGACCCGTGCGCAGTCGAGTTCAGTTTGAAGGAGCAATATGAAAGTGCGATGAGATTGACAAAAGCATGCGGTGCTTTAAAAGGCCTCAAATAAAAAGGAAGGCAAAGAAGAGTGTCCAGTTTGGTGTGACAGTTGGACCTTTCTTAAAGTTCGACAACTTCATTGGAATCGGTAATTAAAAAACGCTGCAAATAATGATTGTACAGTGGTTTATTATTCCTTCGCTTCAATATTGATTTAGAAAGACAGTTACTATCCATTTGTGATAGTAACTATTTCGAACATTTCGGAACAATCCCACCGAAAAACAGATTGTAACTATAGGGAAAAACTCCGTTGCAACTATTGTAATTTTATTCAATTTTATTTTTCTTAATTTCCTAATTAAAAACTAAATTTTTTGCCTAACGGTTCAGCTGGAGAGAGCGTTTGACGACCATTCCAATGAGTATAGAACGATTTTTATAGGGCCAAGAACTCTCGAGTTATACCCTCATGTCAAATTTCTGAAAATCTCCCAAATTCGGCACAAAAGCTGCGATAACTCGAGAACCAATGAAGCTATCGACTCTGCGATGGTCTCATTCGATTCAGCGTCCGAAAATCTATATAATTTGATACCACGTACAAATTTTTCTGAAAAACCTTGGAAAATATGAATTTTCTCCCCCTCAAAACCCCCCAAAAACACCCTTAAAATTGAGCTAGCAAGTTGGTTCAAAAATTGGGCCGTCGTAGGACCGAGATTGATTTTCGGTGAAAATTTCAAGAATTTAGCTATTATGGTTTGGCCGGAAAAGTGTTGACGGCGTACGGCGTACGGCGGACAGACAGAATTTTTTTATTGGATATTCGGATTCTACATGCCTTGATACGTAAAACGTCAAATTTTGAGGGGGGTTATAAACATTTTTTTCTTGGGCGATTACAATGGTTTATTATTGAATAATAAACCAAAAAAGAAGCTATTTCAGGCCATTGAGCCATCATTCGGCTATTCCCGTGGCCTGGATTTTCGAATAAAAAAATAAAAACCTGGCTGTGTATATGTCGCCCTGAAGATGCCCGAATGGGCGAAAGAGCTCGGCCAGCCAATAAAGAATTGGAGAATGAGTCGCCTGGGTTTTCTCCCCTTCACAACCCCCGGAAAAAATAAAAAGTGCCAAGCGAATTTCCCATTCTTGGCTATGTCTTGCCAAGGTGCTGTCAATGTACCACTACAACGGCGTGATGATGTTCGAAGGTGGAAAGATCTTGGAAGGCATAAATATAGAATCGAAGTATAATAGGTCTCCTCGAATTTCTCCTCCTCATCCTGACACCAAAGGACTTAATCGACACCTGCTATAGGAATTATATTTGGTTATGCATAGAATTTTAATTTTCTTTTGGAAACATGGAGTGAGTCGCTATGCTTGTTGGTCCTCATCCCAATAACTACTCGTATGTGAAAAATTCGACTAAAGAAATATAGAATTTTCTTTTCGTTACTGTTCCTCTTTAGATTGGGTAATGTGAGCTAGTCCTAGCTAATACTCCCGGAAAACCGTTCCTTTCTTGTATATTGGCGAAGTCCACAAATGGTTTCTTCAGTTCTCCGAAATCTCGAACCACGATTGCTACTAGCTGCGTCGCCAACCTTAGCTTCTCCAACCCTTCCGACCTTCGGCTTCATTCTTTGCAGTCCCACTTGACGCAAATGTCATCCCATGCGATGTTACCCAGAAGGAGAAAATTAGCACCTCGCTTACGCCTTGGGGCCTCTGCTTCGACCGTGAGGAATAGTCTGCCCAGAGAAGGCAAGCAATCGTTTGAATAATCAAACGCAAACTTGATATTCAGTTCTGGAACTCATTAAAGTAAATTGGCACGATTAACGGGTCTGGCTGGAAGCGAACCTATAACGCCAAGGCGTAGAAGGTGTCTTGTGAATGTTCCAGTAACGCGTAACTCCGCTTGCAGGGAATAGCCTTTCCGTTCAACGCGAGGAAGAAGCCCTTCGTGATGAACGGAGCGTCTCTTCGGCTTGAGGAGTAAGGACCCAGTCCCAGCCAAGGTGTTTAAAGATGTAAAGGCATCAGAGGAAAGCGCGGAGTTGGAAAACGGCCGAGGACGTTGGAAGGAATGATAGGACGAGCCAAAGCGAGGTGGGAAACATGATGTGTCATACTAAGTGCTACACAGGCCGTTACATTAAAGGACCCCAGATGCTGCCTGTAGCCTCGACGGAGGAATCAGCATAAATTCCTTAATAGCGTTTTCGCTCTTTCCCCGGTAGAAGAAGCCCTTGCCAGGTCTCAGGGTTATTGCTCGAGCGTGAAGCGAGAAAGAGAAGTCCGTAGCAGGAGAGGAGAGAGACAGTGCCAGTTATTATACGCCTATTGTAAATCCTCTCCCTAGAAGCGAGGGCATCTCTTCTGCTTCAACGCGCCGCTGGGTAATTAAACAGGCCTGCCGATGGTGTCGGCTGTGGTCGGTGTAGGTAAACCCCTTACAAGGGATGTCATCCTCGGGCACCCCCGGCCGAAGCATCGCAACGACGCGTCATAGGATTATCCTATTCTCTCTCCGACCGAAGTGCCGAATATTGCCAGCTCTCGAATGCGAGTCGAGATCGTAAACGTCGGTTATTGCTTCTTCCACTCCCGATCCGATTGGGCACCTGAGCCCTTTTCCCACGCGGTGGGATGACTCTCGTCAAGAAATTGCAATTAATTTTAATTCGCCGATATTTTTCCCTCTTAGCGAGACGATGGGGAAATTGGATCTCGAAGAGAAGCTGGTGCAATTCGAGTCAGAGCGTTTGACGAGCTTAATTTTTTTTTCCAGGCGCTATTAAAATGAACTTTGCTTTTTAAAAGGTGCACTGCTTCCTTTGCGAATTTATGTAGTGAGCAAAATTTTACTTAAATTCGATTTCGGAGTAGATCGCAAAAAGAAATGCTGATGAAAGTTCTAATTTGCACCTCTTTATCTGTTTTGATTTTCAAGAGAAAAACGCTGCAAATGATTGTACAGTGGTTTATAATTATTTTGAATCAATTATGATTTAAGAAGACCATCTATTCTCGATAGTAATTATTCCGCACATTTATTAATGTTAACTCTTAACAATTATCAAAATTTCAATTATTGTCATTTTTCGTAATTTTTTCATTAAAAGTTAAATTATTCGCCTAAAAACTTTTAACAAACTCTTAAAAAAACTCTTAACAATTATCGAAATTTCAATTATTGTCATTTTTCGTTTTTTTTTTTTCATTAAAAGTTAAATTATTCGCCTAACGGTACAGCAAAAGGGAGTGTTACACCATTCAACGAGTATAGAACGGTTTTTATAGCTCCAAAAATGCTCAAGTTATATTAGTCGCATGTCAAATTTCTACACCAAATTCTACACGAAAGCTGCGATACCTTGGGAACCTTATTATCTATCGACTCCGCTATGCTCTCATTCGATTAAGCGTTCAGCAATCCATAGAAATTGATACTAAATACACCTTTGTCTGAAAAATTTGGAAAAGACGAATTTTCCTCCCATTTTCCAATTATATACGTTGTATTAAGGTGCCAATTTGGTTAGATATTTGTCTGAACAAAATTGATTTTTGGTGACGATTCCAAGAATTTAGCTGTTAAAGTTCTCTCGGCATACTGAAGATTTTATAGGATACCAACTCGGATTGTACAAATGTTAAAAAGCAAAACAAAATATTTTTTTGGGCAATAACATTTTTTTCCTTGGGCGATTACAACAGTTTATTATAAATAAATAACCAAAATTGTCACTTTTTTTGTGCCGCAGTGATTTCTCATAAGTTTGTTTTAGTTTAACGGTTTTTTGTATGTGTTCAAAAACGCATAATTTCAATTCACGCTCGATTCGACTCGATCCAAAACGCACTCCAAGAGACATCATAGTGTCAGAAGGGTCGAAGGTGAAATTCTTAATGAAATCGGTTAATCGTTATTAACAGTAATATAATAATATCCAGTTTAACGTCCTACCTGAAAACCGGCATTTCCCATCTAAGCGAGCGGGGGAAGAAAAAATTAATTAAAAAATAAAAGGGTTCGAGGAATTTTCGAAGGGAGTAGCGGGAACGAAGATTCCAATAGTCACGTGTTCGGGATACGCGATTTTGAAGGTTTATGGGACTCGACGACGCTGGACAACTCGCTCACCTCAGAAACGAGGTACAAGAGCATTCCCACACGTCATAATTAATCGCATACCTAAATGTTCCGAGTGTGAGGAATTCGCCACAGAAGTACACAGATTGTCTCTTGGGCGAGACGAGGGTTTATAGCTGCATTCCTTTCCCATATGGAAGCTGTATCCCATGTTCACGTGAAGCCTTCTCGCAAGGAATCTCATCAATTTCTTCATAACCCTTCTCCCGTCTATAACTCTATCCCTCTTCATCAGAAGGGATCCAATTCTCGCTTTTCCGCGCTCATTGCCGATGAAATTTGAAAATCCGACGAGTACCTTGAAAAATTACGATCTCCCCTGGTAAAAATCCAAATTTTAAATTCTCCCTTATCGAAAAGGTTTTATCGACGTTCGGAAAATAATCTCCGTCGCCTGCAACCCCCCGCTACGGCTACGCTAATTGAAAACACAAACGATAAATCCGTCTCTCGAGTTTTGATTTATTTATTACGTCTCGCGCAATTATTTCTCTCGGAAGGAATAAAAACCAGGGCCTTCTGACAATGCGAGTTCGAGGCGTGAAACGAGGCATTCCGTGTTGAGAGGTCGGTCCCATTGTGAGGCCTGATAAATAATATCTTTCACTCCAAGGATCGCATGAGGCACCACGCTGCGAACCACAAGCTTGAAACACCTCATCGTCCTTAGAGCTCCACGAAAAAAGAAATGTCCACCCTGTTTCGTCTTCCTCGTCATCGTCTTTTCTTCAATACGATCCACGCGCGGACACGCGATGTCTCCTATTTTCGAAACGATGCTCTCTCATCGACCCGCGTTTCCAATGCACATTAGTCTTATCCCATTAGTAATTGTTTTTTTTGCTCGGTCTGAAAAATTAATTTATGTAGAAATTCGTCAAAATGTCGAATTTTTTTAATACAGGCACTAAAAGATAGTAATTCCTTTCCTTTTCAAGATAATGATGGAACAAATACTATTTGAAAATTTTGAGCATGATGAAGCAACAGCAAATGTCAGTTGAACGTTTCCTAATACACGGAATACACAATCAACGGGACGATATTAATTTCTCTCGGTATTTACCATCGCTGATAGGTTTTTCTTTCATTCAAAGCATTGAAAAAAATTCAACCAAAAAAAAAAAAAATTAAAAAAAAAAAAAAAAAACAGTAAAAAATAAATCAAATAAATACATAAATTTGTTGGAATGGTTTGATTGAAATTGCTGAGTCGTATTGCGGGGTTGCATCAAGCCAAAAGAAAAAATTCAACAAAAAAAAATATATATATTTAAAAAATAAAATAAATCAAATAAATAAATAAATTTGTTGGAATGGTTTGATTGAAATTGCTCAGTCGTACTGCAGCTTGTGCCGCTTCTCTAAAACTCACTAAAATTGCTAGTCCAACATAAAATAACAGCACACCTGAAGAAAATTCGTCGTTTTGAATTCGTTTATTAAAAATTCCTCCCCCGAAAAAGGCCAAAGTTTTTTCCAACTTGTCATCAAGCGGTGAAGTTTCTCGAACCGGGAGTAAAAGCGGTAACCACGAACCGAGGAATTTAATGTAAAACAACTAACGTTGAAACGAGGGTGAAGTTAAGAATCGACGATGAAGCCCCCGGGGAAGAGCGGGGAATTTCCTGCTGGGGAATGACCCTTTTTGATGAGACAAGCCGAAAGGAGGCTATTTAAAAAATAACTGAAACAAGCTTATTAGGAAATGTCATCGTCAAGAATGGGAAGTAATTTGAACCCTCGTTCCGTCAAAGTTTTCCCCGGGGAAAAATCCATTTTTCCATGTTTTTTCCCTTCTGAAAATTGTCTCCGGTTTCCGCGAATCTGCCAAGAGTTCCGTCGCCGAATTCGAGCCGAAAACTAGGACGCTATTTAGCGGTACCATGAATGAATTCGCTGGCGAGATGAATGCCGAAAGGGACAGCCGAAGGATTCGATTACGCGGATGCGGTCACCTGATGAATGTCGCGGTTTCAAAGCGGCGCTTTGATATCAACATATTGTGATGTCATTTGGGAGCGTGAACGTCTGAAACCGAGTTCGAATTTCATCTTCGATTTTAATCGGCAAATTCTCAACGCTTGAAGAGATCATCGGATTTCTCGTAGGGATTTTTTATCTTTCCGTCACGGGTTCGTTAGATATTAGGGCTTTTTGGTTCATTATTCAATAACTGCACTGTAATCGCTCACGAAAAAATCTTACCCGCCTCAAAATTTTATGTCTAGCGTTTCAAAGTATGTAGAATCTGAATATCGAATAAAAAATTTCTGTCCGTCCACACTTTTCTGACAAAGCTATAAAATCAACATTATTGACATTTTCACCAAAATCAATTTGACCCTGAAAATGGCTCAATTCTTTGGCCAAATCGCGAACTCGATTTTAAGGGTATTTTTGGGGGTTTCAAGTGGAAGAAAATTCGTATTTTCTAAAAAATTTTCGACAGAGGTGTATTTAATTTCTATAGATTTTTAAACGCTGAATCGAATGAGACCATAACGAAATCAATAGCTTTAATGGTTCTCGAGTTATCGCAGCTTTAGTATAGAATTTTCAAGGTTTTCAGAAATTTTGCTTGACGATTTATAACTCGAGAATATTCGGAGCTATAAAAGTCGTTCTATACTCGTTGGAATGCTCGGCCAACACTTCAGCTGTAGCTTTTGGCGAAAAATTTATTTTGTAATTTGAAAATCATGACAAACAGGGTGGATGTTTTTTTAAAATAATTATTGAAGCAAAGGTACAATCGTTTGCAGCGATTTACTGTTCAATACGATAACCAACGCTACCGAACGGTTTTGCCGGAAATTAACTCGTAAAAAAAACCGGCCGAAGATTGGAATTGGTTGCCGCAGTTAGGACTTGGGAAACATTGTTCTCGAAGTCTCCAATATACGAGTTTTTTTTTTGTCGCTTAAAGACGCAAATTGGCGGTGCAGAGTAATATCTTTAAAATATCGGTGTTAGATGGGAGGCTCTATTAGGTGCAGCCCAAAAAGCCTCACTTTTTTCCGGAATAATGTTCCACCGAGGACGGGAAGGGGAAAAGGTGGTAATTGTCACTTATACTAGCAAGTACCACTTAAGGGTAATAACTGAAATTAGATTTTGTGTAGGTGTCCGCATCCCGACCTGGCATCCGCAGCTTCGTTGCTCCTTGAAGCACAAAGTGGTTGCTGTATTCGGAAAGGACCGCGGTTATATTTCGCTCTGGCCCTTCCAATAAGCGCCCACTTTGTAAATGAAAATAAAAATCACCCTCCTCGATATTCATTGGGATTCGATATTTTTTCCTCTCTACTAATCGATTCGAAAAAGACGGACTCAAACGTATAAACGGGTAATAGCCAGGCATTAAGCGACCCTTGTCGTAACCTGTAATCATATAAAAATACCTCTTTGTGTATCGTCCTTCGTAAAGGACCCGAAACCGGTGTTACATTGACGGAAGATTCCGATCTATCGATCTGGAAAAAAGACGATATCAAAACCCATCTACCGAGCTCTGAGCGTCTTATCAATCGGATCGTCAATAACGTGTTATTACATCGAGAAACACCGGCATTCACTGGGACAAACTACATTATGGTAATACGAGATCGCCTCAAGCTTTCCGAAGCTGCATCGCTCGTTCATAAATTTCCTGCCAAGGACCTCAAGCGACTGACTAAGTGATCCGTTTCAAAATCAACGTTTTCCCCGTCTTGAACGATTTCCGTTCCGACGTCTCATTCGACCGATGTCGAAGCTAATTTTTAATTTCAGTTTAAACAGGCGTAGAATGAATTCGAGTTTTGCCCACCAGTGAGTCAAAAATAAATTAATTATAATGATTCACCTAAAAAAAGGAAAACATTTAGGGCAAAAAACAATATAAGAAACAATCATGTTACATCGCTTTGGCGAAATCGTATTATAGGGGGATCTCTTAGAAGAAATATTAAATCGAATGGAAAGATTCTAATAAAAAATTTTATACATAGGCCAAGAAAGAAAGAAAAAAAATATTCGATTCAGCGTGAAAAAATAAATGACTTTTTTTTTAGAATTTGATTATATTAGTTAGATGCATGAAACGAATTTAGTAAGTGTTACCTGGTCGAAATTCAATAATCGATTTTTTTCAACGTCCGGAAAAGCACCATTTTCGGCAAGAATTCGCTAAAAATAATGAATGAATAATTATAATAAAAAATTAACAACGAAAAAGTCACACATGTTTGGAATTTTGGATTTAATAACTGGAACAATTTCCAGTTATTGCGACGCTCGTGTAACACCGTATATTTTTCATCATGTTTTATTACGACAGCGGTAGACAGATTTTACGCTTTGGAAAATCTTGAGCTCAATAAAAAAAAACTAAACGATTCCACTGCTCCGAGACTGACCCCCGAAGAATCTTCAACGAGGATATGAATGTTGAGAATACTGTTTTCGTGCGCCTAATCCGCCTCCCCTAAGGCATTCGAGCCGCCCCAGGGGTTTCATTACAAACCCTCGCTGTGCAGATATGAAATGAAAGATGGAAATAATAAGACGATCCGGCCTTGGGAGGGTACGAATCGGAACTGCCTCCGTTGAGCCGCTCATAAACTTTAGGTCCAGAAAGCCTAACAATGGTGCGACCTAAGCAAACCGACTGTTTATTGTTCGAGAAAACCGTCATCTAATAGCCGCCGCTTTCAGACTCCCTGGCATGTCAAGGGATGGTTAAAGGAAGTAACGAACATAAACGATGCTGATAGGTAGCGTTGTCGTCAACTCGTCACGGAGATAGAGAACAACCTTTGGGGAAGAGGCTCTTTATGGTTTCAATCAGCCTCCTTCTAGGGATAAGACTTGGAGGCAATCGTATTAAATTTAGAACCGGTAAACATTTATTTTCAGACAGTTTTCAGCAGCATTTTAGCAGTGAAACCTAGTGCGGAATTTTTCACAAATATATTTTTCCACTCAAAAATTACCGCTCGTCATGAGTCGCCAAATGGGAAACTTAGATTTGGTCGGCGTTCAATTCTCGTGCGCACACAATGCGCTTCTGCTCAGCGGGTTTGCCCGCCACGAAACCGAAATTAAAATCGTGACGTCCGCAAAGCGTCTGACAGGCATTGTTCTCGCATCAACGGCCCTCGCCAGAAAACAGAACCCTTTTCATTTACGAAACTCATTTTCATATTTGAATCCCGTCCCTTCGCAAAAGGGAGAAGTATATTTGGAAGTCAACATCATGAAACGCGGCGGACGTTGGATATTTCATTTTGAAACAAAGGTGTCCGAAAATCGCGTCGGATTAATTTTTTTCAACAGAGCCCCGTTTCTTCCGAGCCTCCACGTGCAAGTTGAAGGCCGGTTCTCAAAGGCTGAAGACAAAGGCGCCCTTCCGGTTCTTCTCTTTAGTTAAATTGAATGTCCAGCTCGAGAGCTACGCAATAACATCGCCCCTGGAGCCCCTAATGAGCGGACAATTAGGCAATGTTGTGGACAGCCTGCTTTTGACACTTAACTTGGGAAACGGGGGGTTTCCTTTGATCTGCGAGGCATCGACTCTCCTATGAGGTCCCCTCGAATCGATGGTTTCAACTCTCAGTCTCGAGGCGACACCTTTTCGAATTATACAAACAATTTCGCCAAAGGGAGCTCGTAGCCAGGCGACCTATTGCTTGGAGTAACCCGTTTATTCTGGGAGCGTTTGGTTGCAAAGGGTTGATCGAATTATTTGCTGCTATCGATCGAGAAGGGTCAACTGCCGATGGGGTACGAAAACGTCCCGAGGGAATCGCTGCTGAAAACCGAAAGCGTTTCATAGTTGCATTAAGCGGTCTTGGTTTTCTGAGCAGACCAGAAATGACTTCCATTTTCCAAGTCTCTAGGGGGAACGACTTGGACTATGTGAAAGCAGTGGGCTTTCGACTGGTGATCTGGTGAAATGCTCCAGAGCTGTTTTCAGCAGTTCCAGAGTAACTGTGCTTACTATCCGAGGCAGACCGATCATTTTCATCTCACGTTCAAGGAAAATATTTCATTCTGAATATTGAATGACAGGAACATGAAAGTCTCGCTCACCAGGGACTTCAGCTACATGTTTCTCCATAACGGTGGTCATCATATCGTTGGTTAGGGCTGGTTAGCTGTGGTTAGGGCTGGTTAGCTGTGGTTAGGGCTGGTTAGCTGTGGTTAGGGCTGGTTAGCTGTGGTTAGGGCTGGTTAGCTGTGGTTAGGGCTGGTTAGCTGTGGTTAGGGCTGGTTAGCTGTGGTTAGGGCTGGTTAGCTGTGGTTAGGGCTGGTTAGCGTTGGTTATGTTTAGGTCCGAATTTCAAATTTCCACTCACGCTTTACGTAATACTCAATACGCCCTTGGCGACCCTATAATACCCAATAGCACATTAAATTGTATTATTTGCTGAGTCTCGCTATACGTAGACGTACCATGGCATTTTTGTGATGAGGCTCTCCTCTATCTTTGGCTACCCATTTATTTTGTCTTTCCCATTGTAATGTTAGGCCTTGATGTGGAAGATTCTTGTCATAAAGCTTTAGACTGGTCATAGTTCCTTTTGCATTTTAGTCGAACTTTAAGCCACTTTGGATTTTATTAGCCAAGCATACTTTCGGCAGAGGCTCAATCTTCAACCATTGCAATATCGGGTGACCAAAGGTGTCTATTAAACGAATCGATGAAGTGACCACTCGTGGGAGAAGTGGAATAGCGACTGGGAGAAAAGGAAAACAAAGGGACCGTCTATTAGAAGGGTGGACTTAGGTTTTACCCTGTCCGAGACGGTGGCCAGTGTAAGATGTCCTTTCGAACTTGAATAACAGGGATATTCCGTTACATCTGACCACCTGAAAGGCACCCGGCGGAGTCGGTTTTAAATGTCTACCACAATTCTCTCTGTACTCTATGAGCTAATAGTATTCGAAGAACAATTTGCAATCCGAGATGCGGCCTATTGGTAATAAGAGCTTGCACGACAAAGCTAAGCCGAATTTCGGCGAAAGGTGTTCCCTAACGTTGTGATATCGAGATTCAAGGGAAACTATCTATAGAATCCTCGATTGCAGAGAATTTATCGATTCGAAGAAGACGAAGAGTTCTTCAGTAGGGAAGGATCCGTTTTTGAACCTAGTGAATTCAAAGACTCTGCAAATTCTTCAAACAAATTGCAGTGCAGCCAATTTTAAGACACCCATGGAATTCGCCCAATTAGTATAATTCCACACTGAGTCCTCCGATATTATGACTCGATAAACCTCATCGAGTTCGGATACAAGTATTTTATAAGCTGACGGAAAAAATCCATTATTATAATGGTCGTCCGTTTCGTGACGGAAGCAGTTCAAAGAGCGACAGTCATCATGAGCACAAAGCGACGTTGCGACGATTTTGAAGGAAAAAAACCGTAACGAATGGGGCAAGCGATCCTTGACAATAAGCCGTATCTTTCGGACAAATTGAATGTTTTCTTTATGAACCCTCCTCGAACCTGGGCGCCGACTGTTTGTTTACCACCTTTGATCTGAAACGATTAATCTCCGAGCGGCTTGCCCTTCGGAAGAAAAACTATTCCATCCTCAATGCTTTACAGCGTCGAAAGGTAAACTTCACGGATCGCTCTTTTTATGATGGTTTGCTATCAATTTCGAAAGAGGTTCAGCTTTTGTTCCTTTGTGGCTACAAACAAAAGGCTCGTACTCGAAATCGGTTTCGACCGATTCGGAAAGTCGCCTTGAAAGGGTTAGTGACTTGAGCATTGTGTCACATGGACGCATGATTGAGAATTTGCTTAGGGCATTTTTTATTTCAAAAGTACTGAAAAGCTTGATATAGTTGGAAAAAGGGGAAGACGAGGGAGCTACCATGTTGTCTACGTCAGCATTTTTATAGACCTCGTGATAGGACAGTGATGAGACTGAGGCGGGAAAATAAGGTAGCCGCTCAGTATTGTGAGACTGTGCCTGAGAAGAGTTTTTTCTGTTTTGCTCTACTTTCCTATAAATCTTCTCTTTTCTCAACGATTGCTCCGTAAATTTGTTATCAGGATTTCGATTTCACTCGGGAATAATGTCTTTAAGAAGGTATAATATTCATTGATGATTTTTTTAGTAATAAAAAAAAACCATACCGATCCCCTATTATCCCATTTAACCCAAAGAATGGCTCATGTACAGTAGACCATTCTGCACAGCTGAATTTTTTCCAAAAAAAAAAAGAAATTAGAAATTTTCTAATGCCGGTCGCGTCTGAATCTTCCTTACGATTTTTCACCACTATCCCCAAGAATTGTCACAGGATAAACAAACGAACAGAAGCATTGGAATATAATGCCTCTCGAACTGATAACAGGGAACTAATAGCTGACCGTCTATCTCCGCAATTTCCACCGGTCAAGACAGAAGCGGTCAAGGATATCTGATCTTAGCGTTGCCATCAGCGCGTATACCCTAATGTACATTTATTGTCCGGTTATATTTGTCTTCACTTATCTGCTCTGTTTGCTTCCGGATATTTGCGACAGGGTTTCGTATGATTCATATAAAAGGGACGCTGGGGGTATGGAGAGTCCACAAGGAAAACCGTTTCACAAAAGGGTGCGGGCGAGTTTCGTCCGTATAAACAAAATCTGGTACGACCACGAAGCAACCACGAACGGCCTTACGCTCCGCACTTCCCTTCGAAGCAGTGCAGACGTTATCAGGAGTCGGAACGACCTTTAAATGACACTTTCTATTAGGGTCGACGCCGTCTCTGCGTGACGATAAGTAAACTCCAAACACAATATTGCCTTACGAACCACGGGTAAAGATCACCTTTGGTTTACGACCGTTTTCACTGAATTTATCTCGCACCGCACTCATGGTCCATTAAGTCGCCGGTTCTTTTCTATTGAAGAACAGTGATTCCGCTTGGTTTGAGAGCATTTCGAAGAAAACCTGCAGCTACGTTATTTTGTCGATAGAATCTTCAAATATTTTATAGTTTTCGATATTCAAACACGTTTACAACGCAGTGAATTTCGAGTAGTCCGTAATTTTGGTTTATTATTCAATAATGAACCATTGTAATCGCCCAAGAAAAAAAATTTTCTAACCCCCCTCAAAATTGATGTTTTACGTTTCAAGGCATGTACAATCCGAATATCCAATAAAAAAAAATTCTGTCCGTCCGCCGTACGCCTTCAGCAGTTTTCCGGCCAAACTGTAAGAGCTAAAAATTTGAAATTTTCACCAAAAATCAATCTCGGTCCTACGACGGCCCAATTCTTGAACCAACTTGCTAGCTCAATTTTAAGGGTATTTTTGGGGGGTTTTGAGGGGGAGAAAATTCATATTTTCCAAGGTTTTTCAGAAAAATGTGTACGTGGTATCAAATTATATAGATTTTTGGACGCTGAATCGAATGAGACCATCGCCGGGTCGATAGCTTTATTGGTTCTCGAGTTATCGCAGCTTTTGTGCCGAATTTGGGAGATTTTCAGAAATTTGTCATGAGGGAATAACTCGAGAGTTCTTGGAGCTATAAAAATCGTTATATACTCATTGGAATGGTCGTCAAACACTCTCTAGCTGTATCGTTAGGCAAAAAATTTAGCTTTTAATTAGGAAATTAAGAAAAATAAAAATGATTAAAATTACAATAGTTGCTACGGAGTTTTCCCCAATAGTTACCATCTGTTTTTCGGTGGGAACGTTCACAAATGTTCGGAATATTTAAAATGACGAATTCTTAAATCAATATTGGAGCGAAATAATAATAAACCATTGTACAATCATTTGCAGCGTTTTTTCAACCAAAATCTCGCTAGTTTGAATAATAAGCAGCGAGTAAAGACGGTCCTATAAACGCCATCGCTCGAATTCCTTTTCCCTGCATCAAATTGCGGTTTGTCAGATTAATGTAAACTATCCTCGAAAGGGATCTTCGCCGCAGCAGTTGAGAGAACTCGGGGAAGAAGCTGCGAATAACGAAGATTGCTCGGTTCGGTCGAGGGTGAAGTTCAGAGGATTATAATATCAAACCCTCGTCGCTCCTCAAGGCGATCTAACGTCTCCCATAGACGACATCTTCCGTATCGCGATGGGATGACGTACACGGAAGGTGGCACCGAGGAATGCATATATTGAGAGAACAGTCTCTTCAACGTTGAGAAATTACCTGTGCGGATGAAGGGCGAAGCAACGAGAGCAACATTCAAAGGACATACTTGGCTTCGGATGGAGTTGGTATGTCTTGGCATAGTTATCGAAAAGCCCTCTCCGTTATCCCAACAATTTAACAACGCTCAAAGGCTCGCCTCGTCATCCGTTCTCCTTCGCTCGCTTCCTCGAACAACTTGTGAAACTTTCAAACTAACTCATTCTTACAAAGAAAAACATTTTTTCTCGTGCGTAGCCTCGTTACGTAAAACAATCGTCAAAATACTGATCGAAATTATAACGCAATAGAGTCGTTTAATGAATCGATTGCTGAACTCAATAGATGCTCGATATTTATACGAATGATTTAATTCCTCAAAACCCTGAACAGAGAATTAAATGATCCATCGGCAATACAAGCAGGCGCCTTAGAACACATTAAATCAAAAACAAGTGAGTCCGACTGTTTACACGATTTCTGCTTCTCAACCTTTTACGACTCGGGTGTTTACAAACAAATTGATGCCCAATAAACGGTTCTAAAGGCGTTTTCGAATCAGAATATTCTTGAGAATCGCAGCCAGCCATTGCACGCTCGAATATTCATTTTTTGGAGGTTTTAGCTCATTTAATTTCTGGGAAAATTCTGATTTTATATCAGCGAAATAGGAAATTAAACGGAGAAGAAAGTAATTTTATTAATTTTGCTCAAAAGGTCTCTTCGGATTTGAGATTATTTTGAAAAATAAGGTAGCTATGGCGATTTCAGTAAATTGAGTTATACTCGAAAAAATCTTTGAGATCAATCGAATTTCGGAGACTGAACAGCGGAAGCCTTGTTTTCATCCAAGAGAGCTCTTCGCCCTTCGAATCCCTATGATGGCGCTCAACGAATTTCATTTCAGTCAAATCAAACGTATCCTCAGCTCATGCGCAAATTTACAATTGTTTGGGCTGTTTAGCATTGGTTAGGGCTGGTTAGCATTGGTTAGGGCTGGTTAGCATTGGTTAGGGCTGGTTAGCGTTGGTTAGCATTGGTTAGGGCTGGTTATGACACGGATAACGTCATGTTAGTGGCTAATTTCGATCAGATTTCCAGTAATCATCAATACACCCGCATAAATTTCAATATCAGATCACCCTTGCGTTTGATTAGCAAGAATATTCCTCTCTCTAGGCAATGCATTTTTGGCTAACGCTAGCGTTACTATGAAACTTCGGTTTGGTGGGTTCGTGTTTGCCTGCGGGCACTGGGGAGAAATTAGAGCGAAAATATTTGCCCTTGCAACCTCTCGAGTTTCATTGTCACCGTCATATCAGTCTTGGACTAGGGAGTGAAGTGGCATGAAGGACCCAACGCAACGCACTTACGACCCCTTGCATCTATACAGAGAGCATACAGAAAGAGATCAGATGTTCTGCCAGTCGATATATGTCGCAGCAGAAGGGAACCGAGGATGTTGATAAAACTTCCATACCCTCAGCCGGAGTCAGGCCACCCGTCTGGACCGATCCGATTTCGGCCTCATGGTGGCACTGTGTTTGCCGATAACTGATATCTCGATGAGGGAAACCGTTTGTATAACAATAAGAACAAAAAGTATTTTTCGAAATCTATACAGTCGACACAAAGGCTGAAGGAGAATGGAAAAAAATTCATTGACGAGGGTCCGTCTCGACGTGAAGACTTGGCGATACTTGATACGCCTTTTCGATATATGCCACAGGTTTCCGACAGCGGGGAAGCCTTAGAGGGCAGGTTGAGGCCCAAGGGCGAAACCTCTGCCCTTGAGTTGAGCCCGGACTGTAACGATATCGCCAATTATTCATATCTCTTGGTGTCGCAGCGGTCACAGTTAGCAACAATCGTTTCAAAACCATAAAGAAAAACCTTGGAATTTTCTCGAAAAAATCAATCTCGTTCGGATTCGGTACGGCCATAAACTGTGTACCTCAGATTTTAAAAGTGTTTCATCATTCTTCCAGCTTTAAATACAAAGCGATTTTTAATAGCAGTTGAATTTCACACGGAGAGTTCATACGGAATGAAAATTATTTTCCCGGATGCAGATCGTGGCAAATCGGCGTTCGGGCGATAGTTGAGAAAAACTTGTCGAATTCTTCGTTTGGTTGTCGTCGCATTTGTTGTAGAGGGGTTGTGAGGAGGAGAAAAACCAGGCGACTTATTCTCCAGATTTTTAATGGCTGGCCGAGCACTTTCGCCCATTCGGGCATCTTCAGGGCGACGTGGAACCATGAGGTCCACAGCCAGTGCTCGGCCAGCCATTAAAAATCTGGAGAATAAGTCGCCTCGTTTTTCTGCCCCCCACAGCCCCTCTACTATTGTCGAATTGTTTCGTAGGGTGTCCGACGAAATACGAGAATGCACCCGATAATGCGGGAGAAAGAGTATACGCATTTCGAAGGAGCTTGAGCTGTTTCAGACGATGTCTTGACATTTGTGCTGACGAAAGGGCGTCCGGGCAATAAAGGGGAAAAGGGATCATTGTTCTTGTGTCCTTTAAACCGAACCGGAGCAAAGTTAATATCCACTGCCTAACCGTCTTACGGCCATTTGATATTAACAACTTCCATCTGACAAAGGCCAATCTCATTTATTGGACCGGTCTAATGGAAGAGACTTTGAATTTCTTCGGCCGCATAATAATATGATTTTCGTTTTTAAATGAAACATATTAGTCCGCATAGCTCGCGTTAATAGTATCGACCCCGTTAAAGGGCCGATCGACGTCCATTGTAAAATGCAACCCTTTTTACCAACAGATAACGACGAAATAGAGATTCCTATCTTTCATTTTGTTTCCGCCGCCGAACGTTGTCCCGACATTCGCCGGGCGAATTAATTATTCATTACATTCATTGTACAACCGCTGTTCGGATATTTTTCGCGCGTCAAACTAAATCGTGTTGAGTCCTTGTCACGTTATCTTTTCATTATTAATTTAATTCAAGAGAGAACCGTATTCAGGCGAATTTAAAGTAATTTTTCCTCGTCGGTCGGATGGCGATTTTTTAAAATGAATTTGGACTAGGGGGGAAAATTGGATTTAATATAGTCAGTTTTTTTTTCTCTAATATTGTGCCGGTGAGTTGCGCTAATTTTATACTCATCTTTCAAGAGTTAATTATATTAGCGAGATATTATATTATTGCGGATAATTTTACAGTCCTGTGGGTATGATATGCTGCAAATCTACTCTAGAATTTCATCAATAAAAACTCACCTCGGTGTTTCTGTTCGTCCATGAGCTGCCTTTCGTAGCTATCTTTAACTTCTCTTTCCCGAAGGACGTCCATTTTGAGTTCAGCTGCGAACAAACGAAATAATAGTTAGTTATGGATTAAAATAAATTAAATATTACGCTATAACCTGTTATTGATAATAATGGAAACAATAATAAAAGCCCAGTATTTAAACATGATGTTTTACAATGTAAATCTCGTTAAAGAGTGGTGAAACACGTGATGAAAAATTCGCAAAATTTACAAATTGAATTGAAGTCCTAATTGTTTTCAAACGAGTTTTCAGGTAATGGGTCAGAAGATGGCCAAAGGCGCAGGTTATGCAATTAAAAACTCGGCTGCATTGCGTTGTCGTCTTGTTGAAGGAGAACTACGAGAACGACTAGTTAGAAAAAAATCAAAACTACGAGAAAACTCACCTAGAGACCGCAAGAATAGGCGAAAACAGCAAATTATTTATCGAACTTATTTTATTGCTCTTTCAGGAAAATAGTAAAATAAAAAAAAAACGAGTCTTCATAAATAGATTAGTATTAATACAATTAGAGAAAAAACTATTTGGGATTCCTTCAACAACATTGATCTTTCAAGAGTTCGACGCTTTTAAAAATCAATATCTGTGGCAGGAGGCGCAGATCGACGTGTGTGAGTTTTCATAAGAGAAGTGCGCTAGTAGAAGCCGATAGGGGAGTCGAAGGATGAGCCGAATTAAAACTGTTGGTCACCCTGTGAAACTCACCCCTCGACCACTAACACGTACTTGCCATCTAGCTAAGGTGTCTTCAGAGCCTAGTGACCTCATTTTGGAATCACTCACTAGAAAAAAAAATCTACTCCACCCTTACAGGTTTTTTTTTTATCTAATAATACTCAAAAACGTAAAAAAAGAAAAAATTTGCTTCAATAGTGTTTTAGGATTATCCACTTCTAATGTTAGCTATCCCACACATCTGTATTTGATGCTACCTTACATCAGATTGGCAACAATAATGGAAAACTCTTTGCAAATATCGTAATGTAAAATATTCTTCTTGATAACCCCATTCAAAATACTTTTTTGGCCATACAGCTTAAGAGTGTGCCGAGCATTGAGTAATAACAAATTTAATAGCTCCGCAAATATTGAGTTACAAACTTAGCTAAATCCTCCTAATTTTTTTAAACTTTTTTATTTATTTTTTTTTTTTTGAATTACGATCACCGGCCAGATTTTATGTTAAGTTTGTAAATTGAGCACTTAATTGCTCGTACCAAATAAATACATAAATAAATAAATAAAATCTCGACAATCCCTCATAAAATACGCGATAGCTATATCCATTAGCAAACAAACCCGTTGTGGTCTCATTCGATCCAGCGCCCAAACATATACAAAAATTGCTACCGCACACCTCAGACTACAAAACCTAGGAAATTACGAATTCCCCCTCAAAGCCACCAAAAAATTCCCCTCAAATTGAAGTTGCGATTATACAGTTGAGCCATTGTCAGGCTAAGAATGATTTTTGGTGAAAATTTCAAATATGTGGCTATTACAGTTTCCTTAGAAAAAAGTTGACAAACGTCGTACGGCGAGCCAACAGCATTTTTGAGGGGTAATAGTCGATTGCAATCGTCTTTTATTGAATATTATTGCCATCTTTCGAAGGAACAATTGAACAAATTAATTAATTTCCTCGAACATGGCCTAGAGATTCCAGTTTGGCTATCTCGATTTCACGATAATCCGGTTATTAATTAGCAAAGAATCTCCTGGAGCAGTTGCAGTATAATCGCAGGTAAATTGAGTGGGAACGGCAATCAGCACGCAACAGTTGGCAATGGTATCAAACTTACCGACATTGCCATTGATGGCAATGAATTGAACAATGAACCACTCGAGCATTTAGTTCGCAAAAGACTGTGGGAACGCGCGGGGATGCCGGAACTTGCTAGACACTTGAAAATGCTCAAGAGGGACTCGACACATACTATAGAAATAATACCACTTCTGAAGTAACAATAGATCCAAGTTCTTCGAGAGTCCTTCCGCATCGGGTTAAAGAGGTTTTGAAAAATGTTTCAATTCCCTTTACACTTCTAAACAGCGTATTCATCGATTACTTGAGTTGTTGCAACGATTTGAGAGCAATGGATTGAAAACATAATAAACTCAACAATTGTTCAGGACGCTCGAGTTTTTAGTTGTTAGCCAGCCTAATATGAATATTTATTTACAATCACATTTAATTAACTAGAATATTGATAACAGGCGAAGGGAAGAACAGCGAATTTTTATTGTAAATTTCAATTCAGAATATGATAGAAGTAAAATTCATGGCTGGATCTGTGTGACGAGAACGAGAAAAGCAATATAGGGCAACGACACAGGGACTTTTTTAAATTTTCATTCTATTCAAGGACTTTTTTTCAGCAGTTATTCATTACCCATGGGATGATCGATGGATCAATGAATTCCAAGAATACTGTAACGAAGAGAAATATAAGTTATTGATGAAGGAAAAGTGGCTGAAGTCAACCCGAATTGGCTTTTGGTTTTTTTTTCTGGATTGAAAGCGTTTACATAGAATTAAAAAGAGGAGTCGGATCTTGCTCATGAACTGACTGAATCAATCGAGCTTATCGTATTTCGAATCCCTGGAATAACTTAACAGGTCTGGGAGTCCAAAATATCGAGCCACACTCCAAAGCATCTCGAGTTCAAGCGTGAGAAGAAGGGAACCAATGAAACATTGACAAGATATGATGATAATATTTCCTAATTAAGCCTCTTTAGCATTTCATGGAACGGCAGAGATTATTTAAATTCGACGTGGGGTTGAGGTAGAGACAATAAATGCGACGTTATCTCATATTTTTTATTTATATCTCTTCTAGCGCTTTCGCGCTTTTTTAATGTTAAATTCGCCCCTTTCTAGTCACCCCTGCATTTAAATCTAGTCCCCTATTTATTTTAATTTATTAGACTCTAGGTTTAAAAAGCGGAAGTGTTCTAAAAATATTCCCAATTCTTGACAATCCAAACCTTGTGGAGCTATTACTGGGCCTTATTTTTTAAAACTTTTATATAGAAGACGTTTCCTGAAGAGGCCCAGAGCGGCGAAAGCGCTAGAAGAGATATAAAAACAAAATATGAGATAACGTCGCATTTATTGTCTCTACCTCAACCCCACGTCGAATCTGATGAGTACGCGACAAACCACAACGAGATTATTTAACGAACAAGAGGTTATTTCGAGCTATAAAATTGAGACTAAAATTGTCGACGATGTTTAAAAGCGGAAGCGTTTACTGGTATTGCTGATTGCGATATTTTTGTCTTGAAATGTCTCTTTGGATTCTCATCTTACATCCCAATATTGGCCGGCGCATTTAAAACAGATCAGTTCACTACAGCGGAGAAAAATGATGAGCGAAGCGAAGCAAAATCTCAGAAATCTCTTGAGCTTCCATCCAATTTGCTCAAATCCGAAAACGAATCATTGCCATCCAGCGATGGAATCCTTCGAAATGATCCAGAGTAATCTGAATATGATACCCGGAAGGAACGAGCGATGATCCATAAGACGATGAAAGGGGAAGAATAAGCGGAAAAATCCTTAGGGTCGACGCCCTTGTGTATTTAACTCCCAGAAAAAACCTCCCTCCCAACAAGGGATGACTTGAAGTGGCTTCGGCGCCCTCTCCTCGGCTTGTTTTCACGCCTCCGCCGAACCGTGGTTCGAAACTGAAGATCGCTCTCCAAAAGTGAAACTCGCAGCCTTAGACCCTAAGAACCTCTTGAAATACCTTCGTCTCCATTAATATTTGCATAGTCCACGCTGCGAGTCAACCAATTCCGTTGCAGCCTTGTCAAAACAAGCGGATGATTTTCTTTTAATCAAATCCGAAAACGAGTTTTGCCCTTGACAGGGGATCGCGGCATGGAGTGTTTTCCATTTCGTATGCAATTCCCTGTAAGACGCCCTGTGGCGGTAGACGACTGTTATTTCAAAACGTCGACGAGTGTTTTTCCATTCCGCTGCCAGAAAATCATGACGGCAACTCTGAGAAATGTCATTCGGCAGCTAATCTTGTCGACAATCTTACACAGGTTCTGAAATGAGAGTCGTCCTCTTCAGAAATTCTGCGGAAAATTTCACCCAGAAATATTTGTCGGCGTTGAAAGTAACCGGCGATTTTAATGAGGGAAGTTGGTCGAGGATTTCCATAACTTGACGGAGTTAGGGAAGCATTAAGATACCCCCAGGCTCTAAAGCGGTGCCGCTAATATATTCACGGTATGAGTGGGTGGAGGAGAGCGATATTTTGATAAGATGATAGGCTCCTCAACTCACCTCGCACCCCGGGGGCTTGGAAACAAACCATATACACATCGGATCCCCAGCAAATACGGTAGGACATGAAGGGTGGATTGAACGCCGAGTGCTAGGCGATAATACCGACTGTATACCTACGCAGTTTCTACTCGGGCTGAGAATATGTTAAACATCTTATACGGATGAGAGTTCAACGGAAATTTAACGTATCAGTCCGACAAGCACTTCATCGCTGAGCAATTCGTGTTACTGTTATTTCTGAACACGCCCTCGAGCCATGAAACTCGGCGATAACGTTTAGACAGTTTTTAGACGGAAAGGTTCACGCGAAAACTTGCCCGTGTCAGAATTAATGCAAAATTTAGCGGTAATTTCATCGCGATCGAGTTGAACGGGAAATGAGGAATTTCCGGGGATTTTCAAAAATATCGCGCTAGTATCTGGAGCAGCGCAGCATAGATATTGATGAGAGCTATAACATAACAGTAGGGCCCTAAAATCCGATTTTCCTATTACGAATTCACTACCCGCCGTTTATGATCTAGCCCGATAGTTCTCGAAGTTCGCTTTCAAACGAGGATAGCAACGAGCCGACCGAATCATCCGCACGCCTTTTGACGAAGCCGCAGACATGAGTGATAGCCTCTCTGGACCATTATCCCTCTAACTTATCCGTTTTCCCTTCCTTGCATGAAACGGCCATTCCAATTATCTCCAAGGCGGTTAGTTGGCGATGTAACGAGAAACACCGCCAACAAGGCAGTAAAATGTGTGAGCAAGAATAGATTTTTTGCGAAAGCTTTAAAACCCATCAGCAAGCACCGGCAAATTAAATTAGCAGTTGAATGCTGGAAGAGATCGGAATAGACGAGAATCAACGACACTTGAGCCGTGATATTTGATCGAAGGCGGGAGACTTCAGGCAAGACTGTTTGATGAAAATTGAAGCTCTGCGGGATATGGGAGCGATGTCTCTCCTCAGAAAAGCTGAGATCTTGGGTCCTAGGATTTTGCTGCGATTGCGCCCACAAAGAATGGCAAGCTTCATGAAGACCTTCAGCATGGACATTGCGGGAGACAGTATTGTGATAAGGTCATGATACATGTTGATTTTCATTTGGTCTGATTCTTTATCCAGGCCTGACGAAGAGTAGTACCTTTCGTATCGCCGATACCACTTGCTCCAGTCTTCTGATTTGGAGTCAAATTTTTCTGGAGGAGGACCAGAGAATCTGAAGTTCGGTTTGTTCGTTGTGTCATTATTAGACCGATCACTATCAGAATCGACGACTTCCCTCCTCTTTTTTGATTTTTTCGTCCGCAGCGCCATGTGAAATATTAATTCAATGAATTCAGAACGTTAAGTGAAGATTTATTATGAAACTGTTTACAACTATGTATAAGGCATGACAACATGTATCATGACAGGAGATGAAATTTGATACTTTTTCTCCCTGGGGTCATAGCAGCCTGGGAGACTATGAAGATGCCCCAAAGGGCGAACGATCTAGGTTTTAAAAAAGGACTGTGGAAAAAAATCGCCAAGTTTGTTCCCCCTAATTCCAAGAACAATACGAAATAAGCGACGAAGAAAATATTGAGGGAGGAACGGCCATGTGCTTTGGTGGCAATGTCTCTACTCAACAAATCAAGGATCCTGGGCTCAAGGATAGAATGTGATTGCATCAAGGTAGAATGACAATCTTCATGGCACCAGTAGACTTTTATGTAGGTTTCCAGACACTAAGTTCTTGTCAAAATTCTGGAAAATTGAATAGTGGCCTGGGCTGCAAAATTTTTTCCAGAAATCTCAGGGCCTGGATCTGCTACAAATGCGCCACCGAACCATGGCAAAGTTCTTGGAATGATAACACGCTCAACTATGTTTCCAGGCACTCCATGGATAAAGATGGAGGAAGATATAATTGGCAAGGGGAGCCATAAGAAAAACGAAAAGGTCTATGAATATTGCTACGATTGCGCCAGCGTTTTGAGCCACACTATGACAATAATCATGGCACGAGGAGACCCTCAAGATGCTCTTTCAGAGGAAACATCCTGTTCTTCGTGGGTAATGCATACAAAACTCACAAATGTGCAAGTTCGAAGTCCACGATATCCTGCGAGAGTAATGAATTGACGATAGCTGCTTCGGGGAGAAAATCAAATCGTACTGAAATTTCTCATCTTGAATAAATGGAACTTAAAATATCCCATGGGAAGTTGGGTGACCATTGGAATTCAACTTGGGGGACCCCAGTGTGGACTGAGCTCGATCTTTTGAGCTCAATATAGCGAGAGAGCCAGAAAAAAAGCAACGAAATCAAATTATCAGACGCAATTCAGGCAACTTTGCACTTGCCAACGTTAATCATCTTCCCAGACTGAAATGTCCGCCGTTTTCCTTGGGCAAATGGTTTTCCACGATGAATCATTAAACAACGGGCAAACTTTATTTCGGAATTTATTATTCTCTCATCACATCTCCAAGCCCTCCTTTCGCCCAGCGCGTTTTCAGACCCCAAAGTAATATTACAACTCGGTTTAAACTCGAATGGCCATCGCTGGGGCCCCCATTTTGAATAATTCACTTTGTTTAGGAGTGTGATCCGAAGGCGCGGAGTAGCTACTTAAATATTCATCCTCTATTTAGCACTCGTTTATTACTTCTATTCCCTCCACGCAAAGCGACGCCCGCGTAGCCGGTTCAATTGCCTTTTCCTAAAACTGGGAAACGGTTAATGTTTAATTCGAAGGAAAACGTCAACCTCAATAGAAGCTAAGTTTTCAAGAGTGATTAGAATCAAGGATTAAGAGATGGGAACGAAATGGTAGGAATATGGCCAATTTTAGGCTAACAATGGATCAATTCTAGTTGAGGCGTGCTGGTAAAAACGTATTTTTCCAGGACGGATTTGACTTTGATTAGATGCAACGCAAATCTCCGGGTCTCTCGAGAAAATCTGAGAGCTGAAAGGATCAGCTCTGATCTAATAATAACACAGAGCGGAGGTTGTTTATTGACTGTAGCCAGCTCGTAACAAGGGCCCTTCAAGACATGTCTAATTAACCGTTTCTCGGATTAGCCAGGATCAAGAGGCTTCCCCTCGTTGGATCAGGCCGAATACAACGGTCGACTCCGGTCAAACTATTGGAAACATATTCGAGCCAGAGCATCGTGATAGTCCTCTCGGCAAAGGTATCAACGCCCTAAGGGATTCTCTCTGGGGACATCTATTCATCTCCTTCGGCAAGGGATCGACCGCAGACCTGCCTATCAACAACAATAGAGCACCTTGTCTTGAATGGAATCTGCCCGGCTCTTGACCATCAACAGCCCTTGCCGAGTGGACATGTTTGTAAATCATGTTTAGTATTAATGGAATAATGATTAACCTATCGTGATGATTAACCAATCGATGGTAACTGGGTTTCTATATCGGATACGCGGTATGGAATGCTAGGAAGAGAAAGAGAGAGGGAGTGATAGAGAAAGAGAGCGAGTGTGGGAACAGGAAAATTTGAGGTTTTAATTTAAAAAATCGTGGCTCGCCCAACAGAAGGGTGAAAATGGGAAGGGGTTCACCAAGGGATGAAATGTGAAGGAAAAACTTTTGTCGAATTTATGTCTGGATGAAATAATTTTCAAGGATGGCGAGGCTCGCTATAATTCGAAGGTAAAAGTCAATGTATGAGGGAAAACGTTCAATAAAACTGTCATTCGGCGCGTTGTCAAGCTCGAAAACTCATTGAAAAATCCAAAAGATTTTCAGTCAGATGTAGCTCAAACGTAGAAATCAATACAAACGATTTTGAAAAAGAATGATCTCATGCCACGATTTTCACAGGGATAGAAAATTCTCGTATGGCCAACTATTCACGTCTGCTTCAAAATTCACGTCCGGAATGAAATAGCAGTGATTATTCATGAGCCTGATCGTGAGAGTATTTAGAATCAACGCAGACGATTTTGTGGAAACCCGGGCCCATGTGGGAACCTTGTGGAACTCCAGTCGTGGACAAAATTGAAGTAACCCTTAATCAATTATAAGCCAAAATTCAGGGATTGATGAATTGGAAGTGAATGCAATAGCTATAACTATTTCAATGACTACAATTCAATTAACCCTTCGTTGTTGGGGTTGAGGGGGAGAAAACCACGGCGACCCGTTCTCCTGTTTTTTATTGCTGGCCTGCCAAGCACTTTCGCCCTTTCGGGCATCATCAGGGCTTCGTAGCACCATTAAAAGGTATCCACGGCCTTGAAGAACGGCCGGAAGAACAAAAAAAGCGACAAATCCACAAAAAAAAAAAAAAAAAAAAAAAAAAAATTCAATTAACTATTACTATTACAATTTTTTTTATATTTAATAAATTTAACAACGGTATGTACTACTATCCCCTGGCGAACCCTTCTTTCTTTCCTTCCGTGTGATAAATCGCGTCGGAATCATTCGTCCGAAATCGCTTCCCAAATAATTTCCATATCATTACGTCCTCTAACACTAATGATTTTTAAATTGAAATGATACGCGATTTTCAAAGGAAAAGAACGTGCTTTTATCGTCGTTCTTCTGCAAAGCACCTTCACTCCATCGGACATTATCATGCAAGGAATAACCGCTCACAGGCGACAAAAGAAACCCGAAGGTTGAGCCACATGCAATACTAACACATATTGTATATTATTGTTTCATTGTTTGGCGAATCAAAAGACAAGTAATGAATAACATGCAGTTCGGGATGGAAGAATTCTCCGAAAGGGTTTCCTTCAATATTGACAAGGAGGTGATTACGCTTACAATAGAGAAAAAAAGGTCAACATTGTCGAATCGGGGGCGAGCTCGATTACTTGCGAAGAATGAGAAGAGCTATAGCTATTTGAGGTGTATTATTGATTGAAAACGCACAACCATGCACAGGTACCGTGTCGAATCGGACGAGTATAACGGTCGGCGGACGGCCCGAGGGCGCGAACTTGCGCCAGAACAAACCAACCGAACAAAACCATTGTCTATCTCGCCTCTGTCTGTAGATATGGTAGACAGATACGTTCCGAACCTAATGGCACCAGTATGATGCGCTGGTGTATTTATGCTCACGACCACACACGCAACTTTGTCGACATATAGGAATCGCTGAGGGCAGAGCACGTGGGATCTTTGTCCTCCGGTAATTGGATCCCGATGTTCGTTTGTGTACTGTGATAATGACCAATCGGGGTCGATTGTGCTCGGGCCACTGTTCTCCAAGACCTGCTGGATTTAGATCCTCCCTTTTTCGAATCACGATATTTCACTATAGAAGAAAAAAACGTAGTAGGTAAATTAGGAGCGAGTGTTTGACCCGATTTCAAGCTATTCTAGCGCATTTTTCATCACGATTCGTGACGAAAGTGATGAAAAATTAAGTTTTATATCACGGTTGGTCCACCGACAATAATTGAAGACATTCGTTCCCAAAAAAATTATTCTGTCTAGTATCAGAATGCGATTGGTTAGTTGATAATCGAGGGTATGATGCCAATGAATGCCAAATTCACTCAACAAAACAATAGGAAACCCCCTTAAAGAATTTTTTTTTTCAATTTTTATTGTGACATGCGATAAACATTTTTTGGTCCTTTAAGGAACATAGAAACTCGACAATTTTTTACAACTATTTATATGTGACGGCTTTCTCGCCCTAACAAGTACCGGAGCTGGTTATTTCAAGAAAGCGAGCGTAAACTCGATAAAACGACAATTCTACAATTTTATTAATATTTATCACTAATTAATTAAACTACTCATAGGCGAAGATTTTCTTTTATTTATTTAGGAATCGATTAACCAAATGACAATTATTGTAATTGTCCGCTCTTTTGACCGCTGTATTGGCCAAAACAACTACATTTTCCTAACTCTATTGGACGAAAATAAAGATAAAACCTAGATTCAAAATAAAAGAACACCCTTCAAAAAAAAAAAAAAAAAAAATCTTCAAAACGCTAAAACTCCGGTCTGGGAAAACAACGATATCTGACAATCGTATCGCATTAACTGATGATACGGCCTTTTTTCTTCTCCGTTTTCTCATCCGTTTCGAACCTTTCCATTTGTGATGATGGACCATTTCATCTCGTGCCAACATCATACGCCGACGTGATGAGCGGGTACCCAACGTATGACATTACACCGTTCTATCCCATGAGAGGATACTCGCTAGCATTCGGATCGTGATGCCCCGCTTCTTGCACTGTTATTAGATTAGTGAGGTCCGTTCCAAGCTCGTGGTCTTTTGATCGGTTTGACCCGAAGGCTGGGAAAATATGATATCACCTAATAGGCGATAAATGGAAGAAATTCTTCAAAAAAAAAAAAAAAAAAAAAAAAAAAAAAAAAAAAAAAAAAAAAAAAAAAAAAAAAAAAAAAAAAAACAGTGTTGGAGAGTGAAAAACTCGACGGAAATGCAGGTAAATTAACGCGATCGGATTGATTTAATCGTTCGGTTTCACTACTAGAATTAAATGCAGTGGCATGGAATGATCTGTGACAATTGATAAAAGTGCTGTATACCTAATAGATATTCTATCAAATTTTCTGTTCTCTCAATACTCCAAAACGCCGCAGATGATTTAACTCTACCTAGAAAATAACTTTCGCGATTATGCGGACGATTTCATTTTTCGAATTTCCACTTTCCTTTCTCATCGATT
Organism: Tupiocoris notatus; assembly: GCA_037159825.1. NCBI lineage: Eukaryota > Metazoa > Arthropoda > Insecta > Hemiptera > Miridae > Tupiocoris > Tupiocoris notatus. The sequence goes on along the minus strand of JASJUZ010000233.1, from coordinate 6,566 downwards.
TTAATCAGAGCTCGATAACCTTTTCTATTGAACGCAATGACCTGTACATTCAATCGACCGGGGGCCTAGGCTCAATTTATCGCCGACTTCGTCCCTCGCATGAGGGCAACCAAGGGACGCGGATGTAAATGCAATAACCAAAGCGACCTCCTAATTCAATTAGATCTTCCTTAATGGGGTTTATGGCACTAATTATGCTCGCTGTTCCCCTATAACTCTACTACACCTAAGTTCACTTAGCCGTACCATCTATAGCTTCAACAAGCCTACCTTCCTTAAACACGGGTCTCCTTGGCCTACCTACGCAATTCAATTATATCAGTTTCAAACGAAACTTCAGTTTTCTAGCCTCCCTTCGTAGTTTCGAGTTGTAGGAACATATTTCACGCTCGGGATTCGCTTTACGACCAGAAGTGGCTGATACTGCAGTTAAAACGCCCATTTGTCTCGGCCTCCCTAATTTCAAGTAGAGCGCATCTCGTACAATTAGCGCGTGCTCTGAGTAAGATGACGTCCTAACCGATTTCCAGTTAACCTACCGAATAATCGATCTATAAAATGAAAAAAAAAAAAAAAAAAAAAATTAGCGAATGAAGAGAATCCAGGGGAAATTAAGAGCGGAAAATATTTTCATAAATTTTATTTTATCTTTCACGTTTAATCATTTTATCTATTTCTTATCCTGAGGCGATTTCAAAGAGAAATTCTCGCCAAATCGCGAATATGCATACAACGATAATATATAAATCCGTCAAAGCTATCAACCCCGTTTTGGTCTCATTCGATTCAGCGTCGAAAAATCAATACAAATTAAACCGAACGCACCTTTGCCAAAAAAAATCCTAGGAAAATAAAAACGTTCTCTTTTAAAAAAGCCCAAAAATCCCTTTAAAATCGAGGTAGCGATTTGGCTGAAGTTCGTGGGCATTGCCAGACCAAGATTGATTTTCGGTGAAAATTTCCATAAATTAACTATTATAATTTCTTCATTAACGTGCTGAAAATTAACCAAATTTTTTTATTCGATAATCGAATATCTCGAACGTAATGCATAAATTTTTTAGGGGGAGGTTTACATTATTTCTGTGAGCGATTATCGAATAATTCACCAAAAAAAGCTAATTAAGGTCGATTCTTCCGCAATTCTAGAACCGAAATCGTCAGCCTTGTCATCTTTTCCGAGGTCAGCGTCCGGATCTGACTAAGCCGATTCGAAAACTGGCTAGAGCAATTGCGAAACGGGCGCCTCTAAGAATTTTGAATAGTACAAAAGACGATTTTAGATGAGTTTCCTTTCAAGCGATCGGGCGCCCCTAAATAATGGCTATTGCGTCCGCTGTGTTGAAAGAGCCGGTTAAAAGGTCAGCCATTTTTGGAAATAAGCGTCTTCGAGATGCTCAAATTATTCTAGATCCTTTTGTTAGGAACAATGACCAAAGAAGATTAGTCGATGCCCTGAATTTTAAATTACATCTGATCCGGGGATTGTGTGGAAGCGTGTTTTCATATCGAAAGCCTTGCGACAGAGTAAAATAGGCTGTTGTACGATATATATCGAATGGTGAGTTTCTCCTTGAGATTGAGAGGCGATAATTATTAACACTTGTTACAGAATAGAGTCGGTGAAGAAAATCGTTCTAAAAAGCGATTGGAAAGTAGCGAAAACAAAAGAAGTGGACGGTTTTCGCTACAGGATCAATTTTTTAAAATATTATAACACTGAAAGACGAAGGAATTGAGCAGAAACTGGTGAATAGAATTGAGGAAAATTTTGTAATTTATTAATGTAATATGAAAAATATGTAAGATAATAATGTTAGATTTTCCTCCCGATTTTTATTTTATCCGATTTTATCTTTTTTCGTCTACGTTTGCTTATAAGAAGATGTATCTGATCACTAAATGTGAGAAAATTAGACGAAATTGTATGACGCAAATAATTCCGAAATGTCAACTTTCTGAATTCTTTCATGTTTTGGTATTTTATATCATCAAAAATCATTATTTTATATGATCGCTTAGGTCCTCAAACGGATCTCGTAAAGTGTCAAAAGCGCCCGATCGAAATCTTTATTAAATTATAACTAGAAAATTATTTTTAAAAATTTGAATTTGTAGTTAAAAAATCAATGAATTATACATCAAATATATTTTTAACTAAAATAGAATTTTCGCTGTTCCTCGTCCGTTTTTTTACTGGCTTAAAATGTATTCGACACAAGAATATTTCAATAAAAATTCATTCTTTTTCGGAAAATTAACCGTAAAAAAATCAGTTTGGAACAGCGAAAGTTTGAATTCTCGTATTGATTCGATTCGAACGTCCTGGCTCGGAAGGTAGCACGTAGCGTTCCGTATATCATTCCAAGACAGACAACAGTGATAAGGCGTGTCCGCCCCCGTTACTTTCTAATTAGTAGAAATTCAATAAATGGCCACGTCCTCGGGTTTATCTTGCAAGTCAAACCGCAAGTCCGCCTTAGGTTAATCCCGTGGAAGATTTATAACTTTATATCCAACCTCGACACTGAGCAAAAGTTATTATCTTGGGGTCGTGTGAGGTAGCGGACGGAACGCGGGGAAATATGAACAAATGATTAACTCAATGATATACGGCTCCTTAAGGCCGAACACGAATGGTATTTCGATTCGAATCAAATTATACCTGTCCGGCTTCGAAACGGAAGGTCGACAAGTTCGAGGTGGTTCACAAGCTGAGACGATGGATCATTCGACGTTAAAAGAGTAAACAATACAGTTTTTCGGATTTCTCAATGGTGAAAATATTCGGCCATTAGCACTGGCAGAATCGATATACAAGGGAACAACTGGATATACTGGATATACAGGACAACTAATTTGAGACAAAATTCGTCCTAAAAGTTTTTTTTTGTAAACTCACTCCATTCGTTACAATTGAGATTTTTTCGTGATGTCGACTTAAACTCTATAAAACCGGTATAACACCTGTAATTATTAGAGTAAAGTCAAATATTATAAAAAGATAGTTGAATTTCCCATCTCCCTATAGTAAAACCGAATTGAATAGTAAATAATACGAGCTCAAAAACGTTCGATTATAGAGACGATGTGTATAAAACCCGACTTTCGAAGGCGAGGAGGTCTCAGTGTTATGATTTGATTTAGCGTTAAAAATTACATCAATGTCGACCCCCAAGTGACCACAACTTGACACCCAAGAATCTCAATTTTTCGAAAGACTCGCGTTCATTGGAGCAAAATCTGATTTTCGTCATTAAATTATATTGTAAATTTATTTTCGACTAGACCTTCGGTAAGCTGAGGGTTTGAAATAATATTTGGGCTTACAGTAGAAAAGAAAAATATTATGAAAATAATAGGCACCGCAGGCGATTGAAAAACATGGAATTACCGAGATTAGGCAAAAAATGTTTTACAGCTGGTTTTTCGCCAATAGCATCTATTTTCTATTTTTGTGATTAATATTTATTTGAACCTGGAAGATTTATTTGTTTGAAATGTAACTTTTTTTTCTGTGCATTGTGGAAGAGAGGCCTAATAATGTACAGACTTATAATAAACATATTTATTCTATATTCTATTCTATTCTATTCAGAAAACTAGGGTGTACAATAGAGAAATGGAAACGAAAGATCTTGGGACAGAAAAAGTAGGGAAAGGAGTGTTTTAAAAAACGCTGCAAATGATTGTACAGTGGTTTATTATTCCTTCGCTTCAAATAAAATTTCAGAAGACTATCCATTTCAGATTAGTAATTATTCAAAACATGTGTGAACATTTCAACCGAAAAACAGATTGGTAACTATCGGGGAAAATTCCGTAGCAACTATTGTAATTTTAATCTATTTTATTTTTCTTAATTTCCAAATTAAAAACTAAATTTTTTGCCCTACCGTACAGCTGGAGAGAGTGTTTGACGACCATTCCAATGAGTATAGAACGATTTTTATAGCTCCAAGAACTCTCGAGTTATACCCTCATGTCAAATTTCTGAAAAACTCCCAAATTCGGCACAAAAGCTGCGATAACTCGGGAACCAATGGAGCTATCGACCCCGCGATGGTCTCATTCGATTCAGCGTCCAAAAATCTATATAATTTGATACCACGTACACCTTTTTCTGAAAAACCTTGGAAAATATGAATTTTCTCCCCCTCAAAACCCCCCAAAAATACCCTTAGAATTGAGCTAGCAAGTTGGTTCAAGAATTGGGCCGTCGTAGGACCGAGATTGATTTTTGGTGAAAATTTCAAAAATTTAGCTATTATGGTTTGGCCGGAAAAGTGTTGACGGCGTACGGCGTACGGCGTACGGCGGACAGACAGAATTTTTTTTATTGGATATTCGGATTCTACATGCCTTGAAACGTAAAACATCAAATTTTGAGGGGGGGTTATAAAATTTTTTTTCTTGGGCGATTACAATGGTTTATTATTGAATAATAAACCAAAATAATGTAACGGGACAAATTTTGTCAGAGATCAGTTGTAGAATTCATTCCTGGCACAAATAATTAATTAATAATTAATTTGTCTCACGCGTTATTTCTGACATTTTACTGATGATTATTTAGGAATTTTAGGTATTAGACTAGGAATTAAATATTTCAGTCGTAGTGTACGAATAACTAGAATAAAAGAATTCCTACGACACTGATTCTTTTTCAAATTTTTTTTTACTAGTGAAAAACCAGTAATTTTTTAATTTTTTTTTACTAGTGAAAAACCAATAATTTTTTAAAATTTTTTTTTACTAGTGAAAAACCAATTCAATCCACAATAAGCGATACGTTGCAATCGTTCCTAAATTAATACGATCGAATAAATACGAAATTAAATTGGTTGTAGAATTCATTCCTGGCACAAATAATTAATTAATAATTAATTTGTCTCACGCGTTACTTCTGACATTTTACTGATGATTATTTAGGAATTTTAGGTATTAGAATAGGAATTAAATATTTCAGTCGTGTGTACGCGAATAAATAGAATTAAAAAATTCCTACGACACTGATTCTTTTTCAATTTTTTTTTTTTACTAGTGAAAAACCGCCTCAAAAATCGACGAATTCAATTTAATCGAATTCAAACGGTGGTATTCATGTATTTTATCGGTATTCTTCATCGTGCATTTTATATAGATGGAATTCAATCCACATTCGGCGTTCCAATTGTTCGTAGGTTGGCCGACTAAATTTCAGCATAATTATCCGGCTCGCGTCGGACCGATTCAATTGGGTAAACCTAATTTCAGATTACGCTTGCATTTTAAACCTTCGGCCGAATCGAACGAGTTATTATATAGGGCCGACGTCATTATATTTTCAACGGGAAGTTTACTATCAGAGCAAACTAAGTTCCACGTTGGAAACACTAGATTTCCTAAATAGTCAGGCCTCCCCGGTTGTGTCGCATATTGTGTAGTTTCTAGTTCCTGTTTGTCCCTAATATAATGGCAGGGTGGTTTGAATAATAGTGAGCTTGTTTCCTGCGGAAATTCGCTTTGGTCTAGTTGAATACAAACGGCGGGCCGAGGGCGGCAAACACGAGGGAAATGAAACCTCGTCCAGAACGTCGGCCTCCTAGATTCCTCGCAATCGCTTGAAGCAATCACACAAGTTCGCGCAAGGTTCGGCCCCAAACTCAAACGTCCCCAACTGTGTTTCTGTTGACTCGAGAAAGTGTTTCAGAATTACTTGCCGAATCCTCCGCGGTTCGTTGCCGACCAGTTTTACTCCGGAGTTCACTTTGAACAGGTTAATAATTCCGATTCCGACGACGCCAGTTCCCGGGAGAATTTACGTCCACAATAAGCGATACGTTGCAATCGTTCCTAAATTAATACGATCGAATAAATACGAAATTAAATTGGTTTTTAAAGATTTTACACATTATTAGCGCGCGATGTCATGCGATAAAAATAATATAGAGAGTGGCATCCGCTGAATAATACCGCGGATAATTGAATGATTGATTGTATTATGATTTGAAGAAAATAATCAGCCACTGACTAAAAAAACTAGAGTTGTCGGAAAAGTATAAAGTTTATTAAAAACATAGTTTTATCTTTTTCTTCTTTTTTTTCTCAACCTGCAGAAATAGTTTTTTATTGTTTGAAAAAGTATTTCTCTGGTCGATTTTCAGTATCGATTCCTTTTATTTCTGATAGTTTAGAATCGGATCTGGTACTTCTTGCAATTTTTTCAAACCTAAAATTGCAGGCAAATCTGGTGAATTTAAATTTGAACGGTAATTCGATTGAAGGGTGGATTTTTCTAGTTCTTACTAGGGATTTAAATGTTCCGGAGTCAGTATGGCACTCGAGGCGTCTACCTTCTGAGATCCGACAAAGTGGAGCGGCAACACTGACTTACGTCAATCAAAACATCAAACTCGAATATTTGAGTGATTTCAATAGGTCTACATTCAAAGGATGAAAAGTTGAAATATCGATGCTAAAAAATAACAACATGAACCACCATGTCCGATAGATGAACGATATTTTTTGAAACGTATCGATGCTTGATTGATCGATAGATTAACATTACTAGCTAAAACATCGAC